>OZ007561.1:184481282-185731282 GCA_963931875.1 Pollenia griseotomentosa
ATTTTAACAGTACGGAAAACGTATTTAATAACCCACAATCAGTTACTGTAATAATTTTATGAGTGTGGGATATATTGTAAATTATAAAATAATCTTAAAATGTGATGACAGTCGGTATACTGCCACCAAGGGAAGTAGTTGCACATTTGGGTCTTTTCCTACTCGATTTTAGTCAAAAGCTTCTTGGGAGAAGTGGAAACAATTTTACGCGAAAATGGGTTTTTCTGTTGAGAAGTTCGGAAGTGAGCGTGATGCCAATAGACGAACAAACAGATGTACAAGACTTAATCGAATTAGAGTTACTTAAGGACCAGTAAAAAACAGATGTTCTTACATATGTAAATATATACTAAATGGGATCTTAGATAAGTATTTCCTGCTGTTATACATTAAATGAAAAACTTACCACTCGAGGTGGTAGAGGTTATAAAAACTCCTTTGGATCACGAGAAATTCACGCATGATTCGCTAATTTTATTTAAATATTTTTTGAACAGAAAAACATCCGATGGCACAATGAAACTTTTTATCCTTTTTTATAAATCTTATTTTATCCAGCTACAAAACTTCTGTTTTATTTATAGTATATGCAAATCTTTAAAGTCATAACTTGAGATTTCCAAAAATTGTTTTCCCACTCACTTAAACTAACAAATTAATCTTCAAAATTTTACTGCTAAATTATGTTTTTGACATGACTTGAAAATTTAAACTTCAAACATGACACATTCATACATACAAACACTGGCACACCATGAATATAACCAAGTTAATCCATTTGGTAAGACAGCTTCATTCATTTATGTTCATTATTCCCAACAAAAACAGACTAGAAAATGAGAAAGAACAAGAAGCAAAAAAATCATGAACTGAACTAAAACTGAAACTATCAAAGTGAAACGTAAATCAACAATTGTAGAAAGTAAATAACCAAAAAGCAACACCAATATGAATATTTTGTGAGATATTTGAGGCACTGAGAGAAAAGACGTGCAATTTTAATGAAAATGTCGAAAATTATAGCCTGGATTGTAGATTTTCAAATTAATTTAAAACTATGATTTGATTGTTTTTTTTTCACTTATTATTGTTTGTTGCTGAGTTTTCACTTTTATCAAAAACTTTTCTCCAAATCCTTTTATGGGAAATTAATTTTACTGTGTGTACGTCTAGAATATTCCTTTTGCTATTTATTTTGAGTTTAAACGATTTATGTCATGACAGCAAACATACTCGTATGCAAAATGTATATGTCCATCCATCCATCTAACAAAAACTGCCAAGAGTATTATAGTAAATATAGCCACATATACTAGAATGATGTGATGTGAAAAGGAAATCATGAATTTGTGCGGTCAAATACATATTTATTCTCAATTGGTACAAGTATGCGTTTATTTGTCCGAAGTTAAATCTTCACAACACAAGTACTCACACACAAAACAACAAAATTTAGTTTATAACAAGATAAACTATGATGAGAAGGAGGAAAATATATCAACGCATGTCCTATGTAACAGGGGTTCCCAATGTTTTAAGTTTATGCGTGCGGCCCAAGAATTTTTAATCTGCAAAAAATCTCATAAACGCAACACTAAGTTAACCAAATTTGTCACAATTAACTTTAATGCAATTTACTTCGCTAATTTTGATGGGATAGGCGGACGTATAATTGACTAACGCTAACATTATGAAGTTCATTTTCGAAAACCTCTTAAAATCGTATTAATTAATTAAAATGATTGGAATATGAAATCTAATTTGATTTAGTCTTTTATTGATAAACTGCCTGTTTAACAATGTCAAACTTTAACGTTCGCCAAAATCCTGAAAAATCTTAGTAAAGAAACAAATTTTTCAACGAGTGATTTTTGGTATTATGAAATGACCCTGCCAAACTGACAAATGTTAGTGTTATCCATTAAGACAACTTATAAAGTCGAGTTCCGTGATGAAATTCGGAATAACGTCAGTTTTCTGAAAATATACCCGAAAGAATTTTTTTGGAATTTTCACCACTGCCTCTGGCATATGTTTTGCAGAAAAATTTCAATTTTTTTGTGAACGTTAATTGATGAACTTAGAAGTAAATAGTATTTTTGTAAAAGTGAAAATTATTTTTGCCCCATACGCCACTTTTCTAAAGTTAAAATTAAGGCTTAATTTCTCAGAAACTATAAAAAATTTCGTGAAACAGGTTTTGGATTCAGATAGAGGGCATTCAATGGGGATATATATCTTTTCCTTATAGCTAACTTAATTTTTTTGAAAATGATCGGTAGGTCAAACCAATAATGATCTGACAATAAGTGACTGTAAGTGCTAGTTCACACTGTTCAAGTTTTAGCAGTCTTGAGCTTTTAGGAAAGAAAAAAAGAGAGAATGCCATTTCTTTTCCTCTCTCTGCTAAAAACTCAAGCTTAAATTTCGAAATTTTGTTTTTGTTTTTAATGTTAGTTGAACAGACGAGTAAGGAGCTCGTGTTCTATAAACTATACATAGAATATTGGCTTAGAATACACATTCGAAATAATATGAAAATTGATGTAATACTTTACTTTAATACTTTGCGATATCAAAGGTTTACCATTTTTTTCAATGCATAAATAGAACGTTTTCCCGCAAATATGTTCATTCCAAATAACCCTATTGCAATTTAATAAAATCTGGGTCAAATGAATTTACCAAATTTTGCTAGAATACTTACAAAATTTACATATATCTCAAACACAGAAATCTCTTTGAAAATATCGAAATTTATATTCAAAGAGAGCTGCGTTGATAGCACCAGTAATGCCAACTTAGTGCTTTTGGCACTATTTATGGTGCTTTTTGATGCCTCAAAACGCCAAAATTTTATCCATAGTGCCAAACTAAGAAAAAGCACTAACATGGTTCTTTTTCAATTTTTTGTTAGTGACTTTAGTGCCTTTAGTGCTTTTTACAATTTTTTTTTGTTTGTACCATTTTTTAAAACTTCGATTATATTAAGGATGATTTAAGTGAGATTTGCTATTTGAGGTGCAATTTTGGGAAGGCCTGTAAAGATTTTAAGATTTCAAATGATAAAAAAAGTTGCATTCGTTTTACCACAAACTTTATTTACGAGCTTAAAGCTAGGCTTCCTAGCAATTTGGAATTTTACAAAACGTTTCACTTTCTAGCGTTGACAACATATTTAGTAATCGTAATAAAACGATATATTTGTTTGCGGTAAGCATTTTTTAAGGATGTAGACACTGTTTCAAAAATAGAAAATGGCTTGGAAAGTATTAGGAACTGTGAATGGAAAATACACAACGATTTTGAGTCATGTAGAAAAAACGTATTGAAAAGTTAAAAAACATGCAGTCGGAAACCATACAAAAGAACGCAAAGACTTTAAAAACAAAAAAGAGCCGTAACTTGGTGTAAGCAAAGTGTTAATTAAAAATAGCTGACAGATAATGCTTTTATAAAACGAGCGTTTTGTAACCTGCCATTTTTCATGCGCCTTAGTTTTTAAACGCACAACACTCGTCTCCAAATAACCATGCACTTCTACCTCTTTTGCTATTGCAATAAGGTTTGACTAAGTATCAGAATACAAACATACATGTTCTTTCTATTTTACACCTTATATGTGTTCTTTATTCAGAAGCGTACATAGGTTAAAATAATTGGATAATATCATACTCCAATTGTTTTATTAAACTTTGCACGATTTTAATGTATATTTATTAAAACGATAAAATATAAGGCTTTTTTAATAAAATATGGGCTGTCATTAACTCTTATTAACAATGGTCGGTCACTGCGAATTTTCGGTAATTGCAACAGGCCAGATTTTTTTTAGCTCGCTCTTTATTACTTTAAGGGCCATTATTACAACTTACAAATAGTTATTTTTAGGATGCTATCTGACAGATAAATAGTTTTTGGTTATTACAAGTTAACATTAACCTTAAAAGTGACTGATAAGCTAACATAAGGTTTGACCTCATGGTAACTTTACAAGTGAACTTTAAGAACTTGAAGATGCCATACATATTTTCTGCTGAAGATATGGTAACTTCAATGATAGTCTTAAATTACTCAACTTTTTCAAAAAACACAATTTAACACAAAAAACAATACAATTTACCATTAAAACCAAAAATAAAGCACAAAAATTTACTTTTGTTTTTAATTAATAAATAAAACAAAACTAAGTCGTTGCCACTACGTATTTTAAACAACCAAAAGTAGTCGGTATAATATACTGCAATGTTGCCACAGTATATAAATTACATTTTTTATTTTATCGGACAGTTGTAATAATGGAAAAAACTTATTGGTCACTTTATCGTTCAAGATAGCTATTGTTTACGTTAACTATCAGCAACTTTATCATTAGGTTGTAATAATGGCCCTAAAAGTGCTTTATGGCCAATTCAAACTCAGCTAATGATGATCCAAATGATTTGGTTGATGTTATTTTTATTGAAGGTAATAATAATAAATTTAAGAATGTTTATATACAAATGTAATTATATTTATTATTTAAATTTAAATGAAAATGGTCACCCATCAACGCCGTCGCCTTTTTTTAAATTTTGGAAGTATAAAATATTTGGCACAGCCGAATGCAACTTGTTTTGTGTTTAATTAAATTGTGAAAATGGCTTAGTGCTTTTTTACGCATTTTTTTGTTCGAAATAGTGCTTTTAATACCTTTTTTAAATTTTAAAGTGCTTTTTGCTCTCAATAAGTTGGCATCACTGGATAGCACATTTTCCGTACAATTTGATATACAAATTTTCCGTAGAAAGACGTCGTGAAATATTAACTATTTTATTTTAAGAGTGTTTTTTCTTATGCTCTCACATATTAAATTCATTAAAATTCATACATTTTTTAGAAGAAGAGACACTGCAGCACTTACCCAATAAGATGAGCGATAAACACACATTTATGTGAACAGAACCCGTGATAAAGCAAATTTTTGTCTGGCACTGGCAGGACATAAATAAAGTATTAGGATAAGATTTGATTAATTATTGTTATATATATATATATTATGTCCTGTGGTTCCTAGTAGGAACAAAGGGCCGCAAATTATTAATTATAAAATTAATTATTAATTATTGTTAGTTCACATTTATTATATAAAGATTCATTTAATAAAGTATAAAAAAAAAAATTTTTTTTAAGCAAAGAAAAACAAGTACAATAGACGAAAATGAGAGAGCATTTTAAGTTATTGCTGACGATTTAATTGTGGGCTTTAAGATTTTTGCTTGAAGTTAAAGAATTAAGGCTCAGTTAGCCGGGAGTAACAGTAACGCTGCAAATCAGCAACTTCGTTTTATTGTATGTAAAGCAATTAGAACGATTATCGTTAGCCGTAAGATGTTACGTCTCAATCTGTAAGAAATAGATTGGTCTTACTTTTTTACGGTAAGGTTAAGTTACTGTTACTCCCGGCTAACTGAGCCTTTAGCTCTACTCTAAAGCTTAAATTAGACGTGACATAATCATATAAAACAGCTGTTTAACCCATCTTATGGGCAACACTCTATTGGATTGTAGGAAACTTACCATACCGTCATATTGGTTTCTTTGGTTATGGTATGGCACGTATAATACTGTACGATACAAATATACATATCTCTAAGTTTTTCTAGATCAATTCATTTCGTCTTTTTACGTGCATCGTTGATCGAGATGCCAGATTTTTTACTTAAATACTTCGTACTGTTCTCAGATGTAAAGTGTAAAGAAAAAGCAAAATAGGCCAACGGGTTCAAAGATTATGATCCCGTTTCTCAACTTGTAACACAATTTCATATATTATTGCTCTATAATATTAATAAAATAAAAAACGGTTATTAAGGAAAAAAGAGCTATGCACTCAAATGTGGACCAACCAATATTTATATTTTGTATACACAGTTACATATTATTACCTTAAAACCAATATCAAGTACCGTTTTTTAATGTTTTAAAATAAATATCGTAATTGAAATTAAAAACTCTTTAACACATCAAAAACTAATGTAAAAGTGGTAGCGAAATTATGCTACTATCGGTTAATTTAGAAAAAATTTGGTGAATATCGGTCGCTAATTTCCAATAGGTGCCATATAAAGACCACTATCAGAAAACACTTTACGCTTAAAATCGTAACGATATGCATATTGTAGTAAAATTTCGTCCAATATATTTTCATAAGACTAGAATTCATACTACCAAATTTCGTGAATATCAGCCTATAATTTACGATATGTCAAATATTAAGCCACCCTTCCATTTGCAATACGAAAATGAGGATATCTAGGTAAAATTATTAACAGATAACTCTTAATCTACATACAGTTTTTGTTATACTTCCAGTTGCATGTTTCGGACCCCATTTGGGAACCATTGTCCTATAGCACATCAGAAGGAGCACTAGGAAGACTCACACATGATGATTATACATATATAATACAACACACAACCAAAGACTCTAACATTTGGTATGTTTTGACTGGCTGACAGACAAGTAGACAGGAAAATAGTTTTACTATCTACAGATGGTAACTGAGCCAAATCAAAAAAAAAAAACAGAATAAATAGAAAATGATGCACAATGAGGAGGCCAACAGTCACGTCTGTCAGTTGTATGTAAAGACAAACTGACTCACAATGCTTATCAAAAACTTGTTGTTGTACAACACATCACAGTAAAACTCATTTATACATTCACTCTCAGGCACACAAACACACACACACACAAATTATAGATCAACTTGCATTTGAACAAAAATTTCATATTTGAAATTCTTAAAAACGGCATTTGAATGAAGTATTTTGTTTTTTTTTTTTTGAATTTAGCTTTGGGTGGCTTATTTCAGTTTGTGTTTAAGCTATTTTCTTCATAATTTTTAATTTGTATCTAGGCCTTTGGCTGTTAACTGACCACAACATCCTTTCAATTTTTGCTCTTTGTTTAGAATTTTTCTATTTTGCCCTTTTTGTGATTTGTGTTGTGAAATTAATTTGATATTCCAACTGTGATTATTATGAAGTACTTAAGTGCATACTTATACTCTACATGTGAGAAAAATATTATTGAAATTTTAATAAAATTTTATAAAAAAAATTGACTGACTATCCCATGATCTTTTTTCAAATTAGTTTTTGATGAATGAGTTTTTATTTTTTTAGTCGGTCCAAAAGCGAAAAAATAAATTTTTTTTTTTTATATTTATTAATTTAAGCTGCCTAATGTAGGTCCAACCGTAAGTAGTAAAATATTTTAAATCAGTCCTACTTCAGGAGAGCATGAATATACAGAAAGATCTTGTCCTGGCGGTTGGAAGATTGGCTCTTCAAAGTCTTGTTCTCGCTTAAGGTTGAGAAATGTGCCTAACAAGTTGATTTGGATGATTCTCGAGATTTATGTACACTCATAAAATTATTACAGTAACTGATTGTGGGTTATAAAATTCGATTTCCGTACTGTTAAAATTTAATAAAAATATAGTTATTTTACGAAAAACTTTATTTTTTAACATTTATTTTTGTTATTCAAAAAATAATTTTTTTCCGTATTAATTTTGTTATGTCGTTTGATGTCGGTTAATATATATTTTTTAAAAGTAAAAACTATTCAATTTTAAGGAATATGCTGTTTAATAAATAAAAAGTTTAAAAATTAATGTAAAAATCATTTGTTTTAAATGAAATGTAAATGATCCGTTTTTTAAATGAATTTTAAGTTGTTTAAAATGAATTTTCGTTCGAATTTAACTACATAATATTCTGAGTGTATGTATATATGTATAATGAAAATGAAACCGGGATTTTCTCAAACAAGTTTATAATCTTTTAAGCCCTTTATTAAGATTTTGAAAGATATTTGTTTAGATATAGAATAATATCGCTGATATATATAAATAATATAGATAATGTAGATAGAATATCGCTGTAACAAAGTACACAGAAAAATTGATAATTGATTTCAATTAAAAAATTTCTAGTATTAATGAAAAACTTAATTAAATTTGCACCAATAAACAATAATTAATTATTAAACAATAATATTTTCCATTTGACGTTTAATTCACTTGATTAAATTTTTAATTAAAACTGATTTTATTTTTGATTAATGCTTTAATTAAAAAAAAAAAAAAAAAATTTGCGAGAATTTTTTTCTGTGTAAGAAAAGGAAATATTTTGTAAAAAAATTTTTTTTAAATAAAATTACACTGCAAAACCAAATTTCATTTTGCCAATTTCGATCGAATGGATCTTTAGACAAATAAGAGTGCCTATATTCGGCCATGCCGAATCTTATATAGCCTTTACTATGTATGGTGACATAAGCACATAAAGTTATATAAAAACCGTTCTTAAGATATAAATAAATCTATTTTGTGTCACTCCCATCCACATTATGTTAGATGTTGTGATTTGAACTTATCTTCGTATAAGGATCCAGAAGAAATATATTTTATAGGGTATAGGATCAAACTGAAATAATAGTAGAAATTAAAAAAAAAAAAAACCATTAATGTCAGTTAATGTGTTGCAATATCTAAAAACAACTTACCTGTGATATAATTTTTAAGTTTGTGTTTTATTTAATTTTTCATGTTTCTTATGTTTGTCTACAACAAATTATTGTTCAATGTAACAAACAATTAATTTCTCTTATTACGAATCCTTTAAAAAAGTGAACATAATATTCACGAAACGTTGAAAAAATATGAATTAAATGCATTTTTAATTACATATAGAACTTTTAGCCTTATTTGCTAAAATAAAATCTAATTTAATGAACAATTACATTGGCCAAATAACAAAAATATAGTTACAAAAAGTCTGTTTAAAAATCTTTATTCGGGCGATAAATGATGTCAACAATAGAGAACACGATTTTTGTTTATTGTTTTAATGAAGTTGTGGTTTTATTTAGTAATAAAAAAAAAATTATCAGTTTAATTTTATAGATAAATTAAATAGGGAAAAACTTATTTTGGACTTAATCGTTGTTTAGTTTAACCTTATTTAAATAATAATTGTATAAAAAACTAATTTATTAATGTGTACTGCCAGCTTTATTAAAAATTACTTTAAAACTTCGGTAAGAGATAAATCGGTTAAGCGATCTTTTTAAAGATAGTTATATTGAGCTTAATGCATTTTTTTTGCTGCGTCCTTAAGATATTGCTTTGTATTTAATTGCTTTCCTTCGTCATATACTTTCCTAATAAGCCTTCTTCAGACATTTTTTTTTTTTGTATTAGGACCCGGAGAATATGAAGGCCAATTCTGCATCTTCTATATTAATTTTAAATCGTTGTTGAGGTAGTGTACCTTTCTATTTTCAATTTTCAACTCTTTTTTGCAACAATATAAAGAAAAGTTAAACAAATTATATCAAATAATGAAGTCATGGACCACTTTAACCACTTTTGAAGCATTTTTTGAAGTACGCTGTATTCAATACACCCTTTTCGATTTTAACCGACAATAAATCTATTGCCTTGTGAAAAACGTTGAATTCTCTCCAATTTTGTTATCTATATTTTCTAATTTTCTGCACTTGTTTTTTTTTTTTTTAGCAAACATGAACTCTCAATAAAATTGCCAGACGGCCTGGATTGTCCGCAAATGCAATTTGTTCAGTTAAAAAAAATTTCTTGAGTTTTAGACAATTTTTTCATTAAATATATACTTATTATAAATAACGTACAAAATACCTATAGATAAATTGATTTCGTTTGTTTTTTCTCCGATAACTCTTTGTGAAAGCACTTTACATAATCTATTTTCCAAAAACAAAGTATAGAATGTCCTTCCGAAATTTTAATGCGATCAAATTTTGATTAAAGTTTCAAACATGTTTAAACATTTTTGCTTACAACTCAAGCAAAAGTAAGGAAATATAAAGTAAAACAATACAATATAAGTACATATATCTGATTAGTCATGATTTAATTAACCAGAATACATCATAACCAATCAAAAAGTCGATTAAATTTTTTTTTGTTATTTACGGCCTTTTAGATCTTAGGTGTTATATGAAATTAAACTGAATTTTAATTGTTAAAATCGAATGGTTGCGATCGAAACATGTCAGGGTAACCTGCCGGCCAGGGTTCAATCCCGGCTACAGTGAAATGAAAAATTCTCAATAACAATTTTATTTAATTTTCATGTTGTAAAATTCCTTTATCCATAAAAATAATTTAATGAAAATTAAATTTGATGAACTTAAGCCTAAAAAAAATTTTACTTTTTTTAAATTTGAACAAAATAAAAATATGTTACATTTTTTTTTTAAATTCGTATAAATGTATTTTAAAGATGTCCAGTTATTTTTCCAAGATCCTGGTGAATTTTTAACATTGTCCAGTTAGTTGAATTTTCGTTTCTGGTAACCCTAACTCTCAATAGTGTAGTTAGCTAGAGATCCTATGGCTTTTTTATTTTATTAAAAAAATGATACCTCTATATGGAGAGGGTTTTATGCGTTTTATGCTGATGTTTGTTCTAGACGCGGCTGTAAGTATACCGATCGAATCAGAATTACACAAAATATGTCATGGCATATTTTCTATTTAGATAATATTAATATTAATTTTATGTCATAATTTATTTTACAGGGTCCTAATTCCTTCCCATGGCTCTCGAAAAATTGTTTTGCAAATATTTTGGAGTAGGATCTGGGGTGTGGTACTTTTTTATATAAGAACATAATATTTAATTTATTTCGTAAACTACATCTTCCAGAGTGATAACGATGATGATTTTCTTTTTTAAAATTTAATTTTTGTTATAAAAACCAAAAAATATAAGCTCCTTAATTTGATTTTCTGCATAAAAAAGTCTAGAGGTCATAGAGCGAAGTTTTCTAAATCTTTGTATTAAGTTTGCTCTTAATTAAAATTTTCTTTTGGAAATGAAAAAGTACTACTGTTTTTAAAGGCCAAGTTACATTAACACAAGGTATATGCACTAGAGAAGCCTATGCTGACTCTCCCTTTTTATACCCACCACCACAATTAGTTGTAAAGAGGGTATGCTAAGTTTGTCAATTCGTGTGAAACTTTTTTATTATTCATCTCAGACCCCCTAAAGTATATATATTCTGGCTCCTTGAGTAATTCTAAGTCGATTTAGACATGTCTGTCTGTCTGTCCGTCTGTTTAAATCACGCTCACTTTCGAACGACTCAATAAAAAAGAACAATGCAATTGTCAAATTGCTTCTAGTTCCCCTAAGCAGTTTGGGATGGAAATCCAGCAACATCGGTTCTGTTGGAAAAGAGTTATAAATCAAAATGTGGAAGATCCACCTTAAAAAATTTATAATTTTGTTGCAAAAACTGACATAAATAGTGGCGGAATGCACATTTTGATAAAAGATCGGACCATTATTTATCATAGGCTACATTTTACTTACACTTTAGTTAATCTAAAATCGAAACAAATAACAATATTTAAATAAATTTTGGTCTATTGCAATTTTATATGCCTAGAAATCACAATGCCAACGTTAATGCAGATCGGTTCGTATTTTGCTTACATATCCACACGCAACCTTAGTATCGTTAAACGTAAATGTGTCATAGTGCACACGATTTACATTGCGTTTACATACATGGAATGAATCTGTGGCACGAGGAGAACGTGGGTTTGTGCTTGGCCCGAGCGTTTTGCATACCCATAATGCGTCAGGGGCAGTCAAAATATAGGGTTATTTGGTTCAATGAGAACAGGTGGATAGATTTTTTTTAATACTATTTTTATCATCTCTATTTTGAAATATACACTTTTTTACCATACCAAAACAATGTTGACAATGTTGACTGTTCATCACAACTGCTAGAAGGAATGTTATTCCTGTCTCTATTAACATCATCATCATCATCTTCTGAGTCACTAAAATCTGAGAGATCAGAGAGATAAGCATTCAAAGTTTCATTTATCTCTTTATCACTAAGTTTTTTCGTTGATATCTTTTAGTTTTTTTTCAAATTAGCTAAATTAATTCGTCTGAAACAGAAAAAAAGAAAAAATGTTAAATGTGCACCGGTGATCACGCGGCCGCGGAAAATTGCTGAAAAACCATGGAAAAACTGAAAGTTTTCACTTTATATAATATAATTAAACCAAAACATAATGCTTTCAGGAAAAAAAAATTGGCCAGAATCAGTGAATTGCGATTTTGGGACTTGGCGCGAGATGTGTTAATTAGTCATAGTTTTATTAGACTATTAATCACTTTGTCAAACTTACCATAGGTCCCATATAAGTCCCACTTCGGAAATATTCTTACTGTAGGTGGAGGGTATCAAAGATTCGGCACAGCCGATTATAACACTCTAACTTGTTTTATTTAAAAAAAAACCAATTTTTTTCTCTAATTTAATGAAAATTTATTTTAGTTACAGGCCATAATTTTCGTCCAAAAATATTTAAACAATTTCACGAAAAAATTTAACCATCACATAACTGATTCGATGCCTTTCAGCCAAATATTTTCTAATTGCTTTTAGGCAAAAGAGATCTTCTTGCTAATTTATTTTGCCTAAAAGAGAAGAAATAACTTTGCTACATATAGCAAAAAAAAAAAAAATATTAGCAAAGATCACAAGCAATTACCATCAAAATCGTTTTACCACAAATTTGAAGAAATAAAATGAAAGACAAAGAAATACACAATTGCGTAAGACAAGTGGCAAACTAAAAGCCAAATAGGCGGACGGACAGGCGTTCGTTTCGTTAAACTGAGAAAGATAGATACAGAAACTGTTCACAATAAAGCCGATACGAAACATTAACAGCTAATCAAATGCCTGCCGTCCGCTTTGGTCAAATACATTCATGTATTCGTTCAGAAAAGCGTAACAAATAAAGACTACAAAACAATTTGTTTGAAATTTCAACGCTAAAGGCAACATGTATAACGACCCAGATCAAAATGATGACTTGTCATGACAGGCTGTCATGTGGTTATGGAAGGAGAAAAAAAAATTATGTACGAAATAATGATGGTGTGACCAATATGTTTAAACGATTTTGAACTGAAATAAAACCCAAAAATAAGAAGATTTCATAAAAATAAAATTAACCCGAATTCTCCTAGCGTCGTCATATGAAGACAAAAACATTGGCAGCTTCAACTTGCTGGTGAACCGTTATTATTGCATAGAAACAAATAAAGCAATAACAATTGTGTTGTGTGTTAATTACTTTTCCATAAAAAAATTGTTTAGCTCTGTGATTCAAAGAGTTCGTGTGTGGTAAATTGTTTTTTGTGAGAGTTTTTTGAAAAAGTTCAGAATTATGAGTTTGGCTAGAAAGTAAGTGTCAAAAACTTAATAAATTTTATAAATGTGCCCTTAAGTAATATAAAATAAAAATTAATACTAGTTTACAAGATTCTTGCTAAAAATCTTTATTCGAGTTGTAGAAGAAATATAATTTTTATGAGAATATATCTGGTTGTCGTCAAATGACGACACTATGATACAACGAGTACTATCTGATTTAAAGTTTTTTTTTTGTTTTCGGTTTTTTATCAGTAAATTTCTTAGTGTCGCGGACATTTTGGATATTTAAGATAAAAAAAATGTATCAAACGAATTTTACTTCGTACCTCCATATGTTGACGTCTTGACTGATAAAGACTCAGATGAGGAAATCGAAGGAAATATTAATACTTCGTCTCGTAATCAACTTCTGGCACCTCCTGAAATACGAAGAAACAATGGAGAGCTTCCCACAAACACCAAACCACAAGACAAATTAACAAAAATAAATTCAAGAGAAAAAGCAAAATGAAATCATTTGGATGCTAGGAGGAAAAACATCGCAAATCACTGAAATTTGTGTACCTTTATTTTACTAGCGTCGTCATATGACGACATCTATTTTCTCGAAAACTAGACCCGACATGCCAGTTCTCTTTGCAGATTTATACGAAAGGTATCCTAGACATGCAGTGAATCAAATAATATAACAATCGGACGATTATTTCATAAACCGGGAGAATTCGGGTTAAGACCGCATCTGTGGCTGATATGTTGAGAAAGGTAAAGCAAATCCAATTAGATACACAAATGATCAATTATTTGGTGTCTAAAGGCACAGACAGTAGTTTACATACTTTGATTATTAATGACATCTAAAGATTTTTAACACAACATGTCATTCATTTTAAAGCTGCAAAGTAAAATTTTTTAAAAAAAAATACATAAAATTCCAATTAAAATGAACCCCTATAGATTTTAAAATTTATTATCTGCTTTTTGTAAAGTGCATATTAATTAATTTAAAACATGCCTATCAACTGATGATCGATTTGATGAAAATTATAAAATAATTTTCATTATTATGTTAAATTTTTTAAGTTGTATTCGTTGTATCTGGCTTTAAAAGTTAATTAACCATTTGCACGCATTCTGTCGACTGCAGCAGTGTATTAAAAATACAGTTGTTGTTGTTTTTACCAAAGCGATTAGTTCGACTTAACCATAAATTTCAAAATGATTTACACGTAAAGCAATTTTTGCCACCACTATGGGTTTGAGAGTTGTAAGTAGTTGGCGGCGTAGTAGTTCGATAATTGAGGGCGGATATGAACAATAAGTGGCACGCTTAGTTTTTTCCCCATTCCTATGAAAGTTTCAAATTTTTTCACTGCTGAAAGTTTCCATGTTTTTTTTTAACATACCCAGTATGAAAAATGAGTTGTGTCAAATATGAGCCCCTTTTTTAAATGTTATTGATATCAAGTTCTATATTTTCATGATAAAAATGGAGTTTTCCTATGGAGAGGCAAAAACGAGACAAAATATTGTAAAATCTTTAACATGATAAAAATCGAATTACAGTGCAAACTCGATTTTCGCAACCCCCATTATAGCAACATCCCGATTTTCGCAACAGGCAATATTTTACGTAGCAAAATTAAGTTAAACAAAGTGACCAAGAACTTGTTGCCTGGAGCAACACTTAAGCCTCGTACACAATGCTAGCAACAATTGCACGCTTGGAAATTTTTCCCACAACAATATTGTGCATTTATTATTATTTTTTTTACAATATTTTCTTAAAATTTCATTCAAAACTAAATAAAAAAAAAATGGTATAAAGGTCCTTTTTTCAATGTAAATAAAATTTAATTTTTAATTACAATATTTTGTTTCCGACGTTTCGTCGATTGCTTGTCGACTTTTGCAAGGGATTATCTCTTTAAAAGCAGTTTTATTTAATACAAACAATCCTAAGATTAGAATCGGTAAAGCACAAACACCATAGTATTAACAGACCAATTCTCAAGATTTGACCCCATTTGAAAACGATGGGCAGTCATGGGCTCACTAAAACAAAGTTATGTTAAGAGGTTAAAATTCATATAAAAGTTATTTGTGCCGAATATTATCTATAGATATAAACATACATATGAGACTTTTTGTTTTAAAAGGATTTTAGGGACGGTTGCTAAATTGTTAATTAATGTTAACATTTAAAAGAAAGTTAAAGCTGTTTATAGATGGGAGCTTTGGGAAAAAACAAACCGATTCGAAAATAATTTATTTACAGTAACACATTATTGGCGCGAATTTAATCTAAAAACCAGCATAATTAGATGGTTTACAGACACAAAGAGTCAAATGTTGAAAAAAGTTTTTATTAGGAATATTGGAAATTATAGACCGACTCTCGCCATTTTCATAGACTTCATCCTTAGTACAATTAAAATGTTTTTTTTTAAATTTGATCAAATTATCTACAAGATTACAATTTGTACCTTGCGCACAAGGTTAACATGGACAGGCAACCAGCCAGACGGACAGATGAATATCGTTAGACCACTTAAAAAAGTGATTGCGAGTCGATCGGTATACTAAAAGATTGGTCCAGATTTCCATGCATTAAAGATAGATGTTTAAAACAGAAAATCCAGAAATTTGAAAAAAAAAATTTTTAATTTTTATTTGCTGCGAAAGCTCTTGTAGGCATCTAAAAAAATTGAACATGTATCAAAAAATGCCTCAAAAAAGCAAAATATGGGCTATAAAGTTAAAAATGCTGCAAAAAGGCTCTTTTAACTAAATTATGCATTAAATGTTGCAAATGGTAAAATATGCAAAAATATGCACTAACAAATCGATGCCAAAATTCATAAAAAGCTCTTAAACGGATAAATAACTTGTTTCTGCCTTCATTAGTCGCTCAAGGGAAAACATGCAATTGCATATTTATGTTATGGTAATGACTAAAACGCGTAGTGATTTTGAAGGGGACATTTTTTAACATTGTTTTTTTTTTTAGTATGCGTAGGTATTTTTAAAAAGGTCTACCTGAGACACTGGTCACCGTACCCATAGGCATTGTTGTCAGTATTTTTTGAGCTCCATTGGCAAACCGGATGTCAAAAATCGCCAAAAGTCAACATTGTTTAGTTTTTAATATTTTTTTTTTTTATTTTAAAATTTAAAATCGTCAATTACATAAAAATCTTAAAAATATTTTTAACAACAATGAATTTAGCTTGTGGTAAAAAATTTAAATGGAAAAGGTTCGTAAACTTTAAATACCTATTTCCAAGTCTAAGTCTAACTTTCATACATAAAAATACCAAAATAAAACTCATATTTTTTTTCGTATTGCCCTTAAAGATTATCAAAACAAGTTCATATATTTCATTAAAAATAGCCTACAAAATCGTCAACTTGTTTATAAATCGCCATATCGCCAAATGGAAAATCTCGCCGCCGAATACGTTTCAAAATCGCCACGCTTGTCGAGAAATCGCCATATCTGGCAACCTCTAGTCATAGTTAAATGCAGTCCACTTACAAAAACGTGATAACTAAAGCAAGTATCATATTTGTAATTGTCTATGGAAGCTAAATCTTTGGGAACATAAAAAGATTTTTCTAATAAAGTGTATTTTAATGATTAATTGCCTGAAATCAGTTAAACTTGAATCCTAAATTTAAGCGATTTTCCTTATTTGAGTGATTTTTCCTGTTTGCCCACCTCTGGCGTTTTTTTTTAGATGCAATTTAAAAAGAGTTTTTTTTTTGTTTATTATGCCACTTAAATACAAGTATTGTATAATATTAATACTAAGAATCAGTTTTGCAAAATACAGTTCTCTTTTATATCAAAAGCTTGTTATGCCCCCATCCATAAAATTGGTGTAAACGAATTAAAAAAAAAACCAAAAATATGAAGCAAAAAAAAAAAAAAAAAACAAGCGATGTGAAATGTCTGTAATTTGGACAAATTGATGAATGGTTATTTGCCACGAGATGCCAAAGTGGTCATTATTCTTATTCTTCTAAACCTACAGAAAACATACTGCACATTTTCGCCATTCGTGAACATGCATTTCAACGAAATTCAGCCAAATGTAGATTTTGTATTCTTAAGTTTATTTCACTTATGAATGCTTACATGGATGACGCTGATGATGATGATGATTATACGTTTTTATTTTCTTTTCATGTGGACTCGTTAAAGTTTTTCGTTGTATTTTTGTTATCCACACACTGTTAAATGGTCATTAAGGATACAATGAGTTGATTATTTGGGTGGGTAAATTGTATACAATCTGAAAAAGTGAAAAATAAGTTTATTTGTTGTTGTGTATACTCAAGGTTGAGTTATATTTACACTTAAATACATATATTTAAAAAAGGATATAGAATTCTCACGAATCATGAAGGCTAAAATGCATTTTAGTAAAATTATATTTAAATCGTAAAAAATTTTGTATTTAGGGTTAATTTTAAAAGTGAAATAAAATCAGGCAACAACTTTAATCATTTGAAGTTGCTAATGACAGAAGTCATTTAGAATTTAGTTTTTCTTTAACTGACAAAATAAATGAAAGCTTTTTAAGATGATTTAAAAGGTTACCTAGAAATAAGGGGAGAAACACAGTTTTTTTGTAAAGAGCATGAAGAATTAGCAGAAAATAATCCAAGAGTTTAATGTTGAGTTTAAGTATTTTTAACTGATCATTGTGCGTTAAAACTTTAAGGGAACATCTGTTTAGACTTAAAGTTAGTTAGTCCCTAATTAAAAATCATTTAAATGTATTTACGGATGAACTTTGTTATAAGTAGTTGTAGAAAATAAAACTTGCTGGTGTATTGGTGTAGTGGTTGTAGATTATTTGCTGTATCACAAATTTTGAAATGTTGTTTGAAGGAAAGTCTTTTAAAATTATTTTTTTGTATCACAAAATTTGTGGACAATAGAGATTTATTCAAAAGCAAGGAAATTGGGAGCATATCGGGAATAGATCATAGTTCTTATATAAGCCCTACTCCCAAAACTAACTATTGCTGCCAAAAATCTTTAAAAATTGGTTGCGACAAGATATACACGTAGGGAAAACACATTTTTTGATAAAAACAAAACAATTTTTAACGAAAATGTTTTGAACATATTATAGCTCATTTTATGGCCCGAAGTTATATATATATATAGCTTATTTTACAATACTATTGCCACCGGCAATCATATTATTGTGAAACTAAACCTTTATCAAGAAGCCCCTATCAAATTATGGTAGCCTTCGAAAATGTAATGATTAACAAGCTTGAGTGCTTTGTTCGGCTGTTCCGACAGTTCGAATATTTCAGAAGTGGGCTCTGTATGATATCTATATATTATTAATTTAGCTTTATAAAAACAGGCGACAGCATTAAAATTGAGTGCGGCTTAGACCTACATTAAATTGATGACCGACAATCAGAAAGTTTTATGATTTTTTTTTTTAGCAATTTTATCAAGCTTGAGTAAAATATCATGATTCGTAACAGTTTATGCCGAACTTTAACGATTTTAAGAAGGGAGATTTATATTGGAGCCATGGTAAATTATGAACAATCATCCCAAAATTCTGTAGAGTGATGTCTGGTATTAAAAAACATAAATTTCATTACAGCAGCGAAATTAGTTTTAGCGTTTACAGTGAAATTTCAGAAGTTTGCTTATTATGGGATATAAGGTAAATTATGGACCGTATTACACAAAACTGAATGACACTTTTTTGGCCGCAATATCTATATCTGTTACGGTTTTAGGCGCATTAAATTAATTTAACAGAGTGGGCTTTATATGGGGCCTATGTTAAATTATGGTCCGATCATCACGATATTTAGTAGTCTAGTTTCTAGTCCTATAAAACTGTGAAGTTTGAAATTTTATTGTGATAGGATTATGTATTACGATATAAGGCGTACTAAACGGTTTTACACGAGTAGGGTTTATATGGGGCCCATGGCAAATTATGGACCGATCTTTACGAAATTTGACAATATGATTTTCAGTCATATAAAACAAACTTGTGCAAAATCTTATATCATTTTGTGCATTATTCCACCTATTATGTTAGTTTTTGTAACAATATTATCAATTTTTTAGGGTGGTGGTTCACATTTTGATTCATAGCTCTGATCCTTCTGAACCGATTTTACTAGATTTCAATCCCAAACTGCTTAGGATAACTACAAGCAATTTGATACCAAGTTTGTTCTTTTCTCTTGATTTTTTTGAAAGTGAGCGTGTTTTCAACAGACGGACAGACGGGTAGACAGACGGACATGGCTAAATCGACTTAGAATTACTCAAGGAGCTAGAATATGTATACTTAATGTGGACTTGGATGTATAATAAAAACGTTTCATACGAAATGACAAACTTAGTATATTTTTATTCACCACTAGTGGTGGTGGTGGTGGTGGGTATAAAATTAACCAGAGAAACCGGAAATATACTCCAAACATTTTTTATGCGCATTAAATATGCAGTAAAAACTTGAAAATATGCCCTAAAATTTGCCAAAAGAAATGCGCCAAATAAAAATAAATGGCTTATTTGAAAACAAAATATTTAACAATTTAATTAAAAAAAAAAAAAACAAAATCGAGTCAAAAAATATAATCGGTAAAGCCCATAACCAAAGTATTAACAGACGAATTTTCGAGACTGCATCCTGTTTGGAGCAGATAGGCAGTCGTGGGCTCAGCAAAAAAATTTATGTGATAAGGTATAAATTTAAATAATGCTTGTAATTTCTAAAAAAAGAAAGCTGGTCGTATTCGTACCCAATAACAGTTGTCTTTACCTTTATTAACGTTTATTTGGCTGCACATCTAGGTTTCTTTTTGTTGAAATTACGGGCATAAGAGTTACTTGAGCCGAACGTTCGGCATTATTGTGAGCGCCATTGTCGTACTCCAATACCAGTAATTTTTTGATATTATAATATTAATTGTCGTTTTTAGAAATTTTGATACCAACTCTCGTACACAATATAAATACGACAAACTTTCCATGTGTTTTTTAAATTGTCGTTGTAGTGAAATTCAAATGAGAACAGCAAACATATCAGTCGTCTCCAACTTCGACTATTAGGTACAACAACTTTCGTAATAAGACAATTCCTACTCTCGCCAGTATAGGGCAAAAAATTCTGCTGCAGTGATGTCGAAAAACGTACACGTACGTACAATAGTTATTATTCGTGTATATGCCGATGACGAACATTCGGCTGTTGTTTTAATTACAATTCAACAAAGAGAATCAAGTTTTGTGGGTTTCAAAATGAGCAAGGAGCTGCAGTTATTGTCATTTTTTTTCCAAAAGTTAATCAAGTAACATTAACTCATTTTGTTCCAACAAGACAGCGCAACTTACTCTACAGTGGGCTTAACAATCGATTTATTGCAAAACCAATTTAATAACAACATTTTTTCCAGAAATAGTTCTGTTGCCTGGCCTCCTCATTCGTGATATTTAATGCCTTTGGATTACTTTTTATGTTAAGTCATTGCCATATGCCATTAAACCAGCAACTCTTGATGTATTGGAAGCCAATATTTATGACACGATTCATGATGACGTCATACGGCCGGATTTATTGGAAAAAATAGTGACAAATTGAACTGATCGAATGGACCATGTAACTCGTACCCACAGCGGACATATGCCGTAGGTCATATTTAAATAAAAATAAAATTCCAACAATATTTCTGTCTTGTAGTATCATTTAAAGTTCTAATGCAGCTAAAAAAACACTCTAAACATTTGTTTTTAATCTAAAACTTATTCATACTTTGTTAATGAGTTTTTCTGGAAGAGCATTTTAAGAAATAGTCCATATTTTTTTTATTAATTTGGGTTTGTTTTATACCAAACATTTGCAGATTTAAGTCCATATACATTCCCTATTTTCCAAGCTAGTACATGCAATAATAAGCCCACTTGTTACAGCACTACAGAAAACTATTTCACTTTTTTATATCATTTTTGGTAATGGCATTTACCAAAAAGTACGTTAAGTGTTCTAAAATAGATTTATAACCTCGTATTTTACACACTCTTCTTGCTTGTTTTATGGTCTCTTACAAGTTCATAAGTCTTTTATACGCTGCTGCTGTAGTTGTTGTATTATTTTGGCATCCAATTCATTTGCCAGTAAGCAAGAACTTCACTTTTTGCCATACTACGATAATGCTTACTTGCATCATACTGCAATGCTTCTTTGGGGTACTCATGTTCAATACACATTACTTTACTTGTATTATTTCGGTTTTTATTAAGTTCCTTACAAGAAAGTATTGTACGCTTTTTCGAAATAAAGTTGCATACATACATAACAGCTAACCAAATACTTAACTGGCCAACCAAACAAACGTTGAACTAACCGTCCAAACATCCTACTAACCAAACAGCCAACAAAAACAAAATGAATTATGTCCTTGATATGCCGGTATTGTAATATACGAGTATTATTCAACAACAAACTGAAAAAAGTATACTCTCCATTTCGGACACCACACTACATGCCTTCGACTCCTGGCTGGCTTTCTATCTTCCTTTATCTGTAGTTGTATTGAAACTGGGCAAATGCGAACGAACACAATGAACATAAAATAAAAAATTTCTTTAGCTTTTACGTTTATAAGTTCTTGTTTAATTTTCAGCAATGATCATTAATCTTGACTATTACGAGGTCACTTTTTTGTACACGATTTTTGTGTGTGAAATATGAGACTTGTGCAGGTTTGAAATATTACCTTAAAATTGCAATATGTACTTGGTAAGA
Organism: Pollenia griseotomentosa; assembly: GCA_963931875.1. Taxonomy (NCBI): domain Eukaryota; kingdom Metazoa; phylum Arthropoda; class Insecta; order Diptera; family Polleniidae; genus Pollenia; species Pollenia griseotomentosa. The sequence goes on from OZ007561.1 coordinate 184,503,375, forward strand.
TTTATATACAATATACTCGAAAATTTGTACTACGACAGCAAATTTATTTATGTGAGGCGATGATACGTATGGTTTTTGGAGAAACTGACACGTATTGTAAAAGATAGCGAGTGTGGTAGCAGAGATTTATTTATGAATTACTTGGGGATTAATTTGGGTAATACCTTAATATAATTAAGATATCTGAAAAGGACAGTTAGGTATTAAATACATTTTAAATAACAGAAGTGAAGCTAGGTAAAGAAAAATTGTATTGAGCAGCTTTTAGGGCGCCAACCATTTTTTAGTAGATTCTATAGTTACTACTACTGAAGTTAGCGGGAGAATAGTTATACACTTTAGGTGGAGTACCACACCACGCGTTTTATGCACGCATCAACACATTTGCTGTTTAAAAAGTAGAATCAGTGTAATATTGTATTGACATGCGTTGAATGTATATGCACATCTAACGCATGAAGTAGCACTACTTTCTACGTTGGAGTGCTTCGCAAGCGTCTTGAAAAAAGCCGAAGAAAATATCAAAGGAATAGAAAGCGTGTTGTGAACTTCAGCTTTACACCTTTCAAGTCTTAGGTAATGCCAAGCTCAGCAGTATTCCGTGACATAATGTTATCTTTGCTGATATTTCTTATGTCGCCTTAAATATAACTTTTCCCGCTACAATACGTTAGTGCCATTACGCCTTGTAGCGGCGCTCAGTAGATTTAAACAGAAATTACTGATCTTTTATTAGAAACGATCTTTTATTAGAAATTGTCGAATTTAGTAAATGGTTTTATTTTCCGATTTCTATTCGCTGTACAGATACTTCTGAATTGGTAAAGTGTGCGATGAGAAATCTGAAACAGAACTCCAGGTTCCTAAAATCAGAGCAATTTGTGCAGGGCTAAAATTACACGCCTTAAAACCTTCTTTTCATTATATTTTTAATCGTACAGAAATATTTTTCTTTCTCCATAAGCCAAAATTCCTGGAAGAAATATATGAGCCGTGAAATTAAAGTAGTTCTAGTAGAATTCAGTACTAAGATAGGCAGGAACACGGCTTTAAACCAACCATCGATGGTTTTAGTTGACTCTCCGACAACGTAATGAGACTGGTTCACTTCGTCGCAAAAAAATAGGGTAATTAGTGGTACGAGATCCCAACATAAAGACATTAACAAGGATACCTGGTCTTTCGTGATCAGAATGCGGAGAACAAGATATATTGCTTAGTAACTGATGGAGTATAATTAACGTACGGGTGATTCGAGGAGCGAATATTAAGGAGATTAAAGATCGTAGAAAACCAGATACAGAGGAAGTAGCCACGGCCTTCTCGAACGAACTCGCTGAACTGCTTGCGCTGAGCCCACTTTCAACGATGATCATAAATCCCAGTGGAAAACAATTTCCGACGATGATCATGAAGCCCAGTAGAAAAAAATTTCCCAGTCTATAACTAAAGATGCAAAGATCTTACTTGGGTATAAAAAGCCGTCTCAAGATCATGGAACGATGAAGAGTTTCGCATGGCAAACTATAAAAATAATGCTGCACGGATCAGTCAAATGCAACCAGAGCTGCGTCGGAGCAATGTTAGGAGAAATGAAAAAGAAAAACCCTTCTCTTTAGACGTTAGAAACGACTGTTGAAGAAGCGTGAGATTTAGAAAATTAAGAAGTATAAAAGAAAAAACGGGGCACGAAAATTTTACCAGAAATTCAAAAGCCAAATTAGTGACCATGGTTCAGGGCCCTCATTCTTAAAGCCAAGACTGAGAATCTTGTTGCTGAATGTGCATAATATGCTAGCGACCATTTCTCCGTGCTACTGGTACAAAAGAATTGCAATGATGATAAGACAAGTGGGCAGATACGTGGTGTGGCGTCAATTGCTTCCCTCCTGACCAACCTGAGATTCGAAAAGCAATTATCCGGTTTAAGAACATAACAATGCAGAAGTCTACGGGTTACACGCTGAGCTGTATAAGACTAGAGGAGATGAGTTGATAGGACGTATTCACAATTTATTTGCAAAATTTGGTTAGATGATTGGATTCTTGGCCTACTTTGTCCAATATTTATAAAAGGTGATCCAAGCGCGTGTATCAACTACCGTGGGATAATCCTTTTACCCATTGCATGCAATGCCCTTTTCAGGCATTGTATGCAGAAGCCTGAAACAAATTATCGCTGAACTGATTGGACTTTATCAGTGTGGCTTTAGACCTGAAAAATCAACAAATTATCAGATTTTCACGCTACGGCAAATTTTTGAAAAAATTCACAAAAAGCAAATCGACACATACCACCTGATTGTCGATTATAAGGCTACCTTTGATAGCTCGATTTGGAGAAAACTGAACGAAGCAATGTCTGAGCTGGGTATTCCTGCGAAACTCATACGCCTTTAAAGAATGACACTTACCAACACCAAAATCTGCTGTAAAGGTGGGTAATAAAACCATCAGCAGCAAAAGTCACATGTTGATCGCATATACCGACGATATAGAAATTATTGAGCAATATGTGCTAGAAGTTATTGCGCTGTTTTTGATAATCGAGAAGGAGTCGGCGAAAGTGGGCTATGTTGTGAATGCGGACAAGACAAAGCTAGAGGTTTTAGCAAGCAGACCGAAGTGTGAACGTTGACAACCGTTATTATTTCGAGGTAGTGGACGAATTTATATATCTAAAATATGCCGTGAATAGAAACAATAACGTTAGCCTTGAGGATCGGCAGATAATTGTACTTGCAAATATCCTGACGATATAGACATTATTGAGCAAACTATGCGAAAAGTTATTTCGCTGTTTTTGATAATCGAGAGGGAATCGGCGACAGTGGGCTTAGTTGTAAACGAGAACAACACAAAATTAATGTTTGTAAAAAGCAAATTCGCCACGCGATTTGATCAAACTGTAAAAGTTGAAACCCGTTATAATATCGAGATAGGGGACGAATTTATATACCTCGGATCTGCCGTAAAAAAACAACAACGTCAGACTTGAGATAAGGCGGAGAATTGGGCTTGCAAACATATTTTATTTTATGCTCAAAAAGCACTTGAGAGATAAGTCCTTCTCTCGAGATACGAAATAAAATAGCATCACTATCTAATAAGGCCTGTCGTGCTATATGGTACACAATCCTAATCTAATCTAATCTAATCGCAAGCAGACGAAACAGAATTAGGAGTCTTAAAGAGAAAACAAATCCTCAAGTTATATGATCCTTAGTGAACAACGGCGAGTATCGCTGACGTATGAATCATGAGCTGTATGGCCTTATCACAACATTGACATAGTTAAGCAGAACAACATAACAAGATTACGATGAATAGGGAAATGCCAGCAGAAGAGGTTAAAAAGAACCAGCTTGAAAAGTTTTTGAAGACGTACTCGGAGGAAGCCAAAAAGTAGGACGGCCAAAACTACACTGAAAGAAAAATAATTCATATATTTAATGAATCGTTTTCATAAAAAAATGTTCATTGGTTAAAGGAACATTTTCATTGTCTAAATGGAATTTCATAGTTAAACTGAAGTATCTTCGTTAAATTCGTTTCATTGAATTTCGTAATTACGTTAAAAACTTTCATTGGATTTATGAAAACTAAAGTTTGTCCAAGTTAAACAAAAAATTTTAATTGGGAACATAAAAAAACAATAAACAAACATAACTATATTCATAAATTAATACAAAATTATAATTTCCTTTAAAAATTTTTAATTGTTAAATTAAAAATGAAAGATATTATTATTTCATACAACTAATGTAATATGCCATTAAATTTATGAAATCAAAAATATTTTTATAAAAGCAACATATTTCAATAATTGAAAAAAAAAAAAATTATTTTTACCATTCAAATATGTAACTCTAGTCTCAATAATTAAAAGTATAAAAATATTTCGAAAAACCATGCCTTCATAAATTAAATTTTTCATTATGACAATGTAAAATGTCATTATAGTAATGAAACAAAAACTTTCAATCCATAAATATGTATGTTTTTAGTTTTATTTAATATGTACATACCTACCTATTATTGTTATTGTTGTTAGGGACAATTTAAAACGTAAAGCTCCGCGGGATTACTTTAGGGAATGATTAAAAAAAAATATTTAAAAAAAAAATTTTTTTTTTACTTTTTTGAAAGTATTAATCCAATTTATTCATCCAATGAATAATATTCATAGATCTAATGTAATGTTTTATTAAATACATTAACATGAAACAGGTTTCATTGATCTAACGAAGCGCTGCACAGGTTCTTTTTTATGCAATTTTTCATGGGATTAATGTCAAAATTCATTGGTATTGTGAAGAAAATTCTTGCAGTGTACGCTGGAAGATCAGGTTGCCGAATCCTTGGCATTACAAGCTCAAGAGAAAGAGCAAATGACCGATCCAGTTGGAGAAATATTATCATTTAGGAAGGTAAGTAACCAACCTTCGCCCGGTTGGCCAAAAAAATAAATATAAATCCCAAATTAGAGAACAGTGAGTGATGAACTTTAGACTTGTATCCATTTAAAATTCAACAAACTGATTTTCCTTGTGTTTAATGAACATTTTTATTATAATACATATTCTTTGGTAATATAAAATAATTTCTTAAATTTATATTAAAAAAATCTTCCTTTAAACGATAACAACATTTTTTGCCTCTGCACAATAACAAAATATTTCCTCATTAATAAATCAATTAATCATAGACAAATGTGTATGTTTATAAATGAATTTATCTCCATGATAACCATCATAATCGCTGTAAATTAATTATATTTCATAACATAATCAATTGCCAAAAGCATGCAATGTAACGTGTTTAGTCTTCTTAAAAATGGTATGATGACGATGTTTCGTAGACGATGGAATGGTGATAAAAATCGAATCGTGCTTAACTTTATCACATAAAATTAACTCACATCTCTATAAACCGAAAACATATACATACATATTTTTAAAACAAACACAAGTAAATGCAACCCAGCCTGCATTAAATACAACTGCATTCGATAGACAGAGTTGCAGACAGACATAAACGCATACTATATTTTATCATAATTTATGATGCGACATTTTCATCAGCAATTCGTTAAAATTTCATTACCACACAGAGCTCAGGGGTACCAGACATTCATACCAATTTAAATGCCCAATGGCCAAAAATTTATTTATATGCAAATGAAGTTTAATGAAAATGTGATAAAGTTAAAAAGCTCTATAACTCCCATTTGCAGCAGAAGAGCTATAAAAAGAAAGTAAATTTGTTTGCATGTACACATACATACAAATGCCATAATGATTACATCTTGATGCAAATGTGTTGGCTGATAGAAGGAAACAAAATAAAAAAGAAACTGCATAAATAAAAGTTGCAAGGGTGTATTTTGCAAGCGACATAATTCTTATCGCAACAACTGCTACTCACTCCTCCTGGTTGCAAATGTTTTCTCCATGATCATGATGATGTTGATGTTGTTGATAAGCATGTATACATGTGAGTTTTGGAAATATGATAATAAATCATTTTTACTTTTTTTTGTACTTCTGTAAATTTTTTATTTTAACGATATTTCGAATTTTTCAATAATAAATTTGAATTGTTTGAAAAATAATCACATGGTGTATCTACGGGCAGGAATGTTTGAGGTGTACTTTGGTAATAGATGTTTCGAAAAAAAAAATTGTGGAAAGTTGAGGTGGAATCATGCGACAACGGTTATGTTAAATTTTACAAGGTGTTTTTACGTTTTACCCATTACTTAACCGATTTTGTCATTTCGGTTATAACACATCGAAGCATTCACAGGGTTCCTACACAGTTTACATCTGTATACATCCGTCTGTCTGTTGAAAGAATTATGTAGCTAATAACAAACGCCTTTGGTCTTTATTCATTAAATGTTATGTGCTTAATTTCCAAAATTTTTTTTTAATAAATAAACTGCGCATTTCACTGGTTGTTTAGGCCAGATCCTCAGGACACCTTTTTCCAAAGACTTTGGAAAAGCTTAAGATTTTATACAAATAAAACTGTTAAGTGAATGAGAATTACGATTAGCTCGTTGAAATTTGGTAAACATTTTTAAACAACAGATACGTTAGGCCAAATCGGTCCATTTTTTTCACCAAACCCACTTGCAAATGTTCGCCGGCAAAGAGATGTTGGGGAAGGAAACGGCCATACAAGATGAGCTAAAGCAATAAATTTTTCCCGAGATACTTCTTTTACACAAAAGTGGTGTAATTCTGATTAAAAATTCAAATAGAGCACATAAAAAGGACCATTGAACTTAGTCGTTTTACCCTGAATACTTTCTATTAAACAGACATGTACTATAAAAAAGAGCAAATGATTTTTCCTTTACAAATGCCTTGCGGAATAAGACTTTCGGCACGACAGAGGCCACAGAAATTGAACTTCAACAACATAATGTAGCAGAACTACTTCTTTTATTTACAGAATTGTTTGTTATCGAAAAAATCTCCTATCTCCTAGCCGCCATACAAATGGCCTTACGGAACAAGGTTTTTTGAACGTATGGGCAGTGTTGCCAAAACTTGGTGACCAAAAATGGCTAAATTTACGGAAAAAATGGCTAAAAATGGGCTAAATAATGGTTAAAAGCTTTTTAAATAAAAACACATTAAAAGTCAATAGCAAAACAGAAATAATTCATTTAAAGTTGTTTACGATGAAATTGTAAGTAAAGATCAATTTCTTAACCCTGCACGGTTACTCTTCGTCGAATCGACGAAGCTCATTTACATTTTATCATATAACTTTTTTATATGTATTCAAATTACGCTCTTTTTTCAACAACGTTAGCTGATGCCGTAAGCTTGTAGTGAGTGGACGTACGCTGGCTCCTCATTTTTTTAAAGTTAAAATGTATAAATCTTCGTCGCAACGACGAAGAGTAACCTTAGTGTAAGTTTTTGTGTCTATTTTGTGGAATTTTAAATATTCCTTTGTCAACAGCTACGCCATTTTTACTCACAAACTCAGCCCAGTAAGCAATATGTTTAAATCGTATACGAATTCTGTCAAACTCAAAGATGAATAAAGTGGTTAACATGAATTTTGCAAGACATGTCGTGGGAAATTCTGTTTTTTTGCCGGCATTTCTGATAGATATCTTCTAATTGTTATTGTTTTCTGGCAGATCTGACAGAATTAATTTTATCTAATTTTATTGAAAAATAAAATATAAAGGATGTTTTTATAGAGTGACACAAGTTTAAATCATAATAAAACAAGCAAATATATTTTTAATATCACTAAAATTTGCTTTATTGGAAAGAAAATTTTATGAAATTAATGTTTAAATATGATTTCTGTCATGTGCCCGCCACGGCTGGCGCGTAGAAGGCGCAATCTGGAGCCAGGGCTTAAAAAACTGCAGTCGAAACCAAAAACTGTCCCACAAGAAAACGAAAATTTGGTTACAACTTTTCGCTTTTTGAGTTGGTTTCAGAGCGACTGTTTCAAATTTATGAATCGGAAGTAAAAGCAACAGTTTTTTTCTGGCCATTGACAAATGAAGAAGTGAAAGAAATGGCAGTTTTTGTACATTGACTGCAGTTTTTTAAACGCTGTCTGGAACACCAATTTTCAACAACTTTTCGCATTCTGACCATCATCCTTTTTGAAGACATATAAACCAATGACACCGCCAGCCCATAAAGCACACTAAACTGTAATTTTCTGTGGATGTAATGATGTTTCAGCAAAAGCTTATGGATTCTCTTCACTCCAAATTCGAAAATTCTGCCCAAACTGGGCTTCATCGGAAAATAACATTTTGATTTGTGCTTGAGCCTATTCGGCGAAATATTTTGATTAAAAATTTCAACAATTTGCATGCGATGCTCTAGTGTTAGTCTATTCATAATGAAATTTCAAAGCAAACTAACCAAAAAAACTATCAGCTGGATGCTTTAAAAAAGCAGAGATGCCAACTCAAAGTTGTGACACTCTAAAAAATTCAATATCTTTCAGAAATTTGAACAAAGTCTCTAAAAATAAAGTCAGACATTTGCATGAAATGTCTGTTTCGGACAACGTAGTATTATGCTGGCTGGTAAGAGACTAGGAGTAGAAACTAAAACTAATCTAAATTGTTTCACATGTTTTCGTACCGAACGGGTCCAATATTTGACTATTTTCCCCAACAAATGTTCCACCGAACTCTGCCTTAGCACTTTAGCACAATTGTGTATGGCGCTGACATCCCTGAACTATAGCTTCTGTCGGAAATCGATATATGCTTGAAACTTAAAAATGTTACTCATACGTAGAGGTAAACCGAATAATTGCCGGTTTGGGAATCACACACTTGCAACGGTCTAACATGGTCATTGATTTAGACGTTTGCCGTGATAAATATATACAAATCCTTTACTAAATTTTTATCAAACCTGCATTATTTAATTATTTTTTTCGTTTTGCTAAATAAAAATGGTTAATACCTAAACTTTTATTTTCATGGCTAAACAAGATAGCAAATAACACCTTTTTGGCTTAATTGGCAACACTGCACAAGACATATAAGTTAAACGGTTACAAAAGAGTATAAAATTATTTGATTTATTAGGAATTAATAATTTTTACTAGAACTGGAAAAGATTTTGAATTATTTTATTTTAAACAATAGCTTTTTTGAAGAGATTACTCGTTTCTGTAAGTTTATTAACGAATCATTTTTGTTTTAATCAGTATAAATAGCTACGAAAAATAAAATACTTTCCATTTTTCCATGGATATCCTTTTAAAAATTTTTAACAATTAAGGAAAAAAAAATTATCATTAATTAAAAAAAGTAAAGAAAAAAAATGAATGATGCATGTTAATTACCCTCAAATATTTATCCTCATCAACTCTCACAATTCCAACTAAGTAAATTAAATACTCATACATATAAAAATAATAAAGAACAAATTAATTTCATTAAATTTTCCCCCCTTCCATTTAAGATAAAAATACATTAATCGTATTTTCGGTCTTTTCTGCAGTTAATCAAAATATCAAATTAACTGTCGTGTCTGCTGCATATAAATCATATAAAAAGTAGCAACAGCAACAACAACTACATCTACAAGTTAAAATGTTACAAGAAAATAAAATAAATGTATTAACATTATGGGACCTGAATGAATTATTGTATGTTGTCGTTTTTTGCTTCGTTCAGTTTTATATTTTGCGAAAATTTATGCACATGTCAAAAATTTTTATTTTTTTTTTTTTTTAATAATGGAAACTTTAACAAAATATACACACTCTTATGCACTCATGTAAAGGCATTTGGTTAACATATACATTAACAAATTTGTCTTGACAAGCACACATACTCTTGAAAAGTTAAAGGTAAGTTCTTACATAGAAAATATTCATTGAAAGGTTGAAATATGGGTGTTTCTATTTATTTATTTATTTGTCTATAGAAGATTTTCGTTACAGACATTTTAAATTTAATATTCTTAATTTAGTGTACATTAAACATAAAATACAATACAAAATATATAAAATGCTTATTTAAAACAATAGAAAATAAAAACTATGAATTTAATGAAATAATAATTTTATTCTTAATGACATTTGAACTTGAAGAAAAATCAATAAAACTATAGAATTTGTTAAATTCATTGCACATTCTAATAAGAGGATCAGCATTAGCATAATTAGCTCTAAAACATCGAACTGATAATGGGATAAAATGACGTGATGGGCGTTGAGGAACATTAAACGAAATATTGTGTATTAAAAATCCAGAGCATACTTCGCCAGTAATTATGTTGAAAATAAACGATATGTTTAACATTGTCCTACGACTTTTCAGGATGGGCAGCTTAATAAGAGAAAGTCTAGAAGTATACGAAGGCAAATTTACTGGATTAAAGTTTGGTCCACGAAGACAAAAGAGCAAGAATTGCTTTTGGACGGATTCAATAGCATCGGAATGTGTGTTATATATAGGGTCCCATATTATAGATCCATACTCTACAATAGGTCTTACAAGTGCAGTATACAAAGTTTTTGTGACATATGGATCATTAAACTCTTTAGCCCAGCGCTTGACGAAACCAAGTACACCCCTAGGTTTATTTACTATCATAGTGATATGAGAAATAAAATTAAGTTTCGGATCAAACAGAATTCCAAGGTCTAAGAAATTGACGGCCAATTCCAGCTGACTACCACCAAGATGATATTGTGCAGGTATCGGATTCTTTCTGACAAATCGCATATATTTACATTTATTAAGATTTAACTCCATAAGATTTTTTAGGCACCATGAATAAAATTAATAAAATTAAATTAAAATTTGTATTTGGTATTAAATGTTATTTCTAGAGGTGAAATATTGAACAGATCGTACCCATTTGCCAAACCGAACAACCCTGTGGTCAAAACATTTCCCGCCAGAGACTCTGGTCTTCTGCAGACAAGCTTAGAGCTTGGCGGGATTAGCTTAGGAAGAAAAATCTCGTTACCTCTCACTGTCAACATTAAAATATTATCTGCAAAAGCAGCATACAAATAAAAAAAGTCGGCTCAGTTAAGTGAACAACGTCTTCAAGTGCCAGCATTTTACAACATATAGGCGGTGAACACTTTAAAAATCTAACAGATAACTTAACTAAAGCTTCGAGCAAGATTGCTGTACAAGTCAGAAAGGAAGGGAAAAACGATATCGAACTTTTGGCAGACTTCTAAGTTTAAAGCTTGAAATGTTAAGCCAAAAATTACAATTGAATGAATTAAAATTAAATTTCTGCATAAAAAACATCGGATCAGTAGTATAGTTTGCGATTCAGGGCATGAACGAGATATTCGCTCAGACAGATATTCATATTCCATAGCTGAGTTCATGAAAAGTATTCTAAATACTAAAATATTTTTAATTTGTATCTCTCGATTTACAGTAAATAAAAGAAAGAAATTATTACTTTAGCTAGTTTTTCGGTATTTCTTCTTGCAGGCTCCATGACATGAAACTGTATCAATATCGTAACGTAAGAACTGAGGTCCCTGGAAGAGCTTGAGAGAGAAAAAATATATTTTGTTTTACACACTTCAAGACTCAAGTTGAAGAAAAACTACAGGCTGGTTGACGAGGCGAGGCGTATCTTTTTTCTTCCACACGGCTTCAAAATCTCAATTTACTTAAAAAGTGGACTTAGCAGGTTTGCAAATTAAGACGACGATATTAAATTTATGTATGTATATGAATTTTTTTTTTTACTGCAAGGAAACCACCACAAGCATTAATATATATTAAAATAATGAAACATTTTTACGGCATTGTCTATTTTGACACACTGTTCAAAAGTTACAATGTTCAAATACTCTCACAGATACAAAAAAAAAAACACTTGTTGTTAGCGATGATAGATGACCCTCATAAAATTGGCATACCATGCCACGCCACACTGTGCATGTGTGCCACACAAAGTTGCTACATTTGAATGATAATAAATTATTTTGCATTAAAAACAAGAAAAGATTTCATAAACAGCAGCTGTTAGAGTTTGAGTTTGATAAGATAAACGCATAAATAAATATTTAAATTATTAAAACATAATCAAAGGTAATTTATAATAAAAGAATTGAAAACAGAGAGAATAAATTAAAGCATGAGTCTACAACTTTATTAACGCTAAGCGAACCCGAACAAAGCAAACAGGGGAATACAACTCAAACCTGATTTGTAATACGAGCAGATTCAAGTTGTATTCCAAACCATTTTCATAAAATTATCATCATTAATTATAGTTTATTCCTTTCTGTATATGTTTGGATGTATGCATTTGTTTTATTGTAATAATCTTAATTAAAATGTATGAAAAAGTTATGCCAATGATTTTCAACTTGTTATTGTTGCTGTTGATAATTTTGTTTAAAATAATTTTTCAAAACTGTCGGCACAAATGGCTACAAAGTGCATAATTAATTACCTGTGGGCAAACAAAACTAATGATCAGCAACAACATGAACACGAGCAACAGCCAAACAACACTCAGTCACTTAGTTATCAGCTCGCCAACAACTTGCAATTTTCTTTTGATGTTCGTTATAAACTGTTCTGTTCACTGATATCAAAAAGAGCATCTTAAAAACATTATGACTGATTAATGAAGAGCCATCATATGGCATGATTTGAACAAATGATAGTATTTGGATCCTTTCTATGTATGTTGTAGTCTTTCATCTTACTTTGTTTATTTTTTTTTTAATTCTACTACACTTTTTTTAACGAATTAAACTAAATTGCCGAGCTATTTATAATTTTACCTTATAAACCCATAATTATTACAGGCCATAAATAAAAGCAGTGAACCATTTTATATGGTGGGTAAAGGCGACCAAGGTTTCATGTATTTAAAGGGAATTTTTAATAAGATTTAAAAACATTTTGAAAATTTAAATTTATATAAAATCCGATAAGGGTAAATTTCCCTTTTTTTGTAGATTTTTAAAATTGGTAAATTTTTGAAATTAGTCCCTCAAGTCGTATAAACTAAAACAGAATGCTGATATAATTTTAAATGTAATCGGATCGGATGCCTGTCACAGATGACTTACAAAAAGTCTGACTGTATTTTGTGCATTTTTCTAATATAAACATAAAATATCGTTCCTTAGTGTTCGGGTCGGTAGATTTGTGGGAAACGCAAACGCTTGTGTTTGTGTAGTAAATCATTAAAAAAAAAACGTTGCCCTGTTTGTCATTTTCGAGCACAAAAATAATACTGTTCTTATCCAACTCAACAAAAAGATGAGAACATTTAATTCCGGTTGTGTTTTTTCTAAAAAAACCACAAACTCATTGTATTCAGTTTAACTCATTAGTGTTCATTCGTTTTAGTTGTGCTTATTGCCCTGTGTTTTTTTTAACGAAGAACAGAACATCATATAATGTTCGGCTCTTTCTTGAAAATAATTTCGAACGGTAACGAAATAGATATCGTTCCTGGGTGTGTAAAAGTATACAAAATAGTGTTCTGTTTATTTTCGATTACTGATTTTGTGTTTGAAAATTATACTTTTAACACTCTCTTTGTGCTTATTACCATAAGAAAAAAAACCCTGAAGAAGGCACAGAAAGGAGTGCCGAAATATTAGATAAAATAAATTTAATATTTTTTATATATAAAAAAAATACCTCAACCTTAATAAGAAAATTAACATAAAAACCTGTTCAGCTTAATCAGACTGAACTAGCAAATTTTTTAAAAAATGTTATATATCTCGACATGTAATATTTTACTCGCAAATTTAAAGAATTTTTATTTAAATGTTCAAAAATTTTCTTTATAATAACAAATTTTGTTCAAACGAACCAATTCTTTCTTCTCTTTCCTTATCTAAACAGTTTTTGGAGTAACCGAAATTTGGGCAACCTATGCCTTCGGACCTTTGCCTAATCATACATTGATCGGTCAGATAGATGCCTGATTGTTCACAAATTTAGTTATGAACCAACCATGTTTGGACTCCCGACTAACAGCTTCACTATTACATTCTAAAGAACAGAAATATTTGGGCTATTCACAAGGTGTGCTAACAAGTCATATCATCATAATGTCCTAAATAATATTTTACAATTGCTTAAAACAAATATTGTTGTGTTTAAAACAAACTAAAAATTTTAATGCTGTGTTCATTATTTCGGCGTAACTGTACATAAACTGTGCGATAAAAACCCTAAAAATAAGTTTTACCTTATGATTTTAATTGGTCCGGAAAGCGAAGATAGTGTTATTAACATTCTCCACTAAGAATTTGTACATTACAATTGGGGATTTTACTATTTCTAGTATTTCTCAAAAAAATTTGTTCTTATTTTCTTGTGATCAACGATATAAAAAATTATACAAAGTGTAATCAATTACACTGTGCGACAGCCAAAATCAGCAGGGTTCTGCTTCCAGGGTCCCACTCAAGGAAAAAAAAAAATAATATCGCTTTCCTTCATTCACTATGTTGTAAACGGCGTTGAGCTTAACAATTTTTTTTGACCGATATAAATTTTTCCGGTAAGCAGAACCCCCGCCTATCACTCACTCGTACCTCTTTCATGACAACGAAAAAAGTTTAATCAGTAAAAACTGAATCGCTGGTATTATTTAATATTTATTTCAGTCATTAGAGCCCAGAAAATGTCCGCACTGTCTTCAAATCTTCTTAAAGATTTCCGAAAAAAATGTAACACAAATTAATAGAGATTATTTTGATAAACGTTCAAGCTGATACCTTCTAGAATTATCTTAAAATCATCCGATTTGAGCTTTCTATTTCTCAGTGTTAACCATTTGAATATTGAATAATTGAAAAAGTCTTAGGCCCGTTTTCACGACTTAAGGATAGCTAAATGTAGGAAGTTATCGAACAGATAATGAGTTTTTAATTATCACAAGTTCTCTTTAACCTTAAAGTGAAGAATAAGCTAAAGAGAGGAACGTTCTACCTTTAACTTTTGTCGTAAGGTTTAGATTTGAGATTGCCATATTATATTCACATATTTTTTATATATGGCAACTCCAACTATACGTATATTTTGTAAATGTAAAAAAAGTACGTAGTTGCCAGTTCGTATTTTTATTTTGGCAAAAATAATCGGTATTTTCTTTAGTATTGCCACTTTTTTAAAAATGTTAAGTTTATTTTATACATAAGTTGTGAAAACGAAAAATAGTTGAAGGTAACTTTATTCCTCACTAGTGCTAAAGGTAGCGTTAACTATATCGAACTTTAAAGGTAAGTCGTGAAAACGGGCCTTACACTTTTTACCCTCCACCACCACTAGTGGTGAATGAGGGTATACTAAGTTTGTCACTCCGTATGGAACTTTTTTATTGTACACCTAAGACCCTATAAAGAATATATATTTTGGATCCTTGAGTAATTCTAAGTCGATTTAGCCCCGTCTATCTGTCCATCTGTAAAAATCACGCTCACTTTCGAAAAACTCAAAAGAAAAGAACAAACTTTGTGTGAAATTGCTTGTAGTTATCCTAAGCAGTTTGGTATTGAAGTCCAGTAAAATCTGTTTAGTAGGATCAGAGCTATGAATCAAAATGTAGAACCACCACCCAAAAAAATTTATGGTTTTGTTACAACATAAATGGTGGAATTATGCACGGAATAATGTTAGATTTTGCACAAATTCGTTTTATACAATGGTAATTATACTGTTAAATTTCGTGAAGATGGGTCAGTCATTTACCATAGGCTCTATATAAACCCTACTCTAGGAAAACAGTTTAGTTATCATTTAACCATAACAAATAATTGTAACATAATAACATTTGGCACGTCACAGTTTTATAAGACAAATTTCGTAAATATCAGTGCATAATTTACCATAGGCCCCGTATAAAGCCCACTCTGGAAAATTAATTAAACACGCCTGATACCATGGGAGATATAGATGTTACGATAAAATTTGTTCCAACTAAATTTTGTTGTATACGGTCCATAATATACCTTAGATCCCATATTAAGCAGCCTTCTGAAATTCACTGTAAACGCTTAAACTAATTTCACTGCTGTATTTAAATTTTTTTCGAATTAATGTTTTTTAATACCAGAAATCACTTAACAGAATTTAGGGATGATGGGTCTAGAATGGGTCCAATATAAATTCTCCACATGAAAATCATTTAAGTTCGGCTCAAACTGTTACGATTCATGATATTTTACTCAAGTTAGTTTTAATTTCTAAAAAGAAAAGCTTAAAAATTCTGATTATTGGTCAATAATTCAATATACATAGGTGTAAAATTATAATGCTGTCGTCCGTGTTTATAAACATAAATTTATAATATATAGATATCATATACAGCCCACTCCTGAAATATAAAAACTGTCGGTGGAGGCTATCAAAGATTCGGCACTGCCGAATATATCACTCTAACTGTTTTTTTTTTCTAAAATTATACGTTTTCTTTCGTCATCCTTATTTTACTGAGAAATTTCTAAAACGACTGGTCAACTCTTTTCCTTCTGAACAGAATGTGCTGGATTTGATTATTTTTATTTAAATCGTTTGGAAATATACGTTTTTTTACGGACAGACATCCGGACATAACTAAATCGATTAAGAATAATTTAAATCATAAAATATTTTTGTGTATCTAATGAAATCTAAGATATGTGTGTAGGTATTTTTTGGTTTTATCCGCAATGAGAGACTTAGTATACTAATCTACCACTCGTAGTGGTGAAGGTTTTACAAAAAATTTGCATTTCAATGGTAGTGGTTGCTTCAGATTCGCCTCTACCGACTATATATTATTATTTCCATTATATCTTAAACTGAAATTTATACGTAAATTATATAATAAATCTTTCTAAAAATACAAAATTATAACAATAAATAATAAACAAGCAGGGGCAAGTTTTTTATGCAAGTGAAATTAAAAAAAACTAAGAAATTATAATAACAAGTAAGATAGAATATTTGGCCAAGCTGGATCATATGATACCCCATTCCAAAAGAGTTAAAAACAAGTTTTCGAGAGTGTACCCTATTTAAGACCCATGGGCGATTGCCAGAACTAAACCCGCCAGAATTAAATTATATTATGAGGTTAAAATTCATGTTAAAGTCCCTTGTAATATTATTTAGATATCTTCATCTATATGATATTTGTTTGCCTGAAAGTGATTTAAGGAAGGGGGCTGCTATCCGACTTCTGGTTAATTTTGGACCTACGGAGACAATATTTTGATATGACACATTAGCTATCGTACCAAATTTTATAAAATTATCTCCAAAATTGCAACCTGTACTTTCCGGCCAAGTTTTACATGGATTACCAGCCAGCCAGACGGATGGACATCATTAGATCCATTTTAAGTCGATCGGTATACTAAAACGTGGGTCTAGAACCAATATTTCAGCACAAAAGCATAATACGCTCTCCACTATTGTGGTATAAGAATAACCATTAAGAAAGTGTAGTCGGTTCAGCATTACCACATAATAACCTACACCATGGAAATTACAAACACATTTTCGAGATTGTACTTTTTTTTTGGATCCAACTGGGCAATCATGTACCTAACAGAACACAAATTTGTGGTGATGTACATTAGGGATATAACTTTTTTTGAGTGCAAAATACCACTCCAGTACCATATGGGAAATGTTGGCAATATTCTTTCTAAGTTCTCCTTTCCGTTCTTTAGTCTTAGAAAGATATATAATAATTTTCATTAAGAAATTGATTGGAAATTAGAACATATACAAAAAGCAATTTATTTTTAAATATCTTGAATTATGTGAAAAACTCATTTTCAAGCAAAAAGCTTCAAAAACTTGCCCTGTAAATCACAAAAAAATGTATAAAACTGATGTCCATTCATACTATGTAGCAGGCATCTAGCAAGTCATTCATTTGTCTTTTTTTTCTTGTTTGTTATAAACCTTTCTTCCTTCCCAACAAACTCATCTCTTCCAGCTGTTCGTGTTCATGTTTTATATGACGGGCTATTATTAATTTTTCTTGTAGTTCTGATGCTTTTTCGCTGCCGTGGTACGTCTGATGTTGAAATTTCTATGGCATTATAATAAAAATATAAGAAAAATAAAGGAGAATAATAATAAAAAAAAAATAAAAAAGTGAATATAAATGATATTTTATATTTTGATTAATGATATTGATGAGTTGAGTCGCTTGCTGTTGTTTTATGGCAGATTATGTTATTTGCTCGCACAAAAAGAAAAAAAAAATATTTATTTTTACTTTTTTCTTTGGTGATTTTTCAAAAAATTAATAACAAATTTTTGTTATTTAGTTGTATCATTTATCATTTTTAATTTCTCCAGTTGAATGTTAGATAAATAACATAATTATTATGATAATTTTTTTTTAAGTCGTTTTAGCATTTATTATTTTTAGACAGGTTTTTGATGGATGCTTTCAATTTGGTTTGACTTTTTGTTACAATGGTAGGTAGTTCGAATATCAAGAAGAGAAAGCAAATCGAAATTTCAAGTTCTAGTTTTATAAACTTAATTTTTGATATTCGAAATATGGTTGTATAAGATAAAAATTCTTGATTTTACATGCAGAGAAAAAGATTTTTAAAATGGTCACCTCCAACCAAACTATGAAACTGAAACTGAATGAAGGACAACCAAATTCCAATTGTTTTCCGTGATAAAGTCATGCATGTTCATCGGGAGAAGCAAGTTTTAACTAAAATATATATGTATATGGCTATAAAATCCAAACAGCAGCTAAACTAGCAAAACCTAATTGGTTTTTTGTTAGTTTTGATTAGTACATCGAGAAATTCAAAACGAGAAGGAATTTGCACTCGATGACTTCAAAAATGTTGCATTGCGTTATGGAACAGGGAAAATATGTTTAAGTTCTAGTTTTATAAACTTAATTTTAAAAATGTTGCATTGCGTTGTGGAACAGGGAAAATACGTTTAACCGAGCAAGAAGTCCAAAAGATATTGACTACACAGAAAGAAAAACATTCAGGATAAGTTAAGTTTTTTATTCTTACTTTATGGAGTGGTACTCAAAAATTCAAGTATGAATAACATTCAAACGTACTATCAAACCTAATTGGGATTATATTCGAAAATCAATCCCGGAATTTTTTAAAATTAGTGCAAAGTTTTAAAGCCAGGTAAAAAAATAATAACACATTTGTGGTAGTGCCACTCTGAGAGTAAAATTATAAAGTGAGTGTTTTAATCTCATTATCAGAATTTGTTGTAGGCACTACAACAACACCGTACAAGTATAAACAACAAAAACAACAGAGCTAGACGAAAACACATTATTTTCATGTTTAAAAATGTTAAAAAGAACGCTTGCTTCTCATTTAGTTTAAATTTTCAGTTATATACGTAAATTATATTTTTAAAGTAAAAACCATATCGGGAATGATGCTAGTGTTTTATAATTGAAAATCTGTAAGGTATAAAACGGATAAGCAAATCAATCATAATCATAATATGTACAATTTAAGTATTTCGCGATTCAAAATCCGTATTTTAATCAATCTTTCTGTACTTGATGCAAAAAAATTCGTAATCACCGTACCATTAATACCGCTTTGGATTGATTTGAGTACAGAGGGATTGATTTTTTTTTTGTGTGTAAGCATGTTAATTTATTTTGGATTTGATATCCCGCTAAACGCCGTTATACCTCGTTTGAATATATATATATATATATGTCCTTTATTTATTTAAATACAATATAGATACAGCGATGTAACATAAAATACTTAAATAAATTGTTCACGAAGAACATAGGGCGTCAATTTGTTGACGTTTCTGTAATCATACGAGTTTAGGAAGATTGACTGATTAGGCCAAAGCCTCCGATCCTAGAGTTGGGGCTGCCAACACCGCTAGGCCGGTTTAATACAGGTGAGTTTCAGTGACTAAATGTTATCAGTTGTCACCTATTTTCCTGAGACGCGTCGGCGTAAGCCTGCACTCAGGATACTCAGTTCTGTACGCCTTCTCACTTTAGCTGTCATCAGACGGGTGCCTGAATAACATTTCCAGGGAACACTTGGTCTAAGACCGGAAGTTGTGAGATGCTTGGGAATTTCAGACAGAGGAATCGCTTCTTGCTATCCCCAAGTGGATAGCAGACAGAGAGCTTTCAACCTCTGTGAATATACTTTAGAAATAAAGCTAAAAACTGCGTCTAAATCTTGTTGAAAAGTATTTACATAAAATGTACGTATATACTGCGTGTTAACAGACTAGCGACTACCTTATGAATAAGCTCATAAGGTATTTGCTCTTGTTGCTGTTTATATATTAACCCTCTAATGTCAAGTTCCAGAATAAATGGGAATATATTATAAAAATTATTTTTTAGGGTATTTTTAAGCCTCTGTCGTTTACGTGAGAAAACATCAAGGAGTACCATAAGGCACCCTTGGGCATCTAGAAATAAAAACACATTTAACTTTTGGGAATTATGTTTCTTAGTTTTCATTGAAAACAAAAAGTAATGAAACAAATTAAAATATAGAATCTGGGAAAATATTGAAGGAATAGGACTACTTAAGTATAAAAGCTTTTGAGGATTGTCATTTGACTTAGAAAACACATTCGAATAAAATGAAAAATTATACAAATAAAAAATATTTGTTTATGACAATAAAAAAAAAAAAAATATTATTAGAGCAGCATAAATAAAGTTTGCATTTTGAACAAAAGCATTGCGTTCAAGATTGTTTACAATGCTTTTAGAGCTTTTGAGGCCTCTACAAATAGTATTCTAGAACTTTAAGTAATTGTAAAAAATTGAAATTAATATAAATTGAATAAATAATATATATATTGAACATCAGTTCAAATTTTGTAAACCTTGCCTTAAGCCACTCTTACTCATTAAAAGGTTAATACTTTTTGGTATTCCATTCTACTCGTCACTGTATGCACTGAATCTGGTAAAGAAAGCATGTGCCGGAGATTTAACGTTACATTGTTTTTTATGTTATTTTTCGATGAAAAAGCTATAATAGTTTTTGCGGCATCAGGTTAGCGCCTGCAATTTCTATGGCATTTTTTGGTCTTAGAAGACCCCTAGTCAAGTTTTATGCAAATAATATTCGTGTAACATTTTACCCCTTTAAAGTGCCGTTTTAGTATACTTTTGTGGTGAAGTTAAAAAAAGGACAAAAATTACCCCTTAAATTGAGTGTTGAGGGTTAATATATTCTAAGAAAAGAATCGCCATAAAAATCTACTGAAGACATCTGTAATAGTGTTTTAGCTCAGAAGTACATTTAGTATATTTTTTTGACATATACCAAACGCCTTTTCAAAAAATTCAAAAACTTTAGGGGCCGATTTTTTTTTTTTTTTTTATTCAGTTTGTTTTAAAAAAAAGAAATATTTTACAAAAAATAGAAAGTGCCTCAGCACCACTTGGACATTATTGAGGCGAGTTGGCAAAAAATATTAAATAAGTTTTATATAATAATAGCAATAAAAAAAGAAAAAAAAAAAATGAAACAGAAAAAGCAAAATTATTATTACATATCAAATAAATTTTCACAATAAATTTTTACAATTGAAGCATTTCTAAATTTTGGAGAAGAAACTTTTTTAAACTTTTTTTGAAATTTTGAAATGTTTTTCAAATTCTGAGGAAGATTATTGAACTAAATACTACCTATTTGTTCAACTCTTTGTTTCGTTGTTTCCAAACGACATTTTGCAACTCGGAGATTCATGTTATTTCTTGTGTTAAATACGGTTTGATTCCTAACAAAAGAAATTGTATGATGACCTATATTATGTATCGATTTGAAAACATACAAAAGCAACTGCAATTTATAAAATCCGTAAATAGGTAGAATTGTTTTCGAAATATCCCTAACAATGTTATTGTGGAATATCTTAAGGGCTTATTAAAAACGACTTTCAATGATTTATTCTGAATTCTTTGTAATGATTTTAACGCATTGCTTTTTTATAAGCATATATAATGGGCAAATAATTTAACTGACTGTGAATTAATGACTAGTATATAATTAGCTTAGTTTTCTCATTTAACTTGTTCTTAAATTTATAAAGCATACCAATAACCGATGTAATCTTCGTTTTCGAGGTCTCAATATGTTTATCCCAGGAAAAATTGTTTCGTAGGTAAATTTCAGGATATTTTGTTGAGCAAACTTCAAAAACTTCCTTTCCATCAATATATATACTAAAATTTTAGTTGTCTGTTGCATATGGTTCGGGCACCCGAGCTATCTTTTAAAAACCCTTTGCTCTACAAATAGTTTTGTTTCATTTCGCGTTGCAAGTATTGAGGCAAACCATACTATATAAGGTATGTTCAGAAGCATCAAATATTTGACGAACAAATCCAAAAAATGCGTGACCACTTAATTGTTCTTTAGCTTTATTTTTATTTTAATATGTTGTATTGATTCAATAAACTATTTTTGTAAGAAGGTAATTGTCTAATGTTATTTAGAAACTGTTAAATGATGTTTGATCTAGCCAAACGTTTTGCAAAAGGAAAACAATTTTTACTAAAACTAGTGGTTACGTGTAGGACGTTAAATATTTGATAGCTACCAACATAGCTTAAGCTGTCAAAAATTTTAACTCTGTGATTGTATAAGTAAGAAATGGACTTTCTTTGTTATTGAGACTTCACACGCACGGAAATTTGACAGGAAATTTTTGTTGTCGCTTCCCTAGGCCTTTTAAGAAATCTGGTATATTTTCAGGTCGGAAATGATTTTTGTCCAAGTAAAATAATATAATATAAATAATGTTACTTAACTCTGAACATGATTAATTTATATCTAGTTTGCTTTATTGGAATTAATTTTACCTTTCAATTACGCCCATCTAAAATAATTTTCTTAAGCCTCATTCTACTTGCACAAAATTTCAATCTAGTCGAAATCCAATTTCATTTTATATCAAACTGTCTTAATACGATGAATTATTAAAATGCATAAATTCAAACATAAATAAGTAAAATAAACCAATTAGACTCAGTTGTAAAATATCTTAAGGGGATTTTACAAAATTGATAAATTAAATAAATTTATAAAGCCAAGAATAAATACATATATAATACACGCACACACAGACGCATAAATATATTTAACTAAATCCCAAAAAAAGGAAGGTGAGCTCAAGGACATAACTGGAATTTTATAAAATAATGGAGACTAAAAAAGAAATTATCCTCGTAAATATAACTTTTTTAGTCCGTCAAAAACTCTGATTGTATTTGAAAGACCCGACCTCGTACATTACTTATTATCAGTGTTGCCGATTAAGCATTTTTAGTGGCTAGATTTAGCCATTTTTCACCTTGTTTAGCCATTCAAAAATAAGTTTAGCCATTTTTTTGTAGCCATTTTTCAACTTTTTTAGCCATACAAATTTGTTTGCCGTTTTTCTTTTAAAATAATAATTTTTATTTTTTTTAAACATTTTTTAAAATTAAAACGCATTAATTTAAATCACAACAACTTTCAAAATAACGGAACAATATCTTTATATATAAAAATAAATTGTCCTATGTTCGTGATTTTATAACTCGAGAGCCACTCAACCGATTTTCAAACGAGTACATGCGTTGGAAAGGTCTACTTTCACTGATGGTTTATAAAAAAAACTCCCGATAGGTGGCGCTGTTGTCGTGATATTTAAATTTTTTATTGATGGTAGATAGCGCTGGACCAAGTTATTAACAAAATTCTCCAGTACTTCATTTTTTTTTTTTTAGAAAATCCCAAGCAGCGCCGGCACCAAACAGCTAGTTAAATTTATAAAATGGATCAACATACAATTTACTATAAAGTTGCTCCCACTTCCATGGTAAAATGCTGAATAAGAGAGGGTATTTAGCCAATCAAACATCGTTAAAAGTAATTTGAGAAATAGGTTACATTTAGCAACCGTTAATTCGATGTTTTCAATCAGGAATATGTTTACCATAACAATAAAATATGATACCCACACCACAATAGTGGAGAAGGCATTATGCATTTGAGCTGATAGACTTTTTGACTCGAATCAACGATGTCCGTGGGGCAGGCTGTCTGGCTGGCTGTCAATGTAAACCTTGTGGGCAAAGTACAGGTCACAATTTAGGAGATAATTTTATAAAATTTGTTACTAAGGTTCTAATGTGGTGTGGGGACTATATAGTCGGGCGTGACCGATTTTGATTCAAAATGTTGGGAAATCTTGTCAAAATATATAAAACTAGTTGGCATCAAAGAAATTAAGGTTATGGTACAAAGTTTATTTTATATTTAAAAATTTTCAGTAGGATCATTATTTTACCAAGACCTCATACCAACACCCCCGGTCCAAATAATTTAATTTTTAAAACATCTTTCGGTTGTCAATAAAACCACTAACACAAACACAGGAAGTAAATTGAAAAATACACACTCACCCCAGGTTTTAGAACTGGAACATTTGAAGCGAGCAGCATCCATTGAAATATCAACAGTGTCCAGGGAGTTGTGCGAGCAGTGGAACTTCCCCTTAAGGTGAAAAATCAGCCTTTGAAGTTTGACTCTTAAGATCTCTCTTTCCACGACTTTCTGTTAAAACCACAAAAACCATGTGAGCTCCGAAGGGTGCTCACCTTAAGACAGGCTAGAACTGAGGTGTTTGGGGCTCCTGATTCCGATAGAGTCTCTGGTTAGCCTCGATCTCAAGAGATCGGACAATTTTGAACTTTGCCGAATTCTAGGTATTGAAGTTAGGTACAAGTTTACCGAAGAATGTAACAGAAAAAGGTGATATATCCTAAGGATTGGCTAGAGATTGATGTTGGACTGTTGGCTGGCTGTCACCACAGTGGTGCAGAGGGTGGAACTGTGAAGTATTCTGGTGATGAGAATGTGGTTATTCTCGAAACGGAAATTCAACCCGAGTTCGATCACCAGCTCAGTCAAGAAAAAAAATTAGAAATAAATTTTAATTAGTAATTTCATGTTGTAAAATTCCTTACTTCAGTAAAATAATTGAATGAAAATTAAATTTGATGAACTCAAGCCTTACTAAATATCAAAATTTCAAATTAAGAATCGACAGTTTAACTAAACATTCACAATTGTTCTATCCTTAGGATATCTACCTACATACTACCGAAAGAATTATAAATTACTATTTATGAAATGTTCTTTAAAATTTGAAATCCATTTGTGGGGATACCTTCTCTAAAAATTTTTTGATTAAAACCCGAAACAACAACAACGCCAACTTACCAATATATATTATGAACCCTCACTTTACCTTCAAGGTATGAACTAGTATACTGCAAACAAGTAAAATAATGAAAGATAATTGAATTCTTTATACTTGTACGAGTTCATACTCGTCCATAATTTAAACCCATAATACAAGAAGTAAAGGAAATGAAAATGAAATTAACTGCAATTAGGGTCAGAAAATATTATGATTAATATGCAAAACTGCACATGTGTATGCATATAATTTATGCATGCAGTAAGTAACTCACTGACTGAATGAATGACTTGGAAAAGGAAAATACAATAGCAGGAGGACTTTGTTCGAGTGCGAGTTTCTGTATACTAGAATATATTGTACAGTACTTCTAAGTACAGCACAGAGTATTTTACGACGTGATGTTTCTAAAGCTTAAATGATAAAAATACATAAAACAAAAGTGCATCTCAAGGAGTTATACAAATGATACTCTTCAAAGTGGGGGAGGTTCGAAGCTGCAGTTATTAAGAATTACAAGTAATTTTTTTATGTATTTATTTATGAGACAATGCATTTGTTGCATACTTAACACTTCTAGTTAAAATATACAATAGAATTACCCCAAGAAAATACGGTTAAACACAAAAGGTTTATAATATCGCTATGAATGACATAAACTCTCACACTTACAGCTACAATTATAATATATATCAACATATACGTATGTATAGTACACACTTCTCACTCTCTACATAAATACATTTGTACACTCACTCTTTTGGCCAGCTTTCAAAAACAAGACATGAAAACACTTGCATATCAACAACGTCATCATCGCCGCCGTCATCATCCTCCACAATGCAGCAGTAGGTTTCAAACTCATTGTATTAAACAACGAATATTAACTTGAGGCATATTTGATGTGGCACGGTAATGTGGCACGTCAACGCATTGTATGCAATTTCCGTTTTAGTATGTGTTATTTAGCTGAAAGGCATCACACAGTGTGAGCCAGTGTCTACATGCAAAACCAAAAAAATAAAACATAAAAAACGAGTAAGATGGTATGGTGAGTTCAGCCGGACTACTTAATACACTACACCATAGTATTTATCAACTATTTGGGGCCCATAGACAGTCAGAGGTAAAGATTTATACATTTAGGAATTATTTGTGCCAAATATTGATATCAACATCAATATGAAATTTGTGAGGGCTTATACAGGAGTTATCTTTAGTTCAAGACCTACAACCACAAACTTTTTATAACATCATTTATAACAAAATGGTTTTCGGAAGTGATTTTTTATGAAAGGTTTTGTCAAATATAAAGCGATTCTAATTAAATTTGTAATTTTGGCATATTGGCACAAAAATTTATCCAGAAAGAAGATTAATGGGGGCTTTGAGACAGAGTCTGACTTTTTTAACAGGATTCGTCCTTATGGCAATTAAGGCTCCTATTATGGTTCACAACTCACTCAACTCAGTTGAGTTGTAAATAAAACAGCAGGTTGTGTTGAGTTGTAATTTTTTGATGTTTTTGTTCGCCGCAATATAGAAAACCAGTATACAAAAAAAAAAAAAAAAACAACTCAACTGAGTTGAGTTGTGAACCGTAATATGGGCCTAAATTGTATAAATTTAAAAGAAAAATCGTGTCTACAATTTCGGCCTGCACTTTGAGCACAAGCTTTTTATGGACAACAGACAACCAGCCTGCTAGATAGACGGACGGACAGATGTATATCGTTAGATCGATTTAGAAAGTGGATCTGAGTTGATCGGTATAAAAAAATTTGTATACTTAAATGTCTAGAACCAATATTTCTATGTGTTACACACACCACAATCTAGTATGCCACCAATTGTGATATAGGGTATAAAATGAAATAATATTAAAGTTTATGTTGTAAGCGTTCACAATCTTTGTAAAGTGAATGACTGGTTGACTGACTGACTTGCGAGTAATAGAAAAATTATTGAATATAAAGCGTAGTATGAGGTTGAGCAAACATTTTGTACAGTGGTTCATAACTAAAAAATTAAAAGGAACTAAAAAGTTATTAAAGTTTTAAACGTCAACATGGGAATTTATATTACCATGCAAAATACCAAAAAAAAAAAAAACAAAATATCTTAAAGCAAAAATCAAATGCTCAAGCAATTAAACATATTGCTTTCAAACCGATTAAGCTTTCAAAATAATCAGAAAATATCTCCAAATAATCCAACTATGCCGCACCAGCAACTCAACTTGATGGTACTTAAGACTAAATTTACCAGAGAAGAATAGCACTTTTTCTTAGTGTTCGAAAATAAACAGTACATTATTTAGCGTTCAGCTCACACACCCAAGGACGATATCCATTTTTTAGTCATTGTATAGACGAACAAAATCCTTAATACCGTTCGTAACTATTTTCAAGAAAAAGCCGAACATTCAATAGCGTTCTGTTCATCTTTAATAAACAGGACAATTGTAGTGATACTGGAGACAAACATTATATTTTAATGTTCTATAATGATTATTTATTTACGTTGATAAAGAAATGAACAAACCAAAAATTTAGCAACGACCGCAGCACGAACAGCTTGTGTGTGCATTGTGTATATGTTTTGCTTGAGTAAAATTATTTTGCTGGCTTTTTGGTTTTTTTTGTCGTATGTGTAATTTGTCTTTGAAAAAAATGTTTGGTTTTTTTTACCAGCCAAAAGCGGCGAACATTAATACGCCGAACCGAACATAATGAAGTTTGTGGCTTAAAAAAAACCGAACGGAATTATTGAGTTGGATAAAACAGTATTATTTTTGTGTTCGAAAGATGACAAACAGGGAAACGTTATTTTTTTTAATGATTTTCTAAACAAACACTTTTAGCGTTTGTGTTTTCCACAAATCTACCGTACCAAATACTAAGGAGTGATACTTAGTGTTTATTTTCGAACACTGCTTTTGCCTGTAAAACTCTTTTATATGCCTTCAGAACAGAAATACACAGAATCAATTCTCGTAAATTTTTTTTGTTCAATGTATCCATTAATAGAAAATAAAATCAGTGTTAATTAAAAACTTAATCAAGTGAACTAAACGTTTTCTTTTATTCCAAATTTTTAATATTTTTAATTAGGCTTAAGTTCATTAAATTTAATTTTCATTAAATTATTTTTATGAAGAAAGGAATTTTATAACATGCAAATTAATTAAAATTGTTATTGATAATCTTCTTTTCTTGACCGTGGCCGGGGCCCGAACCCAGGCCGGCAGGTTACCATGACATGTTTCGATCGCAACCACTCGATCTCCTCAGATGGATTTGCCGTTTTACACTCGCAGCCATCGACGACTGCTGACGTCAATAGTCAAACATTAATCCTTAAACCAAATTGTATTTTAACCTTTGGTTTTCTTTTATCATATACATAACTGCAGAAAATGTTGTTAATATATAAACAAATTTTATTTATGCTATTAATTTGTTAACTGGTGCAAGTGTAATTAATTTTTTAATAAATATCACAAATTTTTTAATGGAAATCAATTTTTATTTTTTTCGGTGTAGTTCAGCTCTAGCTGAGCTTCAATTTGGTTCTATTTTAGTTTGGGCTCTGTTACAGTTCAGGTTTTTTGCAATTGTAGTTTAGTTGTATATCAATTCTAGTTGAGTTCTAATCCATTTAAGTTTATTTCTAGTTTTATTATATCCCTTGTTTAGTTCTAGTTCAATTTTACAGTTCAATCATAGTAAGTTCTTTTCAATGTCCGTCTTTTAAAAAATACTGTTTCTCAAATAAGTCTAATCCTGAATATATTGATGGATTTTGAAGATTTGATTAGAGTGCATTTACACTAACATTCACTATTGTAAGTATTATTTACCTAATACTACATTTACATTAGGCCGAAATCTTGTAGATTTGATTTAAAATCTTCTTCCAAATCTAGTGCGTTTACATTATACTTTTTTGACATTAGCGAGATTTGGTTTTTATAACAAAACAGCTGACTAAAAGTTTTTTCGTTACACATACAAACACAAAAAGAAATATACATTAAACAATTTGCATTACCTTTTATTAATAATCAACGATATTTATTTTATCAATATTATTCTTCTTTTTTATTTTTTTACAATTTTTATAAAACTTTTTAATTTTTTTGTTACAACTTTTGTTTTGGTTTTTTTTTAAATGTCATTTTTTCTTGTGCAGGGAAGTATTTTTTAGTGCTATATTGAAAAAACCATAGTTGCATCATTAAGTACTGCTAGATTTTGAGTAGATTTCGTTGAAATCTAGTCACGAAGTAGATTTTGTTTTGTATGGGAAATCTAGTCAAAAACAACTAGATTTGGCTCGAAATCTCGTAAGTACTGGATTTTGCGTAGGTGTAAATGTAGTATAAAACTGAATATCGCAAACAATTTACACAATAGCCACAATTTCAATTGTTAATTAAGTTAATTCTGTTTTTAAGGAATTTACAAAAAATAATCCTTTTAAATCACAAAACAAACCACTGCTTAACGGCAGGCAAAAATGAATGACTGAATGAGTGAGTGAATGATGATTTGAGTGTGGCGCAATCAAATGTCAACTTATAAAACATCATACGTGATGCATAAGCAAACAAATACATACATACGAATGTTGGTAGGTATGGAAATATGATGGCATGAATTGTATATTGCTGCAAGTCAAAGTGTCTAGATGTGCATAATTCTTTTTAACAATAAACAAATAAACAACGCCACCATTTAACCAACCCCAAAAGCAACCTATTTGCAACACGATCACGCACACACACACAGATATGCATGTAGTTACAGTAATGAACAAATAAGTTAAGAGATAATTAGATAATTACTATTAAAGTAGTAATATTCCATTCAGGATATTTGATCGTATTTATTTTCTAAAAGTCCAAATACTAATTTCTCTTCGCTGATTTAACAAATATTTCGCTATAAATAACATTTTATTAAAAAATAATAATAATTATAATTTTAAGCATCACTGTAATTGTGTAAATTTCAAATAAAACATAAACTACCAACAGTAAGTTGCCACTGTCAACATGAGCGCATATAAACATCTATTCAAATTTGCATACAAACATTCATTCTACATCTATTCATTCATAAAATATGCATGCATTTGTCGTCACCATCGCACAGTCAGTTGTCTTTTATGTTGTACAAAGAGTCAATAAAACAACGAGGTGTTTTTTCCAGTTTCTAGATTGTACCCAACGAGCATTAAGTCAGATGTTTGGAATATGATCGATATCGAATCTAGGAACATGTGTGAATTATTATTTAAATTTCATATAATTCCTGTTTGAAAGAAATGCTTAAGAAATGGCATTCTTTATAAAAACGTCGCTTACGTCTTAAAGTGGTCTGGACGAAACGACGATACGTTTCGTGTAGTGTGGACTGTATATAGGGGTGGATTTGGGCTACAGCTCCAGAATATCAGCCAAGGTATATCCCTCGAGAAGACGCCGATTGCGTTTCTGGGCTTATGGAGTGTATAGGGTAGCTTCGGGATTATAGCGCTAAAATATCCACCAAGTATCCAAATAACTTGGTGATATTATAAAGGCTGAAAAGAGAACTAGAAAAAGACACAACCATTTAAACGAAAGAAAAGCACTTCTAACCATATAAAAACACTTTCAAAATACAAAATTTACTCAAAAAATATTAAATTTTCAAACAATGTATTTAATTAATTTATAAACTTAAATCAATAAAACAACTTAGTTATTGTAAAACGATTAAAAAATACAGCCCTCCAATATGACTTTCAAACAACGATTCGAATTAGATCAAATTTTAAGTTACAACAATAAAAAATTAACCAAAAATACATTAAAAGTAAATTATAAAATATAATACATGATGACAAGTTGTCAACTCCCTTCACACACAATTGACATCAGAGATGGGAAATCCGCTGCTTTTTGTTCAGACGTGAACACTTAAGGTTGATGTTAAATTTAATTTTAAGCCGGTTTTTAACCTAAAAATGAGATTTATTATTATTGGTTCCTTTTACTGCTTCGAAGAGCAGAAAACCGCATTACTGTTTTGGTAATCGGGTTGTTTTAAAACGATAAGGTTAGAGCGTTCGATTCTGGTGTTGGGCTGCCAACTTTGCCTCTAGCCGCTGAGGCTATGTAGGTATTTCATCCGTGCTGCGTTGTACCATCACCAAACTGTTGTCAGAGCCACGTTAGCGTGACAGAGGGCACAAAGTCTCGAATAAACAGTGGGTGAGGTTGACAGCTGGAAAGGATTAGCTATGCATTCAAATGTAACATTTGTATTCGCTTCACTTTCCCATTAGCACCCCTAAAAATGAGATTGATTGTTATATAAAAAAATTTTATGAAGTATATTCTCAAGAATCTATTTTTAAAATTTTGATAAAAATTTCAAAGCTCAAAGCTCAAGAAATTATAAAACCTAAATGTAAATTTGAATTTAAAATCAATTTGGTACTGATTTGTTATCAAATTCGACGCTAATTTTTGTTCTTATTCTGCGAATTCCCACTATTTGGATATCTTAGTTTCCCGATCTTAAATTCCTTAAATCGACGCCATTTCGTCGACGCTATCTTGGACCGCGTAAAATTTTACTATGAGAAATTTCCAACAAATTTTAAGTCTCAAATTTGCTTGCTCTTTTTCACTTTCTTTTCGCAAGTTTTACAATTATTGAAATTTTGTGTTATTAAACCGATCTTTTTTTAAACGGAACACTTTTAAACATATTACTTCATTACTTCAACAATGCTATCGTTAACTGCAACCATATTATGGTTAAACTAAGAAAGCCACATTTTAATCTTTACTACAAATAATAGTTTGGTTGCTTAACAACATAGTTGGGGGTAGTGCACTTAATATTGATTTAAATCAGCATTGCACTTTCACTAAATAAAACTGCAAAGAAGTTAGTTTGCATTCTTTTTTACCAGCTGTAGTGATGATTGTTATTTTTTAACTATCACTAAAAACTTTTGAGTGATATTGGAAATTTTTTCACTTTCACTAAACGAAGATTTGAATGCAAAAATCTGCACTCAAATCAAATAGTGCAAAATTTGGATATGCAGTCAAAAAAGCTGCATACAAATATTGTCTCACTAAAATTTAAAAAGTATAACTTTGTATGTGCATGGTTTTTGATTTCCTTTGAGGATAGGCATAAGTAAAGAACATTAAACATAATAAAATTTTGTCTATAACGGTATAATAATTGGCTTTAATCATGAAAAAACAGGTTTTTAATTTAAAATTAAGTGCAACAATTTAAGATGCACTCAAATGAGTGAAGAAGAAAAATATTTCAATAAGCTGATGATTGCTTTTTTTTAAATCACCCTATTCTTTTCGAGTTCAAAAATTTTTAACACCACTATCACTCATGTTTAGTGAGGCTACAAATTTTCAATTCATCACTCAACATCAACAAAATGATTGCAATATTTTTGAACTATCAGTAAGTGCTAGTTGAAACTGCAAAATGAGTGCACTACCCCCATCTATGCTTAACAACCATTACATGTTAAAAAAATGGTTTTTAGAGCAAGCAATCATAAAATTTTTTTTGTGGTTCATTTTATTTTTAACCATACCATGATTGAAGGAAACTATTTTGGTTCCCTGTGGAGGATCGATTTCACCCTAATATGGTTACCGGTGACAAAAAGGCTGTTGATATTTTTATTTATTCTTAGCAGTGTCTAAATGGAAAAATATGTTTGTTAAGAAATCCCCTCATCAACTCTTAACATTATAGTTTCAATTTTAAATAATTTGTAATAAGGTTCAAACCAAAATGTTTGCTGTTTACATTTGCAATCATACTGTTTGCGAATGTGTGTGCGTTGCATGAATTATTTTTTTGTTTTGTTTTATTTGATGTTGCATTTAACCATTCTACACTTTGATTGATTGCGACTGCACTTTGCACCATTATTGTATTTTATGTTGTTGTCATTGTCGTTTGAGTTGTTGGTTGCGCTGTGCCTTTCTGCACTGAAGTGCGCTTGTAAACCTGCTGTTGCATTTTATTGTCTTGTTTTGCATTGGAAATCATGTTCCCTTTCTGCTGGTCGTTTTTCGCTTTACATTTCTACTCACTTTCAGTAAATCTCTTGTCTTTTCAAGCGGCTGTAAATTAAGGTTGCTTTGTAAATGGGGAATGCGAAAGTAGAAGGAGAAGACAAAAATTGTTCTATGCTAATAATAACTTTTCTTTTTTTTTTGTTGAAAATGTTCCATCAATATTAATTGATAGCCACGTACAAAAGGCCATTGAAGTATCTATGCAATTGCCTTTTCGTTATGTTTTACTTTGATCATAAATAAATGAATAAAAGTAGCACTTGAAATATTGTTGTTAGAGCTGGGAAGGAAAAAGACATGTTTGCATATAAATCAAGTAACTAAATTGTAATGAGTTTAAAATTAATTGAAGCTTATTTATCCAAGATATTTAAGGCAAAACGATGTTGCTATTTTAGGCATTTAGCAATTTAAAATTAATTCATTATTTTAATACTGCTTTATTTATTTAACTGGAACAAAGAAGAAAACTTGTTTGGAATTTTATCTTATTTTTAATATAAGATTTTTTATTTTAGAAATAAATCAATAGTTGACTTAAGATCCTATATAATGCTCGTAAGCAAAAAATCAGTCTAAAGGGCATATTTTAATATAACTTTCATATTTTCAACTATCGTTTGCCTGTCAAAAAAATACTTTAAATCAAATTTAAATTTTTTTTTTTGTCATAAATCCATAATTCGGCATAGACAATAGTATGTATAGTATCAGTCCTATTCACGAAACATAAGTTCGGCATAAATAACTTAAATTTATTATGCCTGGGATTCTGATATTATCAAGGGGGATCTGAATGCCGGATAGAATTCGAATTAAGTTTTAAAAAAATTTGCTATTGCATGTGCACTCGGAGGCCCTTGGTCCCATTACAATATAGTCCAATAGTAAGAATGTTTAAATAATAATACATTCCTAGCACTCTTTTAATTTAAGCCAAACCAGCAATAAAATATTGTAAAAGCGTACCAAATCTAAAAAAATACTTTATGAAAAAAAAAGGAAATTAAAATATCCCAAAAACCGAACGTATTATTTTTAAACTTTTGATAAAAAATAGCTGAAAAGTTCTACAAACATTTTTTAAGTGGCGTGTCTGTAATATTTGACTTAATGTTTGAAATAATTTATAGTCGGTCTAGAGCGACTATAAAGGGTGTTTTTTTAAGCCCGATAGAACTTGAAATTGTAAAAAATAACACAAAAAATTAAATTGTAATCAAATTTTTTTTTTATTCGAAAGATCAATACGTGACATTAACATTTGAAAATGATTTCGGGCATATGGGCACCGCGGCTGTTCTTGACGAAGCGCATTCTGGACGTCCAATTTTGGACCACTTTTTCGAGCACTGCTGGCCGTATGTCACGAATAACACGAACAATGCTGGCCTCCAAGGCGTCAATTGTTGCTGGTTTATCAGCATAAACCAGTGACTTCACGTAGCCCCACAGGAAATAATCAAAAGGTGTCAAATCGCACGACCTTGGAGGCCAATTGACAGGTCCATTTCTCGAAATCAACTTATCGCCAAATTTTGATTTCAATAAGTCGATGGTTGCGTTCGCCGTATGGCACGTAGCGCCATCCTGTTGAAACCACATCTCCTCCGGATCAATGTCATCCATATTTTCAAACAAAAAATCATTGATCATGGTGCGGTAACGATCTCCATTGACCGTAACGCGAGCTCCGGCCTCATTTTTAAAGAAATAAGGTCCGATGAAGCCACCAGCGTGAAAACCGCACCAAACGGTGCATTTTTCTGGATGTAATGGAGTCTGTAGGGTCTCTTGTGGATTGGTCTCGCTCCATATGCGGCAATTTTGCTTATTAACAAACCCGTTAAGACAAAAATGCGCCTCATCGCACACAATTTCAGCGATGAGGCGCAATATAAGTTGCGCGAATCGACGACTGATTTTCAAAGTAAATTTGGATAATTTCGTAGCGTTGTTCAAGCGTGAGTCTATTCATGATGATTTGTCAGAGTATACTGAAACGATAAAAAAAAATATTTCATCAAAATTTAATTTTTTGTGTTACTTTTTACAATTTAAAGTTCTATCTAGCTTAAAAAAACACCCTATACATACTTACTTGTTAATAACTATGTGTTTTCTCTGCGTGTAATAGACAGGAGTTCATGTGATACTAGAATATTCTGTCAAAAAGAAGAAAAGAAATGGTAATGAATATAACGGTTATCAAATATCTAGTATTAAGAGAAGCTAAAAAACATTATTTTTAAATTTGTAGTTTAAGTGATTTTAGTATTATTTTGTAAAAAAAATTTGGCTTCAGTTTTTTTTAAAAAATTAGTAAATATCTAAAGAAAACTTATTTGGTATATCACCAAATATGTTTTTTAAAATATTTGCACATCTGATATTTTTGAAATACTTTTCCTCAAATCGACATATAAATGTTACCATACTCTTATAAATATTTCTTGAATATATTATTTCCATATTTTAGCCAGTTTTTAAAAAAATTGAAATATATATTTTGAAAGCATTAGCTAAAACAAAAAAAAAAAAAAAAAAAATAAACGATTAACTGGTTGATACGTAAAACTCTCGTTATGTCTTTTGCAAATACTCGTACATCCAATTCTTTTAGTTCATTTTTGCTGCTGGCTTGATTGATGTCTGCCTGTCAGCCAGTCATTCAGTCATTTTGAATGTGGTTATCTGTTTGTTTGTATGAATTTCTTGTTTTATATGGTCTTAGCTAACCAGCCAGCAATCATTCTCTCACCCATCTTTAGAAAAAAAAAACCAACACAAACAACCAGTCATCCATCCATCAGTCTATGTAAGTAATCATTTTTCTTTTAGCATTTTATAAATTGCCATTTCCTCTGGCACATGACTTCTTTGTCTTTTGATGAATTTAGTTTATGTACATGCTTTTTTTATTCGAGATTCTCATATGGAATACAGTCACACACAAAAGCATAGCACACACTTAAGCTAGTTACAGACACACAATTATAATTGATGGATGGTTGGAAATTTGTAACTAGAACATTCATATTTACAAAATTGTGGTTCGTATTTAAAGGTTTCTTTTTTTTTCATTTGTAGTTTTCTTTGTTATTCGTATTTTGGTTTTGTGCCTTCTTGATGATGATTTTGTGTTGGATGGTTAGAAGAATATGATAAATCATCGGTAATCATTTAGAAATCACTAGTTAGAAAATAATCTATCTTTGAATGTTCGTTATGAATGTTTGGTAATATATTCTCTTTTTAATGTTGTTATGTTTTTGTAGCAATTTAAATATTTTGTATAATTATTGTACATTTAACAAACTGCTTATTTTTTTTATAAAGGTTTTAAAAATTGTTCATATTTTTCGTTTAATTACCAGGGTAAGTAAGTTCTTCAAGTTTTTTTGTTAAGACAAAAACGTTATGGGATATAACGTAAGATTTTTGAAGAAACGCTGTATATGTTGATACCGGAGGAACCTTTTACATGCATTTAATTATTTTCTAAGGGAACATTGCCAAAACCAGGCAGCAGTTCCCATCCAAAGGTGGTGTCCGCTTTAAGAACGTGCCCGTTATTAATGCAGATAGGTGCATATTTTGCACATTAGCATTTTTAATAATTTTTATTTAAGCACTTGAATTTGAAAAGTAAGGTTGTAATAGTGGCTCACTTTTTATATGGCCGACAAAATCCTTCTCTTACACAAAAAGAAAAACACTTGTGATGAAAAAAGTTTTTTAGACTTACTTTAAGTACGATTCGTACTCAAAAAATCAAGTACGAACTACACTAAAACGTACTTAAGACAATCCTAAATGGGATTACTTTCGAAAATCAATCCCGGAATTTTTAAAAATAAGTACAAAATTCTTAAACCAGGTAAAAAAGATTAAACTTTTCGTTCATTGTACCACTCTGAGAGTAAAACTTCAAAGTGAGCGTTTTAATCTCATTTAACTTATCAAGTTTGTTGTAGACACTACAACAAGACCACACAAGTAGCTTAAAAACGACTTGCTTGTTGTGTGCAGAAACAACAAAAGCAAAAGAACAAGACGAAAACACATATATTTAAAACAGCGAAGGGCAGATAGAGAACATTGAATAAAAGAGAGTTCATTAGTTGATTTACACTTAGAGACATTTTTGAAAAGTTTTTTAAACTGTATGTAAAAATGCAATACAAAAAATGAGTTCATTAGAAAATATTATTATTATATAATTCATCAAGTTTTAATTAACGGTAAAATATATATATGCATATGGTCACATGAAATCGAAAATGCCGTGAGCAAAAACTTCAAAATGTGTACAATAGGTGTGTAGATATGCAAAAAAAAAAAGGAATTCAGTAAAAAACTTGATTATTATATAATTTATCATCCCACATGATTGCTGAAAAGTTTTTAAAACAAGCTGAAAAAAACATACAGGAGCACAGCTTGATCACAACACAATAAATACATTGTCAGTGTACTACTACGAAACTGCAAAATTTGCCAAAATAACAACATGCGCAACACCCCTGCTTCGTCGAAATTTATTAAGCAACTGAATGCAATTTTATTTTTTTTCTTTCTGTTGTATTTGTTTTTCGGGTTGCCTTTGTTACTTTTTATGCTTGAAACAATGAATTCAAGATTTTCAGTTTGTGGGCAATAGTAAATAAGCGAAAACAACATCACACAAACACGTGTATGTGTTGTACGGTAAATTTTTTCACATTCTGATTTCAATGTAAATATTGTTATTTCTTTTTGTTTTGACTGCTTTTTATTCATTTTCTTTATTTTAAACCTACTTTTATTAAGTTAAAAAGAATTATAATAAAACAAGTGTATGGTGTTTTGGGGATTTTAAGGAATATCTTAGTAGGAAAATTTTTGTATTTGTAGCAGCTCTGGTACAAAAAAACACGAAGAGTAAATGTAAAAACCCGAAAAACTTCGTAATCCAGGCAAACCAGCGCCCACCGCTGATTTAAAATGTAAAATTGAGAATTCTGGCTGCTTATTTAGATTTTTTAGTACATTAAGTTTTTAAAGGAAAAACCATATCGGGAATGATGCTGGTATTTTATATTTGAATTTCTGTGTGTAGGTGTAAAACGGGTAAGTATCATCAAGGCTTTTTGTAGAGATACTTTGGATATAAAACTTGCCCTGAAGATTACTACTATACTACTATATTGGTATGGGTAATAAAAGTTTATGCAATATACAGTGGTTTTCAAGCACTTACTTTTAAAAGTTGCTAAATTTCAATAGCAAGAAATGGTGGACTATATGTGACATAAAAGTAAAAAAACCTTTTTTCTAGCGTCGATCAAGATTTTGAAATAAATTATAATAGAAATTAAAGAAATGCAAGAACTTTAAACTCACATTTTCTAGTATTTTTGTGGAAATAGGCAAATATATTTGAATAATTTTAAATAATCTTGATCCAGAAAGTTTTTAATAATGTATTGAAGTGATACTTACTGCAACTTTTTAACATTGAACACTTTGCAATAATTGCAATGCTGGCCATTATTTCGAAAATTAAGTCAAATGTTTAAGTCCTACGCCCGGCCGAGACCGGCTATGAAGAAAAACTCTAGTTAGCGAAGCCGGTGTTTGTTATACTTACCCTCGAAGAGAAAATTATATGCAGTGAAGCTTAAGTTAGCGATTCGGGGTTTTGAACTTATGGATTTTGACCTGGCGAATATGAACCCATCCCTTAAAAATTTAACATATTTCCATATTTGAAATGTTAAATGTAATTTGAATTATAAATGAAATAAGTCCTTTCCAGATTTTCAAATTTAACTTACTTCATTTGAAACAATCTCCCTTAAAAAATTTTAACTTATTTAAAAAATAAATGAGCAAACTCCCTCAAAGTCGTTTTAGTTATTCTCAGGGTGTGTGTGAAACGGTAGCAAAGTTCTATGGTGAAATGAAATTTGTTTGTAGTAGAAAATTTTCATATTTGTGCTGTGTGAAATTGTAACATTTTTGACAACGTAAAATTTTGACATAAAGAAAAAAACAATTACTAGTAGTTTTGTGAAAATGAATAAATTAATCAAGTTTTTACCAATAATCATTTCAATTCTGTTGAAAATGAGATCGTCCCAACTATTTGATGATTTCGTTGTGATAAATATATTAAAAATTTTTACAAAAAGTGTGGGCAAAAAAGCTTATACATATGTAAATATTTTTGTGGTTGTCAAAAATTTCTACACTAATGTCAAAATTTATACTAGCCCCCAGGGCTAGTGAAATTTTATTCACCTCAATAGTGTCAAAATTTTACTTCCATGAGTACTTTGCTACCGTTTCACACACACCTTCAGTATAAAAAGTTTTGGAATTAGTTAATTTTTGCTTTGAGGACTTGGTTCATTGAGGTCTTAGTCCGTATCAGCCGTTTTAATAGTGTAACCGCTCCCAGTATTAACATGATAATAAACATTAACCATTTTTTTGAATGTTCCTCTATGAGTTGAATTTAAATTTATAATGGTTTTTACAATATTCCTCACTATTTCAAATACTTTTTGCTTAAGCCAACCTTCGTTTAACATTTAAGCTATAGATATGCTAAGTACATATAATTAAAAATTTTTCATGAAAAATAAATAATTCCCACATTTTACATGATAAGAAACTAAAGAAATAATTGAGAAGCAGATAAATTGTATATTTTCAGCGATTTAAACTGCACTAGATATAATCCTCTCAAACCTAATTCAGCTTCTAAAATTACGCTAAGATTAGAAAATATAAACTTTGATCCAATAAAAAAAAAAACAGTTGTTATATTTCTAGAACTATAAATGATCTTAGCTTAGGTTTTAAATTTTTCAAAATTTTTGTCCTAAAATCCCCAGTAACTTACACCATTGGCACTTGGCCATTTTTTAATGTTACATTTGTTATTAACAAATAAACCATCCTAGAAATGAAAACTACTTGAAATCCCATTAACGAGTGTAATTTCTGTTATTGCGGCAGTCCATGTATTAACGCGTTCGCCCAATGACTGACACTGTGTGATTGCACTAATAAACACGTTTCACTGCAATCGAGTGTTAAA
Source organism: Pollenia griseotomentosa (assembly GCA_963931875.1). NCBI lineage: Eukaryota > Metazoa > Arthropoda > Insecta > Diptera > Polleniidae > Pollenia > Pollenia griseotomentosa. Next base: position 184,543,326 of record OZ007561.1, read on the forward strand.
TCAACAAGAAGTGCTTAAACGTGCTCATGTATCAAGGTGTCTTTCTGAAATATAGACACTTTAATTTCTAAGGAACAAAACGAACGAACTACTGCTGCAAGAATAAACCAAGCAAAAACTCTTTTAAAATCATATTAACGTGTTGTTCTTTCCTTAAATACTAGTCGTAGTTACTTACCAAAGTATTTAGTTACTTTTGCAATGACACTTTATAGTTAAGCCCTTTTAGTATGAACTTTTTTTAGTTGCTGGTTTGTTCTACAGTGAGTAACAGCATGTAAGTTGCATTGTTTTGTTGCCATTAACACGCGTTTGGAATGTGCAATTATTTGAGGAGACGTAGAATAAATCACGTTTTTAATGTGATTTAATGTACGATTACAAGAATCGTAAATAAGTGACAGAAAGGAAGACTTTTTGCTTTAAATGAGATAGAAAATAATTACGGCATTGCAGTGTGAGTATCTTAAAAAAAGGGGATAAGTTAAGACCATAAGTGTTTATTAAAAGCTTTTTAAATATTTCATTATAACACATAAAATCTCAGTTGGGCCAATTTATAAAAATCTAGTATTTTGAACTAAATTTAATGCACAGTGGAACAAAAATATAAATATAACTCTCAAGTTATGTAGTATAAGAAAACTAATTAAAATTAATAATTATAGCGATACCAATACTCTATATCTTCGCCCAAACAATGTCTCATGTATATACAAAGTGGCGCAAAAGTTGTCACCAATTACTCTTTGACTGTAATTTTTTGTAATAAACACAATAGTTTATTTGATCCCAAAATTTTTTTACATTTAGTAATAATAATTATATCAGCCAAGTGGCCGCCGCTAGAATTATTGACCTTACTTTGTATTCCCTAAAAAAATATAACGTTCGTTGAGCACAAATGCAAAATTTATCAACTTAGATTTCTGTACTTGGATTTGCCGAATCTCTGATACTTTTCACAGAGACACAGTGGGAGAAATAGACAATCTGGTGGCGTTTTGTTAATAACTTAAAAAAAGAAAAGCATTTAATGTCATATTTTTTAATTCCATGTCAAATCGACCAAGAGTGGGACCCGTCCCCTTTCGATTTTAATGAAATTTGGTGCGAAGGTTCCTTTTATAACAAAAAAATATGAACAAAAAACAATTTTTAAATCTTATAATATACTACACAGAAAAAAATAAAAATTAATTTCAATTAAAAAATTTGTGATATTATATACAAAAATAAATTAAATTTCTAAACAAATTAATAGTATCAATTAAGCCAGTTAATAGTATTAATTAAACGTTTAATTCACTTGATTAAAAGTTAAATTCACTTGATTAAATTTTTAATTAAGACCGATTATATTTTTGATTAATGCTTTAATTGGTGAAACATTTTTTGAGAATTTTTTCTGTGTAGCATATGCCCGTTACTACGTTAGTGACGCCTTTTTCTTCGTGGAAATATTTGTATGCCAACGTTTATTTTTCTAGGTTTAAACTTGTTAAAATTCTAGCATTTAACCCGCTGCTTTAGTAGAAACAAAAAGCTAAAGAAAAATATTAAACTCGCCGTATATCTTTTTTTGGGTACTTTATTTTTCCTCCATTAATAAACCAAAAAATTTCAGTATTGTAGTGACGGCCTATAATTGAGTACGAATATGTCAATGAATGGAGGAAAATGTTTTGTAAAAAAGTACTAAAAATAGTTACGATTTTCACCCCTTAAATGTTCGAATTTCGAAAAAGTACCAAATTGGTATACGTATTTTTTTAATAAGTTTCGAAGGTGGTATTAACTTTGTTTCAATGTTTATTGGTTCAAAATATAGATGGGGTGGCAAAAAAGTACTACAATTCAGATTTTACCCGTTTACTCCCTAACAGGGTTGGATTTCGAAAAAGTACCAGACACCTGTCCGCTTATTTTTCTAAAGAAGAACGATAAGTATTACATTTATGTTGCATCCCTTTTAGTTTTGGAGATATAAGGTTACCGAATTTGCCAGTTTTTACCTTTTTTTGGCTGCGGTTTGGGCTGGGCGATGATGAATGAGACAGTCAAGTCAGTCAGTCACTGACGCAATTTTTTTTTAAAAACGGACTAAGTCAAAAACTTATTTTTTTATTTGGCTGATTTTTTTTTATAATGCCTCAAACCGTTCTTCAACAATCCTGAAACTTTAAAGAGGGTGTATCTTTTCTTTTTGAAGATATGATTTTTTTTCTTTCGCAACCTTTAAAAAATAATCTTAAAAAATTATTTTAATATTGCAATTTTGAGCAATAAGTACTCTGTGCTAGTTGCAAAAAACAGACAAGCCCGGCACTTGGCGCTTTAACCTAATTGGGCCACGCTGAATCCAGTGGTGCTCACCGTTTTTTTTAGGTTAGCTCTTGTTTTCAAGATATACCAGTATATACTGTTTAAAAGCATAATTGGTTACTAAGTTATTAAAAAAATAAAAAAGTTCTGCAATATTGTAAATTTTAATATTATGAGAAAGCGCAGCTAAATGAACCATTTCTCCTTCTGTCCGACAGTTAAAATTTTTCAGTAGTAGTATTTATAAGACCTCTGCACGGAAAGAATTATTTATTAAATATGGCTTGAACCAAGAAAATTTTGCATGATTCTCGTCAAAACCAAAATTACTTATTCTAAAAGTATGTGTGGCTTGGTTTAAGCAAAATTTTTCTTTATTTAAGAAAATTATGCTAAAATAAGTCAAAATCAAATTATTGTTAGATTTTGAATTTTCTTGTTTTCAGAAACGAAATTGATTACTTTAAAAAATAAACTTCTTTCCGTATGGTAAATTATGGACCGATCTTCACCACATTTTGTGGTTTGATTTCTAGTTTTATAGAACGAATTAATTATTATGTGCATTCCGCCACTATTTATGTTAGTCTTTGCAACAAAATTATAAATTTTTTGGGGTGGTGGTTCCATATTTGGATTCATAATTCCGATTCTACAGAACCTATTACGCTGGATTACAATTGACACCAATATTGTTCTTTTCTTTTGAGTTTTTGATAGACGTACAAGCGAACAGACAGACGGACACGGATCAATCGACTTACAAAATACTCAAGGACCAAGAATATATATGCCATGGGGTCTAAGATGAATATGTAAAAAGTTTCACACGGAATGACGAAAGAGGGTATACTCTTTCACAACTAGCTATGGAGGAATAACAATAAAAAAGCAAAATCGGTCAATGCGTTAATGACTACTTGGTAAAAGTAAGATTTATGCAAGTCTTAAATTTTATTTCTTGAATTGTGTAGAAAGTTTTATAATAAATTATACGCTTTTATGGGAAATGTGGATAAATACAGAGTAAGTGATGATTTTTTTTTCAGATATATGGAAGTTAAATGGGTTAAGAAGCCAATGGAATGTGGAGTTTCTGAATATGAGCTTATTAGAATAAATTTACTGCAATTCTGTCAAATAGGCCGGGAAATGGAAGATCCTTAAACAATTTATTAGCTGCAATTATGCACTCTTTAGTGAATAGTTTGAATAAGAATATCATCTGAATATATTTTTAGATCTATGACGATAAATTCGGAAAATCTGATCTCCCTAATTCCCTAGCATTTTAGAACATTTTTTGATGCAAGGTATAGGGAATCACCATAATTGTGGTTTCAAAAAGATGAAGATGAAGGCAAGCTGCAAAGTTGTTACGTGACATTTTCCGTTGGCCACCTCGTTCGCCGGATTTAACAGGTCCTGATAATTTCTTTTGGTGGTATCTTATTAAAAGAATGTACGAATAAAAGCTACAAAGCATAAATATCCTAAGTTTAAAATAATATTTGAAATGAAATTTAAGCAATAGGTATAAGAAATTTAACTAACCTGATATGTTACATCCCATTAATTAATAACAACATTTCATTTTGAACATGCCACAACAGAAATGATGTTATCGTTTAACACAAATTTATTCAGTACATCAACTTGTGCAGAATTATTTATTATTATTTTTTCTTTCAATATTTATTACGAGTTTTTGTTTTTTTTTTAGATTTTGTTTTTAACAAATTGCTTTAATATCAATTTCCTTTATAGTGTCTAATAACTGACATTTCAAATTGTAATTGCTTATAACGAATCAAAGATTGAGATTGTATCTTATTGCACATACTCATACGCCATCGAGTATTGTATCTATGGGGTTTGAGTACATGAATGAAAATAACACTTAAAAAATTTTGTCTGCTTTGTATGTTCAAGTTTTGTATTTGATTGTGCCACTTTGAGATGAATTTTCTTTGACAAACAGATAACTGAAATAAATGAATCTCTTGTGGCACAAGTATTGGAGTTTACAGCATCATGCATGAACTCAAATGATTATCAGGCAGTTTTAGCATCATCAAAGCAAAAATATAATTTTAAATTTTGCATGCTGTGCTTTGTTTTGCTGAAAAGCTTAAAGCCCTTAAGCTTTCTGTCGCTACAAGCTTTTAAGGCAAATACCATGTTAGCTAGTGTAAAACCAGGTAAGGTGATAAATAATGACTTAAGTTGTGCGCTAAACTTAACAAAATTAAACTGAATTTTTATATCCTTCTTCACAGGTGGAAAGCTTAAAAATTTGTATAATTTTGTCATTTTAAAATAATCATCTTAGAGCGTAAAGTACTAATATACATATATACTGGGTCCTATATATAACATATATAGTGTTTATGTTGAAATGGGGTTTCCGCAGACCCCATATATGATGGGGACTATGTTGCTATGTATTTATATCATATATAGTATGGAATGGTTTGCTATTGAAATTCAGCTAGCTTGGTCTACAAATGGCTGAGATATGAGCAAAAATCCCAGACTGTCTCTAGCTTTGTCCCATAAATATCTTTTATTTTCCCCTTAAAAGTCATTTACGCCACCAACTCCTGAAAGCACCGCATTTTAAGTTATATAAAAAAATATAGTCCTGCAGCAACAGTCACGCTTTTTCTTATGAAGTCCTCACTTCAGAGAATGCTTTTACATTTAAAAGAGATACTAAATATCTTTTTAGTTAATTTAAATCTTTTGTTCTTTAATAAAGACCACACAATCTTTTGCACTGAACAACATCTAACATCTACCATCAATTTGCGAAGATGTTAACATCTTTCCATACGAAATACATAGGGCTAAAAACCAACATCTTCCAACATCTTTAAAAGATGTTCCTATCTCATTTTATTCCATTCTACATCTTTCGACTATTTTAGTGTCATCCCTAGAAAAGTGCCAATAAGTTCTATTATTATTGTGGCATCACTGACAAAAACAAATTGGGTTTGAAAGCAGCGTTACCATTTGTCAAGTTTTCTCTTTTATTGTAACGTTTTTTTGATAAGTATTTTTTATATTTTTAAACAAATTGAACTTCAAATACATTTTTGTGTTTTCTTTTTAAATTTTGTCACTTTTGTAGAAAACAATTTTTTATTTTAAAAACTTTTGTTTTTCAAATGTGGTGACATTTTGTTTGATGGTAGATGTTAGATGTGAGCAATGTAAACGAGTGTTTCACATTTTCTACATCTTTGATGGTAGATGTTAGATGTTGATCAGTGTAAAAAGCCTATTAGCCTAACTGACGGAATATAAATATTTCTATAAAATCCATTGCATTCATTACAGTACCAGTTTTTGCACAGTCACACTATCTCCTTGTTTGATGCTAAGTTCAACGCAAAGGTCCTCTTGAACATTGAATAATTGAATAATTTAGAATATTAAATTGCTTTTTAAAAGAAAATATTACTTCTCACTTTAAAAAGGAAATGATGCGCAAACTTATTTAAAATCAAGAGGAAGAATAGGAACAAATATAACAAACGGTTGACAAACAAACTCGATAAAATGCAAAAAGCATAAAATAATCACATGAGCTGAAAAGACCACCGGTCATGAATTCGCCTTATTTCAAAATCATAAACATTTTCTATGTGCGAGATTTATATTGTATTTCTTTATCTCAATAAAATATTTAGTTTGATCTAGGAGGCATTAATACATATTATTTTCGATCCCCCAAGCAGCAGTTGCCTGTTCAATAATTGACCCGCCTCCTGACAAATCAATATCACCACCCTATTCTGTATAACATATTCTGACTTTTCAATATAAGCTCGACTGCCATAACAAGTAACAAACGTTTCAATCATTTCAAGCATGGTAACAAGCAAGAAAACCGACAGGCAAGCAACTCATCAATCAGTAACAGACTGCCAAATCAGACAATCTGTAATGTTGATGTTAAATGTTGCTTGGCTTTTTTGATTGCAAAAGACGGTAAAACAAGTAAATAAAAACATGTTGTTTTCCAAAAGAAGTGGAATACATTTCATACAACGACTTCCACGAAGAGACAATCTTTTGGATCTTCATTTATTTCACTTTTTAATGGTGATTATTGAAAAATGTGTTGGTTTAAATAACTAACCTTAAAAGGTAACAAATTTAATTTATCAATTAAAATATCCGTAAGTGTCATTTAATGTTTTGTGAAATGATGAGCATTTTGAGATAAGAATTTATGGGGAATAAGTACAAGTGCATTAAATTAAATGATGAATTGATCATTAGATAATAAGAATTGCTTGAAAAGTAACAATTATTCTAGTTATATTGATTATAAACTTAATATATATAAATATAAATATATAAATAAAATATAATATATAAAAACCGAATTTGTTATTCCATGATCTTAAGCAATTAATTACGAATTACAGCTGGCAGTCATTCTATTTGCAGTTAATGCCACAAAATCATTTCATTAAGAAATTAAAATAAATTAACTTATGGTCGGTCAGTTTTCTTTCAACCGATTGATGTAATCCCAACAATTTATTACAAAACTCAAATCAACATGTCTCCTTTATTTATTTAATGGCTTTGCCAAACATGTCTCTATATTTTATAAGTATATTCACAATTTATTTGTATTTTTAAGAGCATTTATATATGACTGCCAGCATATTACTCTCAACTTAAGACAACAAATGTAAATTTAAATTTCATTTGAGAGTTGTCATTATTCATTTAATTTTTGTATAAAAGTATTAAAAAAAAAAAAAACAATAAAGCTGTAAGTATATTTAAATGTGCAAGTACACAACAACTTACTAAGATCATTTGTTATTATTGCAACATTTTACAATTAATTATTGTTATGTTGACATTACAATGTGCCATGCTATGAAATCTGTCAAGATTTTTGACATTAATCTATTTTAAATATATAAAGCAAATACAACGGCAACAATAGCAGAAACAACTATAACAATTCAAAAATAATAATCATAACTTAAACACTGGCATAAAGCTGACAACTGTGCGTGACTGAAATTTAACTTGACACATTTTTACAATAATTTTTTATTTTTCCAAATTGTCTGTACATACGACATTTACGTAAGTTGATTTTTACAACCCAGCTATCATTTGAAAGATATTTTGTTTAACGACATCTCTAAGATTCTTTTTCGGCAAAAAAAAAAAAAAAAAAAAAACAGATTAAGACTTTGCTTTTTTGAAAGAAGTCTCGAAAAAAAAACGGTATTGCGCATAAAACTAAAAATTATGTTATGATGTTAAGAGTAATTTGTGTTATACAGATAACCACATCTACGTATATTAAATTTTTTTTTCGAAACTCTTATGTGCGCGACCAAAAAGTACCATATATTGCGCTGTAATGTACCCGGGTGCCTTTATATTTACGTAGAAAACAAGCATTTTTTAGCGCCAAAAATCTAGTTAAAACGTTATAAAGTACATATGGGACTGGTAACAGATATATTAAGCCAATTCAAAAAGTGTTGTAAAGTGCTAAGTGTTAAAGCAATGAGAGCCAAACAACTAAATTTTTAAAAAACGATTTAGGCTCTAATCGTCTCCCAACAAATTAGCGTTTTTGATCAAAAAGAAAATTTATTTCTTGTTATTTTAATTGTTCAGACAAGTTGAAAAAGTTTCGTATATTATTATTTCTTTTATAAAATGCCTACTGGGATACTGTAAGTGTTTGTGAGTATTTACGTGTGCGAATATGCAAATTTTGTATTACAAATAACAGCAACAACAACTTATAATATTTCCTTCCTTTTGTCAAGTACATGTATGTTTGGGAGACTTCAATAAAAAGAGAACAGTGGAATGGAAAAAATATAAACTAAACTCAATTATAGAAAGATTTTCATAAGCCCTTTATTGTATATTAAACTTCACTTCAATTGTTTCTTTTAATAAACTCTTTGTTTACGAAAATAGCATAACGATGTTAAATCTGGCGAACTAAGAGGCCAAGGTGCTTTAGAGATAGTATAGTCGTTCTCTTTCTCTTTCTGACGGGTTTATTTTCGAATATTATTTTGATATACTCTGTGCCTTATTTACGTATACAGTAGGGTGGAGCGAAAACAATTTTTTTTGATATCAATGAGCTTGGGAGCGCAAAAGTTGCTACTATATACCAGTAGATTGTGATTAATTTTTTTTTAAATTTGGCCGATTTTTAAAGTTGCCACAACGACCTTGATTGTTTCATAAAATGAGGTTAATTGATATATTGTATTAATTGTTTTAATTACTTGTCGATATCACATATAATTTAACTTGAGCCAAAAATAAGTACTCAAGGCTATGAAAAGGACCACAGAAAAAAATTAGGACAGTGTCGGCGTCTTTTGAGGTGCCACAAAGGGATCCAAATTTGGTAAAAATAAGGAAAATCACATTTAATTAAAATGAAGTCTATATTTCTTTTACGGAATGAAGCTCTAGCCTAACTCTTATAATTTTTATTTAGAACTATTAAACTAAACATAGACATATTCAACGACAGTGGAGTTTTCTTTTTTCCCGTTCTTGGAGCTGTTTTGTCGTTTTGTTATCAATATTTCCTATCATCATATTTCTTGCAGTTCTTTGGTCTAGTAGAAACAAACTTTCCGTCACAGGAACTTTTTTGTTCTTTTCGCAAATGCACTTTTCGCTATTTTTACATTTGCATGAAGCAATGTCGAACAAAACTTTCGATTTATCTTTAAATTCTTCGGTTTTCTTTATAAAACTGGGAATATTGGATCGTTGTTTGAAAGGTTTTATAAGATTTCTGAATTTACAGTGGTAGTCACGGATTCTTTCAATAATGCGTTCAGTAGATATTATAGGTATGGACGCTTTCTTCCAAAGAGTTTCAAGAGAAGGGACGATAATTTTGACTACTTCTGAAAACGTAGGCTCCTCTAACTGACCTTCCAATTTCAAGTAGTAACATGTAAATATATACTGCCTCAATATATCACCATATGTGGGTAAAACATTTTCATTGAATGGTACACCAACTCCAAATAACGGACAGTTACTATCTTTTGCACGCGTTAAAGTTGTATAAAATAAATAAAATTATATAATAAAAGATATATAATTATATAATTAAGAAAACGAAAAACTGGAAAATATGTGTAATTTTGGTGGTAAATCTTCGAAATTCAGTAATATTGTAACACCTCAAGAAATCTGTTCGAAATTATGAAATTTTTTCAGTGCGTTACTGATTGCATAAGTACTTAATTTTTGGCTCAAGTTCAATCATATTTTGAACGAAACACAAATTGCATAAGCATTGATATTTGCGCAATTCTAATTTTTTTTACAATTTTTAAGGTCGCCTTAAGATATAATTCGATTTATTGCAAATTCTAAGGGCACAATCAGTATTTGGAGTAACAACTTTTGACCACCCAAGTTTTATCAAATTTTGAAAAAAATTCAAAACGCTACATTTTCGCTCCACCCTAGTATACAGGTTCTTTTAAATACCCCCAGAGGTAAATTGGACTTTCAAAGAAAATGTCACTGTTTACCTAGCTGCATGCGTTGTTGTGCCTCCTATTGTTAAACTTGAGTCACAAAAAAGCATCAAAATTAAATTTGCTATATGTTAATCAAACTATAAAGGTAATCGTGCACTTTTGATGCAAGTATATAGCTTTTTTTTAAGCTGCTCATAAAATTATAAGAGTTGTTTTTATTAGCATAGTATGTGCATATAAGCGAGCTTTTACAAGTTCATTTCTCTTTTTAAAGCACCAACAAAGTACAAATAATGAAATGCTTATAAGCGATAAATGTTGTATAAAATTTAACTTGTAACACTGCGGAACAGCCATTTCGCAGCCTGGAAATTTATTGTATATTTTTACTAATTTAAGGTCGCTGATTTCAAATCAAATCACCATTTTTTTGTCCAAAATTAAGGCACTTTCACTTCATATATTGGAATAACTTGAAAACGGTTTATCATATTCAGTTAAAATAAATTCAAAATTATTATAACAATATTATCTTTAAGCCGTGCATTTTAATTTGCCCATCAGTTTCAGAGATAAAGTTGTAGTTTTGAAAAAAAGAACAATTTAAAAACAATTAACTTTTTGTTCTTTAAAAATTTATAAAAAATTAAAATGTGCAAAAAATTAAATATTTTGTTAAAAAACATTAATGGTGTTTTCTTTTCTAGAAAAAAGTGTGACATTTTATTTAAAAAAATGAATTTTGCTGTATGTTTCTTAAAAATTTTTCTCCCGAAAAGGATGAGTTTTTTAGAATAAAACAAACCACCCTTTTCGGGAGCAAAATTTTTAAGAAACAGACACCAAATTGCATTTTTTTTAAATAAAATGTCGCATTTTTTTGTAGAAAAGAAAACACCATAAGTTAAACATTTTTCGAAACAAATGAGCTTTATTTCACAATAATCGCTGCACAAACTTTGATTTTATTCACAATTTACTAAAAAAGCTTAATTTATAAAAATAGGGACTTCCATACAAAAATAACATTTTTTAATGTGTGTGTGTTTTCTACTGTTCTATTTATAAACGTTTTTTTCTTCACTTAAAAATATAAAAATAAAAGCGAAACTCGTAAATCGATTTTTATCATCTATGTCTCATTTTGTTCAAAGGTTGTGTGAATTTACGTGAAAGTAATAAGCATGGAAGCCAGAAATATGCTCTAAAAACACGTTTTATGCGCATTAAAAATGAAGTAAAAACTTAAAAATATGGCCTGAAAATTGTTAAAAATATGCCCCAAAAAAATAAAAAAAATGCTAATTTAAAAACTAAATATTCAACAATTTAATAACAGTTGCATTTAATAAAACCATCCTAACAACATAATCCGCAAAGGCCAAACACCATAGTATTTACCGGCGAGTTTTTGAGTTTTTTACCCTATTTGGAAACGATGGGCAGTCATTGGCTCACAAAAACAAAATTATGTAAGAGGTAAAGATACATATAATAGTTATTTGTGCCCAATATTATCTAGATATCAATATCCATATGAGATTTTTTGTCTTGAAAGGATTTCAGGGAAGGTCGCTAAATGTTTTAATAATGTTAACATTTAAAAGGAAGTTAAAGCTATTTAAAGATGGAAGCTTTGGCCAAATAAGAACTGATTCGAAAATAATTCACATAGAATTCGTCCTTCGTACAATTAAAATTTTCCAAATTTGAGCGAATTATCTACAAGATTGCAACTTGTACTTTGCGAACAAAATTTACGTGGATAGACAACCAGCCAAACGGACGGATGGCAATCATAAGATGACTTTAAAAAGTGGTTCTACATCGAACTATATACTTAAAGATTAGTCCAGATTTCAATGTATTGTTGTTGCCAAAAACGTATATAATTGATTTTTCCTTAATTTTTGCTTAAATATTTTAAAGTTTAAAACAACTTTTATCCTTAATGACAGCCTGCTTTGTCTTAATTTTCGAGTAAAAATTAAATAAAGATGGGGAAATTAAGGCAACACGTTGGATAGATACAGGTAGATATTTAAAAAAGAAAAGCCAAAATTTCGCAAAAACAAAAAATTTTTTTTATTTGCTGCGAAAGTTCTTGTAGGTATCTAAATAATTAAACATGTACCAAAATATTCCTCAAAAACGCAAAATATTCGCTAAAAAACTTAAAAATGCTGCAAAAAGCTCTTTTAACTAAACTATGCAAAAAAAATGCTGTAAACGGATAAATATGCAAAACTATGCACTAACAAATCGATGACAAAATTCGTAAAAAGCTCTCAAACGGATAAATATATTGTTGCTGCCTTTATTGGTCGCACAAGAAAAAACATGCAATTGCATATTTATGGTTTCCCTGGTAATAAGACTTTTTCCTGTTTTGAATTTTTCATGATTTTTTTATATACAAAATTTGTTATTATTTTTTTCTTAAATTTTATTTTACGTAAAAAACCATTACTCAGCCAATTTTTTGGTGATCTTCAAAAATTTCATTGTTTTCTTAAAGCTAACAAATGCGAGCTGATGCAGAAAAACGTAAATTAATTTTGAAAGCGGCGACCTCAAATTTTTAAAAATTTGCAATAAAGTTGCAGGCCGCACAAAAAAGTTTAATAATGTTCCCTTGTGTAATTGTTTATTTAATTTCCTTGCAAACGGGTGTAATTAAAATGAGAAAATTAAAAAAGGTCCTCAAAATATCGCTTAAAATCCCAATTTGTTCAAATGGCCAAATTTGTAAGACTTGTTTCATGAAAAGCTTTTTACCTTTCGTGCATATTTTGAAAATTAATTTTAGTTTGTAAGAGTCAATACACAATTTTTTTTTTGTTTTATATTAAACGAAAAGTTCAAATTTGTTTGTAAAATGTAAAACTGATTATTTTAATTTCCTAATGAAGGCCAAAAGACTAATTTGCTCAGGATAACAAGTATTTACACATTTATTTTCATAAGCTTTACATTTATTTATAACTTGCTTAATCCGGTGTTCTTCGTTAAAGTAAAATTTGTTTTAAAACAAATATTGATAATGAAGCAATTTGTACCAAATAATAATAAAGGGTGGTTAAATTGTAAGAGCCGATGTTGAATGTGAACCACACCTAAACGCCAAGTTTTTTTCCGAATTTTATTTGACATTTCTCTATTTCAGACTTACTCAACCATGGAGAGATACACAATCCAACAACGTGTTAAAGTTATCCAGACTTATTATGAAAATGGGCGTTCAAATCAAAATGCATATCGTGCACTTCGTGATTTGTGATGAGGCACATTTTCACCTCAGTGGATTCGTCAATAAGCCGAATTGCCGCATTTGGGCGAATGAGAATCCAAGAGTGATTGTCGAAAAACCAATGCACCCACAAAGAGTGACTGTTTGGTGCGGTTTATGGGCTGGTGGCATCATCGGGCCGTATTTTTTCCAAAATGAGGCCGGTCAGGCAGTTACTGTGAATGGTGTTCGCTATCGTGAGATGATAACGAACTTTTTATGGCCCGAATTGGAAGATATGGATGTGGACGATATGTGGTTTCAGCAGGACGGTGCCACTTGCCACACAGCTAACGAAACAATGGCTCTTTTGCGCAACAAATTCAATGGCCGTGTTATCTCACGTAATGGCGATGTCAATTGGCCGCCAAGATCATGTGATTTGACACCGTTGGACTTTTTTCTTTGGGGTTATTTGAAAGAAAAGGTGTACGTCGATAAGCCAGCAACAATTCAAGAGCTAAAGGATGAGATAATTCGGCACATTAACGGCATAGAACCTCCATTATGCCTCAGGGTCATCGAAAATTTGGACCATCGGATGGAGGTGTGCCGCCGTGGTCGCGGCGCCCATTTGGCCGATATTTTGTTCCATACATAATTGAGTAATACCAATATATCATAATAAAATAAAATTACAATAATTTCCTAAATAGCTTGTGTTTTATTCAAAATCAACATCGGCCCTTGAAATCTAACCACCCTTTGCTTTTGCTGTTACCGTTCTCCAGATATACAGAAATCTATATTTCGTTTATATTCAAGCTGCCGGGGTTATTTCTCCAATCCAGCCCTCTTTTTGACAGATATCCAAAATCTATATTATCTTTGCATGTGGATTACCACGACCACTTCTCCAATCTTGCTCACTTTTTGGCAAATGTTTTGTTTTGATGTTTGCCATGCCCATTTTTACAACTGAACCTACTTTTTGATAGATGTTGTGTATTAATATCCAAGCTATTTGTACACAACTAGTTAACTTTCAGTGTTACCGTTTTTTAGATATATAGAAATCGAAATGGTCTGTATATGGGGAGTACCAAGTCCCTTTGTCAGTATAGCTTGCTTGTGGCAGATGTTTTGTATTGATAACCAATTAATTTGTTTCAAATAAAGAAGTTCACTGTTACCGTTGTCCAGATAAATCGTAATTTATATTGACTTTGTATGGGAGGTGCCACGCCTAGTTGCAATTTTACAAAAAAAAAAAAAAAAATTAATATATCAGGCGCCGGTAAATTAGGAAAATGCTTTGACAACTTTTGTCTGTGTTTGTTATTTCCAAATAAAATGCATGACAATTGCCATTTATTTTCTTTTATATTTTTACTTTTATGTTTTTACTTTATGTTTTTACTTTGAGCAAAAACCTTTTTTTTCTTTTCTAACAAAAGCCTGTGAGTATTTGGCACATTTTTTAGTAGTTTTGTTATACATTTTAACGCTTTCATGCTTAAGTTTATTTTCTTTTTTTTTAGTTACATTTTTCTTCACGGTTTCTTATTATTTATATTTTTAAATAAATAAGTATTTCTTCTTAAGATAAAGTTAAGTTCATTTGTTACAACCCTCCTTAAGCTTAACGTCGTTCGTTCATTTTTGTGATTTTCATCATTGTTTTGTTTTATTTTTCCGCTTCTATTTCTTTCTTTAAAAGAAAATACAAAAAAAAGAAACATTTTTCTTGTTGATTGTGTGCATTTTTCATGACAGCTACGTGTTGACAGCTGTCATCGTCTCATATGATTAATGTTTGTCAAAAACAAATGTAACATTTTGCCAAAATAAAAAATAACTAAAAAAAAAAAAACAAAATAAAATAAATATGTATAGAACTCAAAAAGTAAAGAAAATTAAAATGACTAATGACTGTAGAATTACCAGACAAATTATATGGATGTATGTTTGTGTACAGGGAGGGTATGTGTATCGGGGAAAAAGTTGAAAGTGTAATTTATTATGTCATAATTATTTAAGGTTTTCCTGTATTATTTACAGTTATGAAATATGATGTTTAATGATCCTTATGGTGAGTTCAGATAAAATTTTAATTTTTTGGAAGTTAAAAATTTTTGAAACTAATGCAGTAGAATTTTAAATTAATAAGTCATTTTAAATTAATAAGTCATTATGTTAATTTTTAATAAAATATTTTTTTATAAAAAAAAAAAAAAAAAAAAACATTTGTTCTTTCGCCTGTCTGACTGTTTGTGTGGCTATGTATCCATATACCATGTTTCATAAAGTACGGGTTACAATTTTGACGTTTAATTTTCAAAATCGGCCAACATTTGATTTTAGCTCCTACACGGAAAGATTTAAGTTTTTTTGCTAAAGTACTTAAGTACGAGTCTAACTCAGAAATTTAAGTACTTGAAACAATCAAAAATGGGATCAATTTCGATAACCAATATGCGTGCATACGCGTGTGTTTGCAAAAGTTTGCTGTATAGAAACAACAACAAATCTATTAGAAGAAAAATGCCTCGTTTTTTTCATGTTTAAAGAGTAAAATAAGAAGCAATAATTCCCATATTGTATTTGTTAAAATTATTTAGTTATATACATAAAATTTTCATAGTAGAATAACTTCGAAAACCATGTTGGGCATTCTTCTGGTGTCTTTTAATTGAGAATTCTTCTGTGAAATACAACAAAAGTGAAATAAACATGTGTAACGGGCAAGTAAAATGACAATATTCTCTCTGGTTCTGTGGGTTCACTCTCGGATTATTACAAGACGAATCGAGATAAAAACGTCTTAGAAATTCTGGAATCAGAATTTAGATTAAATCAACTTTATAATACTTGAATCAAGCTCATTTTGAGATTGAATCAATCTTAGTTTTATTTAAATCAATCTCATTATTTCAAGTGCGAATTCGATATTGACCCAGGAAAAACTTTTGTATTTTTAGTAATAGGTGGTAGTTATTTCATACGTTACCTGGTAAGTAGTTGTCATTTCAATTGTCATTATTTTGAAAACTTAAATAAGTACTTACAAGTAATGACCACAACAAATACTTATTACTTTTATTATTTTCACTACTGAATATTTGCTTACTAATAATCAGCTCAGTAACTACTTATTACTTGTGTTGTTTTCAGTACTGAATATTTACTTACTGGTAACGCACTCAATAATTACTTATTAGGTCTATTAACTAGTGATTTTTTGGCTTCTGGTAAGTATATTGTAAGTACTTACAATTCAACTTACTAGTAGTTAAATAATAACTAGATATTTTTTGACTTCTAGTAAGTGAACTATAAGTACTGAATTCTGTGGACACCTCGAACAAATATAAGTAGTTATTCAGCCGAAAAATAAGTAGTGTTTATTTTCTCCAACGTTATTTGCTTACTTACTTCCCGGTAAAAACTTCGCTTACTTTTTCAAAATAAACAGCTTCTTTAACTCATTATTTAGTAGCTTTCTTCTATAACTACATCTATCACAACTTCTATAACTACTTTTTTCTGGATGTATTAAAGTAAAAAAAATAATGACTTGCTTTTGAATGCGTTCATTTTGGGACATCCCTTGTAAAAATCATTGGTTCTTTCAGTAGAATGGTAAGTAGTGCTCTTTTGTTTTTCTGATTACTCAACACATTATTTTGTAGGCGAAGTTTTTACTGGGTTGGTAAGTAAAGTTTTTGCTGGGGAATATGTATAAGTTAAGAATTTTGCAATGGAAAATTCGTACTTGAATCAATCTTTTTTGTACTTGATTTAAGAAAATTCGTACTCACAATAAAAAAATAAAAAACAAATTAGACATCAAATAAACACAATCCAAAAGCAAAACTAAAGTTTTTCATTAACAAAAAAATACTGTCAAAGAACACCGGGTTACAAGTTTTTTGCCACTTTGCTTAAAAATGTAGACACCTAATTACTACACTTCTTGTAAGAAGTCCTTTAATATAATTATCCCTCTTACAATTTAGTCCAAAATAACTAACACACCTAAAGGAAGTCCATTTAAAAACAAACAAACAAATATTTTAAATTCCACTTAACCATGAAAAAGGATACCAATTCTCATAACTTTATTACAAAAATAACAATCTTACCAAACAAAAACAAAAAAAAAAAAAAAAAAAAACAAAAGGATTTGTTTTAAACTGCTTGAAGTAAAACTTTATGTTTTTGTCCTACCACACTTTATTGTGTGTAACAATCAACTTTTGTTAAGTCAGTTTACATGTGTAAGAAATTGTAAATAAGTTTTTCCATAACAACTTGTCGTCCGTAATATAGATGTCATATATTCCCTGGCTACTACATACAAAGTAGCAGTCCTACTTGAGTCTATTTCAGTTTGTGGTTGTTAGTATTGGAGTAGTTGTAGTTACTCGTATTAAAGTTTTTATTGGTTCAATGAATCCAGAATGTATGCACAAAAAAATTATTTGTATACACAGCGATTTCCACATTCTCGGGTACTTAAACTTTGATTTCTTTGGCATTTATGGCCGAGTAAGTAGAACTGAAACATTTCAACACATTCTCTTTTTTAACAAAAAAAAAAAAAAAAGATAAAAACAATATGATTATTGTCTGGGATAACTCTATTTAGCTGTAGGGTTAAAGACAATGTATTTTAGCTTCTATAGCACATACTACAACATTATTATTGCTGTTCACTAGTAGTTGAGAGAGAAAATGTAGCACTCGGTTTGTTTTGATTATAATATTATTATTAGTAGATTTTAAGGATTTCTTTGCATCGATTTTCCGAACAATTCAATTGTACTTACTCCTACACGGTGTGGCAACCCCAAGTAAAATTTGTGTCAATTGGGTTTTATGCACTTATGCCGTGGCCAGTGAACACAGTTTTTTAATAAAAAGGAACGAATTGTGATAGATGAAAACAAAACGTGTCACTTAAATGGGTTGTGTTTAAATAGTAGTTACTCCAGAAGGTAATTGACAAACAACTAGTCATGTAACTGGATTTTGTGTGGAAGTGGCTGATTCTATTACTTTGTATGAAGGGGATCTATCATATAAAGATGGTTCAATCGGGACAATATTTGCGATAGGGAATATTTTAACCCAAAATTGTATGTATCCATTTCGGTAATTTTAGTGACCTGTTAAAAAGTGTCAAAAAGTTGCCACTGAATTCTCGTGTTAGAACTGGAACCTTAACCTTACATATGTAAACTTTTTGTCTGGTTGAGAACAGCTTATTCCTCAGTGTGACTTGGCTAATTACCATATAAAACTCAGACGAAGAACTGGAGAATAACTATTTAAAATATAGTTTGATTACTGCTGGCGACCATAATACTCTGGAGCGGATTTTGGAATTCTTATACGAAGCTATAGGTCGGCCGATGACTACTGCATGAAACTCCTAACTTTTGTAATAGTCTGGCAATATAACTATAATTAATGAGTAAATTTTCATATTATTCGAATGTGTATTCTAAGTCAAATTGCAATCCTCAAAAGCTTTTATACTTTAATAGGCTTATTCCTTCAATATTTTCCAAGAATATTTTCTATGCACTATCAGAATTTTTCGTTTGTATATTTCTGTTACGAGGCTAACTTTAGCTATCCTTTGGCCGTAGCGGGCAAGAAAATGCATAACATTCTGCTGGTATCTAATAGTTGTATAAATTTTCTTTACAATTTACTTCATTGCTAGCCAAAGGATAGCTAAAGTTAGCCTCGTAACAGAAATACACAAACGAAAAATTCTGATAGTGCATAGAAAATATTCCTGGAAAATATTGAAGGAATGATAAAACTTTTTTTTGATATTAATTCTTGTTTTCTTTGATATTTTCCAGATATCGCAACGGAACCAAAAAGTGGACAATTTTAGTTATTTTTGGCGTACATGGAAAATTTACAGTCTTATATGTATTAAGTACTTCGCTAGTAATTATCCAGTTCTGTTTTTGTGTTCAACACTGTTTATACAATATTTAAATATTTTTGTTTTTACAGATTTGTCGTATTGTGGTCTACGTAGCATTTAACCAATGCACACTCATTTACAAATAGAATCTACTTTTAGTAGTTTTTATTGAACTATTTACTATAAATATACTAACATACACACACACATACACACACACACACACACACAGTTAGACATACGCAAATATTTCCTTGCTACTACCGCTGCTGATGTTACATATTTGTTTTGGTTCTTATTTGCAACATTTTAAAATTGCTGGAGAACATGAAGTAAGGAATATTCCTTTTATTGTCCTGTTCATATATTGTGTACCACAAATATTGTACTGGAATTATTGTTGTTATTGTATCCATAGCTGCAAATGATAATAATATGTAGTATGAACTTTGTATGTCATCTTTTTTTTCTAAAGCCACAATGTGTGTTTATTGAAGTATGTAAAAATGTAGAAAATTTACTCATGTGGAATGTTGCAAATTGAGATTGCAATCATTGTTTGAATGTTTAAACAGATTATGGTAATGTTTCTATTCTTTTCTGTTTTTACTTTTGTTTATTTCTTGTGTAAATACTCGATGTATACATTGTGTGTTTTGTGCGAGTAACTTTGTCGTTTTCTTTTAATGGTAAAACTTCTTCTTGAATAGTTTTTGCAATAAAAATATACATTTGATTAGGAAGTGTTTGCCAACTGCAAGTTAAAATTTACAATGTATTCAGTTTATGTTGTATTAAAAGGTTAGTTTAAACTTTAGAAACTGCAAGGAATATTGGAACTTTAATATTTAAACTAGTTAATATAGTTAAAAAATTGCAATAACAAGTGATTATTGGTTTGGAATTGGTTTAATTTGCTTTGAGTTCTGTTTAACTTTCTGAACAAGTATCTTAGATTTAACTTACATATATTTAAAGCGGTTTGCAAAATTTTCTATATCAAAAATTTACTTTATAGCAAATGTTCGATATTTATAGTAAATGGGAATTTATAGGAGAGTTTGCAAATTTTCGATTCTAAGTAAATTGATAGCAAATAAATAATTTTGAATTTTTATAGAAAATTTTCCATACATATTTCGATTTTTATAGCAATTTTTCTAATATTTCGATTTTTATAGAAAATTTTCCGAAAAAAAAAAAATTTCTATAAAAATCGAATGTATGGAAAATTTTTTATCAAAATCGAAAATATAAAAAATTTTCTATCGAATTCTAATATATAGAAAATTTTTTATCAAAATCAAAAATTTTCTATATATTAGAATTCGATAGAAAATTTTTTATATTTTCGATTTTGATAAAAAATTTTCCATACATTCGATTTTTATAGAAAATTTTCTTTTATAATAGAATATTTTCTAAATGTTTGATTTTGATAATAATTTTGAAAGAAATTTTCCAAATTTTTGATTTTGATAGAAAATAATCCAAATTTTCGATATTATCAGGTGTGTAATGGAAATCGAAAACGTAAAACGAAAGAATATGGCAGTTTTTTTTATTAAACTTTTTATCTAATTTTTATAATTTTTTTAAAAAATTCTATTTAATAGAGCAGAAATCTTATAGAAACACGACTCTTAAAATTCTTGTGTTTTACGTTTTCGATTTCCATGACACCTCTGTATATAATATAATCTAAATTTTCGATTTTTATAGAAAATTTTCTAAATTTTCGATTTTTATAAAAAATTTTTCAAATTTTCGATTTCGATAGAAAACTTTCCACATTTTCGATTTTGATAGACAATTTTCCACATTTTCGATTTTGCTAGAAAATTTTCCACTTTTTAGATTTTGATGGGAATTTTAACAATTTTCGATATTAATAGAAAATTTTCCATTTATTTGATTTTGATAGAAAATTTACCAAATTTTCGATTTTTATAGGAAATTTTCGATTTTGATAGGAAAGCTCATTAACTAATTTTCTATTTTGATAGGAAATTTTTTAATATTCTATTTAGAAAGAAAATTTTTTAAACATTCGCTTATGATAGAAAATTTTTGAAATTTTCGATTTTAAGAGAAAACATTCCAAATTTTCGATTTTGATAGAAAATATTCCAAATTTTCCATCTTAATAGAAAATATTTGAAATTTTCGATTTTGTTGGAAAATATTCCAAATTTTCGATTTTGATAGAAAATATTCTAAATTTTCGATTTTGATAGAAAATTTTCGATTTTGTTAAACAATATTCCAAATTATTGATTTTGATAGAAAATAATCCAAATTGTGGGATTTGATAGAAAATATTCCAAATTTTAAAAGAAAATATTCCAAATTTTCGATTTTGAAAGAAAATATTCTCAATTTTTGATTTTAATAGAAAATATTTGAAATTTTCTATTTTGTTGGAAAATATTCCAAATTTTTGATTTTGGTAGAAAATATTCCAAATTTTTCATTTTAATAGAAAATTAAACAAATTTTCGATTTTGGTAAAATTTTTTTAAAATTTTTGATTTTGATATTAAATTTTCGATTTTCTTTCTGCAAATTTTCGACTTTGATAGAAAATATTTAAAATATGCAATTTTGATAAAAAAAACTTTTCATACTTTCGATTTTGAAAAAAAAAAAATATTTCGAATTTTCGATTTGGATTAAAATTTTTTAATTGTTTTAGAAAATTCTGCACATTTTCTATTCTTTAAGAATTTTTTTCAACTTCTCAAATTCTTTTAGAAAATCAAGCAAATTTTCAACTCTGATAGCAAATTTATGAAATAATATATTTTGAAAAAAAGTTTTCTACATATTCGATTTTGAAATAAAAATATTCCGAATTTTCGGTATTGATAAAAAAATTTGGAACTCTTTTAGAAAATTCTGCAAATTTTCAATTCTTTTAGAAATTCTTACAACTTTTCAATTCTTTTAGAAAATTATAGAAATTTTGTTTTGTTATTTTGTCCAGTTATTTTGTTTTTTAAATTTTATTTTTGTGAGAAAAATCGTTCAACTTAAGTCCTTAATTTGGTTCTTTTCTTAACAATTTATCAAAATACTTAAAAACCACTTAAAGAAATCAAATCACATCATTAAGTCCATCCATTATAATTCCCATTCACAGTATGATATCTTCACTTTTAACGCAGCAAAGCAAAAATACAATTTTCAACAGTCATTTATTGTCAAAACTTTAACTAAATAATCCTTTTAAGGAAATTCAAAAAGAAATTCTTTTGTCTTCATGGCCATCACAACACCATCGACTTCACAATTCATTACGAAAATATAAAAGCTGTCAAAGTTTTATATACGCTTTTAATCCATATGCGGCCAAATGGTATTAAAAGACAAATTGTTGCTGTGGCAGATTAAAAGAAAGATGAACAAGACAAAGTGGAAAGTATATTATAAAGGGAAGAATGTTGAATGTTGCCTTTAGTATTGTATGAAGGCATAAGCAAATTTATAAATAAAGATATTTTAAGTATAGATAAGCCTTTCGCTGCTTACGTTTTTGCGGTGCAGCATTTGGGAGATATATTAGGTAAGGCAAATGGGTTACATTTGCAAGAATAGAGTGCGCTTTACATGGAAGGGAGCATCGTAAAATATGGTCAGATTCCTTTAATATTCCTTAAATCTATTCATTAAAAATATTCTTTTGGAATGTACGGAATGATATTAAAAATCTTAATTTTCGTCTTATTAAAAATAAAATAACCTAAGTATGTAATATTCTAACTCCCTTATTTATAAAAAATATTTCTGTTTGATAAAAGGTTTATTAAACACATTTTCATAAAAAATTCGTTTTATAAACCTGCTTTAAACCTAAAATATTTTTTAAATAAAGCCTTAAATATTAGACTATTACCTGTTCTATCAGGGTTCATCACAATCAGCCCATACAAACGTTTACTGACAACATGAATATCAAATTCTGACTGCTTGTTAGGACAAAGGGCGCACGCAAGAATTTCCTGGTATACATTTTTCAAATTGATTTATGGACGCGCATTTCCTGCAAATATCCTTATGTGCGTTTATCTAAAGTACTCAAGTTCAAAATTGATTTCTTTATAATACAAAAACTTGAAGATAAAAAAACAAAACGTTTGAGTGCTTTCTTATAAGTATTTAGTATAGGGTACTGATAATTCCTCACTGCCACTACCGCATATTCAAACTTCCTCTCCTCACGTAATAAAAACTGAGACAGATCTGCTGCTGCTGTCGACGTTGATGACTGTGCTCGATTGCTTGGAGAGCAAACAACTCAAAGAAATGAGAATGAATGACATAATTATGGGCGACAACATAATTAAGAATGACATGCTAAAGTATGAATTATCACTGAAATGTCACAAAAAATGAAATGAATGCTACAGTTTGAAATAAAACGCACAGCAAGCAAACAAATAACTTAAGAGCATCATCAAAATGATAAATTGAAAGAGTTGTGGTGGTGCTGCTTGACATCAAAAGACGCACAGGCAGTCGGTAATAGAGAGTTGCCCGAACTACAGCACCAACTTTTATGCGAGCAGACACACGGCGTGTGGGATTAAGTGTGGCAAATTTATAATATGAAAAATTATGTTTTTTATTTTTGTTTTTTTTTTTTTTTTTGTTTAAACAGCCTGTTGATGTGTTCTCTTGATAATTTGGGGATTTCGAGAAATTTGTTTGCCTTAAACAATGTCGAAAGTTTTATGAGTGAGAGCAACATAAAGCAAAAATGACAAATGAATTTTGTATGTGACAAACCCTTTACGCGTAGGATTATAAACTTGAATAAACAAAGTTTGATGTCTTGCTTGATTAAGTAAAAGAAATGTCTGGGGGATTTTAAAATGATGATGAATTTTGAAAATTTGTTGTCTTGAAATAATTTGAAACTTAGACGCTATTTGTCGCAGTCAGATGTTAAATGAAAAATGCTAAAGTTTTACGGCATAAGGAAGTGATATTAAATTAATAGGGCTTTAAGTAAAGATAAAGAGATGATAAATTCACTCCCAAAAAGGATTTGTTTAAATAATGTTTGGTTCTATATACATTTTTATTAGTTTTTTTTAGTGTTCCCAAAATTCACTCTATTCAATTTGTGAAATTTAAAATTCATACCAGATTAATTTGTAATTTATCACACATATGCTGCCTTTTATATTACTAAAAAGAAGAAAAATTTAAACGATGTGTTATATTTTTTTGAAAAGCTTTCCCAAAAATTTAATCAAAATTTTGTTTACTTAATATTCAGCCATCAATCTTAACTCATCATATTTGCTTAGAGCTGTCAACGAAACCAGCAAACAAACATAATATGAGAATCTAAAAAGCATTAAAGTGTTTAGAAAAAATTATCACAAATAAAAAACTGATTAAATATATTTTTTTTTGGAATTACGGCGCGCCTCCGTGCGTAAAATAAATTTTTAATAATTGACATAGTTAATGCAACCAACAAAGCAACCCAGAGTCATGGAGAAACGTATGGAGAAGAAACTCTCTTAAAACACGAAAAAAATAACATGTAAGAAAGTATAGTCGGTCAAGCCTAACTATTTGAGAACTAATACCACAGTAAATAGACAAACATTTTCGAGAGTGTACCCTATTTGGGACCCATGGGTAGGGTTGCCAGTTTTGGGGTTTTGACCCCAAATTAAGGGGTTTCTTGTTGCTAAAAGGGACAACAATTTTTATTTGGGGTTTGGGGTTTTAAAAAAAATTAGGATTTTTTGGGGAAATAAAGAACACGAGTTTATTTTTCTATGAAAGACAACTAAGTTCCATGTACACATAGTGGACATGGGTGGCCATTTTTGCAAAATCACATTTAAAACAAAAACAAAATTTCGAAATTTGTTTTTGTTTTAAAAGTAAGTTGAACGGACGAGTAAGGTGCTCGTGTTCTATAAACTACACATAATCAAAATGAAAATACAACTACACAGAAAGAAAAACACTCGGGATAAATCCAGTTTTTTATATTTACTTTAAGTACGAGTCGTACTCAAAAATTCAAGTACGAATAACACTAAAACGTACTCAAAACAATCTTAAATGGGATTACTTTCGAAAATCAATCCCGTAATTTCTTGAAATAAGTATAAAATTCTTAAATCAAGTAAAAAAAGATTAAACTTTTCTTATCAAAAGTAATTTCTTGGGAATACAAAATTTAAATTTAAAAAATTTGTTATTCGTGCTTAATTCCCCGTTTTTATTCTTGATAAAAACACTGAAATTTATTGTTGATGGGATAAGCTATTCCTATGCGCATTTCACTGGTTGCTTAGGCCAGATCATCAGGAAACTTCATCCATAAGAATTTTGGAAAAACTAAAGATATTAAACCAAATAAAACTGTTAAGCGTATAAGAATCATAAGCAACAGCTCTACTTGTAACAATATCAAAGTTTAAACAAAAACATCAACAATAAACAGTGAGTTCATCTCTTCTTACATTCCCCAAATTTTTTAAATTTAAATTTTGTATTCCCAAGAAATTACTTTTGATAATAAACTGGCAAGTGCACGGCCTAAAAAAACTACCTGGCAACATGCTTTTGCAAGTTGTTTTTTGCATTTTGTTTTTTCTTAACCTACTTACAACTACAATTAATGTTGGAAGAATTCCAATCAATTGTAGTAAAATTTTTCTAACATTGCGGTCAAGAGCGGGCGCGAAAGGGTTAAAAAGTACAATGTAAACGCTTCAAACCTATAAAGCAATGCTCAAATGGATAATCGCTGCACGTGGGAGTGCAATCCAAACAAGAGCTACCTCATTTATTTTTAGCAAAAGTGAAAATAAAATAAATTCTGTATAATGAAGTATTTAGTTTTATTTAAATATTTAATACAGTGTTCGAAAGTAAACACTCCTTAGTGTTCAGTTCGGTATATTTGTGGAATACACAAACGCTAATGGTGTTTGTGTAGTAAATTATTAAAAAATAAAGTTTCTTTGATTGTCATCTTTCGAACACAAAAACAGTGTTCGAAAATAAACATTAAATATAGCTCCTTAGTGATCGGTTTGGTAGATTTGTGTAAAACACAAACGCTAATAGTGTTTGTGTAAAAAATAATTAAAACAAACGTTTCCCTGTTTGTCATCTTTCGAAAACAAAAATAATACTATTTTTATCTAACTCAACAAAAGATGAGAACATTTATTTTTTAAAAAAACCACAAACTTCCTTGCGTTCGGTTCATTTTTTACAAAAACAAAATACACATACACAAATTTACACAAGCAAAACATATACACAATTCACACACAAGCTCTTCGTGCTACGGTCATTACTAAAATTTTTTGTTTGTTTCTTTCTTTATCAATGTAAAAAAAAGGAAAATTTTAGAACAGTATAACTACAATCGTTCTGTTTTTTAACCAAGAACAGAACATTATATTATGTTCGGCTCTTTCTTAAAAATAGTTAAGAACGCTATTAAGGGTTGTGTTCGTCTACACAAACACTAAAAAAATAGATATCGTTCCTAGGTGTATGAGCAAAACGCTAAATAATGTTTTGTTTATTTTCGAACACTGATTAAAAATACAACTACGTATTTTCTTATGGTGGCATGTCATAACGTCCAATGTCATAATATCCGTGGGCATGAAAACACTTTGCAAAAGGACAGTATGTAATTTTTAAACATGTCACAAGATCCATAATTACTAAGGGCCATTATTAAAACTTGAAGTTAGCTAAAGTTAGGATTAAGTTGACAGATAGTAATGTGTTATCTGTCAAAAAGCATCTGTTATCTGACGGATAGCAGCTAACGCCAAGTTGTAATAATGACCCTAAAGAAGATAAACACAAAACAAGATCTACATACACGGAGAGGAAAAACATGTTTTATTATGGTCACAACCAACAAAACTATTTTTAAAGAAACCAATTTAACCTTAATATGGTTGTTGGTGACAATGATTTGGTTAAATTAAATATAATATTATTAAAATATTTTTTTAAAATGGTTTTGTTGTTTTTTCTCTGGGTGTATATACTAAATATAAAATCAAAACACTTTTGGGCGCAAGGATTTTCTCCTCTATGGTATAACAAATACTGGCGGCGCGTACTAAAGCTTCTCGGCATAGCCGGCCCTCGGCCGGGCATAGAGGAATAAATCCCTTCGCCCGACCGAAGGCCGGCTGTGACACTTTTTGGAGTGTCATAGTGTACATGGACACTATGACACTGGACGTTACAACTTGCCATTTTGTTTAACATAGTACAAGTTAAAATGAAAAAAATATATAAATTTTCCGTAAAAAGTGGTGTATTTTTTACAGGGGCTTATTTTGGGAATTTTTTTTATGGGGTGATTTTTGGGGAATAATGTTGTTAAGTTTGCGGGCGGGCGAAAAAAAGTACCCGGCAGCCCTGGCTATGGGCAATCATGGACCTGGCAAAACAAAAGTTGGTTGTGCCGAATATTAGATTTATTCGACTTAAAGCCCTAAAGAGAGGGTTTTGGAAAGTTGACCATTTATGAAATTCGGTTCATTGGTTTCATAGGTATAAGCTTCTAAAGATAATACCTGCGCAAACACATGACCGGGGTAGCATTTATGTGAAAAAATTATCTAATAAAAGATTGTTTAAAGATTTTTTTAAATTAAATCTATTAAATTATAGGTATTAACTTAATTTTTTTTTTTGTTTATTAAATATTTTTCTCTTGAAAGCTTAAAATAACTTAAAATTACTAAAAATTTCAATGGGGAAAGCGGTTGTGCTTACATTATGCTGTTTGACAATACATATATACGGATAAAATGATTAGTGGAATAAGGATGAGAAAAAAAGCGTAAAAAGCGTTCCGTCTTCTTACTGGGTAATGCTTACCCATATGGTATGGTCAACTTTAAATTTTTAGCTTTGATTCCGCTTTTTTGTTTAAGGAGATATCAAAGGTAGCCTGTTTTGTAAAAAATCAAATCATATCAATATTAATCTTAAATAAATGTTTGCACCAAGCTTCGTAAACCTACGAAAATTTACTTATATATGCCCAATTGCTACACTCAAAATATTATGTAGTTAAATTCAAACGAAAATTCATTTTAAACAAATTAAAATTCATTTGAAAAACGGATCATTTACATTTCATTTAAAACAAATGATTTTTACATTCATTTTTAAATTTTTTATTTTTCAAACTGCATATTCCTTGAAATTAAATAGTTTTTACTTTTAAAAAATATATTTTTACCGACAAAAATCCAAGTACATAACAAAATAAATACGGAAAAACATTATTTTTTGGTAGTTTGTTTTTTGAATGACAAACACAAATGTTAAAACATAAAATTATTCGTAAAATATACACATTTTTATTAAATTTTAACAGTACGAAAAACGAATTTAATAACCCACAATCAGTTACTGTAATAATTTTATAAGTGTATAAAAGGTAATATCATGTCCTTAACTCGACTTTACCTCTGCTTTCCACATATTAAATTTTAGCTTTATCATTTTGTTTCCCTTAAAATTTATTTTCTCCACCGTAAATGCATCGAAAATTCGTTAAGGTCAAATTTTTTATTTTAAGTTGTCGTTTGACAACTAAATTTCAAAAATCAGCAGATCCTTGGTATGTTTTAATAGTATTCCGAATTTTATTACCTAGTGTTATACGCTAACTAATCACAGATATCTTTTAAATTTTATTCACTTCTGTAACAGGCATAATAGATAATTAATTGTGAGTTTCTGCACATCTACGGATTTCAATTAAATACAAACGCCGCTAATTAAATAAACACATAAAACAATTTTGTAAATCTCAATCTAATTGTCGGCTTCACCCCAACCCATCATATCGTCATGGTCGCCATCGTTCTCATTTCTCAAATGCAACAACAGAAACAATAACAACAATATCGTGTTATTATATGTTTTAAACAGTTGTCAACATTAATTTAAAATTCTGATGTCTAATAAAGTGTCAACGTCTATGTAACCAACCAATTTTCCCATTGGCATTATTGCACTCTAAATACTAGACACTCAGACACATTTAAGTGTCTAAACATTTGAATGCATAAATATGCATATATCCATGCATACATACATACATATATGTACATTTATTTGTTTGCACATATAAACATATTAATAATATCTACACGTTTCATTGCTCATAAACATTTAATTTAATTTAAATTTATCATTGCATTACATTAACGAAATAAAATTGTTATAATAATAATGTAACGAATTGTTTTTAATTTTTCGCATCATGAAAAATCACAAAGTATCAACAATTTGTAATAATTTAAGACATGCATTAATATGAATTTTTGCCTTTTAGTTTATTTTTTTTTTTTAATTAAAATTTCAAATAAATATGACTCTGTCTACACACTTGAATAATGAACGTATTTTTTAAGGTTTAATGCTTTTGTGAAAACGAAAATAAATGGCGAAAAATATTCGAATAGATTAAAATTAAAAAGAAAAAAATTACAGACCAACAACAGCCCGTCGTTGTCTGTCAAACGTTTATTTGTTGTGTTAAATATTTTGACAAATGTGCAACAAATGTTGCCAACAATTCATGTAATTAAAAAAATAATCAAAATGCAAATATTAAGAAATAATTCTTGAATGAAGAAAGAATTTCTTTGCTTGTATGTATATTTGTGTGTTATTTGTGTTAGATGAAATTTTCATTTAGAATTTTGTAGAAATTTTTATTATAAATGAAATCTGTTAAAAATGTAGCAAAAATGACTAATGAGATTATTCATTTTTTTTCTTAGCAAGGAATTTACATGTACGAGATGAATTCATAACAATTTAAAATTTTCAATGATCTATAATGAAAGAAGTTTCCTAGATCCCCCTTTCGGCCTTTTGTAATTGTTGAATTAATTTTTTTTTAGTAAACTTTTTAGCATTTTTTGTAAAACCAAATAAGTATTCGCCATGCTTAGCTTTGACCTTTTCCCACCCGTCTGTAAGGCAACGTTAATATTCTACGCAAAAGAAATTAAGCCAATTTCTGATCTTTAGCAACGTATTCCAGTGAGAGTATTCGAAATCGGCGCTACGAACTAAGCCCCTAATGAACTAAGCCCCGAAAACAAAAATGAACTTAGTCCTTAAAATTATTATGAACTTAAATCCTAATTTTGGAAATTTAAAAAATTCCCAAAAATATGAATTAACACCCAAAACCAAAATTGAACTAAGACCCCATAAATGGAGACTTCTTAAACTATGATGTAAGTTCCTAATTTTTACTAAGTGGAGACGGTGGCTGTTATACCATAAGGGAGATAATAACGGCCTGCTAATCAATAAAAATTTCCGCATATGTGTAAGACCAATTCACAGAGGACCATACAGACTCAATTACATCCAGAAAAATGCACCGTCTGGTTTGGTATACACCTTGGTGGTTTTATCGGATCTGATTTCTTTTTTCGCGTTACGGTTATTTGAGATCTTAACTTTACCATGATCAATAATTTTTTGGTTTGAAATATGGATGACATTGCATGTGATTTTAAGTGGAAAACAAACTATGGTTCTTGTTATTTGTGACATACGGCTAGATATTCTCGAAAAGTGTCCAAAATCGGAAGTCCATAATGCGCTTTGTCAAGAACAGCAGCGATGCTCATATTCCCCAAATAATTTTTCAGTGTAAGTTCTATGTTGATCTTTTAAATAATTAAATTCTTTGTGTTATATTTCCCAATTTAAAGTTCTGCTGAGCTTAAAAACGCCCTATATATGCATGCATATATATAAGTAAGTATGTATGTATGTACTTATGTGCATACTTATACTTAATTAAAGCAGTAAAATATACTTTTAAAAATAAATATTTTGTATTTATTTAAGGGGCCATAAATATCTTCTAAATAAATTCCCACTGAAATTACCCATTCAATGTATTTGTTTTCACTGCACAAATAAATTATTTTTTTTTTTTTTTTCAAACAACTGTCATAATTTTAAAAGTGTCAAACTGGCGACAATTTCTTTTGTGAAAATTAAGAGAAGGATAAAAGACAAAGAACAAATAAATTTCTAACTGTAACTTTTAAATGCCATACAAATGCAAGAGTCATGGCATAATGGCAACTGAACAAATATTTATTGAATAGTTTACTCATACTAATATGAGTGTAAATAACTATTTATCAGAACGAGGGTAAATTGAAAAGTTATTTTTTAAGGTAATTGTGGAAAGATTAGTTATTTTCGGAGTTTTTTTTAAATACCCAGTACAGGTTTTTAAAGTTTTAATACCAATCGTTCACAATATGTATTGATTTAGGAAGAAAATACTGAATATTAATTTTCCATTTTGTTCGATTAGACAGAAAAAATTCTATAACATTTTTAACCAATTAAATTCCTAATCAAAAATAAAATCAGTTTTAATTAAAATTTTATCAAGTGAATTAAATGTTAAATCAAGTAAATTATACGTTAAGTTGATAGTAATGTAAATTAAATTAATTCTTTAATTAATACCACAAATTTTTGAATTGAAATCAATTTTAATTTTTTTCTTTGTAGAACAACTACTTTTCAATTTTGTAAGTTTTAAACAACATTTCAAATACCCCACGCACTTTTACAAACATAGAGACAAATCTCTGAAGTATTTCAGAAGTGACCAGAAAGTGTTAAATAACTTTTTGAAGAGTGCAGTAGAGTTACAAGATGGTATACAGAGATTAGACACTTTAAAAAAAGCCAAGAGAACAAAAAAATAAATTAAATAAACTTTCAATAAACTGAAATAAATAGCAATAATTTACAATGAATGTGTGTGTGTTTGTCTAAAAAAGTTTTGTTCGACAATAACAAAATGATTAATGAGCTTATTGAAATATAAATACACAAAGACGCCATTAAATAATTATAATAAATAAATCATAAAAAATTGTACGCATACAATAAATAAAAGTTATGTGAACTTGTGATTATGACTCTTATTATTATTATTTTTATGTTCGTTATCACTCGCTTTGACTCTGAATAATGAAAAACTGAAAAAAAAAATCATAAATCATTTTGTAAATTAGCGGTAAAAAAATTAACGGCTTATAAAAGCTAACAATTTAGTTATTCACATACAAACACATGTTGCTGCTTATAAACTCTCTATTAAGTACAGGGTCGTGCATAAATAACGTTATGATTTATGTAATAAATAACATGTTTCTTTTCGATTAAACTGAGAGTTGGCATTCGCTTAAATTTAGGTTGTAGTAGTTTGGATGCGGTGATAAAGGGATAATCTTAAAGATAATATTTCATCTTTTGGTGCTGCATTCTCCGACAAAGATTTAAATTGATATAGGACTCTTGAATTCTTCCTGATATCTTGATACCGAAGGCTTTTCAGAGATCCTATCTGTCTAGTGCCACATGAGTCAGTTACATCCGCTGGGTAAGGCAGCGGTCTGACTATTGGTTGGGGCCTCCGTTAGTATGCTTCTTGCGTGAAATGCTTCCTGTCTCTCAGAATGATTATCCTTGCGAAAGCTTTACCTTGCTGATAGTTAATACTTCTTAAAGGTTTATCTTACGAAAATATACTTTCGGGGATCAAGTGGTGGCTGTATACCCAAAACCGCGGGAAGGAAGTCTTTAATATGGATGGATGACTTTTCACTCTTGTGGCATGTTTTGTGAGCTTGCCAAAATAGATATTGCGTTGGTATGGTGATGACTAAGTAATCTGTCTCAGCTACGAGTAGGGGCGAGAGATATTAAATGCGGATAAAAGGTTGAAGTGTCGTTGGTTTTTAAAAATAATCATAAGATGTGTTTCGAGGGGAAATATCGGCCTGTAGCGGTTCTCGATCGGTGCACAAACTATTCAACAGATGCTGCTGGGTATTCCTAAAGCATCTGTCTTCCGCTGCTTCGGCTCTTAACAAGGGGCGGGTGCATAATTTTTTTGTGGATTATACACTCAAATTGCAATATGTGTGTGTGTTTGCCGGGCACATACATGATATTTGGTAAACACATAGTTAACCACTCAGTTAAGATGGTTAAGTTCACAGTTGTAGTAGTTTGAAAATATGTTAACATTATGTTTTGTAAATAAAAATCTTTAAAATTGCAATTACTAATTGGTTTGATTTCTAGTGTGCTGATTTCCCAGACCTTTTCTATGAATAACAGGTCTCAGCTCTCTCTCTTCTATTTGGATATCAGTATTTAGCTTTGGGATAGTTCTTTTCTTATAAGCATACAACTTACACTTTAGGTAGCCTTAAAGAAGAAAGTCAAGAGCTGTTAAATTAGACGAGCGCTACAACATAGTTGCACGTGCTGTATTATTTGTGGCTTTATCTTCTTGGAACTTAAATTCTAGACTGTTCTCCACCTCTGACCTTGAACAATTTTCAATGATTGTTATGCACATAAAGCGCACTTTTTTCGTTGTTTTCGAAAGAACATGGTCCCATTAGAAACTCTTGACTACATTTAGTGCAAATTTCGAGGTTTTTTTTGTAATTCGAACTGCACGAGGCCTTCTACCATGCAAAAAACATAGACGGTTCCTGGTTGCGGAAACGCTTAGCCAATTTGTGGAACACCTTTGTTTTTCTGATCTGTGCTAAGGCTTTTCCATCATAAAATTCGCAAGTTTTTTTTTTAATTCTGAAAAAATAAAAAGAGGGAACAACAAATTTATTAACTAATTTAATTATAATATTACTAATGCGCTACCCTGTACCTTCACATAAATATTCGCAGCCAGACAAAATAATTTGGTTCATAACACACATACAGAAATATATCCTTAACCTAAAATCGTAGCGCCATCTTTAACTTTTGTTAAAAAAACCTTTTAATCAGCGATAAAAAACGAAAAAAATAAAAACAACATCGGAAGCCGAGTATGCATTATACTGTCTGAAGGTTTCTTCTTTGTCATATTAAAGGAGAAAAAAATATAAAAAAATAACTCGTAAATCAATTTATTTAAAAATGTCAAAAAACTGTCAAATTGTACAGCTACTGATAGATTGAATGCCACAAAATCTCACAAATAAATTGTTGACTCACGACTACCGCATTGAAGAAAAACGTTTGTGCACAGTGGTCTTGTCGAGATTTATTCCAAAGCATAAAAATATTTAAAGTTGTTCATACATAACAATTAACCGAAAGTTGGCAGTTACAATAAGCGGGGAAATTTTTGGTACTAAAATATGTCTTTAGTATATTTTTTGCCCATTTCCAGAAGTATTAGGGGCAAAATTAATTTTTCTTTTGTGACATATTGACCATCTCAGAATTCTGAGTTTAAAAACAATTGTAATCTTGCTACAACGCTCAATTAGGGTAGAGTTCATAAGAAGAAAAATTTTGGTTACAGATTTGCTGATACTAAAAGTTTACCAAATGCCTATCGGAATTGAGGTTTGTTATTATTACAACAGTCTTGTCTTGACACGACTACTTTGTATTGGAAAATGAAAAAGCAAAATTATTACCCTAAACGACTATGTAGTGTTTTTATTAAATTTTGATGGATATTAATTAAACATGATAAAAAAAGCCCTCTAAAGAATTTTAAATTGATAAATTTTCGGGCAACCAGAGTTGCTCTAAAAATTTAGCTCACAATAATCACTATCGCCTTTAAAAATTCTTTTAAGCCAAAAGTTATACATGATTCTTCATCAGGCAGACAGGTAAAAAAAGTGAAATTAGAAACGAGGGAATATGGTTAATGTCTTAATTTAAAATGTGTGTTGCTCTATTATAAACACCAGTGAAAATGTTGCTGTCTATTGTGAACGAAGCTTAAGTGTTTCTTAGAAAAAATTTGGTATAAAGTAAGATTTTTTCACTTTTTAAAGTTAATAGTCCTTAACATTTTTTTTAAAAAAAAAGCAAAATTGTGCAAATATCTAGTAAGAAGATAAATTGGGAATATATCTCTTTAAGTTATTTTAATAAACACATTCTCAATACAGAAAGTTTAATTAAGTACATTTTAACAAAAGTTATTTCTTATCAATGGCAATGTTTCTAAGCAAGGGATGCCATTAATGGATATTAGCGAAAGAGATTTTTATGAGGAAGCTATGATCCAATGTGGACCGGTTTCAGTTAATCGTGGTAAGGTGATTTAGTTTGAAAAAAAAAAAAAAATTTGGACTGAGTTTAATCTAAATTTCAACAGAATAATATAGTTAATAGTCAATCATAGTCACTATTTCATGACAGTTTTTTAATGGTGGAAACAAAATTGACAATTAGTGCCATATAAACACTGTGTCTAAAATCTATAAGATGAAAAATATCATACACATGCTTAACTTAGATAATATTCAGAACAAATAATATTTGTGAAACTTAACCTCATAAAATTGATCTTTACTTTTCTTTGCTTACTGTGGTGTAGAGTATTATATGGTTGTTTACTTATTTGTGGATGGTCGGGATTTACCATTTTCACTTTCTTAATTTTGTTAATTTTATTTATCTATGTCCTAGAAAATGTTTGTATTTCTAAAACTAGTTTAACCTTTTCGACCCAGACGGTACATATGTGTACCACTGTAAGCTTAAATACCCCTAACAGCTTCAAATTTAATGTTGCTGGGTTGCGAAATGAAACTTATAGTCTTTAAAGTCTCCTGACCGTTTTTTGTAAGTTCCAACGCTACCAAAGTGAAGTGCATAGCATGATTTTTGCATGATATTATGCGCGAAAGTTAATTTTACCGGACGGTTGGTACTTATTTGTACCACATAGCATCCCGAATGGTACACCGATGTACCACAACCCCGACAGCCCCAAATTATTGTTTTTCCGATTTTCTTTCACCGATAAGTTATATATTGCTTAAATAATCGGTTCCAATCAAAAATTTTGTTTTACTATTGCTATTCGAAAGCCGGGTCGAAAGGGTTAACTCTGTAAAATTTAAAAAGTTTTTGAATTTGTTAATCAATGTTAACACACATTTTCAAACAAACCACTGTTTTATAAACAACTGCGTCAAACTGATCACGAAAAAATGTTGTTAAAACTTTTTGGTGACTTATTAGATTTGTCAAATGATTGACGACTAAAGGTGTCATTAAAACAAGAAAAAAAGAATAAACACACTCAGCTTGACAAAAGGGTCTCTGGGCCAAATAACCGACACTAGCAGTTTGACGATAACAACAAGATGTTTGGCTACTTGAAATGAAATCGTTAATTATTTAAAAGGTTTTCAATCATTCATATTTTGTGTATTTTTTTTATTATTAAACTGAAGGGGCCAGTTTTTATGACCATGATTAGTGGTAACCACAAGACAATAGTGAAAGTTTGTGTATATTTTTTATTTTGCTTTAAAACAGACGCCTTGCAGTGTCGCGCCACAATTGACACTAACGATTTATGTCTTAAGATAAAGAAAGAAAAACCACATAAAAATCCATTCAAAATTCCTTCCAAAAAAAACAAAAAAAAAAAAAATACAAACAAGTACTGTACAACAACACAAAGAAAACTAAAAACAAATGTCGGAAATTTTTTCGTTTTTGTATTTCAGTATGGCATTCAGATAAACTTCAATTACAAGTATTTCAATGCATGTTAAAAAAGATTGTTATTGCCTTTCCTTCCATACATTATTTGCTTAAAATGACCAGCGTCTAGTTTTACATATAATGAATGTTGGTTATATACACGGGACTTTAAGCTGTCAAACTTGTCGACGTCGCCATCGTTGTGGCGGGG
Organism: Pollenia griseotomentosa; assembly: GCA_963931875.1. Lineage (NCBI taxonomy): Eukaryota > Metazoa > Arthropoda > Insecta > Diptera > Polleniidae > Pollenia > Pollenia griseotomentosa. The sequence continues at coordinate 184,580,147 of OZ007561.1, forward strand.
CTGTCTCTTTAGTGTCCCCAGTGTTAGTTGTTGTGTTTATCTTTTGTATTTTAGTGGCAACATGATTGTAACCAAATACTATGTTTAATCAAGTCTAAATTGCTGTTTGAAAATTGATTGACCATTGGCTGCATTTAATACCTTTTTTTATGATTTTTGTTAATTTTTTTTTTACTTTAGCGATGCCTGCTGTTTGATGTCTAGTTTTTCGTAAGCCATTTTTAAAAATTTTTATAAATTTATTAGCATTATCTTTAATGATTATTACATGTTTATTTTAAGTTTTTCATAAAGTTGTTATTTGGTATTTTTCCTCCTTGTTTTTGTTGTAATTTACAGATTTGTTTACAGACAAATTTGTTTGGGGGGATTTAACAAGTGATTTAACAGAAAATGGATGGTTTATACAATTAATAACTGTTAATATTGTCTATATAATGGAGGTGTCAACACAGTGTGACATTTTAGCTGGAATCACGTAAAAAAATAATTTTTTTTGTAGTTTTATTTATAGAGTTTTAAATTATTAAAAAGTTGTTTAAAATATTAAACGACATTCTGGAGATTTGATAGCGTGTAAAAGTAGTTAGTAAAAATTTTGTCGTCAATTAAAGATATTTCATATGAATTGTAGTTTATTGATAGTTACCATTAATAAGCTAAATAATTTATACTGGAAAATATTAAAAAATAAGAAATGATTTAAGCAGAGGGAAACAACTGTAGAAAAACACCAAAAATTAAGCATTTTGTTAACACAAGTTATATAACCACAATTTTGCTAAATTTGAAAACGGATAGTATCAAATAGTATCTGGGTTGCATTTTGTTTCTATTTTGAAGAATTTGTCTCATTTTGACAATATAATTATTTTAAAAACACTCTTACTTTGGAAATAGGTAACCTATTGCGACCCCTTGAATAAGGAAAAACTGCGATTTTTTATTTCTTTTTATGTAAATATTTATTTAATTAAAATTTATAATTAGATTAATTATAAAAAAAATCCCAATTCCTAAGTACCAAATTTGAACAAGTTTTCAAATATAACAAGGATTTTAATGAAATCGCTTAAAATTGCCATTTGTGCAAATGGGAAAACTTGTGAGTCTTGTTGCATGAAGCCTCTTCTTAACGTTTATGCAATTTAAGATAATTAATATAAGTTTACCAGAAACGTTAAAACAAATATAGATTAAAAAATAAAAAATTAAAATTTGTTTTCGCGCTTGGAGTTTGTTTTTTACTAGCCCCCCCATATAAAAAAAAATTTTTTGATTTATAAAAGGTTTATTGAACAAAATTTCATAGAAAACTTATTTTATAAACCTTTTATAAAACTAAAAAATTTATAAACATATAAATGGTTAAGTTATTTTTTTATTTAACGTCAATATACGAAATATTTTTTTTTTATTTTGGGTTTAGTTATTATTTATTTGTTATACAAGCAACTGAAAACTACAAGACTATACTAAGAACTTGGAAAGGGAGCGACAACAAAATTTCTCAATTTGACAATGTATCTTCGTGATTTAACAAAAAGGCAACTTCGATTTTACAAAAATCGTATTTGTTTTGATAACTTTTCGTTTTTTATATTTTCATTGTCGATTTAACAACCTTTCGTTTTTGGTTTAACAGAAATATGGTATTTTTCTTGCTTTGTGTTTTCTTTTTAGTTACTTTTTTAAAATTCTTTTTTAAAATTTTGAGGGAATTTTTCGTAATAGAGAATTACCACAAATTTAGGTTAATTTTCCATTTTTTTTTTTTTTTTTTGGTAATTTTTCATTAAAAATGCGGTCATATTGCGTTATGAAAAACAGCCCCAGTTTGGGGACAATTCTTTTTTTTTTTTTTTGGTGCCATGTTTCGAAGTGCTGAGACTTCATATAGAAGTAGTGTTTTTCATATGGATTTTCCCGGGACAAAAATCCCGGGATCACGCACATTTTTGGAGAAAAAAAGTCCCAGGAAATTTGTGTGGGAATTCCCGGGATTTTTTTAATTTAATTATGGCAACTTAAATGCTGATATAAATGTGGATAAAAAAGATCTTAGCCGTTAGGCAAAAAGGTCTTTAGTCAAAAAAGCGCATTTTGAGTTTTTGATTGGCTTTAATTCATTTTTTTTTTTCTTTTGTTCGGTTTAAATCACTAGATTCTGCTAGACATCTGCTCTTAGGAAAAAAAGTCTATAAAATATTTACACCAAATAAATATTTTTCTATTTTACATAACGAAAAACTACAGTTTCTGACATAAGACAGTTTTGCCAAACACCAAAGAGATGTCAATTCATATCCGATAAATAGGGCAATGTTTAATGCTCTTAAATTTCGAAAGAAGAGTAAAAATGTACAGAATTTTTAATTTGTTTAAAGACCCAAACTTATTTTATAAAAACGAAAGAAAGTTGTTCCCACTTGACTCAAAAAATTTAATGATTTTATGTGCAGAGCAGTTGCATAAAAGATTTTTCGGATTAGATTCTGTAAGAGATGATGACAAAAGTTATAAATTAAGAAAACATATTTTTTAAAGGAATAACAAGTTTTGTAGGAAGTGCTCCTTTGACTATAAAGGCAAGCATCCGTAGAAAGGAAAAGTGTTTTCTCATAGAAATCGTCTTGATATAAATTAGAAATTGGGTTTCAAACGATTTTGTAAATGCTTATTCGGAACTAAAATCCTATTTTAAAAGAAATATTTTGTAATAATTTGCTTAAATAATTTAACTTTTTTGGTTTTATATATATGTTGTTGGCTTTGAATTTTTTCTGTGGCAATAAGTGCTTAAGTCTATTTATTTAGTTTTATAGGAGAACAATTTTAAGCTTTAAGGTGGCTTTTGGAAAATTTACTCTGAATTTAATATAATCATCAGTAAATTTATTAATTTATAAAAAAGCCTAATTAAAAATTTTAAAAATTTGGATTAAAAACCATAAATAGTTCAACAAAATAACCACAATACTAATTATTATAAAATTATTTAATTGATCTCAGGAAATGTTATTTGTTCAAATAAAGCGGTATTTCCCGAGAAAGCGGGATTTATTTTTAATTTTCCCGGGAAAAAGTCCGGGGGAAAAAAAAACTATAGTCAAGAGTGTCATTCAAATATAAAAGACGGGGATACCAAACAATCTGGTGGTAGGTATGAAGTCTTATTTGCATACCGTTCCTGTGCTCGCGACATAAATAATCCTGATGTTAATCTGCTTTGCTACTTTTGTTTTTAGGAATGAAAACCTCAACGCCATGCAGCAGCGTCAAAACAATAGCTAATTTTAGTTAGTTTCTTTTATGGCAAGTATCTCTGCGTGCAATGAATACAGGCAACGGGAAGTCTTCGCAATATCAAAACAAGGAATTGTACATTAAAGACAATGTCCGGTGGTACATAAAAGGGTACTTATAACACACACCAAAGTCATTTCCTGCATCTTTTTAAATCTATCTAGGTAGGTTTACTTTCATAGAGCTGCCCTCATACAAGAATGTCGTATAGTAAAATTGGCCGTATAAATTCAGAGAATGATCCTTGAGGTTAACATACACTCAATAAATCCTTGTCGCAAGGTATAGAGCGATTATAATTTTTGATTAAGATTCGATCTTTATTAAACCTACTCCAGGAAATCAGGTTTTTGCCGAAAAAAATCTATTATACATTGTGTTCAAGTAAGTCTAAATTTCTTTACATAAATTTTTAGGCCCCGAATTTTTCTGGTTAAATAAGTTGTCTGATAAAACTTTTACGAAGGCTAAAAGATTACTATAGTTTTTTTATTTAGTAGGTTCGTAACTGACAAATAAGACAATATAAATGACATGTGGTTCGGTAGGGTATCATGTGTTCGCATCGAAGTACGCTCTCTTCTCTTAATTACTTCCTTATTATGTACCACTGTTATATTTTATCCTCCGAATCCTACCAACAGGTGTGGGATTTGTGGCTTGCTTAACTTAAACTTTATTAAAAACTGAAAAAAGTTCGTTATTTAAATTGGTAGTCAGTTTCGCACATTTGTATGCTAAAATGTAGAAACTTTACATTGAACATTAATTCACACACATAAAAAAAACAACACCATATTCAACATGAAAACACCAAAATATCACACATATTGTGCACTCAAAATGTCAGTCAGTCAACAAGAATGTGGCTCGTTTGTTTTTCATCTTCTATTTCAGTGTCAGCATTGACATGTAGTCATGCAAACAATTTCAGGAAAGAAAATACTATGACCAACAACAGCAACAACAACTCTATAACGACAGCAACAACAGCAACACAAAAAAAAAAAAAATTGCAAATAGTGTAAAAAGTTCATGACTGATGTTTTGTTTTTTATTTTTTTAAGTGAAAATAAAAGAACGGACGAACGAAAAGTGAAATAAATATTTGTTAAAGAAAACATTGGCACACAAGCACAAAGGCATTTTTAACACTCAACACTGTCAGTCACTTGTCTTGAAAAAAAAAAAATTAAATAAAAACAGCTAAAAAGAAAAACGACCAAACGTTTAATATGAAGAACACAGCAATAACATTAACAAACTTAAAGAAATGATATACAACATATTGGTTTGACTGACTGTTTGTTTGCTTGGTTTGACTTTTTGTCTGACTCTTTTCAAAAGAAACTCATCAATTTTGAAATCCCCTACAATTAAGACAACCTTTCAACATTTTTGTGTACAACATTTTTCGAATTTTTTACGAAAATTTTTTATTTGTGTCTGAAAATGAAAAATGTCAATATTATGTGAGAAAATTTACACACAGTGCGCCCTCGGTTACTGCAACTCATAAAAACCAAGGCAGTTTCAACAACCGCGGTTGAAGCATTGACCGAGTCCAAAATTTTTATAGGTCAATTACACATTTATAATGTATGTATAAACATTGCTTTAAATATTTAAAAACAAACTATATTTAGTTCATATGTTTCTATAAAGTTATTAAAAAGAATTAATAAAATTTGTATACTCATTCATATTTACAAAAATATTAGTAATGCTAAGAACACAATGGGTCGCAGGTCAAAAGAACGTAGGACGTAAGGCCGTACATTTTTTTAAACACGCTAAGTTTATGCACAATTCCGTCTTAAGCGCATCTTGATTTATGTAAAATATTTTATTAGAAAGCTCAAAATTTGTTGAAATATTTATTTTTATTTTTGCTTCTTTTATTTTATTTTTAAATATTTAATAATTTTATTTTGCATTAAAAACTTTTCTTTTCTTATGAAAATACGGGCCTAAAAAATAGAATTGGATCTATGTCAACGTACGAAACGCTTTTATGTTTGCGGCTATTGTGTGCCTTTGTATAAAATATCATATGTTGGGCAATTCAACGCATAAGTCTTCTACCATCAATGGAAAAAATTAATATCTGATTTTGGTAGTAAAAATAGTGGAAAAATTATGTTATTTTTAAGTTTTTATAGTGGCAACGATTTCCTGATATTTTTTAAAAAAATTTTAATTAAAAAACTAAATAAATTTTTTAAGTTTTTGAAACATTTATATTTCTTATTTCTAAAGAGGGTTTGTTTTGAATTTATTTTGGTTTTAATGTTGGTTTCTAACTTATTATTAGTGATTTCGTTTAGGTTGTGTTTATAATCAAAAATAGCATTTTAACGAGTTCACTAAGTACAGTTTTGTATCTTTCAAATAATTTTAGAGCTCTCATTTTATGCGCTATGATTTCAATTCTTACGTTTCATGTAAAAATACTGACTTTTATACCACACAAAGTGAGTGTAGTGTCGGTCACGTTTTGGGCTGTAGCGTCAGTCGCAATTTATTTTACTAATAAATATTTTTTTAAATAACTTACCGCCTTAATTTCAATATTTTATAAAAGTTTGTTTCTTGAACTTTCGAAAAAAACACAAATTAAAGTTATTACGAAAGTGCAGAGGAAGATTATTGAAGTTTGAAAACACTCTCGAAAACGACTTCCTTTTGCATGTAGTGTTAGTCACGTTTAGTTTTTTACTAAATAAATGATATTTCAAAATATCATTGGTTGCCATTTTTTTCTCTATCGGATAATTGTTGAAACTGCTAAATAGCCATGTTTAAATTGATACTAAAAAAATATAACTTATCGTAATATAAGACAAGCCAACACAAAACGCAAATTGTGTCAAATGTAGAGTCAGTCAAATATGGAATTGCGCTGTTATTTGCTTCTACATTCATACTGTACAGTTCAACCGTGCAATTGTGTTATGACGGTACTGGAGTATTTGTTAAAGTTTTATAAGATGGTTTTAAAAGAATTTAACAACTTTAGACTGAACTAAATATATTGATAAATATCGGTAAAAACTATTTCACAAAGAAAAAAAACAAAAACCTGACAACAAAATTAAAAAGTTGCATTTTAAGAGTCACAAAATTTTGCAAAGTTGTTTACACTGAATCTATAATATCTCTAGTTAAGTTGTTGCAATAATCGTGCTGTTTCGCTCATCAAGGGTTGCAGTAACCAAGAGCACACTGTATTTAAAAATAACATTGCGTTTGCTTGTTCTCTATAGACTCCTTAACTAATTACAGATTTTCCTGAAATTTTTAATAAAATTTGCTGATTTCTTTTTGACCATATGCATGAATTATTTATGAGTCCTTTTGCAATCGCGATTGAGACTCCTTAAGAAATCACGTGGTAGCTGTTTTGACCCCAAATCGCGGAAAGGGAGATCCACTATTAATACATACACCAACAATTTTTTCACAAATCTACATTTAAAGCTCGATATTTTAGAAAATATTAAAGACTGCATCTAGAGAGTTAACTTTTCTGAAATGTTATTTTGCTGTCTTTAAATTTATAAAGGATTTTTGGAGACATTAGAATAAATGTATTTAAAACGCAAACATACACTAAAGTTTGTATGATTTTATAAAAAAAATATTTGACTATTACTTATTCGGACAGTGTATAAATTTGTCTTAAAGTCGCAAAAAAATTAGATCATGGATAATAAGTTAAAATGTGCCGTTATAGTTAAAGTAAAGCAATATCAGAAAGCATCAAAAGCGGAATTTTTTATAATGGTTGTATTTAAATTTCGACAATAATGCCAGTTTTTAGAGAATTTCAAATTCTGATAGGTTATAAATTCAAAATAGCGTTTTAGAAAACTTAAATTTTAAGGCGATTTATATTATTTTCTAAAATATAGAGCTTTAAATCTAGATTTGTAATAAAATGCTTGGTGAATGAATTATTAATGGTTATGGCTCGTATTACTAGTAATGACTTTGCAATCGATAAAATTGCCAAATTGAAAAAATAATATAGCTACTGTATTATTATAAGGCGTTCCGGAATCCAAAGACTTTGCGTAGTTTGCCACACGAACGCTCCTTTTAAATGTTTAGTATGCAATGTACGCTTACACCAAAACTGTTTTTAGTCGTATGAAAGCTACTTTAATAAAAACTAATAGCTTAAGTACTTTATTCTACATAAAAGATATTTGAATATAGCGGTCATCTGTTGCAACAACTTCATGTGCAGACAAATACAGAGTTACTCAGGTGCTTTATGAAGTGGTAATTATTTGATATGAAGATATTGTAAACTCAAATGATAAGAGAAGAATAAAATTTTCTTTTCCATTATGTTGTGTGTAAATTTAAAACTTTAAAGGCGTTTTCTGTAAAACTAATACTTTTGAGTTATGACGATGTTGTTTTCAATAAAACTTTGAACAGAAATTTAACTTTTTTTTTAATTTTTACTAAAAACTCTATACGTATTGGCCCACTGTAAGTAAACTTTCCAACCCATATCTTACGATCCAATCGTTAGATTTTCTTGAAACTTGAGATATACATACCCAGAAAAAATTTTCGCGAAATTTTTCCCAATTAAAGCATTAATCAAAAATAAAATCAGTTTTAATTAAAAATTTAATCAAGGGAATTAAACATTTAATCAAGTGAATTAAACGTTTAATCAAGTTAATTAAACGTTTAATTGATACTATTAGACACCATTACATTGAAAGCAAAAACAAAGTCATAAATATTTGGTGATTTTGTTGCTGATTTCTACAGAAATTCACATTGCCTTTAAAAATTTCAAACGCCTCATAACTTGTGGCGTTGAAAATTTTTAATCAGTATATGAATTTATGTAGAAAGCAACAGCAACATTACAAAATTTTTACGACTTTGTTTTTGCTTTCAATGTAATTCTTTGGCGTTGCGTTTGATATACATAATTAGGGCCTTAATTTGTTTACTGGTGCAAATTAAATTAATTTTTTAATTAATATCACACATTTTTAATTGGAATTAATTTTAGTTTTAATTTTTTTCTGTGTATGAATCTTCACTAGATTTTTAAACTAAAGTACACAAAGTTACAGCGTGATCGGCCCACGATTTCGGGTACCGGGCAAATATGGGTTAAGTATGGTTATTAACAAATCTTCTTGGTTCATTACAAAATTAGTTGGCTATAATTCGTTTGTTCTTCTTTTATTTAATTACAAATTCTGACTGTTGACCTATTTTATTTACACAAAACTAGAACTATAACCATTCATTATAAAACACTTTTTAAGTTCTTAAAGTTCAGACACAAATTTAATTCCTAAAATAAAATAAAATTCTTTACGAAAACTTAATTGTCACAGTTTGAAATTTTGTAGTAAACAAATTTTTCATTGTCACTTTCAGATGCCACCAGAATTCGTCTAGAAAGGTATTTTCTTTTTCTTTTTTTTTTTTTTTTTTTGAAGAAAATGAAAAACTGTGTGACAAATATTTGAAATTTTATTGGATTTTAAGATCAATGACATTTAACAAATCTTTTAACAATTTCAACAATTAAAAGAAAACATTGGGTTATTTCCTCTTTGAGATGGTAGCCAAAAAAAAAAAAAAACAAATTAGCTAAAAGTGCATTTGAGTAGACAGGCAAATTTTTAAGATTTTTCAGAATATGGTATGCCAATATTTTAAATTCATTCAAATCATAAGAGAAATTTAATTTAAAAAAATAGTTTTCACAATTTTTTAATTTTATTGACAACTCATTTATGTTAAGTAAATAATACTCTATTTACTTCCATTTCTCTTTTACCCTTAAAATGTGTGTTCCGTAACATGGCAAACAGTAGTAGCGTAAATCATTTCTTATCAATCTCTATCACTACTGACAGTAGACTTTGTTAGATATTTTTCTTGCATAGAGACGAGAGTTGAAATTCTTGTAACCTCCTCTTTCGTTTCGAATGTCAATGTAAATACAAAAAATTGATTTCCATTGTAGCTACTGTTTGACATGTGTCTAACTGACTGCTTGTCAAACAAAAAAGCAGTAGAATTAAATAAAGAAGCAATCTACTAGTGTTTTTTTTTATTGTCTGTCAATAATGTGTTTTTGTGAGTTGTCTACTTAGAAAAAGATGGTAGGTAGTAGCGGAATGTAGTTGTCAATAAATAATGTACACAATTCATCGCCTTCAGTTGACGAGATACGCAAATAATTTCTTTTTTCTTTATTTAAGAAAAATGTTTGATTATCTAGGGTTTCTATAACGGAAATCTATGCATGATACACTTTAAGAAATATGTGACATTTAAACTGCCGAAATGAATTCATAGATTTAACTAGATATAAACTTCATTCTTTAAAATGCAAGACTGTTGTTAAAAAAAAACCTTTATCTAAGAATGTGTTAGTTAAAAAAGTTGAAGTTAACAGTTAACAGTTAACTCCCATAATCCCGGCAAACACAAATTTAAAGTTTGAAATGTAACGCTTTTTAATTTGAATTTTCTTGGTCGCTAATTAAGACGATTTTTCCTTAATGTTAAGAATGTTTTTATTCTCAAATCTTAATATCATTAATTGCTAATGCTTGGCACTCTTGAATGAATGTTATATCAAATCTCTACTTAAATAATGCAAGCTTGATCCGGGGCGATTCACTACCCCTTCTTCTATTTTATTTGTCAATTAGTTTTTTTGTCAATTGATAGAATTTCAGCGACCAATAACATCAAGTCGGAATCCTTCCCCCAGCTACCACAAAAAAACAATTTCCTAAAATAACAAAAAATATTTCTACATTTGATATATATAAATTTTATTAATTATAAAAATTTTCAAAGTGAAATACTAGTAAATGTAATGTAAACAAATGCAAAATTCTGTCAATAAGTGAGATAGTGTTTACTTTTGTAAATATTTTTCCTCTTAAAATGCACATGTGATAAAGTCAGGTTCATAGTTCATGTTCATGTCTTAAGCCTGCAATAAATATAATATATATAATTCCACTGAAACATACATTTTGACCCCACCATCTCCCCTTCCCTATCCATAAAACTCATCTAAAAAATGATGGCTTTCATTTTCCCCCCTTAATGCTAAAAGCATTTTTTTAAATTTAAATTTCTCTTAGTGTACTCATAACAAAATTTTGATGTAATTCATTCATTTGATATGTCAAATATTTTGTTCTGTCACTGCGATTTGATTGATAACAACTGTCAACACTTGAGAAATAAACATGAAAAAAAAGAAACCACAAAACACTTTGGTTAACAAGTAACAAAAAATAAGTAGTTAAATATTAAAATACAAGACAAATCGTACATAAATATATTTTGACTGGTTGTGGGGTCTCATGTGAGAATGGTTTTGTTCCTTTTAACAAGCATGTAATTTTATACACATACTTACATACATATGCATGTATGTACGTACATAATACTGTATAAATAAACTACTGTTTTAAAGAGATATTTTTATTTAGAATTTTTCTACTCACTTTTTCTAATTTTATTGAAAAACGTTAATATAAAGGGTCCGCCAAATAACTGTTTTTTTTTGAAAATGCTATAAAAAAAACCATTGAATATTTTCTCAAATTTCTTTTTTTATTTGAAAGTACAATCCTTCCGGTTAATAATGGAAAATAATTTCATTCAAATGGCTGCCTCGGCTGGCCATGCAGTAGCCTACACGATCGCTCCAATTTTAAAGCACATTATCGATTGTGTGCAGCTGTATTTCACTAATGGCTTCACGAATATTGTCCTTTAAAGCGTCAATTGTCTCTGGCTTGTCGGCGTAACACTTATCTTTGACGGCACCCCACAAATAATAGTCCAACGGTGTCAAATCGCAGCTCCGAGGTGGCCAAACGACATCAGCTCTGCGGCTGATAATGCGATCTTCAAAAACAGGGCGCAAAACATCGAGTGTAGCTTAGGCTGTGTGGCACGTAGCGCCATCCTGTTGAAACCAAATGTTGCCAATATCCTCCTCTTCTTCCAAAATCCGTACGCAATTTTCGCACACATTCTGCAACATTACCATGATTTTCAAAGTAATGTCGCAATATTTCCCAGCGTTGTTCAAGCGTATACACAACCATATTCGTTCAGCGGAAGGATAAAACTAATTATCTGTCAAATCAGACATGAGCTAAGTGTTACCATTCACAAAATAAGCACTAGTTGAAAAAAAATGTTAGATGGCGGACCCGTTATCTGGCATAATTAATTTTGTACTTGGTATAAGAAATTTTGTATTTAAACAAATTGTACTGTTGTGTTGATCGAATTAGGATTAAATGTTAAGAAAAAATTAAAGGCCCAACTATAATATGAATAAGCTTGCTGAAGCTGCTGTCAAAAGTTAACAAAAAATTTCTCAAATGCATTTAAAACAACAAAATAAAAATCAAAAAATATTTGATTCCGTAAACAAAGTGCGATCTGTGATGTTTTTCCTTTTCGGTTTCTGCTTTTATATTGCGATGTAGTTTCACGAGTTTGCATCCAGCAAAAGTCACCCATCATGGCCTGCTTTAATGTCCCTCAAAAAGTGTTTCCATTACTGCAAGATCTTGTTGAAATCTCTCACCTTGTTGGGCGCTCTCAACTCCTCAATTTGGATGAAAATTATTCTAAATGGTTGTAAAAATGCATTTTAATGACATATGGATGTAACGGCTGGTCCAACCAGAATTCACGGGGTTAATTGTAATTTAAACAAAAAGGCATTTTTTTTATATTTATGGCAATTATGTGTGAAACAAACTATTGGCCAAATGCTCGCTGCGGTGGCATACCTCTATCCGATGGTACATATTTTCTATGACTCTGAGACATAATTGAGGTTTAGTGTCGGTAATGCGCCGAATTATCTTATCTTATTCTTTAGCTATTAAATTGTTCCTGGCTTATTGACGTACAGTTTTTATTTTAAATATCCCCAAATATCCCTCCAACGGTGTCAAATCACATGACCGTGGCGGTCAATAAATATCGCCGCGAGGTGAGATAACACAGCCATTGAATTTCTCGCTCAAAAGGGCCATAGTTTCGGAAACTGCTTGGTCCACCTCATTTTCGAAGAAGTACGACCCGTTGGTCCAGAACGATCTGGGCAAGCCTGCACAGGTGTTTTCACATTTCCTAAAGACTAGGTTTGCTGATATTTTCACACAATTCTCCCGATTGTGGGCCCTTTTTTGATTATGCTGACAAAAAAAAAAAAAAAATCACAAAGTGCACGAAATGCATTTTAATTTGAAAGCCCATTTTCATAAAAGGCTTCAACAATCTTAACGCGCTGCTATATTGTGTACCTCTCCATGGTTGAATTTGTCTAAACACTCTAACAAAGAAATATCAAATTAAATTAGGCAAAAAACTTGACATTTTGGTGTGAGTCACAATTTACATAGTGCATTATGGTTGGATCACCCTTTATATACTCCTGTTATAACAAAAAAACTCGTTTGTTTAGACTTCAAATAATACAGATTTATTTGATATATGGGGGATTTCCGCACAAGTGACCAAATTTTTAAATCGATGTCTTCCAATTTGGATGAAATTTGCACCAAGGTTAGTCCAATGAATAGTAGTCGGATCGGTCAAAAAGTTTCTGAGTTAGAGGGGGTCAAAATTTGACATTTTGGCTATACAGGTGTTCTTTCTCATCCTTGTAACTTATTACCTTTTGGTGTTAGCAAAATTTGTCCCAAGTAGCTTCGATAGCTCTTTGATCAATCTTCCGATATTTTTTTTTTTTAATTTTTAATTTTTTTTTTAAATTTAAAACTTTTTTTAATTTTTTTTTATCCGGAATGTTTTTTTTTGTGTCTACTCTATTATCCAATAGGACTAACCTTGGTGCAAATTTCATCCAAATCGGAAGGCACCGATTTAAAAAATGGGTCACTTGACATGAAGTCCCCCATATACAAATTGCATGAAAGTCTTCCATCATATTGGAATTAGTTGACTGTTTTTATGGCTTCCTTTGTTTCTTAAACACCCACACTTTATTTTCTCAAAAGAGTTTTATATAACTTGGAGCGATTGCGATGGTAAAAGAACACATGTCTCTGTGTCCGAAAATCTAATTTCTTTCATACGTGAAGCGAGTAGTTTCGAGTTCTCTTTTGACAAGTTTAGGTCACGTTTAAGTGCGCTTTGGTTCATTTTTTTAACATTTGAATCACCAGTAGAAAAAAAACTCAGATCGAAACTTTCATCTTCATTACCTGATACTACCTTTTAATACTATAGGCTTTCGTTTTGGATACAGAAAAGAACGTGGAGCAATTGATTTTATATCGGAATAAAAGATTTTGGCATTTTTTTCGTCTTGCACTTTGGTCTCTCCATTCAACTGACTTACAGCAGGACAAATACTCCTCTTAAAAAAAACGTACCACAAAGCATACTATCTTAACCTGCAAGTATATAAAGCGTTGGTTAAAAAATTGATTTTACACAAGGCAACAAGGTTTTTGTTGATTAGAAACTGAATGTGGGTTTAAGAGTAATTTGGGACGCTGAATCCAAAACTGCACTCAGTTTTTTTTTATCAGCTCGACTTTTCGCTTCCACTAAACGTTTCAACATATTCCGTTAAAAAAAATCTAAAACTCGTCAACAATATTATCTTTAAGCCCTGCTTACATTGTTTCTAAATTCGCGCAGTAGTTTCAGAGATATTGTTGAAGTTTTGAAAGAAAAGAACAATTAAAAACCAAATTTGTTTTTTGTTCTATAAAAATGCAAAAAAAAAAAAAAAATTAGACAAAAATCACAGTTTTGGTCTAAAACCATATAGTTAAACATATTTCAAATGAAGTGAGCTTTATTGCATTGTAATCGATGCACAACTGTTGATTTTGTTCACAATTTACTGAGAAAACTGAATTGATAAAAATAGCGCGATTTTCATACAAAAATAACATTGTTTAATAAGTGTGTTTATTCATTCGCTTTAGGGATGGGCAAGTTTTTTTAAGAGTATCGATATTTATTATTTAAAAAATATCGATATATCGAACGTTTTTTGCTGAAACTATAACCAAATTAAAACATTTAATATACCATTAAGGCCCGTTTTCACAACTTACCGATAGCTAAAGGTAGGATTTTATCGGCCGTATAAAAAGTGTTCCATTATTACAACTTTACTTTAACCTTCCAGGTAGGATGAACATTAATTTACTTTATCGCTCACTTTAGGTTAAATTAAAGTTTTAATAATGGAACACTTTTTATAAGACCGGTTAAAGTCTACTTTAAGCTATCGGTAAGTTGTGAAAACGGGCCTAAAAGTACTTTTTGGGAATACAAAATTTTAATTTAAAAGATTTTGTTATTCGTGCTTAATTCCCAGTTTTTATTCTGTAAGAATGTAAGAAGAGATAAACTCACTGTTTATTGTTGATGTTTTTGTTTAAACTTTGATATTGTTACAAGTAGAACTGTTGCTTATGATTCTTATACGCTTAACAGTTTTATTTGGTTTAATATCTTTAGTTTTTCTAAAATCTTTATGGATGAAGTTTCCTGATGATCTGGCCTAAGCAACCAGTGAAATGCGCATAGGAATAGCTTATCCCATCAACAATAAAATTCAAGTGTTTTTATCAATAATAAAAACTGGGAATTAAGCACGAATAACAAAATCTTTTAAATTATTTTAATATACCTTTGTACATACATACATATTTATGAACAAATATAATTTATGTTATTACATTGTTACTTTCAAAAAATTAATAAAAACAAAAAATTCAATCAAAACAAAAAATTCAATTATAACAAAAGCGAAGAATACAAGAAAACCATATGAAATCTAAAAAAAGTATATTACGAAAATTTTAAATGGAAGTAACTTAACTTAAAATTGAATTGCACCCCAAAAGTACCAACTTTAACTAAAAATGTTTTTGATTGTTTTAGTTAAACCAGTAATCATCAGATATGGACATCAGGAGCACTCTGTGTTTTATGTGCTCTCCAGTCAATCTGCTTCTTGTATCCGGCACTGCTTCTTATAAATGCCAATCATTTTAAATCTTCATATTAGTTTAAAAAACATATGATGCATGTAGTGATGCCAATTCTTAAAAAAACATATTGTTTGAAAAACGGCTAAAATTTAGAGTTTTGAATGAAGACTGACTTTAAAAAATATCGAATTCGATAGTCGTATTTCAATATCGATATATCGGTATTTTAAATATCGGCGATATATATCGATTATTTTATATTTAAGTATCGATATTTTGATATATCGATATTTTTTGCCCATTTCTAATTCGCTTAAAAATAAGTACCTTCACTTAATTGCTAATTAAAGCGAAACGCGTTCATGGATTTTTATGATCTATTAGGGGCGTGCTGGACATCGAAACTTTTAAAAGTCGTTGTTTAAAAAGATTTCTGTAATAAAAGAATTTTATGACAACTATTATATAAATACATATTTTTCTATTAAACTGAATTTTATAACAAAAATTATAAAAATTAGATATAACGTGTATTAAAAACAACTTCCAAATTTTTGTGTTTCGATTTCGTTGCGTTTTGCCGCTTTGGAATATAAATTATATTATCTGTATCTATATATGTAACAGTTTATATTCTCTACAATTCCGATTAATTGTTCTCGAGATTTTTCGAAATAGCTAAGAAAACGGCCGAAAAGCATGATTTTCACATATATCTCGAAAATTCTTGTTCAGCAACCCCCAAATTAGCTTTTAACTCTTTTTTGAGGTTCATTTTTTTGTAACATAGTGTTATTAATACGCTAAGGCCATAAATATAAAAGTTAAAATGTTCTTCAAGTATTTACTTCATTGTCATAAATACATCTACATCTACTAATACGCGTTAAAATGTATTTACTTTACTAAGTTTTAATCAAGAGCAACAACAAAAAACTGAATTACAGTCCGTTAAAGAGATTACAATATATTTATAAAGCGTGCAGGATAGACATTGTAATACAATATTTTAACGTCATTACGCTCATAATTTATATTTGTTCTGGCGCCTACTGGTATTACACCTATAAAGTTTTTTTTTATAAATTTATTAACAAATACACAAATAATCGATCATACATCAATGTTGTTTTGTTTGCATTTATGAAATAAAAAAAAAAAAAAAAAAAATAAAAAATTAAATGAAATGAAATGTTTACCCACTTTCTGACATAGCCCCATATTTCATGCCTACCATTAAACAAATATAGAACGAAAAAAATTGTTACCTTTATTATTTTTCTTTTTTTTTTTTCGAAAAGACTTATAAGGTGATGCCAGGCAGCGATACACATGCTCTGCGTTGGTTTTGTATGACTAGGAAAATTGTCGAAAATTGGTTTGAATAATAAACGAGTTTTATGTTCATACATACTTGCCTACTTGCAGGTATTGTAATAGATATAATAAATTATTGTCTAAATGATAGATCATATTGAAAAGCTATCAATCAAATGTTATAAATATTTTATGAGACATTTCACGAAAAATGAAGTTGTAGGCATATACGAAATATTTGTAATATTTCATTTTATAATAAATTATTGTTGTTATAAAAATATATTTATTTAAGAGTGTAGAAAGAGTTGAGGTTGGTTGATTTGTTGGCATACAACATGTTGTGACAAAAATTTAATAAATCTAATAAAGAAAAAAAAAAAGAAAGAAAGTATAGTCGGCTAAAACCGACCTTTTAATACTCTACAAAATAGTATTAAAAAGAAATTTCGGGAATTAACCCTATTTGGAACCCATGGTCAATAATGGACCTGGCAAAGCAAAATTATAATATTAGGTTAAGATTCATATACGAGTTTTTCTTGACGAATATCACATTTCATATTTTTTCGTCTTAAATGGATTTTAGGGAAGGGATTTATCAATTCTGCACCTAAGAAGACATAATACGTATTATAGAAGTTATAGTCCTCAAATTTTGTATCAATACTAGGGTATTCATTTAATCGGGCTTTTGCTTTAATCGGTTAATCGCTCGATTAATTAACCGAGGTTTTGGTTTAATCGGTTAATAATCGGTTAATTTGGATTTTGATCGGTTAACCGATTAATAAAATCTTTTTTATAAATATGGTAATTTCAATAATTCAAAATGCATAAATTATTTATTATTTGGAGTTTATTAGTAAAAAAACAAAAATAACGAGCAAACAAAAAAAAAATAATTCATATATATTTGATGTGTATTTTTAAATAAATACATAATCAGAGGTGTTCTGGAAATCGAAAACGCAAAACGCAAGAACTTTTTGAACGTCGTCTTTTAATAAGATTTCTGTAGTAAAAGAATTTTATTGACAAATATACAATTATTTCAATATTTTATAACAAAAATTATAAAAAATAGATTAAAAGTGTGTTAGAAACAACTTTCAAATTCTTGCGTTTTGCGTTTTCGATTTCCAGAACACCCCTGAATATGTATTTATTTAAAATTGGATTTTGGATCATTTTATGAGTTATTTCAATAGTTTAAGGAGATCTGATAAAACAATTTTTTGGAAAACAATTTTAGTTAAGGATTAAAGCGATAATTTTCTTTAGTTTTGACAACGCTTGACTTGGAAATTTTTTTTTTCACTTATCGTGGGTGTTGGAGGAATCAGAAGCAGCCCATAATACAGAATATCTAATTTCTCAATCCTTTTCCTGGATTTCTCTAAACATATAAAATCCATTATGCCATAAGAGTCCTGATTTAATTTTTAAAATTTTTTAACACTTCTTATTGTTTCGGTTAATTTTGTTTAAAGAGTGTTTGTGTTACTATCGAGAGTTTATTCTGTTTTTGTACTGTATTTTAAGAATGTATGGCTAGAAGGAAATACATTATATAAAAAAATGTTTTCTAAACATGTATATGAGACGAAGCAATTAATTTAAACACAAAAAAATTGTTATAATATTACAGAAAATTTAAAATTATGTAACATCGGTAAATCGGTTAATCGACTGCAATTAACCGGTTTAATCGTTAATCGAAAATAGACAATTTTAAATTAACCGATCAGTTAATCGGGTAGTAATTAATCGGTTAACCGGTTAACGGTTAACCGAATGAATACCCTAATCAATACCAACATTTATAAGAAATCTATGGTATTAAAAGCTATTATCGGGAATGGAATTTGTATGGAAGATTTGGTCAAATGTAAACCGATTCCGAATAAATTTGGTAGTATAATTTAGATTCCAATTAAATGCTTTTGTTCTAAATTTATTCTAGATATCAATATAAAAAGATGGTTAATGAGCAGAAAGACTCTATTCCGGAAAGAAGTTTGTATGGGGTCCATGTAAATTATGGACCGTTTCTCATTATTTTCAAAAAGCTTGATCTCTCCAACAAATATTACTTATGTAGGATAGTTCTTCAAATTATTTTCAATATTGTGTTTACATCGACAGTCAACCGCATGGATGGACATATTTAGATCGACACAGAAAGTGGTTCTGAGTCGATTGCTATACTAAAAGATGGTAGGTGTTAAATACATCAGCACAAACTTATAGATCCATGTGTACCCATCGACTAATGGTCACTTTTTACAAGTCAACTACTGGTTCGGATTTTTAATGGGACTTAAGAACTTGAGAACTCTTTTCGATCAAGTTGAAAACATTTCTAAATTGTAGAAAATCAGCCAATATATTAAACGGCCATGTGAAGTAAGTTTTTACTGGTCCGACATATATGTATGTATGTTTTTTTGATATTAAGCCATTTATACAAAATTCGGTTTAAATAAACCCAATGATAGTGGTGGATCTATTGGAGATTATCATACTTCCATAACGGACCATGTATAATATATATATAAGCCCTTTAAAATTTTACTTTTTCTGGTGTAGCTTTAAAAAAAATAAGTAAATATAACATAGAGAAAAATTAGCGTTCAAATAAAAGAAACCAAAGTTGTATTTCCAAAATTATGTCATTATTATTTCAATTTGTATGTCTCTTATAGGGTCCATTCACAACACCAGCATATTTGCTCCATCAAGTTATTGTTCACTTATGGCTTTACGCTTAATTGAACGATAACTTAATACACCACACCGGCACGCTAGTAAAATGTTAATTGTTTACAAAATGTGTGTGGAAAAGGTCGTAGTATGGGGTGGCTCAAATAAAACCTACCAATGTTAAACATGTAAAACCTTTTTATTTCTTAATATTTATGGTTTTTTTTCCTTTAAGAAGGTTTTACACGAATTCTTGGAAATTTATAATGAATAATATTATCGAATTTATCTATTCTTGTCAACGATCAATTGTTATGATGTGATTAGGGAAAATATCGTCAATTTTTGAATTCAAGATCAGCACACGCGGCCTTCATGATTAGGAATTCAGTCGGCCATTTACAGGAACAGGGCTCAGTTATCGACCGTCTTGAAAGAGGTATTCATCGAAATATTCGTACTGAGGGCAAAGTGAAAGCTGAGCGGCAGAGTGCTGCTAATTATCTACCTGTCTAAGCACTTTCAGAATAACATTGCAGAGAATTTAAAAGTTGGATCTTAAGATGCATTTATACAAAATTAAAATTCTTAAAGCTTTTCTACCGCATGAGCATCAACAACGACTACATTAGGTCTTGTTTGGAAAATTCTTGCTATTATTTTTAAAAGATAACGAAAAAGATGGAATTTTTTTGCATAATATATATTTTTTTCTTTAAGAAGTTTATGCCATAATTTATTCATGCTGGCACAATCATAGTAATATCAAACGGTTTTTGATATTGTACCAGTAGCTGGTCCAGTCATTGCACAAGCACATAGACGATCGGCTGGCACACTTATATGATTGCACGTGCATTCTGGTATCGTGTATAAGCCATATTAGTCAAGCAAAAAATCTTTAGTGTCCTAATGAAAAAAAAAAAAAAAAAATTGGAAAATTATTTTTCCTTAACAAAATCAATTAATAAATATAAATAAGAATTGAATGAAATTGGTAAAGGGCGAAATAAGCTAGACAAAAGGCTTAAGAAACAAGCCTACAGTTTGAATTTTTACAAACCTTTTGCGATGAAAATCAAAGTGTTTGTTTGTTTCGACAAATGTTTGAAGCCTATGTTTGTTCAAATAATATTGAAACTGTTTTAAATTGAATCATTGCAAAGCGAAGAAGAAGAAAAAGCATAAAGAAATCGATCACGATAAACGTTTTGTAAGAGAATTTATCGTTTCGTTTTTTAGCAAACGTAAAGTATATGTTTGTCAAGCCGTTTGAAGTTGGCGCATGTTTCACTTTAACTCTCATATAAAATATTTTCTTGGACATTTTTTATATTACAAAATTCTCTATAAAATTTTACACAGAAAAAATTATTAGTAGTTTTTTATCAATTAAAAAAAATGTTTAAAAGGTATTTCAATTTAATTAATGTGATAATTATATCAATTATTTTTTTTGTTGAAAGAAAATAAAAAAATATAATTTTGATTTAATTAAAATTTTAGTTGTTTTGAAATAAAATTTGATAAAAATATTGATTAAATAACAAAAAATCTTAATTGATTTTTTCGTGTAAAATAAAATAATTTAAAGTTGTAGAATTGTTGTTGGAAATTGTCAACCCGTGAGCTATATTTGATTAAATCAATTAACACACGGCAAAGTTGTTTGATAATTTTTTGAATTAACAAGATTTTGTTTGTTGTGCTTAATTCCCAATTCTTATTTTTGATAAAAACACTGAAATTTGTGGTTAATGCACAGAAAAAAATTTTGCGCCAGTAAAAAATAAAATCACTTTTAATTAAAAATTAAATCATGTGAATTAAGCGCTTAATCAAGTGAATTATACGTTTTATCAAGTGAATTAAGCGTGTAATTGATTTTATTAATTTGTTTACTGGTGCAAACTAATATTGTCAATTAAACGTTTAATATACTGGATTAAAAGTTTATTTCACTTAATTAAACGTTTAATCCACTTGACTAAATTTTTATTAAAAAATGATTTTATTTTTGATTAATGCTTTTACTGGCGCAAAATTTTTTTCTGTTTGGGCTATTCACAATTTCACTGGTTGCTTAGGCCAGATCATCAGGAAACTTCATCCAAAGATTTTAGAAAAACTAAAGATATTATACAACTAACGGCCAATTTCACCAAGTTCGGTTAAAACTAACTTTCAATTAAAGTTCCAGTTACCAATATGCTTTGACAGATATAACCGGTGCTCAGTGGCGCCATTTGAGTTTTTTCGTTGCAAAAATCATATCTTTTAAACCGAATAAGATATGAAATGAGCGTTTGAAAAGGGTGCTACGCTTTGTAGGGGCCTACTTATGGGTTATCAAAGTTCAAATTAGTAGAAAAATCAATTTTATGGTAACTAAAAAAAATTATTTTTACATTTTTAGATTGTTTTTATTTTTTTTCTTTAGGGTTTTATGTTTTAAATTATTACCCAACAAATTAAAAAAAAAAATAATTTTTTTTTAATTTATTATTTCAATTTTCTGTAAAATATTCATCACAATTCGTAAGAGAAGGTATATCTAAAGACTAAACTATAATTATTTTCTAACTCTATTCGTGACTTCACATGCCGCAGGGAAGAAATTTCGCTTCTCTCAATATTTCCGTATAAGCTATCAAGTTCTTCTAAAGCAGCTTCCGTGAAAAACTTTGGTGTAGTTGACTTTCTAAACAGTTCAAATAATTTTAAATTATTACGCCATGTTGTCAGTACTTAAATTGTTTAATGGTTTCAGTAATTGTTGCGCTAACTTTCAGTCGTTGACTAATCCAGGCATTATGCTTATTTTGCAATATATAGGCTTATGCTACCATGCCTAAAAATTTACTTGTTCCCTGCATACATATGGATTTAGGCTGAATAATGCAATTTTGATATTATGCACGTGTCCAAATAAGATTTGTGCCTACCTGTAGGGACCATAAGTCAATATTGTTCTTGACCATTTGTACGCCAAAGTATTGTTTAAGTGAGGTACGTACCTGCTACTTTCAATGAGTAGTTTTTTTCAAACTATTAGATCAAACTACTGTCAGTCAAAACATATAAGGGATGGACGCCATACAATTTCTGCAACCATGTCTTTTTAACCTTTTTTACCTCTAGAAGCCAAACGGGCACGTACGGGCAGATAAAACCTTTTCAATTATGGAAATAATCAAAGAACAAGTTTTGCAAATATGGCAAATATAGAAAAATATAGATTTTTTTTATTTTCCGTCAAAGTTGAAAAATAGTGAAAAAACGGATAGTTTTTAAATAGTGATTTACCAGGAGAAACACAAAGCAAACAGTTGATTTTTTTTATCATTATACATTTAATAAATACATCAATCAATACAAACAAAAAATAAGGCGATTCGTTACCTATTTTTCGTGATATTACACCTGAAATCGCAACAAATTGACTAAAAATTGTGTGTTTTTTTGAAAACCGAAAGTTGGTAAACTTTGAACGGTTATATCTTTTAAACTAAAAATGTGATATTATTAAGAGTGGCATATTTGAAATCGTTGAAAAGTTTCCTATAACATGGTTTTATTCAAAACTT
This sequence comes from Pollenia griseotomentosa, assembly GCA_963931875.1. Classification (NCBI taxonomy): domain Eukaryota; kingdom Metazoa; phylum Arthropoda; class Insecta; order Diptera; family Polleniidae; genus Pollenia; species Pollenia griseotomentosa. Next base: position 184,603,089 of record OZ007561.1, read on the forward strand.
CGTCGGCGCTCATGAAAATTTTGATTTTTGCAACCTCGTTTGCTCTACGGGCGCCACTGTGCGGTGGTTAATTATAACCAAACTTGGTGAAATTGGCCGTAAAACTGTTAATTAAAATTTAAAAATATAATTTATTGAAAAAAAAAATATTCACAATTTAACTGCCTGTTTAACGATTTCGAATGTTTACGTTCGCATTGAAGATTACATTAAAACAAAAACAAATTTTAATATTTTAACTAGGCTAAAAAGTTCATCAAATTTAATTTTCATTAAATTATTTTTATGAAGAAAGGAATTTTACAACATAAAATTTATAAAAATTTATCGAAAAATTTTCATTCCAAACCCAGGCTTTTACTTCAGAGGATTTTGCCGTTTAATACTCACAGCCAGTGACGACTGCTGGCAGTCTATAGTCAAAAATCAATCTTTAAACCAAATTGTATTTAACCTTTGGTAGATCGAAATTAGCTTTTGAATGATTATCTATTTTAATTGATTTACATGTTCTTCATTACTTCTATATTTTCGTACTTTTTGTCAAGAATTATTCTCGACGTCCAAAGTACATTTCTCTGTTTTTCATTTTTTTGTCCTTCCTTTTCTTGTAGACCTTTTTCAGCACAACTTGAAGGAAAAATGTAAACATAGAGCTCGTGCCCTAATTATAATTTAATGAAATTTAAATTTGATGAATTTTAGCCTAATTAAAATATTAATCCAAATTTTGGGATTAAAAACCATAAAAAGTTCAACAAAATAACCACAATACTAATTATTTCTAGTAATCTATATAATCATTTTGGTAGTAAGTCCAAAATCTATAAATGGGTTGCTTGATTCTATGAATTTGGTATGAATTTGGTGATTTTTTTCGAATACCTCATTTAAAACATGTTGTAAAGTTTCTATAAATATCCTCTAGAAACAAACATTCTTTTAACGATTACTTTTAATTAAAGAAACAAAAAAAAAAAAAAAAAAAAAATTGGGGTTTCTGTTAGCCCTTTTCCGCAACATCACGATTTTGGAAATGAGATCAAATTGATCAATTGATGAAACATCATATGATGCAACATTTAACCTTTTTCTTATTGTAACTAATTACACCCACATTATACATTATTTTTTCAAAGTTTTCAAATGAAGTTATTGAATTCCAAAGTTTTTATTTTATCTTAAAAAAAACATTTTCTGAGCTAATAAGAGGCCGCTGAACATCAATATGAAATTTATTTATTTTTTTAAATTGGCGTTTTGGCGATGTTCGCGAAAAATTAGTTTTTTAAAATTTTTTTTTCGTCTACTGGATGACTTTTTTCTCCTTATACTCCGATGCTCCATCCTAATGAACATACATATATCTCAATACCAAAAAAATTATTAAATAAAAATAATTGTTGCATTATTTTGCAAATAAATTCATTTATTATAAATTATGACATAATAAATACGTAATGCTGTCAATGTTTTGTCGTACACATTGACAGCTGTCAAAAAATATAAAAATGAATGTATATTTGCTGTCTAAACAAGCAAAAGTACAAAAAATAACAATGCACAACAAATATAAACATACAGCCGCCATACATACTATGTTTATATGCACAAACATACATACATAAAGATTTATAAATTTATTTTTAAGACAAATATGAAAAAAAAACAATGGCAAAATGTAACTAAAATTGTAAAACTGTAACTCGAAATAAAAATAATAAACTTTAATTATGGAAAATTGTTGGTTTGTTAAATTTATTTTAAACGGATGAATGAATAAATGCAATATAAAATTTTTAAATTTGATTAAGAGCAATGGTGGGCAACACACATCCCAAGATATTTAAGACTATAATTGTAAAGCAGCCGCAGACAATTTGGTGATGTAATTAGAAAAGAACGAGTACAACAGCTCCGCAACAGAAATCTTTACACACGAAACAAATCGATGTAAACTTCACACCTATGCAGTGCATCCATGTCTGTTGCATAGTTTAGTTTTTTATGATCCACTCAGTTTTTCATGATCTTTTATATGGCCTTTAAAGTTTAAATTTTGATTTGAAACATTAAGAAGATGGGGTGAAAATAAATAATAAAATGTCAATGTTCAGGACATTAGGGAGATATACCTGAGGAAACCAGTGTTTGTCTATTTGCATGATCTATCTAAGTTAGAACTGAGGTTGCGTCAGTGAACCCTATTGAGTAACGCTCTGTAGGATGGACATTGGAGCTGGGTATTAAAATGGAAAAATATCTAAATGAGCATTCGACGGCATCCGATGTCAATCGAAATTGCAATACAATTTAAATGGGAATTCCGATCAATATCAAATGCTGTGGTTTGGCCCCTGTCTTCTGGATGGCCGCCTTACCTTACTCAGCTGTCAAAACACCTAACTCTTTGATTGTGTTGGTAAGAAACTAGTTTGTTTTATTTTAAGTGATACGTACAGAGAAAATAATAAAAATTAATTTCAATTAAAAAATTTGTGATATTAATTAAAAAATTAATTAAATTTGCACCAATAAACAAATTAATAGTATCAATTAAACCAGTTAATAGTATTAATTAAACGTTTAATTCACTTGATTAAACGTTTAATTCACTTGATTAAATTTTTAATTTAAACTGATTATATTTTTGATTAATGCTTTAATTGGTGAACAATTTTGGAGAATGTTTTCTGTTTGCTGAACTTTTTTTTCCATATGTTTTTTGCAATTTAAGTTAGAATTAGCAAGACAGTTTTAATTTGTTGGTACATCCATGTAGCGCAATTAGAATTGTGTTGCCTACGCCCTTTTAATAGCAATTTGCATTAGATATTGCTAGTTTTACTTTTAATACCAATTTCAAAAATTAAATACAACATGACCTCCAAAACGGCAACACAACTGGTAATAAAAAAAAGAATTCCATTAAAATAATTCGCAACCAGCTCCTTTAAACTTAAAGATAGAATATCTTAATGCACTTATAAATATGTATGCGTACACATATAATTACGAACAATCAATTCAATCTAAAGTTTTCAGTACCGGCTCAAAACGAATTTATAAAAATTAACAAAAAAGTTTTTACACAAACTTAAATGGCGACACTTCGCACCACAACCTTAATTACCTGTCATTAATCATGTCGATCAATATTCTTGCAAAAAAAAAACATCAATTTTATAAAACTCTACATAACTACTGCAACAGCTTGTACTGGTTGTATATTGTGGACGCATACTAAATTAAGCAGCAGAATGTTTGCTCTTTTGTACAGTGGAGTGGATGGAGTATGTGTTCAATGGAAAATGTATGAATATTTAATAGAAAAAAATATGTTGGAAACGTAAGAAAACATCGAAGCAAAGGGCGAGTCTATGTTATCGCTTCAACAATTTATTAGTCTTAAAAATAACCAACGTCTTTGGGGTCTGTCTTAATGTATTTGGAAGTCTCGACAATTCATAATTAATATTTAAGCACTTTTGTTGCACTCTATCATCATTGCAGTCATCATCATCAACAGTAACAACTACAATAATCAACTGTATCAGAAATACCTCCCCATGGTAAATGAACGACTTGTTTGGCATATAAAATAGTCATACTCATCATCCTTCTTTATTTTAAACAGATATTTTTTTTGGTTTTGAAATTTTTTTTCGAGCGATTAATCGGTTATTTTTAAATTGTATTTTTAAATGAAAAAAAAGTAAGTGGCTATCTTTGCCAAATTTTAGTGAATTGGAGTTTTGTGATTGATTTGTTTAAATGAATTTCCATCTCATATCTTCAGGATATTTTAACAATATTTCAAAATAATGTCCATAACTGATCCGTTTTGTAAAGGATTTTGAATTGTTTTTTAGCCTAACAACACAAATTAAGCAAATATAGCTGGTAAAGGGTTAAAGTGCAATAATTAGTATTGTGGTTAATTTATTGAACTGTTTATGGTTTTTAATCCAAATTTTGATATTTTAATCAGGCTAAAGGCTAAAGAAAGAAATTTTACAACATGAAAAGAATAAAAATTAAATGATAGTTTTTCATTCTTAACTGAACTGGGAATCGAACCCAGGTTTTCATGGACAGGTTACCCCGACGTTTCGATTGTAGCCACACAATCTCTTCGGCGGGATTTGCCGTTTAATACTCACCGCCATTGACGAAGGCTGCCAGTCAATTATGAAAAATTATAAATAAAAAATTTTGATTCATTTTTTGTTTGTAAAATTCCGTTCTTCATAAAAAAAATTTAATAAAAATTGAATTCAATAAACTTAATTAGCCTGTTTAAAATGTTATAGATCTAAATTTTATTAAAATTGATGTAAAATGGGAGGCTTTTTGATTAGAAAATGTTCGTCATGTTTGGTTGTTATTATTAGCTTTGCTTTAAAAATATTTTAATTACTTTTCTTTTAAAATGATAAACTTGGATTTTTTTACTATTGAATGCCCTAAAATCCAATCATTTAATTCAAGGACTTTCGCATGTTTGTCGCCTTAAAATTCCCAGAAATTTTAAAAACTTCAGGCAATTTGGTTTTCCGAATAGGGAACCTTATCCTAATATACAAAAAAAATTCTCCAAAATGTTTCACCAGTTAAAGCATACATCAAAAATTTAATCAAATTTAATTAAAAATTTAATCAAGTGAATCAAAAGTTTAATTAAGTGAGTTAAACGTTTAGTTAAGTGAATTAAACGTTTAATTAAGTAAATTAAACCTTTAAACAAGTTTAACTGATATTTTTGATTTGTTTACTAGTGCAAATGTAATTAATTTTTTAATTAATATCACAAATTTTTATAGAAACCAATTTTTATTTTTTTCTGTGTGGTAGGGGCTCAAATTAAAAAAAAAATGTAGCTTTAAGTCATAAGAAGGTGCCGGTGTACATATTATACACAGTGGGGACTCAGAAAGTGTCAATGAGCAAAAATAATTTATTTGTGTACATGTCGTGTTGGGATAATCTTGTGGTGGTTTAAACAACTATGTGATAAACAATGCGATTACAAATCGCCCCTGTGTAGTGGAGCACACACACAGCAAACACTCGCCCCTAGTTTAGGAGTTAGAAGATAGAGCTATCTTATCATCCCTGCTTTAGGAATAACCAGCAGCATAAGAAAGATCCATCGATATGCTGAACTTTTCCAGAACTGGTGAAAATTTTGCCCTTGAATCTAACTTTTTTAAATCTCCCTTGCCAGGACTATGAATCTAAACCACAACCACCGAGTGATCCCCGAACCGACATTACCCAATAGTCAGTTAGGACTGAAGTCCCAGAAGGCTACTGACTTCCGTGATTCCAGATAGGATCCATCAAGATCTAAAGAGATCTGTGAATTTTTAAATCTGCCGAATTTCAGGTTTTGGCTGGACCTGATTTCTAGAGGATGTAACACCAAAATGTGGAATATGCCTTAAAAGTGAAAAGTGACATGTTTTTTATTCAGACGTCCTTGCGATCAAAGTAGCTAAAATTTGTGTTCGTTTCTACAGCTATACTAATGTTTTCAAATCATATAGTTGCTAAGAACAAAAACAGCCGTTGAAATGCGGCGACTTAACAGTTCTATATCCATCGGCATGAAGATTAAGCCAACGTTAGGAATATAAAGACCGATGAGCTTTCTAGGATTGGAAAAACTTTACTTTTTCAAATGTAATTGTACAGCGCTGTCCTGGCTGCATAATCTGCTCTCAATAGATGAGCTGCAAGCAGGGATTGCAAACAATTACGGCTTTATTAGCATACATTTATTTAGTTACATTTATGCTGTTTTTATCCAGGGAAGCGTTTCTTTTGTGGTATCAGGGATCTTACTAAAAGACAAACACATGGTTACTATCGCATCTGTGGTAGGTAAGTGATTTAACAAAGGAGAGCATATAACATGTTTCATCTCGTGCTTTGGTAAGAAAGCATCTAGTCATAATGAGTTCGTCTGCTTCCGGGAACAGAGTGAGAGAAAATTTTATGCTTGTTAAGATGTGGGATTGATTTTAATTCGGGAACGCTACTTAAATTGGTTTCTTCGTAGAGCAGTGTTTGGTGTTTGATTAAAATTGCTCCTAGGTTTTTTTTTATTGGGTATTGCAAAATAGGATCAAATACCTTCGTTTCTTCTGAGTAAGAATTTTGCAATAGCAGCGTTGACTGGGAACTAGATCAATTTTTTTCTGGCTTTACAAATATTCCAAATCTGTTAAATTATTTAAATAGTTAACCGCCAAGAATGCTATATTTGACTGTCCCTAATCTTTGATACCTTTAACCACCAAAAATTATAATTTTTGGTACGGAAATTCACATAAGATCTGTGAAACTTAATACCCTATCAAAATATTCGGATACTTAACAACACTTTTTTCTAAGTGAACAAATTCATCATACACACAATAAATACAACCGACCATCATGCCTCAGTTTGAATCAGATAACTTTAGCACGTCACGCAGCGCAAAATTAGTATTCATTGAATTTTTGATAAATGTGACAGCAACAATTTCAGCACATATTCTTGCTCCTTATGTTTCGTGGCAAACTACTTGCAACGTACCACCTCTTTGTATGCTTGAACCCATAAGCTGGACAATCTTCTTGTTGTATGTTGTTTTTTTTTGTTTGTTTCGGTATTGCACTTTTGAATTTCATCCAAAAAGGGGTAACGAGCAGACTTAAGTGGTAGTGTTGTATGTTTTTAGTGTTTTATTTTTCTGTTGAAGTTTCTACTTAGCTGTCAAAATTTTGTTGTTTGATAAGTTATTATCTTTATGCAACATGCATGCATGAATGCATCACTTTACTGGAGGCATATACTCATCAATAAAGCTGCTTAATGACCATGATCGATTGCACCTTTTTTTATTCCACATTTTTTTTGGTTTTGTTTTCATCCATCTCCTTGTTTCACAACATCGCAACATTCACTTGGCCTACGGCATTTTAATTGAAGTTTTGTGCTGAGGAGGGTTTAAAAATTGATGTTAATGTTGTTTTTAGGGTTTTAAGTAAATTATTGTTGGTGGACAGGAGTAGATTTTAAATAACCATCTGGGTTTTAAATTTTAAAGACAAAAAATTCATAGATTTCAGTGCCACTAAGACATTTTTCAAGATTCAAAGAGGATTTGTAGAGACCCCTTTTGCTAGAGGCGAGTTACCCTACAACTTAAAATGTATTATGCTTGTTGTCATCAGGCATGTAAAATTTATACAACATATTTAAACATTGCTGTTGTTTGTTGCGGTCTTATGCTTTAAATAAGTAGACTTTTCCACACCCATCGTCCCAAAATAAATGTAAAGAAAGAGTATTAAACAAAAAGCAACAAACTATCAACGACATGCAACATTTACAATCACAGTTGTTTAATGTTTAACCATCATTACAATCTAGATATACAAGCCTTCTACAACTGCCACCAACCAAACCAACTAACCAGGCAATCAAGCATTCAGCCAAACAACCAACATCGATCCATCTAGCCATACAAACAGTCATCCATTTAACCATCCATCCATCCATTCAGCCATCATCCATCTCGACCATCTAACCAACAGACCTGCTGATTGATGTGTTTAATAAATAAAATTGTTTCTTTGGCCTGTGTTTGATGTACGAGTATGTATACATTTCATATCTTCTGCTCTTTTGGAAACTCACGCACATGTTGATTGAAGTCATCTGTCTTATAAGTGGAGATCTCAGTTGCTCTTCCTTTAACCAGTTTGCGGTTTTAAAACTAAAATCTTTTTTTTATTCTTTTTTTTTAAATTGATGTAACCAGTCATGTAAATAGGATTATAAAGATAGATTTGGTAATGGAAGAAGTTTTGGTTATTGAAAAGGAAGTATTTTTAAAATGGAGTAAGAAAGCTGACGCTTATGGAGAACATTTTTAAGTATTAAGTTTTCTGTAAGTTTCTTTCAATAAAATAAATTAGTGGATTCTACTTAGTATTTAGAATGTCTAATATTACATTCTACTTAGTTTTTAGAGAACAATCTAGAAAAACCATAAACAAGTTTTTAAATATAGCAAATTCTTCAATTAGATCGGCTTTCTGTCCATTGGAAGCACAGAAGGTCTCGCAAGATAAAACAATTCACCCATTCGTAGATACGTTGTACGTGGACTTTTGCCTTGGTGATACACTTGGCCCTAGAGTAACGATTTTCAAATAAAGATCCGCAATGTAGAATACAAAAAATATATGCTTTTAATATTATAAATTTTTTTATCGAATTTCCTAAAACTTAAAAATTTATAGAACTTTTTTGTTGTTAAATATTAGCGGAGTTCAGTATTAGGCTTGCAAAAAAGTCAATGCAAAATCTGTGGTTTTCACGAATAATCGCGTAAGTTATAAAACCAAACTTTTCAAGAGAGCAAAAACAATTATTTTTTTCAATTGCGGCTTCTGTAGATGCTTTTTTAAACTTTTTTCTTTACTATCCTCTTAGCAGTGACTTTCTTTGTATCATACATAGTTTTCATGAAAAAATCCTTACAGGATCACAATCTGTAAAAGGATTAAAAATGCATATATTTGATTGACTCATTAAGTGTGTGCAATACAACATCATATCTCCACATAAGTTCTTTTTTGTGAAAATAAATGTTATCATTTTAATCACACATGACGACTTACGTTGTTCTTTTTAGCACACAAGTTGGCGACATATTCAGAGTTTTTGATACTTATAGCACAACGTATGGACTTAAAATTACAAACAACCGCTCATCTGCTGTTGTTGCAACTAAAGAAGTCAACAATAAACGCACATGTACATATAAGTTGTTATTAATAAAAAAATTTTCAAAAAATACTTTCATATTTTTTGCACGAATAACAACATAACATCACATATGCTTTTTATTTGGAAACATATTCAGCAATTTTACAATTTTTGGCGATGTATGTCGACATTAATCGTTATAATAGCAAAATATTTTATTAAAGAAAAAAATTAATAATACTACATTATATTCTAAAAAGCTTAATACTTATAAAAACCTAATGCAAAATGTAGCACTTTGACATCATTATCTCAATTTCGGTAAAAACCGACTTACGCGATTATTCGTGAAAACCACAGAAATATCGTTGCAATTCAATTAAATCTAACGGAAACTCTGTGTATTTTGTTGTTGGATTTAACAAAAAAACTAAAATATTTTGCATTTGCACTTTTGCAAGCCTAATACTGAACTCCGCTATTGTAAAAGTCATATTAAAATCAGACACATACGCTGAAATAATTGGTAACATTAGCTTTGACAAATATTTTTCCATAATTTGAGAGCCAAATTATGGTTGCGCTTAAAAGTTATGTTTCTAAAAATTGGCATAAATATTATTTTTACGTATATGGGTCTTTAAAATAATTAAAACTGATACATTGTTTTTACAAATCGTTACTTTAATATAGAAAAGGCGTATCAAACATGTAAAATTATTTTAAGTTTGTGACATAAAACTTGATAAAAGAGCTTGTGTATAGTTTTTAAACTAGAAGAAATTAAGAAAAAGTCCTACATTTCTTTTAGTTTTAAAAATATCCATATGCTTTTTTATATATTCTTTTAAATCAAGTTTTGTGTCTTAAACTTAAAAAAATTTTACATGTTCTAAGTTAAAGTTGCGATATTCTCTAAATGGTAACTTGCTAATATTACTCATACGTACAGGTGAACAGGCCCACAGTGTTGCTATTTTTGAAATAGCTGCCAAAGCTTTTTTTTTGCCGCATATTTTTAATTTGAAGTGCTTCTATTAAAGTAAACACCTGAGAAACTCAGATGCTAGAAATTCAGGTCTCTAAGTAAACATTTTCTCTATAAACAGGGTGATTTAATATGAAAATTTTTATTATCTGACTGAAAAGTATGATTTTGTAATAAATTTTAAACTTTTTATTTTCAAAAGGGTTTTTTTGAATAAACTGTCTTGGTTAAAATAGTTTCTTAGCTTTAATTTCAATGTGTTTCCATTACTTTTGAAATCGTTTTAATAATATTTTTAAAAATGTGATAAAAAAAAACCTTAGGGAATTCCTAAAATTTCGTAAAACACCTAGTATCATTTTCAAGTACGTACTCTTTCCTTTGTTTACATACCCATTTCGTTTTGCTTTTTTTCCCTTGTTGGGGGCTTGATCAATTTGTCTGATTCAAGTCTGTATATTATAAATGCATTCTTGTAAGCAAAGTACAGTACCGATGTTCTGTAACTTTAGTAACTTCTCGCATCGAAAAGATGTGAAACAAAACATTCCACCGTTTCTCGAAAAATGAGAAAAAACTGTGTCGTTAAGTTTTTATTGTCATAAGATTGCACCCATAGTCGATGTGACATTGCAGACGTTGAGAACGTCAGTAGCACATATCTTAGACGGCGACCAAAATTTAGTAAAATTGAACATTTTTCTACGACGGTGGCGAAAATACAACCGTCGGCTAAACCAAATAATGTAAGGTGTGACTTTAATGTTTGTTGTTTGCAAACGAGCTTAGAAAAAATTCGTGTATTTTACAAAAATGTTAAAAGCAAAATAATTTAACAATAAAAAAATGTGCCAAGAACAAAATATTATCATTATAATTCTTTGCATTTTTAATTGTTTTTTAGTGTTAAAATTTTTTCTCGCCCCAGTTTTATTCGTGAGTTTTTCGACAGTTCAAAGCGGGAACTTTTCTCACAAAAATGTAACAGACACATTTTTTCTGTAAATTGGCGAGTAAATTCCTTACGTGACAATTTGTACTCGCCAAAAAAGTTACAGACACAGCTAAGTAAGAAAAACAGCTGTTTGTTTTAATATATGGCATTATCAGAATAATTTTTGGGAATACATACAAAATTTTAATTTAAAAGGTTTTGTTATCCGTGTTTAATTCCGAATTTTTATTCTTGATAAAAACACTAAAATTTATTACTGATGGGACAAGCTGTTCATTTTTGCATTTTTGCTTAATTTCACACATTTCAATCGAAAAGTTTCTCGACGCGAGAGTTACAGAACATGGGCGCAGATCGCAATTTTCAACGGAATTCTATGAAATTTTGTGAACTGTAAATTTCTTAGCACGATTAACTACTGCTGAGAAATAAAAACAGAAAAATGTGATGGGCTTCAAAATCAAGAGGGTTTAAGTGCAATTTTTTCTAAAATTGAGTTTACATATAAAATTAGCAGTTAAAGTTTAGAGAAATTCAGAGCACAAAAGGTGAATGTGGGATTCTCATACGCTAGCGAGAAATGAAGCCACTTCTAGCACTTGTCATTAAAATACTTGATTAGCTTGTAGCACAAGGTATATGAGCACTTAGACCCATTTGCTGTAAATAAATATTAAAATTAATTTTTCACTTTGACTGAGTGCGTGAATTCAGAGAAGTTCTGAGCTAATATTTGTCGACTTATTGAAGCACTTGTTGTCAAAATATCTGTTTCACCTTTTTGCACATATCATTTGATTTATTTTATTTTCGGGCATCCGAGAAATTTAAACTTAAAGCAGGATGACCCTTGGAACCTTTATAAACTGAAAGAAAAATGCTTCATATATTAAATGAATCGTTTTCATAAAAAAAATTTCATTGGTTAAATGAAAATTTTCATTGTCTAAATGGAATTTTATAGTTATAATGAAGTATTTTCGTTAAAATCGCTTCATTGGATTTCGTAATTATGTTTAAAATTTTCATTGGATATATGAAAACTTAAGTTTGAATGCCATTAAATTTATGAAATCAAAAATTTTTCTTAAAAGCAACATATTTCAATAATTGAAGCACAGCCGCGAATAACGTTGTAAAAGCCACTTTTTGCAAAAACTGTTTTTTTGAAGATAACCGTTAACATTACCCTTTTAGACTGTTTAAACCTTAAATCACCCAAAATTATGCACCCTAACGCCTTCAAAGTGACATACAAAGAATCAACTAGTGGAAGAACGTTGTAAGTTACTTACAAAATGGTACAGAGTAAATGGTTTTGAAACGTGGAATAACGTTTTAAATGACATCGCGATTGTGGATATGAAACGTTTTTCCACGTTTTTACACTAAAAAAAGGTTATAAACTGTAAATTTGCATGTAATTTAAATTTAAAATTTTTTGATATTTTGAATAAAAGTTCTTATTACCATTATTTTTAATAATCTAAAGAAAAAAAATAAAAAATTATTAATCTTGCCTGTTAAAAACGTTTTTTGCTCTCCTGAAAAATAATTATTTTGTAATTTAAAACGTTATTCGCGGCTGTGCTTCAATTGAAAAAAAAAATTATTTTTAACATTCAAATAACTCTATAGTCTCAATAATTAAAAGTATAAAAATATTTCGAAAAAGCATTTTTTCATAAATTTAAATTTTCATTATGACAATGAAAAATGTCATTATAGTAATGAAACAAAAACTTTAAATCCATAAATATGTATGTTTCTAGTTTTCTTTAAGATGTACATACCTTCCTACATATGGTATGTAATAAGTAATGAAAAAATAAATGTTCTCCTTTAAAAAAAACACACCCTTATTTTAAACTGTTGTCAACCAAATGATGTATACGAAAAAGCTTGTTTTCTCTTTATGTGGTCTTTTTTGTTATGCGTTGTTATGGTTATAAAATGGATTTGAAGTGTTGTCTGAATAAATGTTATAAAAAAGTAAGATAGGGAGTTATGGGTTAATTCAAGCGGTCGTTAACGCCTTACGTGGAAATGAAAATCGGACAAAAAATGGTTAAGTTATTTAAATTTTCATTAAAATCGAATTGAAAAGCATTAAAAAAACTCAAATATACCTCTCGCTATCTCGAGCCTGTAGTGAGATTTTAAAAAATGTTTTTATGCAGGATCAAAGAATTCTTAAGTATCTATTATATTTAGTCATTCATTGGACTAAAAAATTTACCGAACTTTTTCATGAAAAATACCATTTTGGACCCTATTTTGCCGCGGCTTAACTCATATTTTTTGGCAATTTTAATAAAACATGTCAAAGTTAGTTTTGAGGGGGGTACATCAACAACTTTTGGTTTGAGAAGGTACTAATTTACATATTAAACATGCCTAGAACTCCTAAAATAAATTATATATTAACTTTTCCTAACCATTCAGTTTTGTTGCTTTAAGTCCAAAACCAACTTTAAATCCCACAAAGGACCCTTTTTAAAGATCGTACTGTCTTAACGATAACGAGGGTTCGCTAAAGCTGGCCTGATGTATTTTAAATCTTTAAGTCATACACAAGTCTCAAATTTTCAAAACGGAAGCTGTCGTTTCAAAAATCAACTCTTAAGAATTTCATTTAAAATTTTAACATTTATTAACGACATATAAATCACATAAAATTATGCTTTTGTAGAAATAAACTTTTTGACATATTAATTACATCCCATTGCACCAAAATCTATTTGCGCTTCAAAATACATTTTCAACACCCAGGTCCATTGTAAAGTCATAAAATATGTATATTAAGCAATTTAATTATACAATAATAAAAAACGAACATATTTTTCTTGTAATTTGCGCTGAATTTTATGACCATTGACTTTGTGTCGACGCAATAATCGTTTGTATGAAGGTCGTCCGTCGTCTTAACAGCTTTCAACAGTATTTTTAACACATTTTAACACATATTGAAATTGTACTGTCTGAAGTAATTTAAAATGATATTGACATGTCATAAGCATACATTAAAACACAAAATCACAGTGTCTGGGTGGACAGATAATTTATGCTACACCATTTCAAAGAAGAATTGATATTATAAAGTAAGAGAGGAATTCTAAAAACTTCTATAAAAGTTTCCGGGTTTTGTGATCAATACTTTAAGGAAAATGTTATGTTTTATTATTTATTACTAAGTTTTTACTTCACAGGATCATTTCTGTAGTCAGTCTTCATTTATTTACTAACTATAAATTATTATTTTATAAGAAAACCAAGCAAATTTCGAATTTATCATTTTGGAAATGGTGTTTTTCATACCAAACAATTTAAATGAAAACGTAGGACTTTAAATAAAACCGAAAAAATTTAACGAATTTCGAAAAAATAAAATTGTGCCTCTAAATCTACTCAATACTAAATTATAAATTAAACAAGAGTTTTGGTTAATATTTATAAACAATATTGTTAAACTTGCTGTCTCTTCTTCGTTTAACTTCAGAGAAGGTTAAAACATATTTAGACATTTTCTCCACCTTCATTTAAACTCCTTCTTCTCCTGCCAAACCAATCAACGATCATAAATATTTAACGAGAAGAAGAAAAAGAAATATTGCAAAAAGCAAAAAAAAAAAAAAAAAATTAAAATAATAAACAACCAATATAACAATAAGAGTCTCATAAGTTTAAGCAACCATGAGTTTGTAGGCACGAGTGTCTTTGATAGTGTTGGATTTTGTATGGTTATATGGTCATAATACTAGAAGTATTGAAACTGGGTAAATTTCAACCATAGCAATTGAAAAATGAGCGAGGGTTGGTAGAAAAGATAAGAAAGATCATAACATTAATAATTACTTAATTACTCAAATTTCATTAACACAACAGTGTCCGAATAATCTTTTCTGTATAGATTACATTAACAGCAAGTGTATTATGTATGATGTACTCTCCTAGCTACAAATGTTCTCTAAAGAATGCTGAAATAAAGTTGTTGGCTTCAAAAAAAAAAAAACGTCTAAAGATAAAAAAGACATTAAGAAATCATCTGCACGATAATTTGCAACTCAATAAGCCCTTATTAAACATAATAATTATTATTGAATTTTTAAATGAAAAAAGCAAAAAATATCAGGCAGCCAAGTCAAGGACACCAATGTGATCGTTTTGAAATACATACATATATTTTCAAAAAACATACATATGGGCATTTCCGTCAAAAGGTCCACCGTGACCGAAAATTTAAAAGTTATTAAGAGCTGATTATTTTCCGATATTGTTATAGAGAAATATTTAGATTTTACTTATTTTATAAATTTACCCAAAAATTTGTTCACTTAGATAAACAATCAGACTGCAAAGTTGTGCAAATGTAATTTCTTATTTGTGAGAATGTTTTATTGTATGTTTTCTAGGGTATTCAATTAATCGGGCTTTTGCTTTAATCGGTTAATCGCTCGATTAATTAACCGAGGGTTTTGTTTAATCGGTTTAATCGGTTTGTTTAATCGGATTGATCGGTTAACCGATTAATAAAGTTTTGTTATAAATTAAGTAATTTCAATAAAAAAAAATGCAAAAATTATTTATTATTTGGAATTTATTACCAAAAAAAAAATTACATAACAAACAAAACAATTCTTGCACTTAAACGAGCAAATAAAAAAGTAATTCATAAATATATATGTATCATTTACCCCTAATTTCACCAAGTTCAGTTAAAACTAACTATTACTTTAACTTCCAGTTAACAATATGTTTTGGCAGCTATAACTGATAGTTAATTATAACTGAACTTGGTGAAATGTGGGGTTAATAAGAAAAAAACTGTCAGATCATTTTATTAATACATTTTTCAATAGTTTAGGTATTTCTTATAAAATAAACTTTTAGAAAAATAATTTGGTTCAAATGTTTAGGATTTAATCGATTCTTTTCTTTAGTTTTGATAAAACTTGAAAGCAATCCATAATACAGATTATCTAATTTCTCAGTTCTTTTCCTGTATTTCTCTAAACATAAAGGGTTAATTTTTTAGGAATTAAGTTTTTCGGGCCGGCGGCACTGGTTGGTAATTGTGTCCAAACAACATATGTGAAAGTGAAAAGTGTTCAGTATACTCTGCCATTTCATCATGGAGAAACGCACAAACGTGCAACGACTGCAAATCGTTGAAATTTATTATCAAAATTCGTGCTCTGTGAGAAATGTCCAAGGCGGTGCCACATGCTACACAGCTCGGGAACATAACACGTGTTATTCATGGAATACAGGCCGAAATGCTCGAAAAAGTGGTGCAAAATTGGACCTTACGAATGGACTATTTGAACCGGAGCCGCGGGCAACATCTACACGAAGTTATTTTTAAAAAGTAAATGGCAAAGACCAATTTATCGATTCCAATAAAAATTTTGAACATATGAAGCAAATTTGAGTGTTTTATTAGATATAAAAAAAACTACGCTTAAAAAATCACCCATTATAAAATCTTCCATTACGACATTAAATTTTCGTTTTAATTTTTAAAACTTTAAACACTTCTAATTGCTTTGGTTAATGCTGTTAAAAGATTGTTTGTGTTACAATCGAGAGTCAGCTCTACATCTGACTCATCCTGGCAAAGCTCAGCATCGAACATTCTGCAAAAAATTTATTTTCGAATTTCTTAATTTTTGAGTTTGCACTGTATTTAAATTAAAGAATGTATTGCTAGAAGAAAAAAATATTTTTCTAAACCCATGCCTTTTGTATATGAGACAAAACAAATAATTAAAAACACAAAAAATATGTAAAAATACTACAAAAAAATTAAAATTTTGTTACTTCGGTTAATCGGTTAATCGACTGAAATTAACCGGTTTAATCGTTAATCGAGAAAAGCCAATTTTAAATTAACCGATCAGTTAATCGGGTAGTAATTAATCGGTTAACCGATTAACGGTTAACCGAATGAATACCCTAATGTTTTCTTTAATATTATCTTCCTTAAAAGAGGTGATATTTGATGATAATTATTCCAAAAAAATTTTCATACATGGTCTATAATCTAAGGAAGAGTTAGTTTTTTTAAACATTTTTTAGGGTAATTATTATGGAAAAAATTTTACTTTCGAAATGTCACGTATCGAACCAGATTTTGGCTTAAACAAAAAAAAAAAAAAAAAAAAAAAAAAGGAAGATTTTGGAATCAAACCAAAAACATTTTAATGTTACATTGCTACGTAAAATTCTGAAAGTAGTTTGATTAAAAAATTGTGCCAGGTTTCGCTGAATTACGCCGTTTTGTACATGGCCACAGAAACTACTTCTATTTTTTTCACGTTCGAACCGCTACTTCTTTTGCCATTATCTTTGACCTAGAATCGCTCCCCCCATAAACTTTAGCATAGATAATAGTGTTTTCTTAGTGCTATACTTTAAACGTAAAAGAACGTAAAAATATTGGTTGTTAAAAATGTTATTGAATTTTTGATGCGTACGACTGTCACGTTCAACACTTTGGAATTACCCATATGCTTTTCAAATTCTTGATTTTAATTTTTTTTCTGATAAAATATAAATAATTGTTATTTTCTGTTTTTAATTTCTTTTTTGTGTCAGAAATAATTGTTATAAAAAGAGTTTTATTTTGGTAGAATTAATTGCTATTTTGTATTTTTATATACTTTTTCCTTTAATTTTTTGACTTAAATTTGTTTAGACTTGTAGCAAATCCTTTATATCCTTTATGATCCGCAAGGAATGTCAAAATTTAGTTCCAGAAACTTTAAAAAAATTAATAATAAGCTGTTGTTTCTGTCAAAAAATTAAAATCAGAATATAATAATTATTTCTGTAAAAAATAAAAATCAGAAAATAACAATTATTTTTTGCCAAATAAATAAATAAAAATCTGAAAATATCGAGTATTTCTGTAAAAAATACAATAAAAATTTAAAAATAATTTTTGCCAAAAATTATTAATATTAAACAATTACAATTGTAAGTATAATAATTTTTATTATGATTTATACCCGGCGTGTGCTACGTTAAGCAAGAGTTAAATTATTGTTTTCCAATTACTTTAAACAAATTCTATGAAATTGATCGCCTAATCCTCGTCTTAATATAATGAATACATAAGTATAAACCCATTTATGTAAAAATGTATGAAGTTACCATCCCAATTGTAAAAGAAGTAAAGAGAAAAGAAGTAAAGAATACCTACTGACAATATTTATTGCAAATACAGCAATAAATTTCAAAACACCATTCGCTAAGCACCACATGGGGTCTTCGAAATTGAAGATAAATTTTAAGGCGGCAATTTATGATTTGTGAGCATAAGTGTTGGGTATATTTTCTATACAGAGAAGTGAACAATTGGTATTGTATATTGTGTTTTTTTTTTACTCTTATTGTTAAATAATATTTTAAGACAGTGGTGTAGGTGTGAAAATGTATTGGGTAAGCGAGCGACATGTTAAATGGGGTATTGAATTTATTGCGAAATTTGTTTGTTGTGGTGTTGTAAATTTCATTCGTCATAAGTTAAATTTTCTGAAAGCTAAAATTTAGCACACTTAGGAATTTTGTAAGACATTTGAGTAAGATTACGAAAATATTTTACAAATTTTTATATTAATCGAATATGTATTTTAAGTTAAATAACAATTTACAAAGCTTTAATACTTAATAATCTTATTCCTTCAAAATTTTTCAGGAATATTATCTATGCACTATTCCTGGAAAATATTAAAGGAATAAGACTATTAAAGTATGAAAGCTTTATAAATTGCAATTTTACTTAGAATACAGATTCGATTAATATGAAAATTTATATAATAAAAGTTACTCACCATGAGGAATTAATTCTATGATGTGGTGTCTGAAGAGTCAATATAAATCGTGTTCTTTCATCACTTATAAAATAAGCAATTAGCAGCTTCAAAGCATAAGTTTTCGTATGCTTAGAGTTAAAGTTTCTTATCACAAAAGCTTTTCAGTTTCAAAGTGTGTATTGTATTATAAAGGCATGTATTTAAGATTTAAGTCCCATTCTCTTAACAAAGGGTGCTTTTTTAAGCCTATTACAGCTTAATTTTTTACAACATTACACAAAAAATTTAATTAAAATCCAAAAGTTGTTTATTACCATTTAAAAATAATTTTATCCTTATGGGCACCGTGGCTGTTCTTGACAAAGCGTAATCTAGAGGTCCAATTTTGTGCAAGTTTTCCAAGAATTGATGGCCGTATGTCACAAATACTATGAGCAATATTATCCCTCAAGGCGTCGATTATTGCTAGTTTATCTACATAAGTCAGTCACTTTAACCCTTTCAGACCCATGCTTTAAATTGCTTCCAAATTACCTTAAATCATAAAAATCAAACTAAATATTTTTGTATTTTGTATAAGATAGACCCATAAAATATTCCTACATGGTCCTTTTTGGCAAACAGGACATCGCACAATTGTGCGGTCTAGGTCAAGATCTGCAAAGTAAATTCGAACTGATAAAACATATTTTGGAATTTTTCTATCGTTTATTAAACTTAAAAAATTAAGATACTTCACTGCCTTATAAGAAATAAATAATACAATCAGCGGAGTTTCAAGTTTTTGTTCCATCTTCTAATTTTTCCTACAGGATCCTGTCCACATTTCCTTTTTTCCCCCTATGCTAATCTCGCGAAAAAAATCGGTCCGAAATATACATATATATATATTAATGGATACAAACGGTCCATCACCAAGACCACAATTTTTAATCTAAAATTTTTAAAGTTCACTATAACACCTCTAGAAGTATCACAGACAAGATTTATCAGCTAAACGGGTTGTGGTTTAGCCTTATTACTTCACGTCCAAGACATCTTCCCGTAAAGAGTATAATCTGCCCATCAATTGACTAATTCGTGATTTCTGATGCCAATTCATAACACCGTTTTTTTGTTGAACTCTCCAAAACTTATGTTTCTAGTGAGATGAAGAGTTATCTTAAAAATGTGTGTTTGGACGTAGCTGAAAAAACTTTTCGCGGGACGGAAGTAATTTTGCTTCCACTCGCAAAGTACATTCTTATCGCAGGGCAAAACTGAGGTATCCCCCCATGATCGCGCACCCGTCCAATCTTTTAATTTCTGTTGGTACGTAATGCACTTTCTGACCACCTTTACTCAACACTTACATTCATTTTAGTTTATTTCACAACGTCCTCGATGTATTTCTGGAAAGTAGCTTTTAAAATATTGAATGGAGTTTTATCATATGTTTCATTTTGCAACTACGTGGTATTAGAAGTTCTGTGTTCGAAAATGATAAACTTTTCAATATAACGTGCCTGTTTGGTATTTTAGATCTAAAAACTGATGGTAGTTGTGCTGTATCTGGGTGGTCCGAGGAGTATGATTATTCAACTGATGTACTTGTTTGGTCATTCGTGTTAGGGAAAGTGTTTTCATTACATCAGGTTTCAACACTTTCTTTAGCATCTGTATTTACATTACAAGGGATCCATGTTGCATCAGCAACATTATCATCAACACTGAAGTCAGCATCAGAATTGTTAATAATGTTTAAAACTGCCTCAATATCATAATTTTGATTCAAATCAAAAAATTTCCCTGTAAAATTATTAGATAGCACAAACCTGAGCATAAAACAAAATGTCATATTGTGTCTGATCAACACAATTGTGCTATCTGTATTTTCTTGAGCGCTGACTCTATGTTACTATGCACAAAATCAACACTAACGAGCCTAACCCAGCGGGAAAAAGAAGGAGTAGGAAGGCCTTCTAGAAGGCCTCTGTACCCCTTCTTTTGGATGTACAAGGCCTTCTTGCTCCATTCCATACTCATATCTTTTTTACACACGTTGTCATTGCGGAGAAGGCCTTCCGCTATCGCTTCTTCAGCAGGTACATAAGAAGGGCAACGGGACCAAAAAAAATTGATTTTGCTTTTGCTTATGCAAAAAAAACAATACAAAAAATGTTACTCCTTTTCTACTCCCTTCTCATAGAAGCGAGTGTGGAAGGTGTATCTTATCTTTTATACGAAAGAGCCGAGGCCTTCTATGAGGCCTTCTTTAGCAGTTAGATAAGAATAGTAATTGAATCAAAAAATCTTTTAAGCAGACCTTTAAAAAGGCCTGAAGTAAGAAGGTCTTCTGAGTTTTCCCGCTAGGAATTGTTGCAAAAACTCATTTTACAGTTACCACTACTAAGACTAAAAACGTATTACAATATTACTTTACAAAAACACTTTCCATGTGGACGCATGTTTACACTTTTGGAAAGACACAACCAAACTTAAGCTGTAGTTTTTTATTTCTGCTGGTTAGTTGTTTCTTTTTATTTTTTTTTAAACAGAAACAAGAACTCACAATCATTGCTTGCCGGTTAATAGACAAAAAATTATTATTTCATATAATTTGAGGCAAACAAAGGCAGATCGCACAATCGATTCAGCTAGGTCTGAAAGGGTTAAGTAGCCCCACAGAAAATTATCGAGAGGTGTCAAATCGCACGACCTTGAAGGCCAATTGAAAGGTCCATGTTTCGAAATCAACTCAAAGTGCCACATTTTTATTTCATTAAGTAAAGGGTATCCAAAGTTGAGGTATCAGCGTAAAATGGAAATCACTACAGGAAGATGATCCGAAGATTTTTGTGTCGGACATTTTATGATTTAGACGTAAAGAATATGTGGTAAAAAGATACCTTAATTTTGAACACCAGCTATATGGTTGCGGTCGTCGAATGTCACGTAGCGCCATTCTGTTAAGACCACATCTAGGCCAGTGCCCATGCTCTGTAACTCCCGAGTCGAGAAACTTTTCGATTGAAATGTGCGAAATAAAACAAAAATGCTATAAATTGAAACAAACAGCTGTAACTTTTTTTTTGGCGAGTAGTAGCTGTCCCGTAAGGAAGTTACTTGAAAATTTACAGAAAAAGTATGTCTGTAACATTTCTCGCTTTGAACTGCCAAATTAACTCACGAATAAAAATGGGGCGAGAAAAAGTTTTAACACTAAAAAACTTTAAAAAATGCAATATGCAAAGAATAATAATATATTGTTCTTGCCACATTTTTTCGCTGTTTAATAATTTTCCTTTAAACATTTTTATAAAATACAAAGCTCATTTGCAAACAATAAACATTTAAGTCGCACTTTACATTATTTGATATTGCCGACGCTTGTATTTTCGCCACCGTCGTTGAAAATGTTTCAATTTTAGTAAGTCTTGGTCGCCGTCAACGACATGTGTGACTGGCGTTCTCAACGTCTGCAATTTCGAGTGAAATATTATGACATTTATAACGTAACGACGTAATCTCTTTTCATAGTTTTCGACATGAGTTACAGACACACTTTTTTCCGCTTTTCGAGAAACGATGGAATATTTTGTTTCACATCTTTTTGATGCGAGAATTTCTCACTAAATGTACAGAACATGGGTACAGATCAATATCATCAATATTTTCAAACAAAATATCATTACCATTCATAGTAACGCGAGCTTGGGCTTCTAGTTTGAAGAAATAAACCCTTATGACAAGAGTTGGCTAACAGTGAAAATATAATGTAACAGAAAAAAGTACTAAGGACAAAGAGTTCAGCTGTATTAGGATAAATAGCAAACTGTTAAAAATTATGTCCAAAAATGTAAAATTGTTCAACTGAATCAGCAGTTTAAGGCAAATTCAGGGATTTACCGCTTTTTGTTTGTTTTGTTTTTATGTTTCTCATAAACAAAAGTTGACAACATTTAATAAAATAAGCAAAACCATAACAAAAGGAAAACTGAATAAAATTGTTGTTTACATTTTTTAAAGTTTGCCCTTTCCAACATTTACTGTTTCTTTTTATCAACTCTATATTAGATTCAATGATGCCACCAGCTTGTAAACCGCGCCAAACAGTGCATTTTTCTGGCTCTAATGGAGTCTGTAGGATTTGTTGTCGATTGGTCTCAGTCCATATGCTGCACCGTTAGTTAATTAGCAAACCCGTTTAGATAGGCGACATATGCGCCATAAAAATCACGAAGTCGTCCATAAGTTGGGCGAATCGATGACTAATATTCAGCGCTGGTTTGCTAGCGTTGCTTAAGCGTGATTCTACTAACGAAAAGTTGCCAGATTATAGTTATCATAATGTCAAAAAGCGAGCGTAGTATGACAGTTCCTTTGACAGCTAAGCCTTTTGTAAGATCTATGGGAAAAACTTTAAAGGAATTTAAAGACAAGTCTTTATGTAAACCTACATCCTCCCCCTACGCTACTGTCATGTATTTCCTAAGAAATCTTTATATATTTAATAAATTACACAACGGAAGAGAATCCTTTCATGGTGGCGGCTTCATTATAACAATATTTTGTAACCCGCCACAAGAATACACTACGAAAAAACAGCGAAACTAAATACAATTTTTTCTTTGCCTTAAAACTCTAAAAATTTTTAACAAAAAGTTTACATTGAAAATTTTTCTAGTGTAGAATTTATGTACATGCTCATAAATAAATAAACTTTAGTCCTTTTGCACGTCTGTCTGTCTGTCTGTGCTGCTTCTTAGATTTGAATTTATGTTGTCGGTGAACACAGGAAATTTTATGAATGCTCACATGAAATATGGAACATCGTTAAGGGCAATTCATAATAAAATATGAGTTTTATATAACAGCCATATACATACATTTATGTACTTACAGACTTACATACATAAAAAGCAGTCATAGTGTTGAACCGAAGTGCGGTTTTGGTGAAGATTCCAATAAGCTTAACGTACAATGTTGTGATATATTTAACTGGAAAGTCTGGTTAATTGTATGAGGAAAGTAAAATGTTGTAGGGAAAAAAAATTATAAAACTTCATTGCCGATTCTATTAAATGTTGTACATTTTAGCAGCATTTTTTTTAAGATTTACTAGATGCAAAAATGCTTATATTTTTTCATAAGCAGGATATTGGATGGTAAATGCGGCTTATGAAGAAGATGACAGAGCGTTTTATAACTTTTTCAATATTGTCTGAATTTGTGCCGTCTTAGGTCGACTGCTTTTGAAAAAAGTAGAGATAAATTGACAGTGTTGCTGATCAAAATTTATAGAAGAGTTCTTAATAAAATTTGGCATAAAGTTGTGGGCCAAATTTTGAGTAATGACACTGTCAGAATATAAATTAGGCAAATTTTTTTTAGGAGAGGAAGAAATCAAGCTATTTTTGGACATTATTTTTGAAGTAAAGCGTAATCAAGCGATAACGTTCCGCACTGATCGTAAAACGATGGCAGTTAGACAGGAAAAGGTCTGGACTATACGACGAAGTAGGTAAAAATTCAACCATAATTTTAAAAAGAGTTTTTACCTGCAAGCTTGTTATTACGACGCAACTACACAACGCTCTATTAAATGAATATATGTTTGCGCCTATCAACGTTGTATTTAGCTGTCCAGTCACAATTAAAATGCAATTCAGATTGTAACTTATGGCAAAAAAATATCGTAATAGGCTTTTTACATTGATCAACAGCTTACATCTACCATCAATTTGCGAAGATGTAAACATCTTTCCATAAGAAATACATACGTCTAATATGGCTTGTCAACATTTAACATCAATTTCCGAAGATGTTGAAATTTTCGAATAAGAAATACATTAGGGCTAAAAATCAAAATTTTTCAACATCTTTACAGAATGTTACTATCTCATTTTGTTTCCTTTTACATTTTTCGATTCTTTTAGTGTCACCACTAGAAAAGTGGCAATAAGTTCTATTATTATTATGGCATCACTGACAAAATGGAAGTTGCTTTGAAAGCAGCGTTACCATTTCTCAAGTTTTTCCTTTTTTACTAAAATTATTAAACAAAATGAATGAGAAATACATTTCGCTATTATCTTTTAAAATGTTGGCACTTTTGTTGAAAAAAAGTATTTAAAAATAAAAATAAAGTTTTTTTTACGGAAATGGTGAAATTTTTCATTGATAGTAGATGTTAGATGTTTCAAGTGTGAACGCGTATTTCACATTTTCAACATCTTCCATGCGTTTTTCCGAAATGAATGCAAGTGTACAAAGGGTATAAAAATCAACATCTTTACAAGATGTTCTTATTTCATTTTATTGCATTCTACATCGTTCGATTAGTTAAGTGTCATCAAAAGTGGCAAAAGATTCTATTATTATTGTGGCATCACTGACAAAAAAAACTTTTGTTTTAAAAGCAGCGTCACCATTTGTAAACGTTTCTTTTGGAAAGTTTTTTTTTAATATTTTTTATATTTTTAAACAAACTAAATTTGAAATTAATTTTTGTGTTTTTCTTTATAAATGTTGGTGGCACTTTTGTAAAAAAAGTTTTATATATTATTTTTCAAAAATGGTGATATTTTTATTTGATGGTAGATGTGAACAATGAAAACGAGTGCTTAAAATTTTCTACATCTTTGGTGGTAGATGTTAAATGTCGATCAGTACAAAAAGTCTATACCTAGTAAAAAAAATTTGGGGTTTTTGAAGCACTTATGAGAAAAAGCGCATAATCGAGCGCTTCAAAAAGAGAGCTCTTATACAGCAGTAAATAATAAAGAATAAAATATACAAAAAGCTGCTAGTGCTGACAACGAAGAAGGTTTTAAGCCGACAAAAATAAAAATACCTATATTATGGTTTACGAAAATGATTGAAAAAGGCATTTAAGCAAGTAAAAGCAAAACATTAATGAATATGTTAATATAGCTAGTCCTTAAAAAAGCACTTTAAGAGTGCTTTGTTTGCATGTAAAAAGAAGCGCTTATTGTCAGCAGAAAAAAGTCCTCCAAACCGGGAACACCCCATACAAAAATCAGGCATCCCATCAGCAGGTTTAAAGCGATTTGAGGTATGAATTCATGCATAAAAGCTGCTCCTTTTGGAGCACATTTTTTACTGGTTAAGTAGCTGATAAATAAACTTGCCAGAACCTGTAGGTATTGTGGGCTGTTGGTTTCCTTATCCTATTTACAGAAAATACCCTGGATGGCAATCTTTAAGTGATCAGTTAATTTTCTGTCTTAGAACTTGTACACAAAATGGTATTTTTTTTTAGCTTAAGCTATACTGATCTTAAGCTCGAACATACCAGCAAAGTATTTTCTACAATTTTTCTTATATATCTTCTATTGCACCTTTGCACTTAAAGCCATTTTTCCAAAACTTTGTATTTTATAGCCTTATTCTTAGTCTAACGATTTTTCTTTCGTTGCTGTGGTTAATAAGCTAAACGCTTGTATTGTATTTGTATTATAATTTTCATTTCTTTAATATTATTATTATTATTATTTTCTTTAGAGCCATCCATATACATATTTATAACATTAAATTGTTATATATGTTGCCTGCTTGCCGTGTCGGTTGCCGCACACCATCTTTTCTTGTGCTTGCAACACACAAATAATAATAAAGTTGTTGGTCTGCCGTTGGCAGAAAAGAATTGCAATAAACGCAAAAAAAAGTTATGAAAAGGAGAGAAAAATATGGTTGAACATTATTTATGATTACATATTTTATGTTGTTATTATTGTTATTGTAATGATATTCGTGAATAATGCGTTGATTATAAACAATTGGTAAACGAGACAATTTGACAGAGTGTTGTTTTGTACCGCTAATTTAAGTTGATGGGCTTTTTGTGAGGACAGTGGGTAAGAAAATATGTAGTTCAAGTAATAAAAATTTTGGTATAGCAAAAGACGGTTATTAAAACATTAAGAAATTAACCTTAATAATATAATTGTGACCTTTTAGCATGTAAAATAGAATTGTGACTTAAAACAAATTATGGCTTTTGAAAAAACGAAAATCAAGATCTTTTGTTTAAGCTCTCTTACCAGTTAATTTCTGCAAACATGGAAGGCGTCTTTTTGTAAAGTTTTTGGTTTACACCACACAAACAGGTAAAAAATGATTTACTTCTTTTGTGTAGGAACAACAACAACAACAATAGAACAAAGAGAAAATCATACATTATCTTCATGTTTTAAAAGTAAAATTAAAAGCAACTGTTCCCATTTAGTTTTTATATTTAGTTCAATATGTACATCACATTTTTAAAGTAGACACCTTGTCGGGCATGATGCTGGCGTTTTAAAATTGTAATTTTGTAAGTCGTAAAACGGGTAAGTTAACCAATCATAAAACTTTTCTCATTTGGTCTCTTGTCTTCTGGGGAAGTGTTGTAGGTTAGAATCAATCTAATTTCACTTTTGGATTATTTCAAGTACGAACTTCATAATACTTGAATCAAGCGTATTTTGAGATTGATTCAATCTTAGTTTTACTTAAATCAATCTCATTTTCGAATTATTTTAAGTACGAATTCGGGACTTAATATGGATAAATTAAGTATTTAGCACTTGAATAATCCGTACTTGAATAAATCTTTCTGTGCTTGATTGGATTGATTTTAGCACGGATGGATTGATATTTCATTTAAGTGTATAAGTTGGAGTTCTGAATTTAATTTTGTTTTTTTGCAGTTCTCAAAAATCTTGAGAAGTGATTCCTTTTTAATAAGCCATATATATATTCTTTTCGGCGGTGCACAAAATGACCCCAGGAAATATGACCCCAAAAAGAAAATGAAGAACGGACCCAAAATACATGAGACACAACCACACGCAATTTTGGTGTAATTTTTGTGTTTTTGTGGGGTTGTTTTTAATTTTTCGGTGGGGTGTTTTTGCATTTAAAGTGAAACAAAAACGAGTCCAATATCAAGGAAATCGCCTCAAATAAAATCCCAATTATTACTTTGGGGCTATTTTTCCAGAGTTTAAAAAACTGCAGTCGGAACCAAAAACTTTTTTTTCGCTTTTTGAGTTGGTTTGACAGCGACTGTTTTCGTTAAATGAATCAGAAGTATAAGCAACAGTTTCATTTTGGCTAATGCCAAATGAAGAAGTGATAGTAATGGCAGTTTTTCTACTTTGACTGCAGTTTTTTAAACGCTGTATTTTTAATTTACTAATAAAAAAAAAATGCAAATTTTAAGAAATGAAAAACCACCCCAAACTTTTTTACACAAATTTTATGTAAAAGTTTCCAGGGATAGTATCAAACCCCCGAACTCTCATACCAAAGAATAGAAAATCCATGCGCTCTGCCGAGGCCCGTCAATAAAGTGAAGCTTTAGTAAGCAAAGCCAGTGTTTGTTTTACCATAGAGAAAAAAATTCTTGCGCATGGCTGAAAGCCCAACCATACTATCAAGCGTACGATTTTTATAACCAAACCCGTATAATAATTGGGTTTTTAAACTGGGATTTTAAATTTGGGATTTTAAGTCTCGGGCAAATGTACCCAAACCAAAAATTTTAATATAACTTTTTTTTCTGTTTTTTTTTATTTTTTTTTTTTTTTTGGTTAAAATTCATTAGAAACTGGGAATTATTTTCTTTCGTAGGTTACTTAATATTATATTCAACATTTTTTTATTTTTCGAATTTATTCTATGAGCTAAATTTCAGTAATGTATTTTATAAATTCGAAAAATAAAAAAATGTTGTTAAAATTCATTATAAATTTTAATGTAATTTTTCATACACAGAAAAAATGAAAAACCAACTTCAATTAACATAATAGACAGAAATTTGTACTATTAATTAAATTCCGTACTGATTTTCCGCCGGAAAACAAATCCATCATATCAATTAACATATTTGTAAGTTTGAGCTTTTCTTGCTGTTCAGTTTTAATCAAAAGGTTTAAATTGAAATGTGACTAACAGCAAAAAAGGCTATTTAAAACGTAAACACAAATCAAAATATGTTTTTGCAATCAACACAATTTATTAAAACCATTTAAAAATTGTTTGAAACTTTAAAATATTTTGAAGTTTGTGTGTATGATTTCATATTTGCAGATATACACACAAACATAATAATTTTTATTTTCAATTAAGGCAAATTAATTAGAACAATTAAAGGAATTGTTTGAAACAGCATTACTTGATTTAATTGAAAAAATTTTAGTGTAAATTTTTTCAGTGTAATGAAGAATTACCCTAAATTAAGAGTCTTAATTAATTTTATTTTTAGGGTTATTTTTCATTTTTTTTTTTGCATTATAAAAAAATAGCCCCAAATTTGGGGTCAATTTTCATTTATTATTTTGGGCCATATTTCGCAGCTCTATTTTTTTCTCTTTTTGCTCAAATCTATCTTGTGTTTACCAGTTTAAAATTCACTAAGTTAGACGTCTTTAGATTTTTCCCTCCATTAAGGAAAAAAAAGATTACATTTTTTTTTTTAATTATGTATATCATAGAGACAATTTTGTTCTAAAGTATTAGTCAAAAATTGTTATCATTGGACAAAAGGCGTGTAACTAAGTGAATTTTTATTGGATAAACACAGTCAAGGTGTGGGCTGAAAGAGGACAAATATATATTTATGACAATGTAGAAGTTGTACATTTTTCAGGCCTTATATACTGCAATGATCAGGTTTTCAAATATCTCGAAAAATCTTCTTAAGAAAATAAAGTGAATGCCGTATTCTTGTTCGACTTAAAAATATCTAGTTTTTGAGGTTAATTTTTTTTGAGGCATAGTGTTATTGATTCAACCCTGTGATCTTAAAAAAAGTAAGAGAGTGAATTTTCGCGTTTACACAAGGACTTCTGCTAAAAAATATTAAACGTATAACAAAAATGTTAAATATTTAGAATATCTCTTAAAGGCATCTTAATATATTTAAGTTACATTTTTCTTTTTATTTCCCCACTGTTTCAATAGCTAATTCTTATTCAATAAATTTATCATATTTCGATTTTATAGATGAAGGTAACTTAATATCTTTTTCCTCCCTCTCTTTCTTACAATCTTAACACGAAGATTGAAGTTCAACTAAGATAATTTAACATTATTCTTATTATTCGTTTTAACAAAATAAATATTTTTTAGTTTGATTCGATAGTAAGTAGTCTGTTGCGGCATCATCGACGGATCAATTTAAAAAACGATTCATGCGCATGAGAATGATATAAATTATAAAACACATGAACATAAAAAATATGATGATAGTTTATTACGTTGCAATGGTCTTCGGCTAACTCGTTAGTTATATATATTTTTTTTTCATATATTTTGAGTTCATGTTATAAGAAAAAAAAAAAAAAAAAAAATCTAAAACTGGAATAATATTTGTGTGGAAGTAATATTGGATGATGTTGGAGTCCCCTATCAACAGGGGTTTTTATTTACCAAGCGCTGTGTAAAGAGCCAACTACAACATACAACGAGTATAAACATTTTGTATAAAATGATTTTTAACAATTTCTATGGTTTTCAGTTTGGCAGACTGATGAAATTTATAGAGTTTGTTGTTTATGATGTCAGGTGAAATAAATAATAAATTTGTTATTTCATCTCATCCCGTGGGGGATATCGTTTCGACCAAATATAAAAGAAACAACAACAACAACAACACCAATAATAAAAAAAAAGAATTATATCAACAACATATTCCAATAGCTTTTGCAATATGCATACAAACATACATCCACATATTTTCCTGCTATGCAATCAAAATCATAACAGTGTAGTGGAAAAGGCGAAACTTTGGCACATAATTTTTTATCGGTACGAGGCACCACTCAACTCAATGTTTCTTCTATACACGAGTGAAATGTTTGTAAAATGAAATGCCTTAAATTGAAAAGGTATGGGAGGGTGTCTATATGTTTGGATATTTAATAACATTTTTGGCGGTTACTTATTTCCAAAAGGGGCGTTTTAAAAAGTTTCTCAGCAGTTACCTGCATGAAATATAAAGCGCATTTTTTTATTAAGTACCAGAGATGCTCTTGGCTTTTAGAAAACTAAAAGTAAAACAGCATCTGTTAACGAAAGTGCAAAAAGGTCACATATTGGTAGACAGCTGTTTTCCTGCTGTTTAAAAATTGAATGGTATGAAAAGAATATGAAAACTAATGAATTTATTATCTATATGAAATTGAAGATTTAGATTTGCTTTTTTTTTTGAGAAGAGTTTTTTTTTTTAATGGAACAAGAGGAGTACAATTTTGAAAGTTTGTTTTTTTAATAAATTTGTTTCTCCAACAGAGTAGAAAATTGAGATTGGTTATTGCTATTAAACTCTAAGAAATGAAACATTACAAATTACGTTTTACCCAAATCATTTTATAGGCCTATTTTTCGTGAAGATAGCTCCATAAATTACAAATGGCCCTCATCAAGTCCACTCCTGAAAAACATTTTAGTACATCTAAAAACGTAACAAATAAATATCATTAAATTCAGTCTGTCATAGTTTAGGAGACTACAAATAAAACCACGTTTGGGAGGATCAGTCTATAATTTACTTTTCTGTGATTGGTTCATAATAAACTATAGGTCCCATAAAAAGCAGCTTTACGAAAAGCCAAAAACTGTTTTTTTTAAATACGCAAGAAAAACACTCGAGATAAATAAATTTTTTTTATACTTACTTTAAGTACGAGTCGTACTTAAAAATTCAAGTACGAATAACACATAAATGAACTTAAAACAATCCTAAATGGGACTACTTTTGAAAATCAATCCCGGAATTTCTTAAAACAATTACAAAACTCTTAAATCAAGTAAAAAAAAGATTGAACTTTTTGTTGGTAGTAAAATTACAAAGTAAGCGTTTTAATCTCATTTAACTTATCAAAGTTTTTTGCAGACACTCAAACAACAACACACAAGTAGTTAAACGATTTGCTTGCTGTTTGTAGTAACAACACATCAAGACATCAAGACGAAAACACATTATTTTTCATGTTTAAAAAGTAAAATTGAGAACTCTTGCTTCTCATTTAGTTTATATTTTCAGTTATATATGAGTAGGTGAGATACAAAAATCGTTCGTTACACTATTTTCCAATATTGGGAAAATGCAAAAAACATAAAGCGCCGGATTTAATGGACCAAATTAGTTGAACTTTTTGATTTTGAAGTGTTATGCCATTCTTGATTAATAGCTCAACAGTTTAAAAATTGAAACCAACTGAAATATAGAAAAATAATAGATTTAATTTTGTAACGAACGAGTTTTGCTACGAATTTTTGAAAGAAACTAGTTTTGCTACGATCTATATGGGATCGAACTAGTTTTGCAACGCACTTTAGCCCACAAGGAAAAATAATCATTGAACTTGGTATATTTTGAAAGTTATGTATATAACTTTATTTAACTTACATTTTTTCAAAATACGTTTTTTATACAGTTGGAATCGGATGTGTTAATTCCCTTAAGTCCTATTCCTATAGTTTTCGAGATAGACAAGTTAAAACCAATACCAAGTCCAACTTGTTTAGATACAAAGGAAATCAAGTGTACTTAGATTTGTTTACCACTGGATTTGTACACAACCAGGAGAATGTGCTTAGGGGCAAAGAACATCAAGAATCCTTTTTTGTAAATTGTAAAGTGAGGTCTTTTGTTTTTAAAATAAATAAATTAAAACACTGCCATTTTGGTCCTATTTTTTATTAAGTCAAATTTTTTGACCAACTTTGTTAACCATTCTCAGGAAAATAAAATATATTTTTATTTAAACATGCGGATGCTCCTTCAGTTGTTACTTGTAAAATTCTGTATAACACATTTTGAAGCCTTGTAATAATTTTCGGAAATAGCAGACCATTTGTTGTTTGACTTGGTGCTGTTGTGTCAAGGGATTGAACAGTATCAATACCAACTTGGGAGGTAAAGAACACCAAGTCCAACATAATAAGTAAACGTATGTTACCTTATATGACGGTATTTTATTAACGATATCATCGACATAAAAAACATATTAGAGTCATAAAAAATATTCGGGAAATTCAAATTTTTAAATTTAAAATTTTTGCAGTCTTTTGTAAAGTTTTCAAAATGGTTTAGTTTATCTTCCTTGGTGTACAAAATATGAAATTTTTAAACAAATAAATTGAAATCTTTTTCTTCACACAGAAAAAAGTCTCCAAAATTGTTCACCAATTAAAGCATTAATCAAAAATAAAATCAGTTTTAATTAAAAATTTAATCAAGTGAATTAAACGTTTAATCAAGTGAATTAAACGTTTAATTAATACTATTAACTGGTTTAATTGGTACTATTAATTTTGTTACTAGTGCAAATTTAATTAATTTTTTAATTAATATCACAAATTTTTTAAATAAAATCAATTTTTTTTTCTGTGCAGTGTACTCGTCATTGTTTTTTTTCGTTCCATAATCAATATTTTTTTTCTCCAAGAATATAAAATTGCAAGTCCTTATTTTCTTTCCAACTTTCCTCAAGTGAGTAGATACAATTTTTCAAAAATCATTTTTCGGGTAAACCCCCTCATTGTTAGAAAGTATATATGGAATATGTCATGCATTTTTTCAGAGTTCCTTTTCCTTTTTTTCTATTAGCTTTCGCCATGAAGGTTGGAATTTAAAATAAAGCTCACTTAGTGCTTTCACCACGGTAGCTACAACAGACTTCCAGTCATATATAAGAACATCCCTACAAAATGTTTTTTCAATATACGATTTATAAAAAACAAATATGCCAAAGCGAACTTGTTTTCAAATTTGCAGTTTTAAATTCCCTAAGTCGACTGTACTTAATCAACGATATCTTGCTGCACTTCCAACACAAAGTTTAAAACAGTGAACCAGCTAGTTTTGTTACACAAAATGCAAAGAGATAGTTTTAAAAATGTCTGTTGAGCGGAATGAACCAGTTTTGTTACCAATTGCAATTTTATGTCACAAAAAAACATAGAAAACGACATGATTCGATACAATCTATATATTTATTCTCATAAAGTTCTAAAATATCTGTCTAGATCGGTTTTTATCTCAATTTTTTTAATTTTTGAAACGAACAAGTTTTGCAACTCACCTACCCATATGTACATTAAGTTTTTTAAGGAAAAACCATATCGGGAATGATGCTGGTATTTTATTATTAAAATTCTGTAAGGTTTAAAACGGGTAAGTAAATCATAAGTAAAAGTAAAGGATAAGTTAAGTATTTCGTGATTGAAAATCCGTACTTGAATCAATCTTTCTGTACTTGATTCAAGAAAAAACGTACTCTACGTACTATTTCACTGAAAGAAAAATGCTTCATATATATCTGTGGTTTCACGAATAATTGCGTAAGTTATAAAACCAAACTTTTCAGGAGAGCAAAAACAATTATTTTTTTCAATTGCGGCTTCTGTAGATGCTTTTTTAAACTTTTTTCTTTACTATCCTCTTAACAGTGAATTTCTATGTATTATACATAGTTTTCATGAAAAAATCCTTACAGGATCACAATCTGTAAAAGGATTAAAAATGCATATGTTTGATTGACTCATTAAGTGTGTGCAATATAACATCATATCTCCACATAAGTTCTTTTTTGTGAAAATAAATGTTATCATTTTAATCACAGATGACGACTTACGTTGTTATTTTTAGCACACAAGTTGGCGACATATTCAGAGTTTTTGATACTTATAGCACAACGTATGGACTTAAAATTACAAACAACCGCTCATCTGCTGTTGTTGCAACTAAAGAAGTCAACAATAAACGCACATGTACATATAAGTTGTTATTAATAGAAAAATTTTCAAAAAATACTTTCATATTTTTTGCACGAATAACAACATAACATCACATATGCTTTTTATTTGGAAACATTTTTGGCGATGTATGTCGACATAAATCGTTATAATAGCAAAATATTTTATTAAACAGTCAACTTAAGTTGTTTTTAGCAGAAAAAAATTAATAATACTACATTATATTCTAAAAAGCTTAATACTTTACATTATCTCAATTTCGGTAAAACCCGACTTACGCGATTATTCGTGAAAACCACAGATATAATGAATCGTTTTCATAAAAAAAATTTCACTGGTTAAATGAAAATTTTCATTGTCCAAATGGAACTTCGTAGTTATAATGAAGTATTTGCGTTAAAATCGATTCATTGGATTTCGTAATTACGTTAAAACTAAAGTTTGTCCAAGTTAAACAAAAAATTTTAATTTAGAACCTAAAAAACAATATACAAACATAACTATATTCATAAATTAATACAAAATTATAGTTTCCTTAAAAATATGTTAAATTGTTAATTTAAAAAATGTAAGATTTAATTTTTTCATACATCTAATGTAATATGCCATTAAATTTATGACATCAAAAATTTTTTTATAAAAGCAACATATTTCAATAATTGAAAAAAAAAAAATTTTTTTTTAACATTCAAATAACTCTATGGTCTCAATAATTAAAAGTATAAAAATATTTCGAAAAAGCATGCCTTCATAAATCTAAATTTTCATTATGACAATGAAAAACGTCATTATAGTAATGAAACAAAAACTTTCAATCCATAAATAGGTATGTTTTTAGTTTTCTTTGTTCTCTCTTTATGTGGTCTTTTTTTTATTATGCGTTAGCAAAAAAAAATCAACTTTGTTTTTGTTGTTATGGGCATTTTAATCTCATATTTATGCTCTTAATTGAGTAGTGGCAAAAAACATAGGTTTTCTTATTCAAAAACTACACTGCACTAGTAGGCTAGCTGGTAGTGAGCTAGTCTATCAGCGCCGAGGTTTCGGGCGACTCTGGGTAAAAAAAAAAGTTTAATAAGAACAACTTTGATTATAGAAAAAAAAAAAATTAAAAACAAATAAAAAAAAATTCTGTCTATCAGCGCCGAGGTAGCGTGATCGATTCCCGCCAGCGACTCTGGTTAAAAAAAAAGTTGAATAAGAACAACTTTGATTAAAAAAAAAAAATAAAAAATCAAAAAAATTATATAAAAAAAAATTTTTACTTTTCTGAAAGCATTCATCCAATGAATAACATTCATAGGTCTAATGTCATGTTTCATTAAATACATTCGCAATTTTAAATATTCCTGTGTCAACACCTATGCCATGTATATTCACAATATGTATTATAAAGATCGGAAACCCAAAAACCGACGACAGTATCTGAAAAATCTTCATTCATCTCTCGTGGCTCCCTGTTTAAGAGGCAGATTCGCAACACCTCCCTTGCAGGCCTTAATTAAGGAAAAAAATTGAAAATAAAATACCTAATCGAAAAGAATCCGTCGAAAATGTTGTCAAAGGACCAAAAGAGCGTAGAATTTGTCATCTCTGTCCCTATAGCAAACTCAGAATGACGAGAAGTACATGGTATGTATGCCCGAAAAGCATCTGTTGTAAACATAAAATTAAACTTTGTGTCTCGAGCGTAAAAAATGGCTAATAACAAAATATTTTTTCTTTTGTATTATTTGACTGATTATTTTTAAAGGCTGAAAAAGAAAAAATAATTTATTTTTTACCTTTTTAGTTTTTGTGGTTTTAAAAAGTTAATTAATTTGAAAAACAAAAAAAAAGGAGTTTGAATTCGTATCGAATTTTAGAGAAAAAAAGAATTTTTTTTTTATCAATAATAAAAACTGGGAATTAAGCACGAATAACAAAATCTTTTGAAATTAAAATTTTGTATTCCCAAAAATTGAAATTACTTTTTGAGAAAAAAAGAATTTTTATTTTTTATATCTAATTTTTTCTATTTTTTAATAAAACGCTTAACTAAATCAGATTTTTTACTTTAAAATTCGTTGCGCTAGAATTAATTTTTTTTAAAGTTCGTCGATTCGAGGAAGAGTAACTTTAATGTACTAAAATGAAGAGACAACTTTCAGGGTTAAAACCACACCGAGACAATTCTACCCATAGTTCTTGCGGAATCTTTCAACCTTATACCTTCCTTCTGCTCGTGAATTGACAGTTGTTTTCAAGGTATAGAAATACAAAACAAACTTTTAAATTGTAATAAAATTAAAAATATTGAATTTGGAAAAAATTTTATAAAATTTAAGAAGTTCTGCTTAATTTCGAAAATTTCAAATAAATTTGTTAAACTTGGATATACAATTTTTTTTTTTTTAATTTTTATATTTATTTAAAGTTAAGTATTTATCATAACTTTTTTTTTTTACGTCAACTTGAGTTTTTTTTTGTTTTCTTTTTTATTTCGTTGTTTCTGCACCAGCAATTTTCATGCAGTAAACTGTTTTGTTATGTTACAATCATTATGCCTTTTTTTACAGTCTTATTTTAGCTTAATGCCATATTGCTTTAAGCCCTTCATTACAATAATATAACAGCTTATCTGATAGCAAATCGTGTCGGTCGACGCCTCTTCTTAAATTTTAACAACACTCTTAACTCAGGGGGCATTACCGCAAGCAAACCCACAAATTGTTACTGCTCTGAAAAGTCAAGTCAAGCATCGAATTCATAGCATTGTTGTTAAACTGAATGTTTTTGCTTGATTTTTTCGTTTGTCGATTTTTTAGCTTTTGGGGCTGCAGTTTTTTTTTGTAGTAACAGCATATAAAATTATGAGTGTTTGGTTATAGTGTATTATGCAGGGCGCAGGCGCGCACGTTTCCTTGTAAAATTGTTTAACATCTTACTAAAAATAGGTGTATCCCGACAAGGCAAAAACACAACAACAGAGTTAAAAACTTCGCTATTGTTTGCTTGTTTTACAACTTATTTGCAAAAAAAAAAAAAAAAAGAAATACTTTTGAGACATATACAAAAAGACAGACAGACAGACAGACAGCTAAAAGGACAGACAAACAATCATTTAGATTGCCAGCCAGACAAAATGTTAAATAAACTATGAGGGAGATATCTCAATTTGGCTGGTTTTCTTCTAGAGCCTGGCTTATACAACCTTTTGATCCAAACAATAAAGTTTCTTTGCTGCTAGAAAAAAAAAAATAAAATAAAAATTATAAAATACTGCAGTTTGATATCGTGCGCGATTTTGGCTAAAAATAAATTTATGACAACCATCAATTAATAATTGCATGTAACAGCAGTTGGTTAAGAAAAAAAAAGAAATATTTTTTAAATATCAGTGGCAGCTTAAAATGTGGCTGGAATGGGTTTTCTGTTGTTGTTGTTTAGATACTCCTTGCTATAAAAAAAAATGTTAAGTTGGAATAAGCTGTAAGCTTTGGGAAGTATGGCAAAATTGTGCTTTAAATTTTGGATTACTTTCTTAGGCAACCATTTTGAGGTTGGGTGATCGTTTTTAGGAAATGTGTTTATTTGTAAGGATTTAATTTATTAAAAGCTTTATGGATCGGGCTTAATATTAGACAACAGTCTCATCATTCTTTATCGATTAATAGTAACATTCCATATATAGATAAAATTTCAACAAAGAGCTTAGGATTTTTATCGCTCTCAAATCCGAAATGGGCTGAGTATTATATCAATTCGTGGTGGCCTATAAGAAACGAAGGGGCTTAGAAGTAAAAAGTTCATTGATTTAACACGATTTTCTTTTATATTTTCAGTTTGTTGCAAAGATAACTTGGAAATTGTGAAAAAGTGGTTATGCCCACTACTGATCAGCGATCTAAAAAATCATTCAATTGAAGAAAAATCATCTGTTTTTACACCACCTGAATACGCGATCAACTTAAATTTTAATAAAATTGCTTTGCAAAAAAAACAAAATATGGGCTGGATTCAACAGATTTCGATTTTTTCATTGGTAACATTTGAATCAATGTATGTGTGTGAATAAACCATGTAACTAAAAAAAATATTCGAGACAAAATTCGAACGATAGCTCTGGAAATCTTAAAAAAAGAATGCTAAGAATAAGCGGCATTAATTCTGATCCTGTTCCACAGGAGAAAATAGTCGCAAGTGGAAAGGCACCGCACGGACTATTGGTTGAGGCGTCCATTAGTATTTTGTGGCTTATTACCCAAAGTTGCGGGAAGAGAGATCCTGGAAATCACAATAAACGGCTGATTTTTTCACCACTTGAGTTGAGAGTTTGGCTTGAGGGAGGATTAACTTTAGATATTGTTTCTAATTAGAAGCCGCTGAAAATATTTTTCCAAAAGCAGCGGAGGTGTTATAGCTCAAGGTTCTAAACAAGAGACGTGCGTATAACATTGTCTGCTTATTCACTCAAATTGCACACTCGGAGGTTTACTCATTTTTTGTCACCCACACTAAAAAAAAAAAACAAATCAATCCATCCGTACTTAAATCAAGCCAAAGCGGTGTCAATAGTACGGAATGTACGGATTCTTTAAATCAAGTACAGAACGCTTAATTCAAGTACGGATTATTCAAGTGCGAAATACTTAATTTATCCGTATTGAATAATAGACCGACTCAACAATAACCAACAAAATGTAACAACAGTAGCCGGGTTTGATGTTGCAAGCCACTTCAACTATCTTGGCTCAATTATATGCAATAATGGTGAATGTGTTAATGAAATAAAGAGAAGACTATCGATGGCCAGAGCGGCAACATCAAAGCTTACCAAAATATGGGAAGATAGGAGAATTACAAAAAGAACAAAACTCCGACTAGTCGAAGCGCTTATTTTCCCGATTGCCACTTATGCGTCAGAAACATGGACAATAAAACAGGCTGAAAGAAAAAGAATTGAAAGTTTTGAAATGTGGGTCTATCGTAGAATTTTGAGAATATCATGGACACAATTTCGTACAAACGTGTCAATACTTGAGAATTGAATATTAATGATCGGTTGTTGAAAAAAGTAAACAGATCATATTTAAAATATTTCGGCCATATTGCTAGAAGGGAGGGAACGATGGAAAGACTGATGGTTGATGGCAAAGTAGAGGGAAGTAGTGGGGGAGGAAGATCACCAACACGGTGGTGCGACCAACTTAAGCCTTTAATAGGAACCACTTAAAGTGAAGCCCTGCACTTGGCTGAAGACAGAGAAGTCTGGAGAGACAACATATTACTTTCAAATTTATAATTATATGTAGTTGAATTTTTTATTTTTTTGTATTTTACATTATTTATTTTTATATGAATGTACATATTATGTTTATTATGTCACTATGCTCTGACAAGAGCGATGGAATAAAGAGAGAGAGAATCCCGAACTAATACTTAAAATAATCTGAAAACAGAATTGACCTAATTAAAAGTGAGATACAATTAATTTCAAACTGCACTTGAATCAAGAATTCCTTAGACAGTTAAATCTCGATTCATACTTGAATTAATCCGAAAGTGAGATAAGCTTGATTCTTACCCAAACACTAACACCACATAACCAGAGAGAATATTATTATTTTACTTACTCGTTTCACATGTTTATTTCTTTTGTTGTATTCCGTGTTTTGATTTAAGAAGAATTCTCAATTATAAGACACCAGCAGCATGTCCAATATGGTTTCCGTAACGTATCTAACTAAACAATTTAAAAAAGGAGAATATGGGAATTATTGCTTCTTATTTTACTTTTTAAACATACAAATAATCTATACTTTTCTTTTTTGTAGTGCTACTTTTTTATGTGTCTTCAACAAACTTTTATAAACACGAATATTGGTTTTCTTAAAATATCCCATTTTGGATTGTTTTAACTCTGCGGCCACACGATCAGTTGTTCTTAATAGTCTTTTACATATACTGCTTGTCAAAATTTACATAAATTGAAAGCTGTGACGTAGGCTACTTTTAATTTGTAAGCAATTTACTTTCAAGATTTCATCAAGAAAACAATTTATAAAGACAAACATGTAATCAGCTGTTTAATTGAAAGTAAAATTGCCAAACAAATGGAGAGGTGAAATTGAAAGCCATCTCGTGGTCAATTTAAAAAGTGTGAGTGTATTAGTTAAAAAGTGAGAGTGTTTTGCAAATTGAATGGAATTGAAAGGCAAAACTTGATCGTGTGGCCACCAAGAAAGTGCTTTTAATTATTCAAGTACGGATCGAATTTTTGAGAACCACTTGTACTAAACTAAGAAAAAATAACTTAAATTTATAACGAGTTTTTTCTTTCTATGCAGCGGTAAAGATGCCTAAGATTGGGCCTAAGGGCAGCTATCCATGTGAATCTTTTGCACATCTGCCCTGACACCAAGCTTATAAGTTTCGTAGAAACTAAAAAAATCGCACTTTCAAATGTATAAAACCTTCCAGACCATCAGGGTAATTTCTAAATTACTCGAACTCATATTATGTTTCGTTAAGACTTAAGCCAACAAAATTTACTATGAATTTTAAAATTTTGCAAATAAAATTCAAACTTGGATGCCGTTTAATTAACTCTACATTTGTTTATCCCTCTATGATTTAGATAAGGCTTTCAATTAACCTTTAAAGCTATGTTCACAACTATCAAATATGTGACGTCCTACACGTAACCACCAGTTTTGTTTTTAAAATTTTTGATTTCGCAAAACTTTCGATATATTTAACATCATTTAACAGTTAGTGAGTAATATTATAAAATTACCTTCTCTTAAATAAAGTTAAGTAAGTCAACAAAAATTATAAAAAATAAAGTAAAAGTTTTATAAATTTACTAGTCACGCTTTCTTGGGTTTTTTTTTGTCAAATACTTGTTAGGTCTGAACGTAGCTAAAGATAAGAACAGCCTCAAAAAGATATATTAGCTTAGACGAGGAGGCAGTAGAAACTTAACCTGGAAAACAGAAGCTACCGATTTAAATTAAATACACAGAAAAAATAATTTTCATATTTGAATACGAAAATCGTATATTTGATTACAAAAATTTTTAAATTTTCTGCGATGACGATTTTTGCGGTATTGATAAAAAACTTTATATGTATAATTGTTTAATTTTTAGTCAACAACCAAGTTTATTGAGTCAATAAAAAAAGTTGTTGCCCAAAATAATTTTTTTCAACAAAATGTTTACTTGAATTGTTAAAATAAATTGTTGAAAATGTTGGATAAATCAAACAAAATGTTAATCGAATCTTTATTTTTTTATATATTAATGATCATTAATTTTCAATTTTTATATTTTTATAAAAACACTAAATTTAATAAGCGGGAATAAGTAAGTTCCTATGCGCATTTCACTGGTTGCATAGGCCAGATCATCAAGAAACCTTTTCCAAAGACTTTGGCAAAACTAAATATATTATTCAAAAAAAACTGTAAAACAAATGAGAATTATGAGCTATTTAAAAATGGACAAGAGTTGTGAAAATACTGTCTTTACTTTGATTCAAATATTTTTTTTATTGAATATGAAGAAATATTTAATTATTAAATATGTTTTATTGAGTGCTATTTTGCAAAGTGTAAATTTGATAAATTTTTTCTTTGAATCAAACAAAAAGTTTGTTGACCTAAAATTTTATTTTAACAAACTATGTTGTTAAAAATTTTCTTGAGATATTTTTTCTGTGTACCCTTGGATCTTGGATCTTCTAGAGCAATGACTTAAAGACATCACCCTCTTTAAGTTTGTTCTGCTCTTCACCTTACTCTTCTGCTTCCTTATCATATTATTTCTAAGGGGAGGGTCAAGGTAAACTAGCCACCTTTATTCTAAAGAATAAAATCTATCGGGCTGGGTAGTATGGGTATTATGGTAAGGCGACCAAACGAAGGATCCCCCAGCTTATCAAAAAGTAAGTTAAAATTCTTAGGACTTTTACAAATTCTTAGCTTTCTTCTCTTCTCTTTCCTTCTTTCATTTCCTTTTGTTCTTAGGAGTGTATACTGGATTTGAGCCTTAAACCTTCCGATAAAACTAGCTTAAATTAAATCTCCTTACATCACGATAACAAAATTTTTCCAATATCTGTTTTACCTAATTCTTCATATTTCTGCCCCTTACAACTTTGTTGTGTGGCAACTCTCTTTTTGAAAAGAATTTATAATTAAGATCTCAAATGGTTCTTGTGGGAGGAAATCTGTTGTTCTTTTCTTTCAACCATTTCATTGTTAAACTTTAACAATTGACGAAACTTTATTTTCTATAAATTAAGGCGAACTTTTGCTGGATGCCAACACCACCAATCCAATCCAAGCCATACAACATACAATGTATTTATTGACACTTAACATTTTATGCCAAGTGTAGCTTTTATACCAACTCAATGCAATTCAATTGCACATTTCAATTCAATCCAACTGAACTGAACTCAACTCAGTTGTAGAACTGCAGGGAAATAACAATGGGCAACAAATAAATGTTCAAATTGTCTATTAGCCAAAAGTATTTGCAATAATTTGTGGTCATAAGGTTATCAACAAATTTATTAATAATATTTTATTATTTCAACTATTACATTTGTTAAAAATAAAATGAAACAGCAATACAAAATAATAAGAATTAAACAAAAGAAATAAATAAATGGTTTGCGGTAAAATTAACTGCTGTGAGCTGGTAATTTAACAACGAACAGAAAATGTTTATACAAATAATTTTGAAATGAAAATATTTGTTATATTTATATTAACAATTGCCAGGACTAGTACAATAGCTAAAATAATATTTTTGGCTAAAAGTACATGCTGTTTATTATGACCAAGATTTTTTTTTTTTTGGTAAATTATTACTCCTAATTAGATATTTATTGTCTGATAAAAATGGTCACGATTTGCTATTAAAAATTAGTTTTGGCTGTCAAACAATATTTTTGCCTTTGCAAAATAATTTATAATTTATGTTTAGTATTTGAAATGATTTAGTATTTTGTTGATCACAGCTTTTTTTAAGTATTGATGACTTAATTGGCCGAATCTTTATTAAAAAAAATATATATGACTATATATATAAAAATTTTATTTAAAATCTTCTTTTCCTCTTAGTGAATGGTAACTCTGTAAGTTTGAAAACTCCAAAAACAATAAATTTTATTATTCTCATTTAGTCATTTGTATTTAATTTATGTATTAATTGAAACATTTTATAGCCATATGTAAGGTCTTTAATGCTTAATCACATGCAGGAGGTGAAACGAGGGTTGCTAGGAAATTAAGTCACAAAATAATATATATAAACTAAAGGTATTGCAATCCTTTTTTTAGTCATAAAAAATTCTTCGTATCCGCAGAGATGTTAATAAAAGGACATGATTTCAAGGGACGGACTTTTTTTGTAGAAATTAACTAAAAAAGAAGTTAAAATTTTACACAATCTGCTGTTCAACAATTTCAAACGTTAATTATCGAATAGAAAATGTATATATGTAAACAGTTTTAAAAATGTTTTTCATATAAACACCTATACGAACGTTTACTTTCGAAATTGTTGAAGAGGTAAGATGTTTCTTTTTATTGACCAAAAAGTCAATTACGAACAAGTTCTATCTAAAATAGTTGATTCTAAATTTTAAGAATACCCAGAGTTTTTTCTTTAGTCTAAAAATAGCATTTTAACAGTATGGTCACCTCCAACCAGGGCTGGGCAGTATTTGAAATACATGTATTTGAAATACGTATTTAAAATACAAATACGTATTTTGTATTTGTATTTTAAATACATGACGTGCAAGTACTTTGTATTTTAAATACATATCCAGCAAGTATTTTGTATTTTGTATTTTAAATACATACAATATATATAAGTAGTTTGTA
Source organism: Pollenia griseotomentosa (assembly GCA_963931875.1). Taxonomy (NCBI): domain Eukaryota; kingdom Metazoa; phylum Arthropoda; class Insecta; order Diptera; family Polleniidae; genus Pollenia; species Pollenia griseotomentosa. Next base: position 184,647,249 of record OZ007561.1, read on the forward strand.
TTTTGTATTTTAAATACATAAAAAAATGGGAGTATTTTGTATTTTAAAAACATAGTTTACAAAATATATTCTGTCAGTTTATTGATGGTTGATTGCATTTTAATCTACCAAACCATTTTTCATAAGTCTAATGCAAAATCAAAAGGGTTTCAATATCCAAAAATAAAATTTACACATAATATGGAGTTTTAGGAATCGCTTACGGTGCGGAAACTTTTTTCACCGAATCAGCTTAAAAAACTGTTTTTTATTATCAGAACAAAATTCCCCACATGGCGCTGGAGTGGTATTTTGCACTCAAAAAAAAGTTATACCTCAATGTACATGACGTGGAAGTATTTTGTATTTTGTGTTTGAAATACGTACAATAAATGGAAGTATTTTGTATTTTAAATACATACAGGATGTGTAAGTATTTTGTATTTTGTATTTTAAATACATACAGGATGTGTAAGTATTTTGTATTTTGTATTTTAAATACATAACCTGAAAGTATTTTGTATTTTGTATTTTAAATACATGACCAGCAAGTATTTTGTATTTTGTATTTTAAATACCGCAAGCCATGTATTTTGCCCAACACTGCCTCCAACGAAACTATTTATAGTGAACATTTTTTTACATATTATAGTTAATTTCACCGTATTATATCACCGGCAACGATATTATTGTCAAGAAGCCACAACCATATTATGGTTGCCACTAACCATGTTCAATATGACAATAATTTTTTGACAACTAATAATTATTTGGTTTTAAATAACCAATAATATTTTCCTCTTCTCCAAGACCAACATGCTAAGGCTAGAAAGTAGAGTTTTTCTTTTCCCGGACTTTTTCATTTCCCGGATCTATTTTTCAATTTCCCAAGATCCTGGAAATTCCCGCTCAATACAAATCGATGCAAAATGTTATTTAATTTAATTTATTTGAACAAGTAACATTGCCTGGGATCAATTGAATAAATGCATTCAACTTTTTTATTTCTTTGGCAAAAAGGAAAAAGTGCTTAACTCATTAGCGCCCAATGATCCCAATTGGGAACATGCACAAATAATTTAAATAAATAATAAAAATTTAATAATTATATTATATTTTTCGAAAATAGCTAACAATCTTTAAAATACAAACTGGGCGCTAATGGGTTAATGGCACCTTAAGATTTTCGTGTTCAAAAATACACATGGGCAAAATTTAAATTTTTTTGTAGGATATCTGAGAAAGTTTTAGCAAAATGACTTTTTGGTTATCTCTTTTCAATGTGCAATAACATTTGAAATAATAAAAACTTCCGATACGTGACGTGTTTAAGAATACAAATTTAAAAAGCTATAACCACAGAGAACTGATGATTATATTAAGTTCGGAGCAAAATTCCAAAAGTCACCTTTAAAAATTTAAATTGTTCTCTTAGAAAACTAAACAAAAAGACTTATTGCGACAGAATTAATTGAAAGACTACAGCATTTATTTAAAGCAAAAAAGTAAAATTATTTAAACAAATTAAAATAGGATTTAAGATCAGAATAAGCATTTACAGAATCGTTTGAAAGCCTATTTAATTTTTGTCAAGACGATTTCAAAGGAAAAACACGTTTCCTTTCTACAGGTGTTTGTCTTTATAAAGGGTGGTTAAATTGTAAGGGCCGATGTTGAATGTGAACCACACCTAAACGCCAAGTTTTTTTCCGAATTTTATTTGACATTTCTCTATTTCAGACTTACTCAATTTGAACCATGGAGAGATACACAATCCAACAACGTGTTAAAGTTTTCCAGACTTATTATGAAAATGGATGATAAATTTCGAAGAAAATCATCTTCAGTGATGAGGCACATTTTCACCTCAGTGGATTTGTCGATAAGCAGAATTTCCGCATTTGGGCGAATAATAATCCAAGAGTGATTGTCGAAAAACCAATGCACCCACAAAGAGTGACTGTTTGGTGCGGTTTATGGGCTGGCGGCATCATCGGGCCGTATTTTTTCCAAAATGAGGCCGGTCAGGCAGTTACTGTGAATGGTGTTCGCTATCGTGAGATGATGACGAACTTTTTATGGCCCGAATTGGAAGATATGGATGTGGACGATATGTGGTTTCAGCAGAACGGTGCCACTTGCCACACAGCTAACGAAACAATGGCTCTTTTGCGCAACAAATTCAATGGCCGTGTTATCTCACGTAATGGCGATGTCAATTGGCCGCCAAGATCATGTGATTTGACACCGTTGGACTTTTTCTTTGGGGTTATTTGAAAGAAAAGGTGTACGTCGATAAGCCAGCAACAATTCAAGAGCTAAAGGATGAGATAATTCGGCACATTAACGGCATGTAACCTCCATTATGCCTCAGGGTCATCGAAAATTTGGACGATCGGATGGAGGTGTGCCGCCGTGGTCGCGGCGCACAGTGAGACAACGCCGGCATTAAATACAAGGAGTCATTGTAGAGCTCTGAAATTTTGCACAGGTTAATTTTGAGACAATTCCAGTTTTTAAAAAAAAAATTAAGAAAATCCGCCCACTTTGACGCCCACCTCCCATACAATCGAAATTTGTAAAATGCCGTATTGTCCGTAATACTTTAAGTATAACTTTAAATTTTGGTATAATTGAATGTTATATTGTTACATATATTATCGGAAAAAAATTTTAAACTTTGGCCCACTTTTACCCCCACCACCCATACAACCTCAACATAAAAAGTGCCATATTTTCTAAAATATTTTAGGTACAACCTTCAAATTTGATATTACTGTAATTTATATCATTTAAAATGTTTCATGCAAAAATTACAATAACACGCCCACTATTACGCCCACCTCCCATTGAAATGCAATAAAAAAGAACAATTTTTTTTTTCATTCTATCAATAATTTTTTAACATCATCATGGTATTCTAATTTTTTCAATTTCATTCTCATTCTAAATGAATTAATATAAGGATCTGATGATATTTGCAAATAGTGCATTACATCTTCATTCGTAGAAATACGTGAATTTTTACGAGAATGGAATAGCCTACAGTTTCTATACTCCTTATTCATTGCTTCTTGCGCTCCTTCGGATAACATTCCTGTAGCAAAAAAAAAGTTAATTTTAAAAAAAATTTAAAAAAATACTTTCAAAAAAAAATTGCAAACAAACCTATTGGCAATATATCGAAGTGCTTGGTTGTTCATCATCCAAAGTTTCTTCACATATGGTGTAAAGCTGTGTAATCCATTCTTCATTATCAGCCAAAAATTTACTTTTTTTGCGCCCAGATTTGTTCCATTTGGATTTTAATTTTGGTATGAAATATTTTATTAAAGAATCACGAAATTTTTTAATAATTAAGTCTTACATTTCATTGAATTTTGTTGATATGACACCAACAACAACATCAATATCTTTATTGCTATCGATCCAAATATCAGAAATTGCACTATAAGAAATTGTTGAATTATCCATGACCTTGTAAATTTTGTTTTTAACACTTTATATAAACTTGTATAAACTTGCACTCTCAAATAGATTGTGAATTAAATATAAATATATATTGCAATTACCATTTGTTGATCAATAATATTAAAAACAACAACAATTTAATATGATTTTACAGTTATTACGTATAGCGACAGAATGTGCGCGTTGCGAATTTTTTAGTTTTTTGTATTTTTAAAGTTCTTTTGCAAACTTTTGCTATATGTTCTTAACTTCAAATGAAAGCTGAGACTTCAATCTTTCATTTGATATAAGGGTGCACCTAGGGCGAGGGGCTGCTCTATATTTCCTAGTCCATTGAAAATGCAAAATGTTCAATTTTTACACCACAATTCTGTTGTTAAGAAATTTTTTTTTGTGTTTTTTTTTTTAATTTATTTTTTCATCTACTCATTCACAACAACTAAATTAATTAAAAAAATTAAAAAAAAAATTAAAAAAAAAAAATTATGTATTTTTTTATTCTTTTGAATATTACATATTGAACTTACATATTTCAAGCGCGTTGCCATCCCTCAATTTTGACTTGCTCTAGACCAAAAAAAAATAAAGCTATGAGGCTGAAATTTCATGGAATTGTTACTAATATATCTGTTAATATACTGTGAAAATTTCATCCAAATTGGACGACACGCCAAAAACCATTTTTTGCCGCGGTTACTAAAGGGCTGTCTCACTGTGCGGCGCCCATTTGGCCGATATTTTGTTCCATACATAATTGAGTAATACCAATATGTCATAATAAAATAAAATTACAATAATTTCCTAAATAGTTTGTGTTTTATTCAAAATCAACATCGGCCCTTGAAATTTAACCACCCTTTAGTCAAAGGAACATTAAATAATTTCTAGACACTTTCAGTTTTCTTAGCACATTCTTTAAAACTTGTAATTCCTTTAAAAAAAAAATTATTTTCTTCGAATCGAATAAGCGTTTTCTTTGTTAATAACTTTTGTCATCATCTCTTACAGAATCTAATCTGAAAAATTTTTTATGCTGCTGCTCTCCATATAAAATTATTAAATTTTTTGAAGCTAGTGGGAATTTTTCATTTTTATAAACTAAATCTAGGTCTTTAAACAAATTCAAAATTCTGAATATTTTTACTCTTCTTCTTTCAAAATTTCAGAACATTAAACATTGCCTTCCTTATCGGATATAAATTTACATCTCTTTGGCGTTTAGCAAAAATGTGTTAAGTTAGTAACTTAAGTTTTTCTTTATGTTAAATTGAGAAATATTTATTTGGTGTATTTCATCGACTTTTTCCTAAGAGCAGATGAACTAAACTAAAGTGATTTAAACCAAACAAAACAGATGAAAAAATTTCTTTCTCTGGGTGTAAACTCATATTGCATTTCTGTTCCTGGGGCTCAAACCTGAAGTTGTGATTATCCTGGTACCTAAATTCTAGTATCTCAAAAGTTATTCCGTATCAACTTCATCGTCATATTTTAAGCTCGTAATGTTTCAATGTTGTTTGCGACAATTAATCACTTGAAATCATTCAAGGACGGCAGCACGTTCCACATGCAAGTAATTACTTGCAAGTAGTGTATACGTATTAATATCGAAAATCAGAAGAAATGTCAAAAAAAACACAACAATTTTTTGAGTGGCTACACAGCACAGTGCAAGTTCATTTTTAAAATGTCGTCAACAAGTAAACTTCTAGCAAAAATTGCCGTATTAAACGAATTAAAAAAAATTAAAAAGCGAATGTGAAAAAAAAATGTGGAAAAAGAAGGTTTTGGGTTTCTGTTTTCTGTTCATCTTGATGAAAAAATTATGTTTATTTTATAAAATATGTGACTACAGTATTGCCGTAGTGGCGATATCATAATGTTACAGAGAAAATATTTTGATTAACAATTTTTTTTTTCAAAATGCTTAAAATTCATGATTAAAATTACCATTTAGATGCGTTGTTGTATAGTTGTGCTTTTTTTATTAGTTATTTTTTATAAATACACAGAAAATCCGCTATAAACATAACTTTTATTTTACTAAGTACTAGAAGATTGAGATAAAAGTCATCCACGGCAACACTGTTTCTTCATTTGTCATTTTACTTGCGACAAGTGTCAAAAATTTACTTGCAAGCAAATTCTGTTGCAAGTTGAGCTGCAAGTACGAAAAATGTGATGGTGTTAGTAAAAAAGTGTTAGTGTATTGAGTTTTTCGAACTTGGTAACGAGGTGTTGTTGCGTAAATTTATGTATTTAAAAACTTTTCGTTGGCCATGAAAAGAAATGTATTTTTTGCTACGTATGAAAATTATAATAAAACGCAGTGTGCAATTGTTTTGAAACTAGCCTTTAATATATTAATAAAGGCATTTTTCTTATTGAATTTTTCTTAACGAATTTTATTTTTGTATGTTAAAATACGCGGTCAACTTCGAGACCGAAAACGGTATATTGTTTAACACACTATTCTTTTTAATATTGAGCTCAGCCAGGATGTCATTTCATAAACCCTAAACCCACAGAAGGATTAGGTTGAAGTTATAAACGAATACTAAGTCTTCCTTTTGCTTAAATATTTGGAAAAACCTATGTAGCTTTAAACTGTAATCGTTGTTTGAGCCATTATTGCTAGTTGATGAAATATTATTGAGCCAGTACTCTTGACACATTTACAACATCAATCAATCAATTTGCTTATATTCTTTTTACACTGATCAACATCTAACATCAACCATCAAACAAAAATGTCATCATTTTTGAAAAAAATGGTTTGAAAACAAAAAATGTTTTTTTCTACAAAAGTGCCAACATTTAAAAAGAAAACACAAAAATGTATTTTAAGTTCCATTTGTTTAAAAATATTAAAAATACCTAACAAAAAAACATTGCAATAAAAGAGAAAAGTTGACAAATGGTAAGTAACGCTGCTTTCAAAAAAAATTTTTTGTCAGTGATGCCACAATAATAATAAAACTTATTGCCACTTTTCTAATGATGACACTAAAATAATCGAAAGGTGTTGAATGGAATAAAATGAGATAGGAAAATCTTTTAAAGATGTTGAAAAATGTTGGTTTTATCCCTATGTATTTCGCAATTTGTGGAAAATTGATGGTAGATGTTAGATGTTGATCAGTGTAAAAAGGCTATTACGGATTTACTACTTTTAAAGGCATAACTTTTTTTTTAGTTTAAGGGTTTTCTTAAGTCGCAAGGGTATGCCAATAAGACACAGAACACAGCGGTCCTCAGCGCCAACATAAGCCATTCCTTCCATCAAACTCAGCCTGATTTATGCGCCAAAGTCATGGAAAATTGGACATTTTGGATGCCATCCACTAAGAGAAGCCGTGGCTGACATATGAACGATGCTATCTATATACCACAAATAACTATCAATAGGTCTTTTAAACGTATAATAAATAATAATAATCGATAATATCTCACAGACACTTTTTTGTTTTATTTAAATGAAAAGATAGAAGGCGCTTAATTAAATACCCTTTACGTAATCTCAGTGTTCCGAAGTTAATTATTTTGGTGCTATAATATTATGATATTACTAAATCAGACTATATCAATAAGTTATTTCACCAATCAATCTATTAAACTTTTAAAAAAATCCTGTCGACATATAACTGACTTAAACATCACCTCGTATAATAATTTGTTAGCAACATATATTTTTACACCCAACGTTTTAAAAACAACCAAATTGTGTGTTTATGGATGCTGTTCTCACTATGATTGTGGTTTGGTTTCGTTGTTATTGTTATTGCTCTTGTTGTTGTTTTTATTAATTTTTTTAAACCGTTTATTATGGCCTGAAGACCATATGAGACCTAAAATAATACATACATTCATACATACATTTAAAATATAACTATTTTGAATATAAAAATACAACAAATTCCACATACATAAATATATTTTCTAAATAGATTTATAGTCAGTTTGTTGCTAAAACTATATTTTATGAACATGCAAATACAAATTATAATCAAGCAAATATATAAAAGCAAACACAAGCACACAAGCAAACTCACTCATACAATCGCAATACACATAAATACTTATACATTTACATATTGCATGAATTCCTAGTTATGGAATATATTGTCTGCTATAATTCAACATTTCAGTAGCAATTTTTCTGCTGCTGTTGTTGTTTTCGTTGGGTTTCGCCTGTTTGGCTAAATTGTTTATGACCTCACGTTTTTCCTATAGAGAAAATTGGAAAGATTTCTCATTGCATGTAGTATTTAACGCATGGTTCATGTTCATAACATACGAGGCCAGAGTTAGGATACATAATAATAATTCAACAATGAATCTTTTTATCTGTGTTGTATGCATGTTTGAATGTAGATGTATTTACGAATCTGTAGTGTTTGCTTGTGTATATTCGACTACACACCATATTTTATCCATGGAAGCTCTGCACTTTATTAATGTGGTATATTTACATATTGTTGTAAATTTTCTATGAAGTTAAGACATGGAAAGTTTCTTTTGCAATTGTTGCAGGCTACACTAGCCGATTCTACTTAAAGCATTAAAGAAATTTTGGACAATATAGCTTTATTTTGGTCTTTTACTTTAGAATATACTCTTGAGTAAATAAAATCCTGGGTTTGGTAAAATTTAACGCAATAAACTCAAAATTTTTTATGATTTTGTGTCAGGTCAGCCGGATTACGTTTAAGTGAGATGAAATCAATTACTTGAATATCTTTCAATTTGAAAAATCTGACGACTTTTATTAAGTGGACATGAATAGAGCGGCTCACACATAATCAACATGTTGGTAGAATTTCAAATACAAACTAAATAAAAAAAAAATGTATTTATAATTTATATATAAATAAAATAAGTCAAGCTGAGCCTTAGTGTTTGTTCAATTTTGAATTTAATATAAAAGACATATGAAAAACCAACCGTTACCAAAAAGTAGACAATATTTTTTACAGCGAGACTCAATATTAGTATAGTTTAAGGGTCGCATGGGACAGTTTACAATTTTTAGTGTTGATCCAGTGATCCGGCAACAACTTTTCGTAACTTTCTTTGAAGATAGTTGAATAAAAATAAAGGGTTTTAAACTAGATTTTCTCCATATTTTTGGTATTTTACTAACAACCTTGTAATGTTGAGCCAACGAAATAATTAGTGGCGTGTGTATTTAATGGGCTGCTTTTGGTGCTGCCAATCTTCTGGAGGATTTTTATACCATTTGCTTTACCCACACCACAATAGCGGAAAGGGTATTATGCATTTGTGCTGATGTTTGTAGCACCATAAAATATTGGTCCTATACCCACCTTTCGATTCAGAGTCATGCTAATGTAAATCTTGTGCACAAAGTACCGGTCGCAATTTTGGAGATACGTAATTTGATGAAATATGGTACATAAGCAAGTTTAAAACATATTATGTTTAAATAGTTTATATAGTTTCCTATATGCAGGCTTTCAAGGTCACTTCAAGGAAACTATATAAACTATTTAGAGTAATCAAAAAAGGTCGATCAACACTTATAATCATATTATGTTTAATATAACCATATGATTGCCAGCGTCAACCATATTATGTTTGAAATGGTCCTCCATCAAGAAACCACAACCATATTGTTGTTGCCTCCGAACATGTTATGGTTAATAATAACTAAAATATGTTTAACATTTATAATAGCATGGTTGGTTTTCAACCATAGCATGTTGCTCTTCGAAAAGAGGAAAATACTGTTGTTAATTTAAAAACAAATTATGTATTGTCATATTTAACCATAACATGTTAAGTGGCAACCATAATATGGTTGTGGCTCCTTGATGGAAGACTAATTTAGCGATAATATGGTATTCGGTGACAATAATAAGGTTAAATTAAACATAATATGTTTAAAATTTACTTTAAAAATAATTTTGTTGGAAGTGGCCATATTTTTTTTTTTTTTTTTTTTTTTTTTTTTTTTTTTATTTAATTTCCTAAGCTAATCCCGCGAAGCTCTTCGCTTGTCTGCAGGAAAGAAACCAGTGTCTCTGGCGGGAATCGAACCCGCAACCCCGGCGCTGATAGACAAGCTCACTACCAGCTAGGCTACAGGGGCACACAATAATCTACACAATCTAATTGGTACAAGCCTATTGAAAATGGGGAATCGGTCCAAATTTTAACAAAGCTTCCATTCCAGCTTCTTTGCGAAATATGGTCTTTGTGCCCTTTATTTATATTATTATGTTGGTATTTTAAAATTTGCCAAAACTATTTTTATTGCAATCCAAATCATCTTGCTAAATTTTATTAAACTTGGTTCATATATGACCATAACTCTCATACAAATACTACTCCCGAAAATAGCTTTAAATGCTTTATAAATGTTAGTATTAATATTAAAATTGACGACAATTACTTTTAAGATAGCCCATATGACATAGAATATGGGACCACAAGGGCCATATACTTTAAGGCAAACAAATCATATACCTATACATAAATGGAGATATCTTAAAAATATTCGGCACAAAGAACTTTGATGTGAATCTTAGCCTCTTTTACATAATTTTGTTCTGGCGGGTCCATGATTGCTTATATACTGTGGTGTAGGGTATCATAAGGTCGTGATTGACCGACTATATTTTCCTACTTGTTTTTATGATTTCTTTGTCCACTTAAAAATTTACAAATATTCATATCCTATACAAATTTCAGGAAAATTGGTTCAGTAGTAGTCTATAGGAAACAAACAAACAAACAAAATTTAGCACTATTACACACCCTTACAAAACCTTATCACCCTACCAATTCAATTGAGAAATTGTTCGTTTACTCGTTTTGATAAATTTTTACCAATTTATATACACTGTTTAATGATACTTGTACCACTGATAAAGTTCCCATTTCAAGACTATCCGTAACACTGTGCTTTTGTTAGCTTCGCCAGTTTAAAATGTTCCTTTATATTATTCTGTTATTACTCTTATGGCAAATGCAATTTGTTATTTGCCTACTAAAGGATAATAAACTATTGCAATCAATTCTTCTTCATGAATTCTCTCTGTGCACTACAACTACTAAAGCAAATTTATAATGTACACTAAATAGTATTTACTATATATACATGAATGTATGTTTTATAGTACAATAAGTGAATTTAATATATTTTGTAGGTTTGTCAGAGTATAGTTTTTAATATATATAAATATATATATATGTATGTACAAACATTCATGCATATAATAAATAATGGCTTAACAAATTCATAAATAATATTTAACTATAAATTTTACAATATTTATGTCTATAACAACATTATAGTCATTTGTGTGATAATTTATTATGTTTTGCATACTCGCTTGCAGACGTAGTATGAGTTACTATTCTATTGCTCTGCAGTGTACTCGTTTGCATTAAATTATTTATGTCTGTTTGAATTCTATATGAATTATTTTTTAATATCGACTCCAGAGCGTACTACAGTTCATGCAATGTACAATGTAGTTGGTACTATGTACGTATTTTACGTACATGTTTATAAGCAGTGTGCTTTGTGCAGCATTTGTAGAGTTTTGTTTTAATAGATTTGTTGTAAATTTTCATAGTCATATATCATTATGTGGTATTATTGAAAAATGGCTAGTTTGACTCCCATGGCTAGTTAGTTCTTTTTTTTTTTTTTTTTTTGTATGAAGGTTTTGTTTTTGTTTGTTTATTAATGACCTACAGAAAATATTATAAAATGGATTATTTGCATTGACAATAGACGCAGTTTATCTGAAATGCAATTTGTTATAATCTATGGAGTTGTTTTTATAAATAGATAATTTATAACATAAAGGTTACCGAAAATTATGCAATTATCGTTGATTATAATATGTATCTGGAATGTTGTTTGGGTTGGTAAATTAGTGTGGAGCTGAATTTTTATAGCCTCGACCACTAGTGGTGAATAAGGGCGTACTAAATTGTCATTCTGTTTGAAACTGTATTAATATTCATCTCAGACTCAATAAATATATCGTCAAATGAGTACAAAAAAGCCCTTAGTTACAAAAAATTAAAAATCGACAATTTGATTGACTATAATGCAGCGTATCAAAATACTTGTTTCTGGAAAATTTTACATAACTTTCCTATCAACCCAATTCTAAAACGCCTAAGTGACAAAACCATGTTGTAATTTGACTGAAGCCCTTTTGTTTTCAGATAAAACAAACTCCCAAATTCGTAAGTTTGATATCTCTGCAAGTAAAACAAGAACTGTTGCGTTCAATGTTCAAAACATAAGAAAACGTTTAGAATAGAAACTTTTTAAGAACGAAATAAAAAAATAACTTCTCCAAATTGCGTAGGTGTGAAGTTGCAATAGAGCTTTTTCCATCTTTTGTCTAAAACTTTTTTCTTCGAATTTTTAATTTTTATTTGGCATTTTCACCCTCATCCACCTATTTTTTTTTATCGCGATTTTACTACTTTTGTATGAGTTATATCCAAATAATTTCTCTCATGCCGTTCAAGTTGCTTTCTATGGTTCAAATGCTACTTTTAAGATTTATTTTATTGCGTTTAAAATGCCGTTTTGCAAGTCAACTTATTATTCTTACACTGTCATCATTGCAATACATTGTAACTTTAACATTTCCGTTAAAAGCAGATGCCATTTTTATATTTTTATTAAAGATTTATAAAAAAAAAATGTTTAATAAACAGCAATGAAGTGTTAAATATAGAACATTTACGAATATGCCAAAAATTGTATATGATTATTAAATACAGGGTCTTTTAAGTTCTAGTATTCTTTATTTTTTTGACAGACCTCTTTTGCTTTTTTGGCTATCAGGGGTGCTCTGGAAATTGTTTTAAATACACTTTTAATCTAATTTTTATATTTATTTATTTTTATATTATTCGAATGTGTATTCTAAGTTATATTACAAACCTCAAAAGCTTTTATACTTTAATAGGCTTATTATTTCAATATGTTCCAGGAATATTTTCTATGCACTATCAGAAATTTCGTTTGTATATTTCTGTTACGAGGCTTACTTAAGCTATTCTTTGGCTAGCAATGAAGTTAATTATAAAGAAAATTTATACAACTATTAGATACCAGCAGAATGTAATGCATTTTCTGGCCCGATACGGCCAAAGGATAGCTAAGGTAAGCATCCTAACAGAAATATACAAACGAAAAATTCTGATAGCACAGAAAAAATTATTGGTAGTTTTTTTATCAATTAAAAAATTTATTTATGAAGTATTTTAATTTAATAAATGTGATAATTGAATCAATTATTTTTTTTGTTGAAAGAAAATTAAAAATATAATTTTGATTTAATTAACATTTTCGTTGTTTTGAAATAAATTTTGAATTAAATTATTAATTAAATAACAAAAAATTATTTCGTTTAAAATAAAAAAAACTTAAACTTGTAAAATTGTTGTAGGAAATTGTCAAAATCAATCAACACATTGTTTGAAACGGCATAGTTTTTTGATCATTTTTTTATTAAAATTAAAAAAATATAATTTATTGGAAAAAAATTTTCAAAATATAAAATTTTTAAATTTTTAGTAATCAATATAATCATTTTGGTAATAGTTGCAAAATCAACAAATGGGTTGCTTGATTCTATGAATTTGGAATAAATTTTGTGATTTGAGACATTTTTTAGTTTTTTCTGTGAGTGCATAGAAAATATTTCTAGAAAATATTGAAGGAATAAGCATATTGAAGTATAAAAGCTTTTGAGGTTTGTAATTTGACTTAGAATACACATTCGAATAATATGAAAATTTATTTAATGAATGTTACTCACCATGAGAAATAAATTCCCAGATTCTATTTTTATAATATTTGTTTTAAAATTCTGTTTAATAGAAAAATATTTTTATAATATTTTTCATAAAATTTTTTTATTACAAAAATCTTACTAAAAAACCACTTTTAAAATTCTTGCGTTTTCGAAAAATATGTCGAAGGTGAAAAAAATAAAAATTATGAGTTAACACACCATTATTGAACAAGTGCCACTTATTATTTAAATGTTTATATTTGTTTTGTGATTTATTTTTAATTTTTTAAATATTAACTAACTATATATAAACTAAAAAAAATACAAAAAAATATTTCAAAGAAGGAAAACCTGATGTGATGGAGATGTTCTGAGTACAGATTCGAATTCAGCACAACTCTAGATATTAAAAAAGTACCTATGTATTTTAAAATTTTGCGCCCTTAAAGGCCGTGTCAGATAAAACTTTTGCTTCGCGTTGCGTTACATATACGCTTTGACATTTGAGTTAAATGTACATGTTTATATGGCACTTGTCACATAAACTGCTTTTAACGCAAAGCGAAGCGAAAAGTTGGGCAACTCTCATCTTTTTGCGCGCTTTGACAATCTTCTAGTATAATTTTTTTTATTTATTTTCTTTTTAACACACAATGTGTGAGTGTTGTCAAAGTTTTTATTGTGACATACACTTTTTGCTTTACGCTTTTCTGTCAAAGTATATGTAACGCAACGCGAAGCAAAAGTTTTATCTGACTCGGCCTTAATAGTTGATATGGCATTTTTAACATTTGACATTCATTCACACTAAAACTCAGTTCAAACCTATAAAATATTTGATGTCCTAATCGTAACCACTACATTTATAAAAAAATTATTTGCTTTAGCAAAACGTTTGACTAGATCAGATATTATTTAACAGTTTTTAAATTACATTATTCAATTATCTTCTTATAAATAAAGTTTAGTAAATCAATGATATTGTTAAAAAAAAAGCTTAAGTTGGTAAATTTTCTGGTCACGCTTTTTTTGAATTTTTCGTCAAATATTTGTTAGGAAGTGGTGATTTTGACATGAATGATAAAGATAAAAAAAAATTAAACAAAAAATTGGATTCATTAGATAATGACGATAACGGTCAAACCTAAAAAAAAACTCGCAATCTCATTGGAGTCACCTAATAAAAACAATATTTTAAAAAGTTTGCATGCAGCAGAATCTATCCAAAAGCAAGGAAAATGAGTTTCCTACGAGTAACACCATAGAAAGACATTCATCTTCAAAATGTTGCTGAAACGCCTTAATAAAAAAGGGGTTTTCATCTAATCGTTATTAGCGATAAAAAAAAAATGGATCTATTACGACAACCCGAAGTGCAACAAATTGTATGTTAAGCCGTGCCAACTAACCCAATAAACGCCAAAGCCGAATATTCATGGCGAAAATGTTATGTTCTCTCTTTAATAAAAACCAAAAATCCTTATCTGTTTTGATCTGCTGAAATCAAGCCATTCGAGCCCTCTTCCAAAAAGTTAGCATCGGCCGAAAGACGTGGAGAATATGCGACCAGACATGAAACCGTAATGTTAAATCATGGAAGTGCTCGATAACAAGTTGCAAGGTCAGTTAAAAACTATTTAAACAACAATTCCAGCCTTGGCCTCTGATCTGCGAAATTGGGTTTATACATTGCTGCCTCACAAATATTACCCAATTTCTAATAATGTTTTTTGGAAACAGTTTTTCCAACGTTAAAAAAACTGCAGTCAAAGTAGAAAAATTGCCATTTCTTCCAATTCTTCATTTGTCATTGGCAAAAAAAAAAAACTGTTGCTTTTACTTTTGATTCATTAAATGTAAACTGTCACTGTCAACCAACTCAAAAAGCGAAAAGTTGTACACAAATTTTCGTTTTTCGTTCGACAGTTTTTGGTTTCGACTGCAGTTTCTTAAAAAAATAAAAATTTTGTGTTAACACTCTCTTTATGATCAAGTGCGATATGTACAATATTAATAAGCAAATATTTTATTTCCATTCAAAATGTCTATAATTTAGATTTGTAAATGAAACACGAAATTGAAAGACCCTGTACAAGTTCATATTTGGTTCAAAGTAAAGTGTTAAGATAATTATTCCATCAGCAAGATAATTTTCCTACATACTCACATACACATAGATGCAGATGTTTCCTCAAGTTAAAACAAAGTTGAAAAAAACCAGATAAAATCACACATACACACACACACACACATGAGTTATTTGAAATATTTGACATTCAGTCATGCCACAACAAGTGTAAATGATACATGCACAATACAAACATGAAATTTTCACCTGCCTGCTTATGAACATGTTAAATTGCAACGACGACGACGAAGATGTATATCTTTTTAGGTCGATTAATGTGGTCAGTTATTTTGGCATGCAATGTTAAATTTAAGACACCAAAAACTTAAAAAAAACAGGCCATAAAACACAAAAACAACCGAACAAAAAAAAAAAAAAAAAAAACTCAAAGATCGTGACTGTATTGAAATGATGTTCTACACTGCACTCTGCAAGACAACCAAGCCAACGACAAAATTGATGTCAGAAGCAACATTATCAGTTAAGATGAGATATAATACAATCACCATAAGAAAAATATTTTGTTTTTAATTTTTGCATATCACTTGAGACGATCAGAAATGAAAACTTTTTCTCTTTCCATCTGATTGTTGGGCGATTACTGCTGCCACATACCACAGGCCGTAAATCATGGTGATCAAAAATGAAAAGATATAAAAGATAAAAAAAAAAAATTGTATATAATTTAAGTTTTTTTCTTCTCGATTCATTTTTTATTTAACAACATCGAAACATTTAAATAATTTGATGGCATAAACAGGTTTGTTGTTAAATAAATTTTCAATAGACTTGGGAGTTCAACGCTGTAATTTTAAACTCAGCGGGAGCACTTTGCTTAATTGCCTCTTGAATATCTTTATACTTATAATATTCGATTGTTGCACCGTACATCCGTACATCCGTCCGTCCGTCTGTCTGTCTGTCTGTCTGTCTGTCTGTCGGACTGTCTATCCTGCTTTGGCTGTCTATCTTACGATTTTGTTGATGCCATAAGCTTGACAAGCCAATTTGACACTGCGTGTTATGTGACATTAATGTTTATACTTTTTACTAAAAACTTCATGGATACATACATTATTGTATGTTTAATTTATAATACTTTTAAAATTTCAATTAAAATAATGCGACCAACTAAATATTTTGCTTTAGCTGTAGACTTGAATTTATAAGGACATTTTGTTTTTAGTACTTAATTTTAAATTTTGTTATTAAGTTTTTCGAGGAGCGGTCTATTTCTAAGAAATTTAAGTCCTCGGCTTTATACATCATGACAGATATTTTCGGAAATGGAGCTAAAAGCTGCTTTATAGTATAACATCATCTAACATTTTACAGAAATTTTATGTCTATTCTAATATTTGAGAAAGATGAATAACTGTGGACCAATCGATAATGGTTCTATGGTCTATATACAAATTTATGCATCTGACAAAGCTCTACATAAAGTGCATCTTCATATATTAACCGAGAGTTCATTGCCAAGAGTTAGAATAATTTTAGCTGTTTGGTAAGGGCAGTGAGGTAAAGTTGTATAAAAAGTTTTAAGCGGCTCTAATCCCGCAAAGCATTATTTTAAAACAATGTATTTTTAATTAAAATGTTGATTTCACACCTTGGCCTTGTTTTTAATTTGCCGGTTCGAACTTTTTTTCCAATCTTCCAATTTTCCAATTTAATTTCAATTGGATGCAGTTCCAAAAACGGAGTCTGCATTTAATTTCTATGGGCTAAGGTTCATGCGGCGTCCAAATTCAATTTCTGACTCTTAAAATAATCCGTTTACGTAAAATGTCTCTTAACAGCTCCAATATTTGTCCTGCTGTATGCCTAAGACCCTATCTAATTAAAGCAACTTTTCCAACATGCTCCGGTTTGAGCAGCACCGATGCTTACTCAATAAGCGAATTCTTTATTGGAGAACTGTATACCATAATCTCCTTTGTAGAATAGTTGCCGCTTATGAATCACCTTAATATTTTTGCCCACTGGTGCAAATTAATAGTATCAAATAAACGTTAAATTCTCTTGATTAAACGTTTAATTACCTTGATTAAACGTTTAATTAACTTGATTAAATTTTTAATTAAAACTGATTTTGTTTTTTATTTATGCTTTAATTGGTGAACAATTTTTTTCTCTGTTTTTAAAATAATATTCAGTTATTCAGGTTCATTGTTTTATGGTCTGCCTTTCCATTTTCAACTTTGGAAGTGAAGTGAAACAATCGGAAAATAAAAGAAATATATCGCTAACTAAAATGCAAAAAGGTGTAACTGACAAAAAATTCAAAATCGAGTTTTTGATTGATTATTATGAATGCCATTAAACTACATGTCTTGACAAAATTTTACTCTTCTGCGATCAAAAATTTCAAAAAAGGAACGTAACTACAAGAGTGTTTGTTTTATAAATGCAAAATTACGTAATACCTCTTTTATTTCTAACAAAATATAATGAAAATGGTTTCCTTTTAAAATTGTTTGAAGAATTCCATGTACGACTTATCAGTGCATGTTTTCTAACATCTTTACAGTTTTCAATTTATAAAATTTTTTGCTTCTCCTGTAAAATAATATTTTTGTTAGTTACGCCTTTTTGCATTTTAGCTAACGATATGTTAAATTAATAAAGTAATAGACCATTTTAACCTGTTGATAGTTTCGGCGTTCCCTTTACTTTACAAAGGATTCGAAATTTTCTTTACCACTTTTTTAAGGAAAATAATAAAAAAAAAACTTTAATTAAATACATCTTTTTTGGGTTGTTATACTAATTTCCCAAGTATTTGGTTTCTTCTTTACTCTGCATTGACTTCGAATATCTTGTCAGCTTATCTATTTGTATTTGTTCACCCGAGGTATACAAATTTAGTGCCGTTCTTTTGTATATGTTCTTATACCTACACCACCATTGGTGGCAGGGTATTATGGGTTTTCCCTGATGTATGTAACACTTACAAATATTGGTCCTTGACCCCACCTTGTAGTAAACCGATTGACTCAGAATCAATTTTTAAATCTATATAACAATGTCCATCCGTATGGCTGGGTGGCTGCCCCTGTAAACCTTGCGCACAAAGTGCAGATCGAAATTTTAAAGATAATTTGATAAAAGTGGTAAATACGATTTAGTTGGCATAAGAAATAAGCCTATTGAAAATGATAATAATCGGTCCATAGCTTCACATAGTCTTCAAACAAACTTCTTTCCGGAATATAGTCTGTGTATATACCTATTATTATGGTGTTTGGATTGAATTTGCCTTAAAAACTTGTTTATTGCAATCTAAATCATATAACAAGAGTTTATTAAGATAGGACCATATTTGACCCATAAAAATGCCACTTCCGAAAGTCGCTTTTAATGCCATAACTTCGTAGTTTGTTCCTTAAGTCTTCTTCACAAAATGCTGAAAAGAAACAGAGACAAAATAATAATTAAAAAAGTTAAAATGAACTCAAACCATATAGCATTCTGCCCCGCCGTGTATAACACTTATGACCGTTATTACAACTTTCCATAAGTAAAAGGTACGATTTTATCGGACCTGTAAAAAGTTATTCATTACTTTAACTTTACTTTAACCTAAAATAAGCGATAAACTAAAGCCAAGTTCATCCTTTCTGGTATGTTAAAGTAATGTTACAATTATAATTAGTTTTTATACGTGTAATAAAATCCCAGCTTTAACTAAAGCCTTGTTGTAATAATGGCCCTTTCTATGAAAATTTGGTGCTGGTATGTCTTTATTTGACTATTGATTTCATGTAAGACCCCTCCCTTGAAAGACTTTAAGACCAACAAATTTTAAAGAGATGCAGACATCTAGAGAATATTCAGCATTAAGAATTCTGATTTGTATGAATCTTAGCTTTATAATGTAATTTTGTTTCGTTGGGTCCATGATTGCTCATGGATTCCAAATAAGGTACGTTTATACTTATTTATTTGTTAAATGTATTGTTGCTGTTCTCGTCATCTTTAAAGTTAGAGTACTTGTTTAAAAATGTGGCCCTAGGAAATATGGCCCAAAAAGGCAAATTAGAATAAACGCCTAATTTAGAGCTATTTTTTATTATGCAATGCAACCCAATTTTTTTAATGAAATGTCACCCAAAAATTATGAAAAATATAGCCCTAAAAATAAAATATGTCCCTAAGTTTACGATAATTCTTTTTTTTTTTGAAAAATTACCTTACATTTTTTTATAAATATTTATCCAAAACTAATGCATTTAAGTATACCAAATACTTGTACAGTTTTGGTTTCTAAAATTGCGCGAAAGATAGCGTGGTTGGGAATCGCCCGGCGGAAGGATTTTCTCCTCTATGGTATAACAAACACCTGATTCGTTAACTAAAGCTTTCAGTATTAGTAAATAATAAATAGTCCCAAAATAAAAATTGCGATTTTATTTGGGGCAATTTTTTTTTTTTTGTAATTTGGGTCAATTTTTATTTCACATAAATTACAAAAGCACCCCAACGAAAGAATATTAATATAATCGTATAGTAAAAATAAATAATTAAATCAAAAATACCTTAAAATTGCGCTTTTATATAAATTTTGGACCATTTCTCATTTAGTACTTTTGAGTCATATTGCCAGGCGTTACATTTCGCAGCGCCTAAAAATTCATAAATTAAACTTAGCCGGTCCCATTAAATCTCCTCTCCAAGCGTTTGCTAAGACAGGCAGCACTTTTAGCATAGTCCAACAACTTACACTTACTCATACCCTTTTTCTCTTGCTGGAAGTAATTTATTTTGAAATCTTTGTGTTTTTTTTTTCATTCGACTCTTGTGTTTTTGAATGTTTTTGTGCTTTGGCGATTAATAATTATCAACAGTTGCCTCGACGGTGGTCTCCCACTTTGAAAAATCACTTTGCTGTTTTCATTTCTTTTTCTCCTTTGGATGTTTCATCTTAAAGAAGTCGTTTTATTGAGCACAGTATGCGTGGAGCAGACCACAGATTAGAGTTTTTTTTTTCTTTTGAACGTCTCAACTTTTTAATAAGTGTTGTAGCCCCCTTTGAAATATTGTGTTTAATGTTGTTTGGATGTTGTTTAAATTGGCTGCCGCTTTACTTTTAGTTGTTGCTGATGTTGTTGGTATCTGTCTTTTTGTGTTGTTGTTATTTAACAATATATATACCCTCAATATATCCCTTGACATTTAAATTAATGCCTTTGCATGTGTTTTTTCTTCTTTTTTTCTTAATTTCTGTGTCGTCTTTTATTTTGTGTCTAAATTTTTTTAAACTTTTTTCTTAAGAGGGGAGATGTTATTTTTCCTGTCATTTTGTCATTTTAACATCTTTGACTTGTTTTTATACTAATTTTTAAAAGAAAAACCATTAATTAACTTAAAGGGTATTGAAATATTTAAAAACAAGTGTATTTTTTATTTTAATGGTTAAATAAATTTTTATATTACAATTTAACTATTTATGTTTTTCTGATAATGTCATTTAGAGAAACACATTTTCATAATTTATATAAATGTTTTGATAGTTTTAATGGTGCGTGACATGAGAAACGTTTTAGTTTGAATACCGAAAATTTATATTTTTGTAAAGGGGAGATAGTAATTTTGTTGAACATCTATCTTTTGCTTTAAGTTAAAAAAAATATATATATGGGGGATTTCATGTCAAGTGACCCAATTTTGAAATCGATGTCTTCCGATTTGGATGAAATTTGCACCAAGGTTAGTCCTATTGGATAGTAGTTTAGACACAAATTTTCAACAAGATCGGTCTAAAAGTTTCTGAGTTAGTGGGGGTCAAATTTTGACATTTTGGCCATACAGGTGTTCTTTCTTATCCATGTAACTTATTACCTATTGGTGTTAGCAAAATTTGTCCCAAGTAGCTTCGATAGCTATTTGATCCATCTTTTGAAAAAAATTTTTTTTGTTTTTTTTAAAAATTTTTTTTATTTTTTTTTTTAAATTTAAAACTTTTTTTTATTTTTTTTTTAGCGGGTATGTTTTTTTTTTTTTTTTTTTTGTTAAAAAGAAAGCTTATGTCTTTTCCTTTAAGGTAGTTTTGGTCCCTTTTTGGGATGCGAGCGGCTTATGTATAAAAAAAAATAATTTCTAACTCTAGACAAGGGTTTTTCAATTTTTAGCATATGCAGTGTTCTTTCTCATCCATTTAACTTATTACCTATTAGTGTTAGCAGAATTTGTCCCAAGTAGCTTCGATAGCTATTTGATCAATATTCTGAAAATTTTTTTTTTTGTTTTTTTAAAACTTTTTTTTTTTAATTTAAAATTTTTTTTTTAAATGTAAAATTTTTTTTTTTATATTTTTTTTTATCCGGAATGTTTTTTTTTTTTTTTTTTTGTTCAAAAGAAAGCTTTTGTCTTACCCTTTAAGGTAGTTTTGGTCGCTTTTTGGGATGCGAGTGGCTTATGTATAAAAAAAATTATTTCTAACTCTAGACGAGGGTTTTTAAATTTTTAGCATATGCACTATTTTGAATTTTTTCCTATTTGTGTTTAAGTGTTTCTAAAGCCTTAAAAATAAAACGTTTGCAAAGAAACTAGACAAATTAACCTTTCCGACGGTATGTTACAAACCCAATTACTATTTTATACCTTCGATACTATAATGCCCACAATATGGTAATCCCAGGAATAAAATCACTTTTTTCTGTAGAAATGTTGACAAATAATTCTTTTTTCAATTTTTCCTACATAAATTTTATTAAATTATTTATCTTTATCTTTTTATTATTATTATTAGAAATTATTATTATTATAATTATATATTAATTTAATTATTATTACAAATTAATAAAAAGAATTTAATTTGTCAACATTTCTACAGAAAAAAAGTGATTTTATTCCTGGGATTAACATATTGTGGGCATTATAGTATCGAAGGTATAAAATAGTAATTGGGTTTGTAACATACCGTCGGAAAGGTTAATTTGTCTAGTTTCTTTGCAAACGTTTTATTTTTAAGGCTTTAGAAACACTTAAACACAAATAGGAAAAAATTCAAAATAGTGCATATGCTAAAAACTTAAAAACCCTCGTCTAGAGTTAGAAATAATTTTTTTTATACATAAGCCACTCGCATCCCAAAAAGCGACCAAAACTACCTTAAAGGGTAAGACAAAAGCTTTCTTTTGAACAAAAAAAAAAAAAAAAAAAACATTTCGGATAAAAAAAAATATAAAAAAAAAAATTTTACATTTAAAAAAAAAATTTTAAATATAAAAAAAAAGTTTTAAAAAAACAAAAAAAAAAATTTTCCAAAATATTAATCAAATAGCTATCGAAGCTACTTGGGACAAATTCTGCTAACACTAAAAGGTAATAAGTTAAATGGATGAGAAAGAACACTGCATATGCTAAAAATTGAAAAACCCTTGTCTAGAGTTAGAAATTATTTTTTTTTATACATAAGCCACTCGCATCCCAAAAAGCGACCAAAACTACCTTAAAGTAAAAGACATAAGCTTTCTTTTGAACAAAAAAAAAAAAAAAAAAAAACATTCCGGATAAAAAAAAATATAAAAAAAAAAATTTTACATTTAAAAAAAAAATTTAAAATTAAAAAAAAAAAGTTTTAAAAAAACAAAAAAAAAAAATTTCAGAATATTGATCAAATAGCTATCGAAGCTACTTGGGACAAATTCTGCTAACACTAATAGGTAATAAGTTAAATGGATGAGAAAGAACACTGCATATGCTAAAAATTGAAAAACCCTTGTCTAGAGTTAGAAATTATTTTTTTTTATACATAAGCCGCTCGCATCCCAAAAAGGGACCAAAACTACCTTAAAGGAAAAGACATAAGCTTTCTTTTTAACAAAAAAAAAAAAAAAAAAAACATACCCGCTAAAAAAAAAATAAAAAAAAGTTTTAAATTTAAAAAAAAAAAATAAAAAAAATTTTTAAAAAAAACAAAAAAAATTTTTTTCAAAAGATGGATCAAATAGCTATCGAAGCTACTTGGGACAAATTTTGCTAACACCAATAGGTAATAAGTTACATGGATAAGAAAGAACACCTGTATGGCCAAAATGTCAAAATTTGACCCCCACTAACTCAGAAACTTTTAGACCGATCTTGTTGTGTCTAAACTTCTATCCAATAGGACTAACCTTGGTACAAATTTCATCCAAATCGGAAGACATCGATTTCAAAATTGGGTCACTTGACATGAAATCCCCCAAATACTAATCCTAGATAACTGCACTATTTAGTTTATTCAAGATTAGATTAAGTAAAAATTAATTAAAACATTTTGTATCTGAACTTAATTTAATTTTCGTTTATAGAATTTGTAAATAAAATAACTGAGTTTTGGGACAAAAACAAGCGATCTTGACTTAGAATTTGAACCAGACTAGCTATTAGGGGATTCATTTAATCGGGATTTTGCTTTAACCGGTTAATCGCTCGATTAATTAACCGAGATTTTGGTTTAATCAGTTAATAATCGATTAATTTCGTCATTGATCGGTTAACCGATTAATAAAGTTTTTTTTTTTAAATTTATTAATATAGTTTTCTAATATAGTTATATATATAATTTATAAATATAGTTTTTTTTAAAAAATTTATTAATTATCAAAATAATTTTTGGAAATACAAAGTTTCAATTTAAAAGGTTGTGTTATTCGTGCTTAATTCCCAATTTTTATTCTTGATAAAAACACTGAAATTTATTGTTGATGGAACAAGCTGTTCCTTTGCGCATTTCACTGGTTGCATTTCACTTGTTTGGCCAGATCGTCAGGAAACTTTATCCAATTAAATTTTAGAAAAACTAAAGATATTAAACCAAATAAAACTGTTAAGCGTATAAGAATCATAAGCAACAGTTCTACTTGTAACAAAATCAAAGTTTAAATAAAAACATCAACAATAAACAGTGAGTTTATCTTTTCTTACATTCCCCACTACAATTGATTGGAATTCTTCCAACATTAATTGTAGTTGTTAGTAGGTTAAGAAAAAACAAAATAAAAACAAAAACAACTTGCAAAAGCATGTTGCCAGTTAAGTTTTTCTAGGCCGTTCACTTGCCAGTTTATTATCAAAATAATTTTTGGGAATACAAAATTTATTAATGTTGGGTGAACTCCAATCAATTGTAGTGGGGAATGTTAGAAGTACCACCCATATGCCAAGCAAGTAACATGTGAACCGTTTTGGTAAAAATATTTTCAGCTCATTGGCAAAAATAGAAGGATCTTCTGTCTTAATTTTGAATTTTTTTTTCCAAAAAATTTTTTTGGAGACTTTTTTGTGTATTTGGAAATTTTTTGTAGAAATTTATTTTATAATATGGAAATTAAAAAAATAAGTATATCACTCAAAAATGTTAAAATATGCATTTAAAACCAAAATATGCAAAAATATGCAAAAACAAATCGATGCCATTTGCGTGGAAATCGCATCCCTAGTTATAATACTATAAAAATTTAAAATTTTGTTGCATCGATCAATCGACTGAAATTAGCCGGAAAATTGTCAATTTTAAATTAACCGATGAGTTAATCGGGTTAACCGAATGAATACCCTACTAGTTATGCAGACCAGCGTTCAAAAATCTGCAGTCAATGTAGAAAAACTGCCATTTCTCCCTCTTCTGTTGCTTTTACTTCCGTTTCATTCTATGTAAATATTCGCTGTTGTACCCAAATTTGAAATACGAGGCACTGCACCCAGAGAAAAAACATGTTTAATTATCTTCACCTCCAAAAAATATTTTTAAAAAAAATCTTAAACATATTATGTTTAATTTAACCATATTATTGTCGCCGGCAACCATATAACGTTAACGTCACGTAACGTTTCATCTGTTTGTCATCTTTCGAACACAAAAATATTACTGTTCTTATCCAACTCAACAAAAAGATGAGAACATTTAATTCCGTTTGTTTTTTTTTTTTTTAACCCACAAATTTCATTGCGATCGTGTCAGCTCATTAATGTTCATTCATTTCTGTTGAGCTTAGCTCTCTTTTGGCTGGCAAAAAAAACCAAACATTTTTAACAATTACAAAAAATAAAAAAAAGCCAGGAAAATATTTTTACACAAACAAAATATATACACGATAAAAAAACAAGCTGTTCGTGCTGCGGTCGTTGCTAATATTTTTTGTTTGTTCATTTCTTTATCAATGTAAAAAAAGAAACAATATAGAACATTCAACTATAATTTTTGTCTTCAGTATCACTACAAATGTTCTGATTTTTAACGAAGAACAGAACACTATAAAATGTTCGGCTCTTTCTTGGAGCGGTATTAGGGGTTGTGTTCGTCTACACAAACACGAAAAAAATAGAAATCGTTCCTGGGTGTGTTTGCCGAACGCTAAATAATGTTCTGTTTATTTTCGAAAACAGATTTTAATTAGCTGATATAAATAACACTTTATCGGAAAAAGTTACCTTGCCCGATTCAATTTGCCAACAAATTTTATATAAAAATCAAAAAAAAAAAAAAAAAAAAAAATCCAACCTAACTTTTCTCAGTGTTTGAAAGGCCGTATTTGTCGAACCAGGAAAAATAAATAAATACATTTTATTTTAAATACTGATTTGTCCGTTTTGATGCTGCGTTGTAATTTAATTTTTTTAATTTTTCCGCCGCCAGATTGGCTTTATTTCCAGTGTGAGGCAAAAAGAGTTTAAAAACTGTCGGCCCCTGATATAATTTCTCACACATATGATTGTATGTGAGTAATTCCATTACTTTACGATACTACATAACTGTTAGATTCACCTTTATTCATTAACAATTTATTTCCCAAACAACTATAAATCATTCTTATATCAACTTCTTAAAGAAGTTGTTTTTATCCACATGAGATAATGAGTACAGAAGCAAACATCTTGCAAGCAAATAGTGTTGAAAATTAAAAAAATTACAAAAATGAAAACAAATTCAGTTGTTTGTTTATACGGTCTAGCATTTCTAAGAGATTTATGAGAATTTTAACACGTTTTGTATAAATATGCAGTGTTTGTTGTATTCTGTTGTGTTTCCCCTTAAAGAAAATTACTTGCTCTGTTAATCTCATGTTTGTAATTATAATGATTTACTATAGATTAAAAACTTGCTTTCATGTTGTCATAAAGTAAATCATTTTTACAGAAAATAGCATCACACTCAAGCAGCAGTGGAGAAACAACTTCATAAATTTATCCTTAAAAAAAATTATACAAGCTGCTGTTTATACATCACTCTTTACTTAAGACATTACTGTGTAACCGTAATAACACAAGCAAACCACTTACATGCCCTCTCAGTGTCACTTGTTAGAAAAAAAATCATGTTTGAAGTATCTGTCAGGCGAAAAAAATGCTGACTAAATAAATCTTTATTTTGTAGTAGAAGTACTTGAAAAGTAGAATAAAAAAAAAATCCCCCATAAAGGGCGTTTGTTATCAACACCTGCAATAAATAAGTAAAGTACTTTAGTATATTTTTATATATTCTTCTTTCTTTCATTCTCTATTTTATTGTTTTCTTTTTTTTAATATAAATAATTTTTATGGTTTTTGAAATTCTTTTGATCTTGCGGCACATTTTAAACATTTATGAGTTTATAGCTCTACTTAACATGGCAACAATAACAGTCAACAATATCATCATCTTTAAAGCTGCATTATTTTTACACTAACTTAATATTTTAGAACTGCTAGTTGTTGTTATGATTTCATTAGGGGGTGCCAGATTGATTTTTTAAAACTCCTTTGACATTTTTAATGGAAGTTTATTTGTTATCAGTTTATTAAAATACGTATCGCGTATGTAATTCAATAGTTTTATAGCTCAAAAAGCATGATTTTTAAGCTTAATCTATACATACCCTGCGGGAAACTTGTGTCAATTAGTCCAACGGACTGGTCCTGGTAGTTGTGAAAATAGAACAGGTACAAAAAGAAAGAACTCATGACCAGTAAAAGGAGAACCAATCATGTAACTGGTTTATAAAAAACAAAAACGTAGAAAAATTAATTACAGTACAGTCTTCACCGGTGCTATGACACATTTTTTGGGACTTTCTAATATTTGGTACTTGAATTTAATTCTAGGACTTGTTTTATTGAAATAATACTACATTGTATTAAAATACTACTACATTGTAGTAACTGTCACTAAACACGTCCATTGAGAATAGATGTGTGACTGGTCATATGGTGTCCATTAACCCCCTCCAATGACAACCCCATGTAAAGAAAGTGTTAAAACTAGAACCGGTCTCTACCACTAAAGACCTATCACGGGGCTACTTTGGTGTCAGTACGCTCTTCTCTAGGGTTATAGCTACGGTGAACATATTTTTCAAACGAAAATGTAGTACAAATGATAAATAGTATCAAGGTTATTGGAAAGGTAATAAGATAATTCAAAGAATATGATATTAGCAAATAGAACTGATATTTAACTTATTTTATTGTCAATGAAAAAATCAATAAAATATACACATTGCTGTATCGAAATATTGGAACTAATAAATAAATGTTATTTAATTTTTTATATAAAACAAAAAAACCTCAAGCTTAATAAATTATATTGCAATTTAAAAAAATTATGTTAAATTTTTTAAAATAAAAATAATTGATATGTTTCTGTAGAAGTAATTTTTTTAAACATAACTGTTTTAACATAAAACTAATTTAAGTTCTGCGCAGTTCATTTGAAATTTGCACTTTGTTATTAAAAGTGTTTCTTAAGTAGCCATTTTTAATTTGGGACTTTTCGATCATCACAAAATAATTAGCAATTGAAAGGAATCTTTTCGTTGGCGCACTAAAGGAGCCTCCTATGCAAAGGCCAAATAAACTCCTTTACAGTGTTCGAAAATAAACAGTAAATATCGCTTCTTAGTGTTCGGTTCGGTAGATTTGTGGAAAACACAAACGCTAATAGTGTTTTTGTAGTAAATCATTAAAAAAATAACGTTTTCCTGTTTGTCATCTTTCGAACACAAAAATAATACTGTTCTTATCCAACTCAACAAAAACATGAGAACATGTTAGAAAATGTTCTGTTTATTTTCGAACACTGTTAATAGCCAAAGTTTCCAAATTGTCTACAAATAGATTCGGTATCAATACTCGATATCTGCAAAAAGGGAGGCTGGCTTGGATAAGCGAGCGAGGTACCCTAAATGAAGACAGATATAGTTTTGATTTACATGACCACTTGTACTTTTGAATAAGCTCATGGTGTACCTTAACCATTTTGTGATTAACATATGCATTTACCAAGTACCCTTGTGTATGGGAGAATCATTTTTCATAGACAGGTTGCAATTTGAGCGTTTAACCGACAAAATTATACACTCCCCCTTGCTTAGGAGCTGGAGCAATCTAACCTCCACTGTCAATCGATTGAGATGACTTAAGCATTGCCGCTGATGCTCACTCCACAAGAGCTCCACTACGAATAATGACACCCCGTATAACCCACGATTTGGGTTTGACCACAGCCACTACTTGATCTCCGAGAGTACAAGACAATCTCCCGAGTCCTAAACTAATAGTCAGGACGGTGAGCTACTCACCGTGGGCCTCTGACTTTCGTAGCGCCAAATACAAAATAAGTTGCACTGTGAGCACTTCACACTCAAGAAATCCGAAAACTTCAAGAGCCGAATTATTTTGGGTGCTTGTCGCATCCTAGGTATGCATACACCTGACAGCTCCAGCATAGATTTTTAATGTCCGAGGAAAGAATATCGATACCACAGTAAACTGTCATTCTCATCTAGCCCCCTACTATATCGTTGTTCCAAAGAAAAAATAAAATGGGAAAGTTAATCTTCCAACACCTTTCCACGGCTTCTCCATGTGCACGTTAACTCTTGCCAGTTAGTCATTTATGGTCAAATAGCATCCTTTTGTATCCCAGGAATGACATAGTCCTGATTTTGCCGGGATGATGTAACATTAAAGGGTGAAATATCCTTTTGAAGTTCGCTACACCGCAGTGGGTATAGGGATTTGAAAAAAATTTTAATACAAAATTATAAATAAAATTTAGATAAAATGAGCACGACATGCGTTGATTGTAAGACTGTACGAAGTTCGGCGGGACGTCTATTAAATAATACTGAAAAAATGAATTCATTCCAAATCGACGCAATTTACCGCTTTCAATAAAAATGTGCCATTTTTAAAATTTTTATTATTTTTACTAAGCGGTTTGTTTGCCCTCTACCACTAGTAGTCAATGAGATTTGTCATTCCTTGTGAAACTTCTTTAGTAATTATCCAAGATCCCCTAAAGAATATACATTCTGGGTTACTGAGTAATTCTTTGTCGATATATCCATGTCTAACTGTCTGTCCGTTTGTTGAAAACACGCGCACTTTCGAAAGGCTCAACAGAAAATAGCAATGTTGGTGCTAAATGGTTTTTAATTCTCTCAACCAGCTTTGGACTGAAATACAGCACAATTTGCTTAAGAGAAAAATAATTATGAGCCGAGATGTGGAACAACCTCCCTACACAGAAAGAATTATCAGTAGTTTTTTTATCAATTAAAAAAATTTTTTGCAAAGTTTTTCAATTTAATTAATTTGATAATTGAATCAATTATTTTTTCAGTTGAATGAAAATTAAAAATATAATTGTTAATCAAATTATCTATAAAATTTCGACCTGTATTTTGCGCACAAGGGTTACATGGACATCCAGCCAGTTGGATGGATGGAGTACACAGATTGATTTAGAAAGTGATTTTGAGTCGATCGGTATAATAAAAGGTGTTATTGATATCAGCATAATAGAATAATGTGGGTGTGTGGAAATAAAAGAAGTTACGAGAACGAAATTTAACATAAATATTCAGTATATTATAATAACTGTAATTAGAGTCTGTTTTGTATTAAAAAATTACCATTATTTTTCTTATGCCTCAGACAAAAGCCTTAAAGTTAAAACCTTAAGAAAAGAGGTAAAACAATAGAATATAGTTTGCCACAAACATTTCCAGTATTAAACTATGGTTTATATGTGATTGAAAATAGTCTCCATCTTCTAGTTTCATACAAATTTCCTTCCGAAATGTGGATTGTACATATTTTAATTGTGGTTGGTATTCATTGTCATCTTAGTGATCACAAAATATACAGCGGTTGAATTCATCTGTATTATTTATGATAATAGTTACCATTATGTACCAGTGGTATATTTTTAATATATTAATATTTTCTTTTTTTTCTAATTCTGGGAACCAGGATTTTTACAATTCCAAATATCCCGAGATATTATGGGAAAGCCGTTTCTCCATTTGGCATCCCAAATGAAACGTCAACAAATCTAACACTGTGTTACTTATAGAAACAAATTATACAATATGCCAGAAAGTGTACAATGCATGTATTTTGTTGCACTTTTCATGGAGGTTTTTATGACTCGACATATGAAAAATCCACTAAATAATGCATTTTTTCGCTTTGCTTTCGTAAGTAATTTAATTTTTTATTTGTTTATATTTTAGTTTTTATGACGCTTGAAATAATGTGATAATTAGTTTAGACCAAAAGAAAAAATACCGACATTTTAAAGAGTTTTTGTGTGTGTGTTTCTGTTTTTATAGTCTTCCATGCAAGCAGACAGCAAGAACAGGAACTTTAACTTGAAGATACAGATGGAGAGCTATGAAATTGTTTACTGGTTATTCGCTGACATAGAATCATATAAATTTTTAAATATTATGAGTTTAAGGTAAAAGATAATTTCAATTGGTTAGATGTTGGAAATGAAGAGAAAAATTTTCATAATGTACATTTATAGGCATTTTCCTCCTGCAAAGAAGAAATTCTCCAAAATGATTCACTAAATAAAGCATTAATAAAAAAAAAAACAAAATTGTTTTAATTAAAAATTTAATGAAGTGATTTAAACGTTTAATCAAGTTAATTAAACGGTTAATTGATACTATTAATTTGTTAACTGGTGCACATTTAATTAATTTTTTAATTAATATCATTTTTTAATTTAAATCAATTTTTTTTCAGTGTGGACTATAGAGTGACGCAAGTTTAAATCATAATTTTTTATTTTATTTTATTTATTTATTTAATAGCAAGTTACACATTTTCCTTCATTCTAAGTCTGAGTTGTATAGTCGTGCGTTTGCATGTGTGCTTTTTTGATATTGAAAACAATAACAAAATTAAATAACGAATGAAAAAGCAAAACGTAAAGACAGTACAGGCATTTGTGTACTCGTTTCTTTTCCCCTCGCCGCTCTCGCCTATAAAGTAGCAATCTTTTCAATAAGAAAAGAGCCGTATGAACACAGACTAAGGAAACAAATATTGCACAGAAATGGCTTTGCCTTATATCTTAAATATTAACAGGTTAAGAACAAAAATTCAGATATATTTATAAAAAATTTATAATTTTGAAGGAAAACTATTAGCAAAAACTTTTAATATGATTTAATCATAATAAAACAAGGAAATATATTTATAATATCAATGAAACGGGCTTAATTGAAAAGAAAATTTTATGAAACTAATGTTTAAAAATGATTCCTGCCATGTGGCCGCCCGGCTGGCGCGTAGAAACCGCAATGTGGAAAGACATATGGATCAATGACTCCGCCAGCCCATAAAGCACAACAAAAATTCTGCTTATATACGTATACACAGAAAAAATGAAAAACCAACTTCAATTAACGTATTTGTTAGAAATTTGTACTATTAATTAAATTCTTTACTGATTTTCCGCCTGCAAACAAATTGATCATATCAATTAACGCATTTGTAAGTTTGAGCTTTTCTTGCTGTTCAGTTTCAATTAATAGGTTTTATTGAAATTTGACCATTAGTAAAAGAGGCTATATAAAACGTAAACACAAATCAAAATATTTTTTTCAATCAACACAGTTAATTGAAACAATTAAAAAATTGTTTGAGACTTTAAAATATTTTAAAGTATGTGTGAACGTTTTCATATTTGCAAATAAATATACACACAAACATTAAAATTTTTGTTTTCAATTAAGGCAAATTAATTGGAACAATTAAAAAAATTGTTTAAAACAGCATTATTGAATTAATTGAAAAAATGTTGGTGAAATTTTTTTCTGTGTACCCATTCCACCAG
Organism: Pollenia griseotomentosa; assembly: GCA_963931875.1. Taxonomy (NCBI): domain Eukaryota; kingdom Metazoa; phylum Arthropoda; class Insecta; order Diptera; family Polleniidae; genus Pollenia; species Pollenia griseotomentosa. The sequence continues at coordinate 184,679,728 of OZ007561.1, forward strand.
AAATGGGCTTCATCGGAAATTAAAATTTTGAATGCAAATTCAAAATCAATATCAATTTGTGCTTCAGCCCATTCGCCGAATTATTTTGATTAAAAATTAAGTGGATTCAAAACGAAATTTCAAAGCAAACGAAACAAAAAGCAACTTTCAGCTGTTAAATGGTTGCTCAAATAAAGCCGTGATGCCAACTCAAAGTTGTGACACTATAAAAAAAATACCCTTTATGTTATCCAGACATATAATATGAGGATTGTATATTTTTCTAATACCTTTCATCCACTATCCACTGTGCATTGTAGCTATATAATGAGCTCATTACTAAAGCTTAGTACAGACGATGGTCAGATCTTATAATGTTGTCATTTTTCTGACAATGGTGCCATTTAAGATCAAGTTTTATTCATTTTCCAAAAAATTTTTTACTTTCAGTTTTCAATTTGATTAAGTCTATTACCAGTTTCCCTGGTCTCAGTCCTCACAACTTATAAATACGTGTACAAGTACTCATATAGTTCTACTCGTAGTATTACTAAGAAAATTATGAAAAAAAGAAATCATCACAAATCCTGCTGCGTCTTATTTACCGACTGTGTGTTTCTGTCTGCCCATTTGTCGGTTGGTCGGTGCAACTTCAAAAGGTTATGGATTGTAAAGTAATTGTTAGTGTTTGTTGTACATTTTTAGCGTGTTGTTAAAAAAAATATAGAGCCATAATTTACATTTCTTGGTTTTTGTAGTTGTTGCTACTTTTGCCGTTTTTAAAATATTTATGTACATATTATGTGTGTATTTCATTGAAAAATTTATAGACACCCACATTACAAAAAAAAAGTGTGCAGTTTTGTATATGCTTTTATATATATAAAAGTTGTATGTGTGAGACTTTATTTGTGTTATTTATAGGGCTCGTTATGATTTATTACCAGATTACATGTTAAAGAAACTTGTTAAGGTTTTTTTTTTTAATTTAATTTTATTTTGTTTTTTTTTTTTAAATTAACAAAAATTTATACAAAAATTTCCTAGAAATATTTGTTATGAACACACGTTTGCGATATGCATGCATATATGAGAATATTACGTTTAACATGCAATATATTACAGTTGTTCATAAAAAGTCTAAAATATTTTTTAAAAGTCTTTATCCAATTAAGGTCGTAATAAGTAAAAAGAACAAGGGAATGAAAAATACCTTAATATTTTTAATAAATACATCATATTTATGTTGACTATTTAAATGATTGCTTAAATTAGAGGGTAAAGAATTATACATTTTTTATTTGCCAACAAGCGCAAGTGCCGAACCGGTTATGCTGAATCTCTGATGCACTTCACTGAAAGTAAGAACATATCAACAGTGGGCTTTACATAGGATCTTTAAATTTTGACACTTGTTGAAGCCTATTGCAATATTACGCTTTATATGGGGCATTTGGCAAAATATGGGCCGATCTTCAAGGAATATGTTGGTGTGTTAATTAAAACTATAATCTAGAATAGAAAATTGAATTTTATTTACATTGAAGAAAATTTAGGCCGTAGTATAGTAGCTTGACAAAAATAACATTCATAATCTACCAAATTTTACAATAGCGTAATTAGTTACTAGAAACAATTTGACATCAACATTATTTTTTTTAGTTTTTTCGTTCGATGTTAAGGGTGATTTCAGCAGACGGACAGACAGAAGGACATGGCTAAATCGACTAAGGATTTTTCAAGGACCCAGAGTACACATATAAACTTTCTGGAGTCTTAGATAAGCATTAAAAATGTTTTACATGGAATGAAAAACTTATGGTGTTTTCTTTTCTACAAAAAAAAATACCACATATTAAAAGGTGAATTTATAAAATGTCTTGCCTAACATGTAATAATGCAATTTTTTATTTAACGAGAGCAAAACACAAAATTGGATCGCCCTGTTTTTAACAGCTGACAAAAAGTTTGTTCTTCAATATATAAAAAAATATGTACATAAATCAAAAAGTATGTTCTTCAAAATATAAAAAAAATACACATAAACCCAAATTTGTTAATATATTAATATTAAATCAATAAATAAATGAACAAAATGAATGACCAAATTCCAATTTCTTTAGTTTGTTTTTCATAAAATATGTAAACAAGAAAATACCTTTGCCAGATTGCAAATTTATTAACACCAAGTTTTTACGATTTCTTGATTTGACGTTTTTATTCAAAAACAATTTTATAACACCGAATCCATTTAAATTTTATGTCACTGACAACCTACCATTAATAATGTAATGCTTTCTTTTGTTTTTACTATAAAATAATAGACAAAATTACTATTTAAAATTAAAAATTTTACTGTCCTGATTAGAGGCGATTTTTTTCCAACTTCGTCTGGCAACCCTATATATAAGCAGAAGCCATCTTTTTACAGGGCATTATCAACACTCTCGATTTATACGGGGCGTAAAGTGCAATGCCTTATGACATTTAAGGGTGAATTTTTTTAGAATGAAACTCTTTGAGAGCAAAGCATTTTTAAGAAAGGAACACATAATTGCATTTTTTTAAAATAAAATGTGACATTTTTTGTAGACCAATCTCATATCTAGTGGTGGAAGGTATAAAAATAATTTAAATATACGTATATTGTTAAAAAACTAACAAAAAAGATATTGAAAATACCTTCCAATAAATTTTAAAGTCGGATTCCACTGAATCATCCAAAAAATAATTTTCTGGATTTCTGGATTAGTCAACAAATGACAAAGTTACAGTGGACAAAAGTTCAAACTTCATAAAAAATTTGACGATTTTGCTCAATTTTGCGCTTTTCAAGTTAGTTTATTTAAACAAAACAATAAATTTTTTTTTAAATTTTATCATATTCGGATTCAGCGGACAATTTTACATAACGATTAGGTGTCAGATTCATTTGGTCAAAAAACTGTCACGTAGTGTTAGTGACTACTGAATCGTTTGTATTGTTTGAAGTATAACTCAGATATTTGAGTTCAAAAGAAGTCCCTCAGATACCTTTTTGTTTTAAATAACTTGGCAACGTTTTCAACGTCAATCTCCTCATTGCATCACAAGAGATTTCCGTAAAAAATTGCGATCCGAATTAGGGGAATTTAGTTTTAGAACCATTCGAGCGGATTACATCTAGCATTTGCTTGAAATCAAAAAATTTAACAGAAATGTAGAACATTTCTTAAATATTTTATCGGACAATTAATCGAACATTATGTCTTTGCCATAAAATCGTCGAAAAAGATTTTAGATTTTTTCTATAGCTTTACGTTTTTTTTATTCATCTTTTTATGATTGATAAACTGCTAAAATTTTTAAAATTTGCGGAAAGATGCATAATCATTTTCACTGGTCAAAAAATGTGGTTTAGTTATGACATTGATGGCAGTTAGTGCTATTCAAATTCACTAAATTTTAAGTTTAAGTCAAAAAGTTTGGAAGGAAATTCCTGAAATCTTCCGTTTAAAATTGCCAGGAATCTTTAAAATATTTTTCACGGGAATATAAGATAAGTTTTTGCCTTTTGATATATAACTTTTTTTTATTGATACTGTATTATAATTTTCTCAAGAATTATTAATTTTTCATTTTTTCTATAGATTTCTTCAATGAATTTTTCACAGTTTGACTTCAGGAAATATGGCCCCAAAAAGAAAATAAATAATTGCCACCAAATTGGGATTTTAAGTTTCGGAAATAAGAGTCCAACCCAAATTTTGAATAAACCTTTCTTTGTGTTTTTTTTTTGTAATTTTAACTTTTCGTGCTGATTTTTCATAACGAAGAACTACCCCAAGTTTAGGGTCATATTTCATTTTATATTTAGGACTGTTCTTAATTTTTTTGGGGTAATTTTTTATTAAAAAATGGCGCCATTTTGCATTATGAAAAGAGAAGGGTTAATTTTTTTGGGGCCATATTCCGCAGCACCATAAAAATCATATAAAAAATTAAAATTTTTCGACATTTTAGCAGTTTTGAGGCTCTAGAATGAAGTTTTTTGGGTTAGTTTGTTTTACAATATTTGTTTTTTAGCACACAGTTACAGTTGCGCCGAAGACTGAAAAACAAAATTCCAATTGGTTTCGGTGACAAAGTTGTGCGGAGAAAGAAAACAAATTCGAACAGCAGCCTATCAAGCATAAGTACTTCGAGCAATTGAACCCGAGAAGGAGTTTTCAGATGTTGCACTGTGTAATTTAGGCTGCAATATAATATATATGTGAAATTATGAGCCGATTCCCACCATTTTCTATAAACGTTGTCCTTGTGACAATTAAATAATATAATCTGAATTTCAACAAATGATCTCCAACATTTCACTTTACGCGCAAGGCTTACATGGATTGACGGACGCACGGCCATCGGTTAATTGAAACAGAAGTCGATATACCGAACGACTTATCCCCCTTTCTTATCCACATTTCAGTATACTTGAAGGGGAAACCAACCCTCCTCCTACCGTGAAATTGGATAAACTGGACTCTAAGAGTACAACTTTCATGCATATGTCGATCCGTAACCTCGTAACTCAAAAACAACTACTTTTCAAGAGACACAAAATGCTTTTTTTTTACCATATATGTATTTGAAACTTTTTGCTATATACTCTTTTATAATCCAAGAATTAGGAAAAATTCCATTATTCCGCCAAACAACAAAGTTGCAAAATTGTAAGCCGGTATTTACTGATTACTTTTCCGGTTAAAACAAAATATCGGAAAAAATCGAGTTACGAGGTTGCGGAAGAAAACCATCGATACGCGTTCTAGTCATATTTCGCCACCCTTAACGTGAATAAAATGTTCTTCGAAATTGGTTCACTCTTCCCTGCAAAATGTATGAGGAAAAGCAAAAAAAAAAGAAGAAGAAGATACAGTTCAATTTTGATGCACGCTAGGCGTGAATATATCTCATCTTTAGGCAAATATAGTATATCTTTTTGCGGTTCTAACAATCAGCGTTTAAAGAACTGCAGTCAAATTATAAGAACTGCCATTTCTTTCACTTTTTAATTTATCATTGGCCAAAATAAATTTCTGATTCATTAAATGCAAACAGTCGTAGTCAAACCAACTCTAAAAGCAAAAAGTTATACATAAATTATCTTTTTTTGTTCGACAGTTTTTGGTTTCGACTGCAGTTTTTTTAAACTCTGCTAAGAATATTAAATAAATTTCGGCAAAGAAAATCTTCATAAGTCCAAAACTATAAACAATTTGTTCGTCCATTTCCATATTTACGTTTCACCATAATATTGTTATGTGTTTAAAAAAACAATTCAGTTTTGCATTTTGCATTTTGCATTAGCATTAGCCTTTACCACCTCTGCAGTAACCATTTATTACAATTTATTTTATTTTGTATGTCGGTTTTTTTTCTATTTGAAACAAAATTAAAACATAAATCAAAATATTAGTTGTTATTTAACATGTAATATTTTATGCAGATAATGGAGAATGTTTAAATTTACAACATGTACATAAATTTTATTTTATGATAAACATGTTTTCTTATTTAAATATATTTATGGATTATAAATGTATGAGAGCACACACAAACACATACATACAAAAATTCACATAAATATTTACATGAATACATTTAAAACTAGTAGCACAATATCCTGTTGTGAGAGTTGATTATTATTGAGATAAAAATGTTTATACATATTTACTAACCAACAAATAACTTAACTGTCGGACTAACTAACCAACTACCAAACTGTGTGACTAAAAGTAAATTTATGAAACATAATGGGTTACAATGTAACCTATGCTTAAAAATTATCAAAACAACATGACTAAATAGTATTAGAGTGTAAATAGTGGGGCCTTAGTTTAATGGGCCATCCCAGAAACTATAATTTGTTTGAGCCAAAAACTTTTAAAAAGTTAAGTTTGATTAAGTTATAGTTCAGGGTCTAGTAAAGATTCTAGCTTAGGTTCTAGTTAAGAATCTAGGTTTATTTCTAGACTAGCTTTTATTGTGAAACTTTCAAAATTAATCAAATGAATCGTCTTTAATCTTGTCAATCTACGAAAGTCCTAGAAAAATCTGTTAGGAAGATGTTTAGGCTCTTGTTTTGTTTTTAGTTTTGGCAGAAATAAAAGTTTATCTTAAGAGCCTTGAAAAAAGTTCTTAGTTATATTTAATATTGGCTTTTAGATTTAATTTTTGTTTTTGGATAAAATTTTAGATCAGGTTCAAGTCAAACTTCTTGCTAAGCTTCTTGATGAGGTTTTAGTTAAGGTTCTTAATTAAGTTCGGGCTTAGTTTTAATTTTCTACATCAGGCTAGATCCGTTCTAGTTCAATTCTAGTTTAATTCTGTTCTAGTTTAAGAAATTTGGAACTCAAGCTCTAGTTCAATTCCAGTTAAATCTTTTTAGGATATGAGTATAACTATATGATTTCGTGTATCTGGCAATATTTATAGGGATAGGGCACAACTTTTCGATTTCAAAATGCTAGACTCCTTATTTTATGAGTCTTAAAAAATTGCATGATCCAAAAAATGGGGCGGGGGTGCACTCATTTATCTCAAAGTGTGGGCAAAAAGAAAAAAAATTGCCAAAAAAAAACTTCATAGTTGTTACAGAGTCACTCCTAAACGGGTGACATGTAGGACCGACCCCATTAATTTCTTCTTTCCGAAATTTTACCCATACAAACTTATTCCCTATCTCTATTTCTCAAGGGGCTTAAAAAGTTAAAACATTTTCGAATTCGTAAAAATTGGCCGCCACAACTCCTAGGATGCCTCTAGACGAGTCAAATGTTTAACTTTGGGTTTCATCTCCAACGTTTGATTCTAACATACCTACCCGCAATCTCAATTTCAAAAGGGGCTTTTAAGCAAAATGTCTATTTTGCATAAAGTTTTTTATGAAAAGTGCATAATGCAATGGGTTGGGCAGAGTTTTTGGGGACCTGCAAGACGGCGGGAGGAAAGTTGATCAACTTTCTGTTACAATCACATTTGATGGTAACGAGCAACTCTTGGAACCGGAGAAAAAACATGTTCAAATATGGTCACCTCCACTAAAACAATTTTAAAGAAAATTATGAACATATTATGTTTAATTTAACCATATTATTGTCACCCACAACCATATTAAGGCTAAACTAGTTTACCCTCAAGAAGCCACAAACATATTATAATTGCCTCTGAACATGTTATGGTTAATAATATAAACAAATAGAAACTGGGAATTATTTCCTTTCGTAGGTTACTTTATATTTTGTTCAACATTTTTTATTTTTCGAATTTATTCTATGAGCTAAATTTCAGTTAAGTATTTTATAAAGCTTTTTTGTAATAGTTCTATTCCTGAAATTTTTAGGAATGACTTTTATACACTACCAGACTATTATATTGTATTTTCTTGTTACATTTTACCTTAGCTATCCTTTGAATAGCAATGAAGTATTTTGTAACAAGAAAATACAATATAATAGTCTGGTAGTGTATAAAAGTCATTCCTAAAAATTTCAGGAATAGAACTATTACAAAAAAAGCTTTATAAAATACATAACTGAAATTTAGCTCATAGAATAAATTCGAAAAATAAAAAATGTTGAACTTAATAATATTAACTAAAATATGTTGAACACTTATAATATCACGGTTGGTTTTTAACCATAGTATGTTGCTATTGCAAAAGAATTTAAAAACAACATATTGACATAACCATAACATGATTAGTGGCAACCTTCTTGGCTTCTTGATGTAGCACTTATTTAAAAATCGTGTGGTTGTCGGTGACAATAATATGGCTTAAGCAAAATTATTAAGCAAAATATGTTTAAAATTTTCTAATATTAAAACATGTTTTTTATACCAAAAATACCCATTTGCCATTTGCTGCATTTGGGACCGATTTATTATATTTTTTGTGCTAAATACAATTTTTGCAAATTTTGATAAATTTCACGTCTTTGGTGGACAATTAACTACATAATTTTAAGAGGTAATGCATTTTTTGTATGTGTGCTTGTTTGGTGGGATATTTTTTTTTTTTGCTCTATATCTTTCGCCATTGTTAGTATCTTTATCAAGTATGTCAGGGACCATTGACTCAACTTTCCTGAGAAACGTACAATTCAAACATTTCTTGTCGATTTCCCTCACTTTCCATAATAGTCCGTTGGACATTTCGGAACAGATCTACGATAAACTAAGCGTAGTTTTGGCGTTGACAGCATAGTAAATGCATACAGTACCTGGTGAAAAGTCAGTCAATAATATGGTAAAAATTCCTGTTTTTATTTTACAATTGAATGAAAATTAAAACTAATGAACTACAGTCTAATTGAAATATTAAAAGTTTGATTAGAAAGTTTAACCTTAAGAAATATAGTTCTAGTTCTTAAAAACAAATATTACAGTTTGATCGAAAGTCTAAAAAGCATTCTTTGTGACAGCACTCAGTTTTCATCCATCACGAATAGATCCATTTTAAAGGACATATGTGCACGACTCTTTTTTCTATTAAACGATGGAAAGAAAGCCTTCTTGAAGGCCTCCTAACCCCTTTTATTTTCCACCAGCTATGACTGTGTGGAAATGGATATTTACCATATATAAACATATTTTTATTTGGAACATTTTAAAAACATATAACAACAATTTAATACAATTTATCCAATAATACAAATCACAAGTGCATAAATAAAAACTTAATTTATGCAAGTGTATTATTTTTGTATTTGTTGGTAAATGTGTGTTTTATATTATTAATGTGCATCTGTATCGTTATTTATATGGTTGAACTCTAAAATTATGGTATTTATTTCAAATTGACCATTTTATATTGTATTTACTGCATGTTATCTGGCCATTTACTAAATAAAGGAATTTATCAACGAGTATATAAAATATTAAACAAACAAAATGTTATAATAATAATCATGATTATTCTGTATGGACATACAAGTACAGCTATCTAATTTATAACTTTTAGCATCCGGTATTAGTGAATAAATTATGATTTTATGTTGAAAATGTTGAAAAATAAAAATAAAACGATATAAAAGGAATGAAATAGTATTTTTTATCAAGAGGAAGTACAGGGCACTTAAGGTTCGTTTTTTTTTTCAAATGTATTGATAACAATTTTAGCACATGCTTATTAGTATTATATACAATTAAGCTTCTATATATGTATATAATAATGAATGTATGTTTGCATGTTCATTTGTTTGTTTGTACCCTTTCGCCGCCTAAGTCTAAGATCTTTATTAAACTTAAAGAGTATATTGCTGATGATCTGGACGGATATATAGGCTATATATATTTTGTTTATCAATACACAACATCTGACGGGATTGAAAAAGTGGGCATGGCACAAAATATATTTATTTATATCTGGAGAACGGTAGCAGAAACATTAAACAAATTTGTTACACAGAGCTGGGAAATCAATTTACTATAGCTGTAAAAAATGGGCGGTACAAGAGAAGTGGGCGTTTTACGTTTCCGATTTCCAGCACACTTCTGATTATTTAGGACATTATGACGATATGATTTAATAGCACACCTTGTTAATTCCCAAAAAAAATTCATTACGAAGCTTAGTTTTATAACGTTTTCTAGTTTAATTTTTTGAATTTTACACATAAATGTGTCATTTACTTTTCTTTTCAAATTTTATTTATTAGTTTTTTGTAGTAGTTCACATAAAATAAATAAAAAAACCAAAATCACTTGAAATCACACTTTTAAACGTTTCTAACAAATTTGGTTTCTCACTAAATCTTAAATTTTATAGCATTGCATTTGAAATTTTTTTTTAACGGTTATAAACTTTAAACCGAACACATCGACGTAAAAGCTTCAAAATACAAACACTTGAAATGCCATGTAAGGGAAACTACAATTTTGGCCTCTAACACAACTTGTCAGCACTTCAGTTGTTGAGTAAAAATTAAAAAAAAAAAAAAATCAAAAAATAAACTTTCAAAATATTGTGATTGTATCAAGCAACACTTTATTAAAATCAAAACTATCAGCGCTATTAACACATCATTTAAAAAGAAGTTTAAATTCAGGAAAAAAATCTAAAAAAAAAAATAAATTGATATGATCACAAAATGCACTTGAAATATATTGATGTCTGCGGCAAATAAATGAATGCATTCAAGTCAAGCATTTCTCAAACAGTCTCACACAGAGTATCCCACATTGTTCAGTCATTAATTTAACCATTTTACTACATCTTAAACTTAAATGTTCGCTTACAAGACTCAAGTATCTTTTGATTAATTACGAATGTTGTATTAATGTACAATGTCGTACACTTAACAATGATGTCTTACGTATTGAGTGATACCAATCAAAATATTTATTTATTTTATTTGAAGAGCTCAACAACTAGAAAATATAGCTGAATTAACCTCTAATTGTGTTCAATTGATCCCTGCTAAGAAGATTAAACGAGAAGATGAGTTTTGTTGGCAAGGGAGGAAAATTCTGAAAGAGCAACATTTTCTTTAGAGTTGTGTATGTGATGCGAATTTTTCCTGTCACGTCTGTAGCGTGGTTGCGATATTAAATGTGCGTGTGGGTGAATTAAAAAAACTATTTTTATATACATACTTAATTGTCACAATTTAAAGAAAATAATTATATAAAACTAATTTATGCGTTGTGTTTCATTAAAAAAGTACTTTTTTACAAATAGGGCGGACCGGTAGGCTAATTGGTAGTGAGCTTATATATAAGTGTGAGGATTGCGGTTCCGATTCCCGACAGAGACTTTCGCTACGGCTGGCTGAAGGTTAGTGGAAGTATGAAATCCATAGAATTTTTAAATGTTTCGTTCGTAATTACATTTTCTTTTTTTGTGATCATGGGTAATCGTGAGCCAAAAATAGCTCACGTGCGCAGCTCTTATTATCATGTTTAATTTCTCATTGATTTTTCATAAATTCAATGAGGTTGCTAGGGTTGCCACTGTCTTGAAAATCATATATATTTGTAAGAATATCGCAAATTCTTTTGATGTTTCTAAAGTAAATAATGGGATTCAATTTTCTATTGGTTTATTTAAAGATATGCCCCTAGTGCAGATACAAACTCTCACAAAACTGCTCCTTTAATAAATAATATATATTTTTATTTTCCTTATATCTAAATTCCTTCATAATCTACTAACCAACCCATAAATTTTAAGCTAAGAAATGATGATTCGGGGAATTATTAACTTGATCTTATTTAGCTTTTTTTTCGCTTCTAGTTTTCAGTTTGCAAAAGATAAGGTTTTCATCCCTTTTGAATGTAATTTGCTTGTAATTGAATACCAACATTTTAATCGGTTGTTGTGCAAAATCGGATATAAGGTTTACACAGGGTCCGGTAAAATATGGGAACAGATTTAGATGAGCACCAGCCATATCCCCTTATCTAATGGTAACCACTGGGTGACAGACAATGCGCTTACCAGGCACCCCGTGTGTGCTCAGTTTACACACACACACAGGTATATAACAGTACATGGGTATGATTTGTCCTCCCAGCTAGTGCCCTCTACACGATTTTGGTTTCAATCACAGTTACCACGTGATCCTAAAAAGTATATCTTCGTCAAAAAAGCTGCCTTTCGTTGAACACGATTGTGACTTCATGCCTTAAAAACGGCTCTCCCCCGTCGTCCGGAGTACAACCTGATGCAAAGCAACCTTCTGCCAGAGTAGTAAAGCTCTTGCAAAGACAATCATCCTGAAAGATAGGAAGCCTTTCCCGAAAGAAGCATATACTTAACAGTCCGGCTTACGCATGTTTTGATTTTCTATACCAATTGAAAAAAGGTCTGGCCAGACCCATGTGTACCACGAAGGGTTAAAAAGTAAATTTGAACTCTTCCGTCCCATTTAGTTTATATTTTTGGGTTAATATGTACATAAGATTTCTAAAGTAAAAACCATATCGGGCATGATGTTGGAGTTTTATCATTCTGTAAGGTGTAATACGGGTAAGTATATCAATCATATAACTTTTTCTTTCTAATCTCTTTTTTGGGGTTCTTCAAGCACGAATTCAGGATAAAATCAACTTTGTAATACTTGAATCAAGCGCATTTTGAGATTGATTTTATCTTAGTTTTACTTTAATCAATCTCATTTCTGATTATTTTAAGTACGAAATCGGGATTGAATATTGGTAACTTCAGTATTTTGCGATTAAAAATCCGAACTTGAATCAATCTTTCTGCACTTGATTCAAGAAAATCCGTACTCACCGTACTATTAATATCGCTTCGGGTGGATTTGAGTACGGATGGATTGATTTTTCTTTTAAGTGTAGGTATGCATACATTTAAATTAGGCCCTAGATTTTCCGTTTCCGAGGAAAGATATCGCCACAACATATAAATCATGCTTTTTTTGTCCATCTGCCATGGCAGTACGTTAGACTGGCCCACGCTTGTATGGGAAAGTAAAAGTATAGTCCAATACTTTCTCCACAAGCTTGATTTTGTTTCTTTTACTAAAATATATGTGTATACCAAAAATAGGCTCAATGGGACAATATTTAGAGGTCGCGATGAATGGCGACTTATTTATATGTTTCCCATTTTATATTACATGCATTTACTACTGGCTTATCATTATTGTACACAGAAAAAATTCTCCAAAATTTTTCACCAACTAAAGCATTAATCAAAAACATAATCAGTTTTAATTAAAAAATTAATCAAGTGAATTAAACTTTTAATCAAGTGAATTAAACGTTGATTTAATACTATTAGCTGTTTTAATTAATACTATTAATTTGTTTACTGGTGCAAATTTAATTAATTTTTTAATTAATATCACAAATTTTTTAATTGAAATCAATTCTTATTTTTTTCTGTTGTTTATGTATTGTGTATTACGAAGGCGATCTATTGCATAAAAATATGTATGTCTCAAAATCAATTTTATCTTACAGACGAGGAAAAGAAAGCAGTTACCGAAATAAGTTTGTTTATAAGTCTTATATATGGCCGATACTGGAATGAAGCTCCTTTAGCAATAAATGTTTCTCTTAATGATAAACAACTCGAAAACTATCCCAATGAAAAAATTGTTGATGCTGCTGTTAAAGCATTTCGTCGACATCTATGGTATTTTTCTGAATATTTAATCGGGCTTACCTTTATCGATTCCAGAGTTAGATATAAAATTAAGAAAACAACGGTGAAAAATCTCCAGCTACCAGCAAAAGTTAAGCCTTAAAGAGACTGGACGGAAAAGTATTTTTAACTTACTATGCGATGATGGACAAGAGAAGGCACAGTCATTTCTTTCAAAGGGTCCTACAGAGTTTTTATTTCGATGAAAAAAATGCTAGGCTCCGTATTTATAAACGTTTATTAAATTTAACAAACGATTATTAAGGAAAATTTTCATAGAAAATTTGTTTTGTAAACCTTTATTCAATTTAAATTTTTTTATAAATACGGGGGTAGCCCTTTAAAAGTTGTAAATCGCTGTGCAGAATGAGGTGTTGCTTTGGTGACCCAATTGAACAGTTCAAATACGCAAAATGAAGAGCAAAAACAATATTTGCTTAGAATAGTTGATCACCATAGAAAAAAATTTCACGGGGTTTCTAAAGCTAATATTGCAAAAATGGCTATCGATAATTTAAACAAATAACTAAATATATGTTACAGTTTTATTTATTTGTTTTTTTAAATATTTTAATTTTTAAATAAACAATATCACCATAAAAAATCAGAGTATGTTATATTTCTATCTAACCCCGAAAAATCATTAAACTATCGCAACCTCTAAATATTGACCGATTGTGCTCAAATTTGGACTAAACATTTTTAAGCACTATTCGAATAGGATCAGCGTTGTGGAGCGCGAATATTCGATACTTTTGTATTTTGGGCCACCCTACAGTACGTCTATACAGTAGAATAGAGAATCTTCCGAAAACACTCGACAGCTTCGCTATATACGTTCCAGTTACCAGGAATTCGGTATATTTTGCAACGTTTGGAGTTTCAGGTATTGACCACACCTGGCTTACCCAGTGGATGTGACATTAAGAAGTGTAAATCCTCTTGAATCTTAACATCTCCCGGAGGAACAGTGTCTGGACATTTAATATTGTTTGAAGTATAGGATAACTTGCTCTAGTAAAATCTGTCTTATGTGCGTACTTGCAGCTGCAGCAAATCATTTCTTACCAGAGTCGGGCATTCTAGGTATGTGCTTTACACTAGTTTTGGGGTCTCCTTAACAGCGATGATGTGACATTAATTTTTAAATGGCGGTCAATGTGAAAATAGTTTACGAAAGTCACTGGGTTAATGTATAAAAAATACATCAACTAAAAACAATCTAAGTTTTCGCTGACGCTTTTGGTAACCAGTGCCCATGTTCTGTAACTCTCGCGTCGAGAAACTTTTCGATTCAAAAGTGTGAAATCCAACAAAAATGCCATATATTGAAACAAACTGTGTCTGTAAAATTTTTGGCGAGTGATGGCTGTCACGTAATGAAATTACTCGCCAATTTACAGAAAAAGTGTGTCTGTAAAATTTTTGTGAGAAAAGTACCCGCTTTGAACTGTCAAATAAACTCACGAATCAAAATGGGGCGAGAAAAAATTTTAACAAAAAAAAAAAAAAACAATTAAAAATGCAAAATACAAAGAATTATAAAAAGGATATTATTACTGGCGTTCTCAACGTCTGTAATTTCACATTGGCTTTGAGTAGAATATTATGACATTTATAACGTAACGACGTAATCTTTTTTGATAGTGTTCGACACGAGTTACAGACACACTTTTTTCTCACTTTTCGAGATATGATGGAATATTTTGTTTCACATCTTTTCGATGCGAGAAGTTATCACGCAAGTAACAGAACATGGGTACAATTAACTATAGCACTTTCTTGAGGCATTATTTATAGTTTACCTGGAATAAAGTTATGCATCTTATATTGTCCGTGTAACTAATGGTATAGGTCAAGAATTAAAGCCTGAAAACTTATGAAAACCCTCGACACTTACTTTGCTTATTGACCGAAGTAGAATCTAAAACTTACCCTGAGTAATTTCTGCAATAACTATCACAATCTCGAAAAGTCTTGATAAACCCTCTTCAACCTTAACATAGGCTTTTTATGATTTAAAGATGAAAGTGACTAACGTGAATTCATTTAGTAAGGGTTGAAATATCTTTTTTTCTGGGATAGTTTTTGGTTTAGTATTATCCCAACATTCATTGATCTACGATTATCCCAGTAGATCAGTTAGAAAAGCCAGATGGCTGCTTAGGAAAAAAATGACTGACAAAATCCGCTTAGGGAATTTAAAAAAAAAAATGTTTTATTGTGGAGTATAACTTATTGTAAAGCAACCCAGAACTGTGAAATCGTCTGTCATTAAAAATCCTGAAACCTCGACTACAATAATCCGACCAAAACTAAATTATTTTAAACTGTTTTTCAGATACGAGCAACTCTTTTAAAAACAAACATGTTAAAAATAAAATCCAACTGTCGATATGTTGTTATGTTGTTACACTTCGTAGATTTTGCTGTTGACGTTGCATCAACTGATTTTGTTCTTGTTATTTTTTTGTATGTTGCATTTGTTGGTTCAAGTACTTTAAATTGTTAGTTGCCTGATGTTATTAATGTTTTTTAACTTTGTTCGCTCAACATGAGTGCTCGTTCAATTCCTGCCGCTATCTGCAATATGTACGTCTTGCCAACACTGTTGTTTGCCACAACTAAACAGCACAACAACTACAACAATACCACCATAATACACAACATTCAAAACCAACAAAACTACAAGCGAAACATACATATAACAACTGCTTTGATCTCCATGTTGTATGTTTTTGATCTCTTTGATTGATCAATTAAATTAATTTGTAAACAAGTACAAAGTGACTTTTGACTTTGTGGTTGGAGATCTGTTGCATCTGTAGCTTACATAAATATTTTTTTACATTTTTATTTTTGAAAATTTTCATTGCAGTTTATATTTTTAATGATAAAAAATTAGGTGGTGTTGCTTTTTTAAGCGCATATAATTAATTTTAAAATAAATGAAAACATTTTCATTTTAATTTTTTCTTTTTGCTGTTTCTTTGTTCTTTTGCATCATGCTGTGTTATGGGGCAGTATACGAAACATTTGTGAACAGTGTTTGAATCACTTGAGGGAAAATATTTATTTGCGTTGAATTTTTCCAAATGATTTGTAATAAAAAACTGCTCTAAAATTGTAATTAAGATTGATCTGTGTATCCAATGCAATTTGATTGGATTATTAATCTTAATCTTTAAAAGAAATTAATGTTTTGAAAAATTTCTTTTAGCAATTAATGTGGGAGATATGATTGAGTGCTTTGCTAAAACAGAGATAAGGATAATAAAGACGAGAATGTAATTAAAATAAATTAACAAAAATTAGATTTTTGTTATCTTGAAAAAAGTGAAACAAATTTTTATAAATAAAAAGCTAGACACAAATATTCTTCTTAACTGTAGACGAAGCAAAAAAACGAGTTATGCTTTATGCTCTTCGATAAGTAAAAACTTCTTGTTTAGCAAGTCAAACATATCTTTTGTCCGTAAAATGCAGAAAGGACTTTTAATCAAACAAAAGTTAATATATCTGGGTCCTGTTTCTCAAAATTACAAGTTACAAATCTACAAGTAAAATACATTTAAAAAGCAACAATTTTACAATTTATTTTGCTTGTAGATTTGTAACTTGTAGTTTTGAGAAACAGGACCTTTTTCTATTGAGTTTTTTAGTAGATGCGAAGCATATGGTTCACGATGGTTTCAAATATCAGCCCAGTTTCTTTATCGGAGTCCATGTTCTACCGCGACTACGTTTCGTGTTCATAACACAACAAAATCGAAAATCGGCGAAGCTTGCATTCCGCTCAATGCTTTTATTTTGAGTGAAACGTATAATATGTAATGTACGACACAATCAAAATGTTAAAAACCAAATTTGGCGAGGAAGTACCTTACGTAACGGTTCTCCCGAATAGCCATCTTGTTCGTGCAACATTTTCCTCAGACTTTTTTCTTTGGGGTTATATTTAAGCATTCCCTTACGCCAACAACTGTTAAAAGCTTTAGGCAAACATCGAACGCGAAATGTCCTCTATTTCGGCCAGTTTGTACGCTCGAGTCATAGAAAATTGGCTTCAACGTATTCCTAAACGATATAGTACTCCATTAATAAAGGTACCATTGCACTTTCATTTAAAAAAAATCATTTCCAAAATTAATTTACAAGTTATCTAATTGCTAAAACAAAATGCAACACTCTTTAAAAAAAAAATCATTTATTAGATTTAATTTTGTGAGGACAACTGGTGCGTCAGTGTACCCCATTCGGGACCTATGAGCAATCATGGACGCACAAAAACAAATTTATATTATGGGGTTAAGATTCATATAATTATAATACTACATATTTATGCGATTTTTGTATTTAACCTATGAAAATACCAATATTTAAAGTTGGTATGGCAATAAAAGCTATTTTCGGGGCTGGAAGCTTATACAGTATTTATCGCTTAATTGCACATTTTACGCTGTTATGCATTTAAACTTATGCAATTAGAGTTTGCTATTTAAAATAACCGAAATTGTTTCGAGAATAAGCATTTTCTCATATGCATATCACGCATCTTTTCATCACAATATAACAAATTTCATTAAAACATTCTTATAAATAAGCATCGCTTCAAACTTTAGTCATATAATACAATAAAAAATGCGCAATAATTATTTCATCCAAAATTTTTTATATGCTCATGAAACTAATCGATTTTTTTTTTAGCACAGTATATGCATATAAGCGAATTTTGATATATATGCATTTCTCGTTAAAAAGCACAAAAATCATGCAAGTTATGAAATGCTTATAACAGATAAATACGTTCGACTTTTAAATACTATTAAGATGGTTGATTGGCACAAAGACTCTATTACGAAAAGAAGTTTGTATGGGGGCCGGTTCCTACTTTTTAAGAAAATATAAACAATTCTACCAAGTTTTATCAAATTATTTCTTTCCTTTGCGTACAAAATTTACGCAGCTAACCGGACGGACATCGGTAGATCGATTCAGTAAGTCGATCGGTATGCTAAAATGAAGGATGAGAATCAATATTTGTATGTGTTATACACATCGGTACAAACCTGTAATGCCCTATCCCCGTATTATTTATTTTCTAGCAACAGCATACATAAGCCACCCTGTACATCACCAAGGCTTAAATCAAATGGGTTTGATTTAACAACACTATTAAAATGGACCATTGAGTTCTTTTTGCAGTTTGGATGTTAGATAACACAGTGCAATAAATAAAATGTGCATTCCATCTTAGAGATAAGCCAGCAAAATCCAAACGTCAAATCCCGCGAGTTTCTTAGGAAATATCAGAAATCGAAATGAAGAGCATATTTGATGACCTTGAAATTGTTGCACTGTGTAATATACATAAAAAATTGCCCAAGTAGTATACATTTGAAAACTTTTTTTAAAACAGACTTTGAGAACATTTTGCTAAAAAAAATAAGTTAAAAAACTACTTTAATTTTTGGCTGTTTGACAGAACTTTTCTTCTATCACTTCTTTCACCATACAAGCCATAAAAACCATTCACACTTTTATACAATTCATAAATTTTAGCAAGAAAGCCAAAAGAACGACAACAAAGTTAAACATACATAAATACTAAAGCAAAATACACTAGTGTATTTATGAGAGTACTACTATTTTACTATACACAACGCCAGAGGCATTTAACCCTCTTTTTTCGTATATTTTTGGCATTTATCAGAACAATGTAACAAAATGTGGCACAACAAGTCTTTGCAGTATAAGTATCTATGAGTATTTGTTTGCAAAAACATGGAACGTACACGCAGAGAAAAAATATGATACGGTAACTACTCTATGTTTATGGTAACAATATATTATTGTCGTACGCAAAAAATTTTTATTTTTAATTGATATCAGCAATATTATAGTTACTGTCAACATTTCAATGTTTATCGCAATTATAAATTTGAGCATTGTTTATTTATTTATTTAATTTGTATGTTCAAATCCTGTACAACGAGAGTTAATCTTATAATTAGAGTACAGGAAAGTATTATTGATAAGTTAAATTGAGACGGCAAATACAAGTATACATATTAAGACAAAATAAGCTAAAATTTGTTTAATAATATGATAATATTTGTGATTTTCTAATGTGTAAAATGTTTATATAAATAAGACTTAAAGCTAGTTGCGTTGCTATTAAGTTGTTGTGTTCGAGGAAGATTATTCCAGAGACGCGCCGAATGTATGAAAAATTGCCATTCAGATACAAGAGAACGGTGGAATGGAATTATGATCTTTTTTCCCCTAACTGATCTGGCAAACCTAATCTTATCAACGAGATACTGTGGCTAATCCGAATAAATGATTTTATGCAGAAATAAAAGTACACGTATGTTAAGAAGATTGTTAAACGAAACTCCGTAAAGTTTCAAAGTAAAGTTGGATACATGATCATATCTTCTCAGTCCATATACATATCTAATAATATTGTTGTATAAAACATTAAGCTTACCTTTGCTTATTGAGTCACAGCTGGCAAAAAGTTCACAACCGTAGATTAAATTGGGAACAATATAAGATTTTGCAAGAAGTAGTCTTATATTTAATGGGGTATAATGCTGTGAGGGCCAAAGACATCTTAGCTTTGTGTACGTCTGCCCCACGAGTGAGTTAATGTGGTTATTCCAAGTTAGATTATTATCAGGTATGGGCACCACTACATTGAAAGCTTTGCATGTGTGACATTGTATTGGTTTGTTTACGTTTGCTTTTGTTGGTTTTATGCCCTTTTTTATTTTTTGTGTATGTATACACATCGCTCGCTCTATTTGCATTTTCATTTTGCATTTGCCCATACATGATTATTATTAAAAACTAATCCAAGGTTTTTGGCAGCATTAACTATAGTGACTTTTTCACCATCTATCAAAATATCCACGTCGGCAATATGATGCATTGTTTTCCTACGAATAATGATACACTTTGATTTGCGAGGGTTTAAACAAAGCCCATTTGCAGTTGACCAGATATAAATCTTATTAAGATCGTCATTAAGTTTCGATATATTATCAGCAATGGAAATGACTGGACTACTTAAATACAACTGCACATCATCTGCGTACATATGCATTTTGCAGTGCGAAAGCTGGTTAGGTAAATCATTTACATAAATAGAAAAAAGGAGTGGTCCAAGGATTGACACTTGGGGCACACCCCTAGATAAATTTAATACCGACGATTGAAGTTTGTCCGAAAACACAAATTGCCGACGTCTTGAGAGGTATGACGAAACCGAAAAATAATTATTTTTTTTAACCACTAAATAATGATAACTCTGAAAACATATTAAAATTCTTACAACCATAACATGATAACATTCTATACGTATAGTCATAGTATGTTTAAGATGCAAACATAATATCTTTACTCTAATAACATTTTGTTAGCGCCATTTTTCAAATAATTTTGTATCAGTTGTCTTGTTTGTTTTAAATATGTCTTTCGAATTATTTGTTAGCGAGTGGTTCAACAATTAAAAAAAAAAAAAATACAAAATAAAAAATCAAGTTTAAGAAATCAAAAAAATAAAGAAATTTTATTTACATTAAAAAAAATTGTAATGTGCCACAAGATAAAAAATCGATGCAAGAAAATTATATTTTTTTTATTCTTGTAAAAATGGTGCTGTATCATAAATGATGATAACATGATAAGAATATTATTAAGAGAAAAATATTGTGATGTAATATTACGAATATATTAAGTCATAATAACAGATGGTTAAATTTTAAGGGCCGATGTTGAATGTGAACTTTACCTAAACGTCAAGTTTTCTTCTGCATTTTATTTGGCATTTCTCAAATTCAGACTAATTCAATTTGAACAACGGAAAGATACATTCAAGCAACGCGTTAAAGTTATTCAGGCTTATTATGAAAAAGGGCGTTCAAATCAAAATGCATATCGTGCACTTCGTGATTTTTTCGGTCAATTTAATCGTCCAAACGTGCGTACAATCGGAAAAATCGTTAAAAAATTTGAGCAAACCGGATCTGTAGGAGATGTAAAAACACCAGAGCACACTCGAACATCTCGTACTGCAGAAAATATTGCTTCTGTTCCCGAAAATATTGCTTCACGCTCGTCGTTGATGAACATTTTGGATAAAGACTTGCATTTATGCTTGTGTGGAAAGCAGCAGAAAACGAATGACGCTCATCAACGAGAAATGACAGCAAAGCAACAGCCGAACGTACATTGTCACAGACCACACGAAGAAGTTTATAGTGTACATGTATCGACGTCACACAAGCAGCATTTTTATTCCTATGCACGCGTTCAAAGGATTTGCAAAACTGCCCTTCACTGATGTACACGCTTACAAGGTGCAATTGACTCAAGAACTAAGGCCTCTTGACCATTCCAAACGTCGTAAATGGTCACAATGATGGCAAGAAATGGCAATTTTCAAAGAAAATCATCTTCAATGGTGAGGCACATTTTAACCTCAGTGGATTTGTCAATAAGCAGGAATGCCGCATTTGGGCGAATGATAATCCAAGAGTGATTTTCGAAAAACCAATGCACCCACAAAGAGTGACTGTTTGGGGCAGTTTATGGGCTGGCGGCATCATCGGGCCGTATTTTTTTTCCAAAATGAGGCCAGTCAGGCAGTTACTGTGAATGGTGTCCGCTATCGTGAGACGATAACGAGCTTTTTATGGCCCGAATTGGATATGGATGTGGACGATATGTGGTTTCAACAGCGACAAATTCAATGGCCGTGTTATCTCACGTGGTGGCGATGTCAATTGGCCGCCAAGATCATGTGATTTGACACCGTTGGACTCCTTTCTTTGGGGTTATTTGAAAGAAAAGGTGTACATCGATAAGCGAACAACAATTCAAAAGCTAAAGGATGCGATAATTCGACACATTAACGGCATAGAACTTCAATTATGCCTCAGCGTCATTGAAAATTTCGACCATCGGATGGAGGTATACCGCCGAGGTCGCGGCGGCCGTTTGGACGATATTTTGTTCCATACATAATTGAACCATACCAATATTATCATAATAAGAAGAAATTACAATTATTTCCTAAATAATTTGTGTTTTATTTAAAATCAACATCGGCCCTTAAAATTTAATCAGCCTTTATGCTTCAAAGATAATCGTAATATGGTGACTACAATCATGAATCTTATCATAATATGTTGCTCTTAGAATATGTTTACCTCAACCATGGTTTTCTTTGTGTGTATAAACTCAAATACATACCAACAACAAGATATAATAGCAAATAAGTGTATATAAGTACGTTAAAATGTATTTCGAACATTTCACTATTCATATTACTTTTTTAACAACATTGCAATAAATTTAACAAAAAAATGTGTAAATTATAAATACGAGCAATTATTTAAACTCTACTTAACAAATTACTTTACCGCATATGGGGTTATTTTTGAAAATTACGACTTGCAGATATTCAACATTTAAAAGTATGTAGATACGTATGTTTGCAAGTATATTTTTTTTATGAGCATCCATACACATTTAAACAAATTTGTGTTACACGAAAAAAAAGGGTTGAATGTTTATTTATTTGTTTCTTTCTTATTGAGGCAAACTCAAAAAAAAAGAGAAAAAAAAACGGCGCAAAAAACTTGAGTAATTTAGATATTTTATAGCAACAAAATAAAAAGTGAAATATGTGTCATATAGTGATAAATATTTTTATGGTTAATTGTGATTTACTGTGGTAACGAACACATTTACCCTTAAATAGTATTTCTCTTTAAATGCGATTTATAGCTCTAAAAGTGCCAGTTGCCATTTAACTTTTTTTCTTTACTAAGTATGCAAAACATTAACTGCAAATATTAAATGAAGTACTTAGAGGCCATATCAATTACCATAAGATGTCTTAAAAGCATATAATTTAAGTATGTAATTGGTGATTTGAAGAATTTAATATACCACATATAATTATAAAGATCTTGTTAAAAATATCCACAGAGAATGCCATACGAAAAGTTTGACTAATTTTTTTTATTTTAACAATTTTATTTAACAATTTATTTTACAGTAGGACCCGCAAAGCTTTAAAGCTTTTCTGCAGAGATTACTAGTTGCTAATATTCTTTTAATCAGAAATAAGTAGTATATAAAGAAAGAAAAACAAATTTGTTTTAATGAAAAATAAGATAGAAAATAATATACAATTAATATAAAAATAATATATAAATAATAATAAAATAATAATAATTCTATATTAGAAAATATAAAATACTATTAACTAATTAATCTTCAACGATTCGTTAAGACCTATATATGGTCTGTTCTTCTATATGCAATGGAGGTATGGACCATAAAAGCAGTAGACGTAAAGAAGCTTGAAGCCTTTGAAATAATGATCTATCGAAGAATTCTTAGAATACCATGGACCCACTTTGTATCGAACCGAGAAGTACTCAGTCAAATGCACCGAAGTAGAGAGCTAGTAGTCACCATAAAGAAGCGAAAAACAGCATACCTGGGCCACATTATGAGGAACCCAAAATACAAACTATTACAAATTATCACGCGAACAAATGTTGAAGGGAAAAGAAATAACTTGGCTTATGGCGATTTCTATTCTGAGAAAAAAATGCTACAGTATATGCATGTAACACTTTTTCATGTTACCTATAATCACTCGAAGTGTTACATGTTGTACAACTTCAATCGAACAGAATTAGCTGCCTTTATTTACAACTATTACACTTTTATTATTAATGTAGTTCATTAGCGATTTTTAAAACTATTCGACTATTTGCTGCACACTTACTTTACGGTTTGGAAACAGACATTGACATCACTTATTGCTTGAACAAATTTAAAACGATAATAAATACACAGAATTTTCCACCAAAATAAAAAAAAGATTTAATTCAAAATGGAGTACCTATGCCGTCGAAGAATATTTAGATGTAGAATTCTTTTGACAAAACTTTTAAAATATTATGACAAACAAAATAAAATATTGGTTGTACAAACAAAGAAGTAAGTACCAAAGTTGTAAAACAGGGCAGTATGAACCTTTAAGTAAAAGTAAGGATAAAACATGTAACATGTTTTGCATGTTTTTCATCAACATTTTCACAAAAGAACTTGAAAATTTTTCCCACAGTTGTATTTTTTGTACAAACGAACACAAAATGTAGAACATGTAACATTAATGCAACATTTTTCTCAGAAAAGAAATCGCCATTAGTAACATACAAGCGTGGACTGGTATCCGTGATGCATGCAACCTGTTTAGCGAGGCGAGAAATCGAGAAACTTTTTCAGATATAGTAAAAAACTTATGATATGTATCATTTAAAATAATGTTAAATTTAATTGTAATGGTCGCTTACATTCCGAAAACGAATTGGCAAATAAAGAAGAAGAATCTTCAAGATAATACATTTAGAAATATTTGCACAAATTTTATTAATTGCAAACTTATAAAATGCTTTTTGATTAGGTGGGTTCTTTTCTTTTCATTTAATGTATTAATTATGTTGATTGGTAGAAGATTGAAGGTTTTGAGCAAAATTACAGAGAGAGTACTTCTGCCATAGTCTGCCATGTGCACGTCTCCTGGTGTTGTAGGAATGGTCAATTGAATGAAAAAATCTGTTATTCTTGAAAAACTCTTTGGCTATAGTTGAGTAGTAGATATTTTTTACGTTAAGAACGTGCAGAGTTTTTGCAAGAGAGTTTGTGTGTTTGCTATTACTGTTGTTGTTGTTGATATTGTTGTTGTTTCCAAAGAATTTGACTGTTGTTTATGAAAATATTGTTGTTGTCGCTGATAATAACATTTTGTCGCTGATATAGTTATTGTTATTTTCATGGTTGCTGATGTTGCTGTTGTGGTTAACTGATTATGTTGTTGCTGTAGATGTAGTTGACGGTTTTGTCGTTCCTTTCAAAACGACAAAATGACCATTAATAAAAGAAATAATTTAAACAATCAAGTATTTCAGTTGGATACTTGAAGACAATTTTTATTACATTAAAAAGACAAAAACATGATTGAGAAAAGAAAATTTTTTAAACTATAAAATAACTAAAAACTTCTTCGTTTTAACAGACTTTAATATGACCTATAAGCCTAAGTTAAATACCCTGCATTAAGTTTAGTAGCACGCGGGATCTTATTATATTTCTTTGCAATTGTGTTCCGCCTACTAATTTAAACACACATGTATGTTTATCTTTCATTTCATAAAACCAAACATTTTTTTAATTATTAATTTAAGCGTTTCTGGCATGAGAAATTATATATTAAAACAATGAAAAAAAAACATTTTTAATGTGTATAAGAAAAACGAATTTGATCAGATATTATTTTAATAAAGTGTAATTAACATAAATGTTGTGTAATGACGAAAAATTTAATCAAGACAAAACAGTTATTTTACCTTATGTGAACTGATTCGCAAATTCCTTGCGTAAACTTGGAAAGAAGTTTTAATTGGGGAATATGTGAAATCATAGACGGATTCACACCATTTACATATACTTCGTCCTTAGAACAATTAAAATGTATTTATCATATTTGTTTAAATTATCTACAAGATTTCAACTTGTACTTTGCGCACAAGTTTAACATGAATAAGAAACCAGCCAGACGGACTGATGGACATCGTTAGATCACTTTAAAAAGTGATTCTGATTCGATTAGTATACTAAATGATTGGTTCAGATTTTTATGCAATTACACACATCGCCAAATACGTTTATAATTTTTTTTTTTCTTAATTTTTGTTTATAAATAAAATCTTAAAGTTTCGAGTAAAAATTACATGTCGAAAATGAAGCAACATGTTGGGTGTAATTTTTTTTTATTTGCTGTGAAAGAGGCATGTAAAAAATTTAACATGTATCAAAATATGACGCAAAAAGGCAAAATATGCGCTATAAACTTGTGGATTCCCTGGTGATGACTATAAGCAAAAGTTTACTAGTTTTGTACAAAATATTTTGTTTTATCTATATATATATATATATTAATGAAACGGTCCGTGTATGTCATCGCATCACGTGAGAACGGCTGAAGCGATTTAGCTGATCTTTTTTCTATCCGCTTCGAAATTTTCAGGAGATGGTTTGTAAAGAAAAATGAATTAAAAAATTCCTGGTAAAATTCGGGAATTTTAAGTTTTTAATATATTGCCTCCTTTTCACTTATCATTTTTCCTAATAAGAGAAAAATTTAGTAGAAACTCGAAGAACTCTTCGATTTCTATCTATATCTATCTATCTATCTATATATATAAAAAAGTATCGATCCAGAATGACTGGAGCGGTTTAGCTAATTTTTTTCGATTCGAAATTTTCAGGAGATGGTTTGTAAAGAAAATTAATATAATATATTGCCTCCTTTTTATTTCTCATGTTTAATAATAAGAGGCAATTTTAGTACAAACTCGAAGAACTCTTCTTCTATTTTACATTTTTAATATGAAAATATAGAACCTCTGATAACAAAATACATTTTTATAAATATGTATTTGAATAAAAGGAAGGATCTCTTTTAAAAAAGTTTTGCATATAAATTATGAAATTAAACACTCTGCCTCCTTTTTACTTCTCATTTTTCAAAGTGTGAGAAAATTCAAAGCGAAACTCGAAGAACTAAAATTTTAAACACACTGTCTCCTTTTCACTTCTCATTAGTAAATAGCTTCCGCGCGAAACCGGGGCGCTCAGCTAGTGTTTGAATAAAATACGAACTAAAATCAAGTTTATTTGTCATGAACAGATTTGAAATCGAAACAAGCTTTAAAATAATACATTGCGAGTAAATTTCCCATAAAAGTAAGCAAACACATTGTCATATTAAAAAAAAACTTTTTCCTTAAACACTCAATTTAATTTCGTTTAATTTTTTGATGCAAATTTTAATATTCTAAATAGAAAATCAACAAGTTACTAAAGCTAATGTATATTGAGCGAGTAATTTCACAAATTTGATGTCTCTGTAACGCTGGATTCAATTACAATTTTAGTGTTTCCCTCTGCATATTAAAACTAAAGCCATTTTGAATGCTTTTTAATATAATAATTCTTGTTATCGCTTTGACAATCGACAAAGTTTCTTTAATGTTGTTTTTAAATCATCTTTATATTTTTGAGCCAACCAGAGTGAGAAAGTTATTTTTAAAAACGATTGACATCACGCCAATTGTGAGATGAATTAATAATTTTTAAAATTTTTTTAGGCTATTTACAAGCTTTATTTTCTTAACTTATAACACGTTTTCTTTATACATACAAAAATTAATTAAATGCACCTGAAGCCGAAGGTAATTCACTAAACAAACTATCATTTGTGTACAGTTGTTGTCTGTAACTCAACGGACTGTTGATAACTTGGTTCTTGGTAACTAATTGATGATCCAGAAGGTATTAGATAGTCATATCCAGGAGAACCACTTCCTACTTCGGGATATTGCAAATAATGCTGGCTGACAGCATCATGATAGGAAGTGCCTCCAAATTTGTCACCTAAGATAGTGGATGGCTTGAAAGGAGCTTTGGAATTAGAAAGTTGTTTTAAACTTGAATCAGATATGCTGGTATGTAGAACTTGTGGTTTATTTGACGAAAAGCTTAAATGTCCTAATCCCTTGTGGTAAGCAGCGTAAACTGGCCCATGTTCTTTAACTGCGGAATCTTGAGAGTGATATATTGTGTTATAGGTTTCGCCTAATGTTTCTAAAGGTACTCCATTGCTATTGTGATGGTCATATGAAGAAATTTCATGATGACTTTGACCACGACCAGAAATATAACCTCCCGATAATATTGCGGAGTTACCAGTATCTTCAAAGTAGGAGTTATACGAATGAGTAGAAGACGATGGCAAATATTGATTTGAAGGAACATGGTAAATACCGTTCATTAATGATGCATCTCGTTTTTGTTTAGAATCACTATCAGATGCAATCTCAACTAGTTTTTTCTTTGCAGCATTTTCTTTAACAGTTTTCATATCTGCCAATGCCAAATAAAACACACTCGCAATTAAACAGCTAATCTGCAATACAATTCTTTTAATTATAATTACCTTGCTTAATTTCTAATAAGAAATACTTACAAATTTTGTCATTGTATCTTTGATTAATCCTTTAAAGGGTTTTTAATGAAAAAATAGTCTGTTATTTATGTACAAGTGTGCTGTTTAACAGCTGCAAGATTTATGTTTATAATGACTAAATACGCAACCACTTTTATACACTTTTTGTATTGTATTAAATTATTTTCAAAGAAAACGTTAACTACTCTTCTTTTTTCGTTAAACCCTTGCAAAATTTTGCATGTCGTTTGAAGAAAATGTTTTGATATAAAAACAAAAAAGTAAAGCCAACCGTGCTCTTGCTAATGGATTGTGTTACACACAATGTCATGTTTAGCTAATTTTTACTCTACGCTATTTAATCATTGTCTCTGGTGATGATACTAAGCAAATCATACAACAAAACTATTTCACTCTTTGCCTCTCCTCAATAACCGTTTAAATTTTAAAAGTGCTTTTTAAATGCGTAAATTTAATTATTAACCTCTATTTGTTGGTAGAGTTAAAAACCGCTCTCATGTATTTGCGTAACTTTTGTTAAATTAACAGCATTGTTTCCCCGGAAAGTCATTACTTATGGTAATTTAAGGGTGTATGGCCGTCAAAGACATGGAATCTATGCTAAATACTTATTAAATCGAAAAACTTTAGACATTTTCCGCTATGAAGTTCGTCAAATTGTATGTTTCAAATTTCGTCTATCATTCATCTGTCCATGTTTCTTTTGATGTCTAACAAATGAATGTCTTTATTACAAGCAACTAGCTGAATTAATCGCGACAATTAAAACAATTGTTTACTTATTATGTATTTTTCTTTTCACTTAGCATTTAATAAAATAAAATTTTTATAAGCTTTTATTTTCTTTAAATTGATTATTTGGCAAAAGTTACACAATTCTTTCGTTAAATCATGTGAATTCCTACACCCAAAAAATTATTACAGCAGCTGATTGTGGGTTATTAAATTCGTTTTCGGTTCTGTTAAAATTTAATAAAAATATAGTTATTTTACGAATAACTTTATTTTTTAACATTTATGTTTGTTATTCAAAAAACAAACTACCAAAAAAAAAAAAAAAAATGTTTTTCCGTACTTATTTTGTTATCAAGTTTGATTTTGTGTCGGTTAAAATATTTATAAAAAGCAACTATTAAATTTTACGGACTATGGCCAGTTCCAGCGAAAAGTCTACTTTTTGTTACGTAACGCCAGAAGTAATTTAAATTGTTTCTCAAACAATTTTATATGTATAATTAACTTTTTTATATTTTGGTGTAAAGCGCAACTAGTTCTACATTTAGTAACAAAAGGGATAAAGGTTGAACAACATGGTCCTAAAATACAACCTTATTTGCATTCTGTCGTTATATTAAAAAAAAGTAGACTTTTCGCTGAAAATGCCCATATGTACCTCAACCCGAATTGTACCAGAACTTTTTTGAAAAGAATTTGGTTTTGGTTGACATAAATAATGTAATAAGGTTCAGATTGTTGTAAAAAAAACTTTTTCGAAACAGTCCGATATGCAAACTGGAGAAAACTGGTCTGTCAATATGGCTACATGTGTACAAACATGGATGTTTTTTTTATAAAAAATTTTAATTAAAATTTTTTGTATTAATATAAGTATTTATTTTGTATTCGAAAATATTGTGAGGTATTTTTTAAGATTTTTTAAAAATAAGTCGAGTTTTGTAGGATTTTAACGGTATCAAACATTAAACGCATTTATTAAATGCTGTTCGACCATTGGATTTGCAGAATTCCCAAGCACACCATATTTTATTTTCAATAAGTTCAACATAGTGACCACAAACATCAAAACATAATGTCGCTTTGCTGTTCCTTCATGTTTCTGTTCACTGATAATCTGGACGTTGTGACTTTTCTCTAAATTTGGCAATATAATAGATTTATTTTTTTTCAACCTAATCTGTGACATATTGAGTGTTATTTTCGAGACATCTGCAATCGTTTTAAACGGTATTAGTTGCCACCATTTTATTCCTCTGTATGATGTTTTATAAGCGGATACATTTTGGTCCATTCGATTTACACCGCACATAAATTTGTTATTGTTAATTATTGAAGAAGAATCGTGGAAGAGACTTGACAGTTATGCAGCTCATCTATTATGGATGGCCTACGTCTACTTCTTAGTAGGATTTCACAATAAGCTTTTAGTTGTTTTGGGGCATTCATCATCAGGAAACCCTTGTAGTTCGATTTTCCACAAAAATAACCTTTATTTTCTGGAGGCGCAAAAGAATGGTATGCACATTGTTTTCACCACCTTCATCTACACTTTATTTGAAAAAATAAATAAAATAAAGAAAGTCTGACTTTAAAGGTCAAACTTTCTGAAAGAAAACTTTTATAGTGTGAACCCAGACTAAGCGACATAATTTTCAATTTTAGTTTTTTTTAAGAAATGACTTTATTGGCAATACTTGCATCATCTCCTAAAATGTCATGCTCACAAAAGGTACCGTTACGATTTTATAGCAAGAACAATTTTATCGTAAGCGACAAATTTCATACAAAACTTATATAAAATAAAATAAAAAACTTTCTCCTGTAAAATTTGATTTTTGGCGCTTACGTTATTTTCACGGTTAGGGGTTGATATATAAACAAATATTAAGCGATGCTTATATTTTCATCTCAAAATATCCTAATTTTTTTTTTTTTTAATTCAAACATTCATTAACTGAACTGAATCTTCGCCATAATGAACTTTGATGGGTTACAACCTTTTAGCAACAGCTTACTTTTGTGTCCATATGGACACACGGTGTCAATTCGGGTTAAAACGAGCAAAAATTTTTAAATTTGATAGCTTGAAAAATGAATTTTTTATAAGTCCAAAGTTTACTAAAACAGGTTTTATATAGAAAACGTCTTGCTCAATTCGCAGTCTTATTAAGTTTTGTAATGCAAGTCAAAATCCACTTCCGTTTTTTTAACGTCACGCCAGCGGTTCACACCGGTTCGCACACCCCATTTATTTACCCATTCTCTTTTCCCTTCTCTCCTTAAATATCAAGAACTAACGAGTCAAACTTGACGTGTGTGAACCAGCACACTTAATGATTTAATTAAAAAAAAAAAAGAAATTCGCGAGTATGTTTTTCTGTGTGGGGGTACGCCAAATATCTGGTCTATGCTGATATACCAGCAATGATTAATCATTTGGATGCCAAAAGTCGCTCACTATTGACGAAATAAGACCGGGTATGCCCGAAAAATTAAGCAAAATTGTACAGACAGGATGTCGTTCACAAGACGCATTCGCGGAAGGCATGTGCCAGAACTTGGTTTTAAATATTAAATGACATTTTGGTCAATCCATTGAATTTGTTGTGTTTTATTTTTAAAAAAATGTTCTACGTCTCTAAAGAAAACACTCTTTATATCGTTCATTACACAAAATTACGTTTTACATAAATAATAAATAATAAAAAGAAACTAAGTGCTAAAAACTCTCCCTTATGCAAAATAAAGTTAAAGTCTACATAAGTTAAACAATACATTAAGCCCATACACTTTTGCCGGGCTTAATGTATTGGCTAACTTATGTGAACCTTAACTTTTTTTTGAATAAGGGGCTTAATATTCAGGTAATATTAGTTTAATTTTCTATATAAATCTTATACATTATTAGGAGCCATGTATATCAGGTTCGTGTAATGAAATGGACGAGAGTCTTGCTGTTCGTGCACTGGCGCGGTCATAAGTGGTGTTTTAAATTGTGATCTGTTAGGCTCTTGATATTGTCGAGTCATTTGAGGATTTTGCTGGTTTATTTGTGATAACTGTTGGTGTTGTGGTGGCAATTGTTGGTTTTGTTGGGAAATTTGTTGGTTTCGTTGTAGAAACTGCTGCTGTTGTGGAAGTTGTTGCTGTTGTGAAAATTGTTGCTGTTGTGGAAGTTGTTGCTGTTGTGAAAATTGTTGCTGTTGTGGAATTTGTTGCTGTTGTGGAAGTTGTTGCTGTTGTGGAAGTTGTTGCTGTTGTGGAAGTTGTTGCTGGTCTTGGCGAAACTGTTGGTTCTGGGGTTGTTCATAACCTAAAAACTGTGAGGCTACGAACGGAGCTTCCATTTTAGTTGGCACTTGAGAATCCTTTATGTAGTTGTGTTGATATGGCCCAGATTGAAGTTGATTTGGATTATTGGGTTGTACCGCGCCATTGAAATTTCTGATTGGAAGATTAAACTTTTGCATATTTTGGTAACTGTTTGCTGTTTCTGAGGGAAATAGTTGGGGTCCTACGTATGCCAAATTCGGATTATTACCATTTAGTTGCTGTAACTGGTTATAATATGCAACTTCATCCCTACGTTGTTGTTTATGCAGACGGGGAGGCATATACACCAAATTATACATTTGCGCAGATGGATTTATGAACTCTACCAAATTTTGAGGGTTTGTTAAATTTGCTGTTGTTCTGTCGTCTGAAATTTGCTGTTCTTCGTTATTATTGTCGTTTTGCGTAGTAAACCCAGGATCATTATTTGCGTTTTGTTGATAATTATTGTACTCTCTTGGATTAACTACTGGATTAATAGCAGGGAAATTATTGAAATGCAGCTCCCTTTTTCCATGGCCATAAGATAAATTTACTGCTGCATTACTGAGCATCAAATAAATATTAAGCGAGCATGCAACTATGAAGGCGTAATTAAAATGCATACTGTGTTTTTGATTGTTAACTATGCGACTAATCCATGTTTTAAATATTTCTGCATATTTATATAAAATAGTTTGCAAGCATAAGACTTTACAAATTGCCATATATGAAATATAATCCTAAAGTGAAAAAGTCACATACTTCCGCCGGAATTGAAACTGATAGCTTGACATTGAATATGTAACTTTTCATTGTTTCTTTTTGACTCTATACTTTTGTATAACGTTTGTTATGAGATCGTTTGGTATTTTGCATTAAAAAGAAAAACGATACCAAACGTACTCTTAAAATACTTTTTGTTACATCATACTAAAATAAGCAAAGAAAGTGAATATTAAAATTGTATTAGTGTATCGTCATCTAAAATGCAAAATAACGTAACATCACTTTTAATAAGTTTACTTGAGATGCAAAAAACATTGTAAAATGGAAAATGTTTGAGATATTTTTTATATTTAAGCAGTGTTGCCAGTTAAGCCTTTTTGAGGCTAAATTTAGACTTTTTATTTATCTTTTAGCCTACAACTTTTAGTTTAAGCTGCATGGATTTTATTAGCCTTTTTTTTAATTTAAAAATATCCTTTAAAAGGCTAAATTTATATGTGTTAGAAATGTTAATTTATTTATTTTATGTTTGAATTGTATCAAGTCAGCTAATTAGGCCTATATTATTTAATGTGAATAAAAAACTTTTCTTTACATGTTTTCCAACGTTTCGTCAATTATTTGTTGACTTCATCAGGGTTACGTCTATTTAATTAAAAAATTATAATACATTAATAAAACATAAATACACCAAATATTTTTTCTTTAAACTTACAAATTTAACAGTAGTTTTCACATTAAATTAAATATAAATAAATTTTACAAAAAACAAAGAACATTTAACACAAAAAATAAATTAAAACCACAGCTTAAAAATTAATATCACAGTTTGAAGTTATATTGCAACTCTATAGCTTGTATTTATATTGTCAGTATGTTCCTTTTTGTTCACTGTTCTTTTATTTTTTGTATACGTAAGCTTTTTATTGTGTAGCTTTTCCTTTCTCCACCCTCTATGTCTAAAATTTTAACGTCATCAAAATTGATTTTATGTCCAGATGACAGAATATGTTTTGCCAACCCTGTTGATTCTCTAAGTTTTGTTATGTCGTTTTTATGTTCAATCATTCTTGTTTGCAATGATCGTTTTGTCGTACCTATATATATTAAATTGCATTTCTGTTCGTACACAACATTGCATTGTTGTTGTTTTTCAATCGGTGCTTTTACATTTGAAAACATTGTACTGAGTGTGGAGTTAGAAGCATAAGCAAAACATATGTTTTGTGATTCTATTGTTGTTTTTATATTTTTGTTGTCCGTTAAACCAGGAATAAATCGTACATTGAAAAAAATTATTATATTTTTATTTATTACTTTACATGCGATCATAATTTAAAAAAAAAAACAACTTAAAATAATATATTCAAATATGTTATCCCATATTGATAGTGAAAAATTTAACTATGCCGCTGATGGAATTACGATGATTAAATATTGAATCAGCAATCGACTTTTTAGTGGAGGTGCGAGAGTTTAAAAATGCGTTACAAGAAAATCCATTTTCTGAGTTTGTTCATCTTGAATTTAACTTTTTAGTACAACCTTTTAGTTATGCTAAGGTTTAACCACATTAAAGTACAAAGACAATTCTAAAGAGCAAACAAAGAAATATAATAAAATTTAAAATCAAAGTTATTTTTTGGAATACAATATTTTTAATTAATAAGATTTTGTTTGACAAGCTTAATTTCCAATTTTGTTTTTCTTATTAATAAAAACACTGAAATTTATTGTTGGGGGATAGTCTCTATGCGCATTACACTAGTTGCTTAGGCCAGATCATCAGGAAACATTCTCCCAAAAAATTTTAGAAAATCCAAAGATATTAGCAAACAAAACTGTATAGTGAACAAGAATTGCAAACAAAAAGTCATATATTCAACGATATCAAAGCTTAAACAAAATACCAACAATAAACAGTGCGTTTATCTTTTCTTACATTCTCCACTACAATTGGTTGGAATTCTCCCAACACTAATTGTAGTTAAAAGTAAACAGAAAGAAAAACACTCGGGATAAATCAAGTTTTTTATGATTACCCTAAGTAATGGTCTCAAAACAATCCTAAATGGGATTACTTTCGAAAATCAATCCCGGAGTTTATTGAAATAAGTACTAAATTTATAAATCAAGTAAAAAAAGGATTAAACTTTTCGTTGTGTTTAACCCTCCGACTAACTCATGTTTTAGTTTTCTATACACATTGAAAAAAGGTCTGGCGAGACTCATGTGCACCAGTAAGGGTTAAAAAGTATACTTGAACTCTTGATTCTCATTTAGTTTATATTTTTAGTTAAATATGTACATACGATTTCTAAAATAAAAACCATATCGGGCATGGTATTGGTGTTTAATCATTCTGTAAGGTGTAATGCGGGTAAGTAAATCAATCATTTTAACTTTTTATTTCTAATTTCTAATTTCTTGATAAATCAACTTTATAATACTTGAATCAAACGCATTTTGAGAATTAAAAATCCGTACTTAAATCAATCATTCTGTACTTGATTCAAGAAAATCCGTACTCACCGTACTTTTAATACCGCTTCGGATTGATTTGAATACGGATAAATTGATTTTTCTTTTGAGTGTAGGTTAAGAAAAAACCAAATAAAAACAAAAACCAAATTGCTTTATTGTTTTCGCAAGAAAATCAAAATACAGCAGTTTGCCAGTTCAGTTTTTTAATTATTTTATTTAATTTTTTTTAAAAGGGCTTAAGCTTTTTTGTCCATTTTGCAGTCAATATGGCTTCTTTTATTTCCAGCTCCTGGCAACACTGTACTTATATATAAGCTAAAAATGTTAAAACCAATTTATTAATAATAAGTAGTTTTGTGGTTATTTCATTGAACTGTTTATGTTTTTTTTTTTATTTTTTATCTGGCCTAAGTTCATTAAATTTAATTTTCATTAAATTATTTTAATAAAGAAAGGAATTTTTATGAAATGAATTAAAATTTATTGATAATTTTTGATTCTTGACTGAACCCTGGATTCAACCCACGGATAGGTTGATTTGACATGTTTCGATAGTAACCACAATATCTCATCCGAAATATTTGCCGTTTAACACCCACCGTTATTGACGACGGCTGGCAGTCAATAGTCAAACATTAATCTTTTAACCAAATGGTATTTGTTGTTGTGAATGTTTATCTTTTTTCAACTGATTTACATGAAAACATAAAAAACGAAAAAATGTAGGGTATATATGGTCGGGGTTGAACGACTTTACTTGTTTACTTGTCTATAATAACTTTGTATCATATATCTAATGTAAAAATAATAACAATTTTTGTTTTTATATATTAATTTTTGCAACTAATAAAATAAACATGGTGTAAATCATCATAATGGCAGCCCTGTGTTAATAAAGCATCAAAAAACACACAATGACACACATGCACTCTTCGTTAGTATTTTGTTTTCTGAAGATTTTACTTTTTGATTACTGCTGCCGCTACCTGAATGATGTTTTATAGCTGCTTTAATGGCTGTTATTAAGATATTACTTCAAGGTTGTTCTAAAACTCTCTCAATGTTGTGGAGCTGCTACCTTAATGCTAGTCCACTGCTACTTTAGATACTAAGGCTCTAATTGTGTAAAATGCAACGCAACGCCAAAAACTAAATTAATGGTATTGCAAAAGAGCATGTGGAAAATAGCGCTTTTTAAAATCCAACAACAAAAGACTCAGAGTTTTTGTTATAGTTATTTAATAAAAAAGCTACAAAATTTTGCATTAGCTCTTTCGCCAGACCATTTGCACTAAACTCTGAACTCCACTATTGAAAGCAAAAACAAAGTAAGAAATATTTCCTAATTTTGTTGTTGCTTTCTACAGAAACTCATACAGCCCAATCATGAATACAAATTCCCCGGGAGTTTTTTCCCTTTTCCTACTTTTACAATTGAATTAACATAGGAAAAATGAGAGAAGGGAGAAAACTCCCGGGGAATTTTCATTCATAATTGGGATGATATGGATTTTTTAAATTTCAAACGCTGCTTATCTTGTGGCTTTGAAAATTTAAAAACGCAATATGAATTTCTGTTTAAAGCAACAACAAAATTATGAAATATTTTTACTTTGTTTTTGCTTTCATTACAATTTTTGGCGTTGCGTTGCGTTTTACACAATTAGGGTCCAAGTTATCTGCTCCATCCGTAACTTCTGAAGTAGGTAGTAGTAATAATGTTAAAAATAAAACAACTTTTAATGCTACTAAAATGCAAAGCTAGAGATAAAAGTAAAAAAGCGGTAATAATAGTAAATG
Organism: Pollenia griseotomentosa; assembly: GCA_963931875.1. Taxonomy (NCBI): domain Eukaryota; kingdom Metazoa; phylum Arthropoda; class Insecta; order Diptera; family Polleniidae; genus Pollenia; species Pollenia griseotomentosa. Next base: position 184,717,035 of record OZ007561.1, read on the forward strand.
AACAGATACAAGTTTTTAAAAATTTCGTTTTTTTCGTTGCTACACTTACTTGGAGGCTAGTTTTTTAAACAGTGGTAAAAAGGTTTTTTAAAGCCCTTAAAAAATTTGTTTAATAGTATTTGATAAAAACACAGTAAATTGACTTGTTTCATATTAATAATAAAATATTCCGTGGCATTTTGACAAAACATCTTAAGTAAAATTTAAAAAGTTGCAAAAATGTTATTAATCATACGAATTTTCATTCAAAAAAAATTTTGTATTATAAACGGAATTTTTCTTTAATTTTGGTTTAATTTAGTTTTTGATAAAAATGATTTTTTCACTGAGATTTTTTTATTTTTAACTTTTTTGCTATCATATTTCGACTTAGGGCCATTATTACAACTTACAAATAGTTATTTTTAGGATGCTATCTGACAGATAAATAGTTTTTGGTTATTACAAGTTAACATTAACCTAAAAAGTGACTGATAAGCTGACATCAGGTTTGTCCTCATGGTAACTTTACAAGTGAACTTTAAGAACTTGAAGATGCCATATTTTCTGCTGAAGATATGGTAACTTCAATGATAGTCTTAAATTACTCAACTTTTTCAAAAACACAATTTAACACAAAAAACAAAACAATTTACCATTAAAACCAAAAATAAAGCACAAAAATTTACTTTTGTTTTTAATTAATAAATAAAACAAAACTAAGTCGTTGCCACTACGTATTTTAAACAACCAAAAGTAGTCGGTATATACTGCAATGTTGCCACAGTATATAAATTAAATTTTTTATTTTATCAGACAGTTGTAATAATGGAAAAAACTAATTTGTCACTTATCGTTCAAGATAGCTATTGTTCACGTTAACTATCAGCAACTTTATCATTAGTTTGTAATAATGGCCCTTAAGATGTTTTGTCAAAATGCCACAGATATGTGTGTATTTATTGTGTATAAAAGTAAGCTTTATAAAAATAAATATTTATTTCGAAGTTTAAATTATAAAATGTTTCTACTTATTCATTTTATTGGAGATGAAATAACAGCATAGAATTTAAATGCATTTGCAAAACGTGGTTATGTAGGGGAGCCATATATCAAGTGAGGCAAACGCAGATTTTCTTGTGACATTTGGGAAGGCCTCTCAGATTGATAGTTTTGTTGCACTGGGTTATTAGCTGTCACAGCGTTAGAGGGTAATGGAAATTCAACAGAACGCGATTGAGGTTGACTTAAACTGGAAATTTCATTTCGATTGTTGGCAGTCCGTGGGTTAATCAGTACATTGTAGGTGGGTAACACAGGGCTTTGTTGCGCTCTAAATGGGTTTTGATTTAACAAAATATTTAAAAGTGTTCCGTTTAAGGGGAGTCGATTATGTTGTTGCTGCAGTTGAATATTGTCTAAAACACTTTTGCTATTTGTACCAATAGGTTTTGGCAATATTTTATTTTGGCTGTTTGTTATAAACGGAGATGTTTTATAGTTTTCTTCAGGATATTCCACATAATGATTTGAACCTAAATTTGAGAATTCATTTGAATTTTGTAGGTTTGATTTGAAATATTGCTTAGAGTGGACTGGAACTACTGACATGTAATTGGAGGTATTATTTACTATATTATTTGTTGGAAATTTAATTTGACTTGAATAAAATGTGTGATTGGAGAGTGACGGTTGAAGTAAATTATTAATGTTACTCTGATTTTTAAGCTCTCGCCAGCTATTAGGAATCTTATAATTTTGTTGTGTTTGGAGTTCATCATTTTTTAAATTGGAAGCAAAATAAGATTCCGTTATTGATTGTTGATATTTCGTGGGTGGGTATTTATTTAGTAAATTATATTGAATTACGGGTTGAGCCAAACTGTTTTCGTACGATGGTTTAGTTATCAATCTTTCGTTATTAGATAATTGTTTTGTTGGCAAACTTGAATAATGCGAATAAATATTTTCCGGTTGGTTAATTGGATACGAAAAAATATTTTCGGAAAGTTTTGCACCTCCAATTAAATTTTTGTTATTTAGTTGGCCGCTTTCAAAAATGTCAGAATTTTGTTGGGCAGGGTTAAAATAATATTCCTGGTTTTTTGTGTTGTCTTGGGAATACGGTTTGAAGGGCATCTCTTGATACTGCAGTTGTTGTTTGTTCTGGTCAAGGAATTGAATTGGATGTAAATTATATTCTGGTTTTGCTAAGACGCTATTGAAAACTTTATCATTATATTGAGCGTTTTTTGTGTTGTCGTGGGAATACGGTTCAAAGGTCATCTCTTGATACTGTAGTTTTTGTTTGTTTTGGTGAGGGAATTGAGGATTAAAAACCTTATCATTAGATTGACCAGAAGACTCATCTCTGTAAGGAAAATATACAGGAAGAAATTCGCTTGTTGGTTGTACTTTAACAGGATTCTTTTTATTAACAACAGTGGTTTGAAGAGGCAACTTTAAGTTTTCATGTTGGAGAAGATGTTGCTGATCTTCACTAACAAAGGGCACGTCGTGTTGTTGTAAGTCAAATGGATAAAAATTTTCAGCTGCTGCATTGCCCGGGTGTATATTTTCAAATATTGCTAAGCTTGGTCTTATGTTTAACAGCGTTTTATTTTTTAAAGGACGAAGTTCCGTTAGTGTTTTATTTGCACATTTCAAATGCTGTGTTGTTGAAAAATTGGACACAGAATCCTTTTGTCTTAATGATGTATCTGATTGCAAATTACCTACTTTTAAATTATTTCCTGTTAAAAACTGTTGGTAAATTTGTCCACTTGGTGCAATATTAAATAGATCTTGCTGGCGTTGTGGTAAATGAGCTGTGTTTAAAACAGATGGTTTATTTTTATTACTTTTATTCTTCAGCTCTTCTTGAGTAGCTTCTTGGTACTTTGAATTATAATGATTTAATATTGCTTCATTCTTATATAAATTATTTAAAAAATTTTGTTGAGCGTTGTTAAAGGGGAAGTTGAGATCTTTAACAGGCGTAAGAATTGTAGTGTTTTGAATATTTTGTTGATCTGGAACATTGCTTTTAATGATGAAAATGTCAGTTTTATTTTGGAATCTTTGTAGTAAAGGACTAATAGTTGTTTTAATTTCAGCTGGTTGCTGCAACACAAAACCTTGTGGAAGCCTGTTGATGCTAATGTGATTTTCATGTAATCCCATTTCATTGTAAATGACATTTTTTAAATTGGTTGCATTTGAGAAAGATAATGCTGGTGCAGTGTAACGATAACCATGATGTAGTTTAACTGGAGGCAGTTCATTCGATAAAATTCTGTTTTCAAGGTTTCCTCTAGATCTTTCTTCTATAAAACCATTCCAAAGTTGAACCGTTTCTGGAGATTCAGGTTTGTAGTCATAACTAGTATGAGGTATATTAAACTGTTCGTGAAATATTGGTTGCTGTATGGCAGGAGTATTTATTGCATACAAAACGGGTGAGGGACTTATAAGTGCAAAGGGATAACTTTCTAAGTCCTGCTGACCGTTCGTTACAACGAACAGTAATTGGTTTATTAACAAAGCAAGAAAAATATAGGGCTGAAATAAGAAAATTAAATGTAATTTTATTCGTTGAGATTAAATTCATTCAAATATTAAATACTTACTAAGCTTGTCATTTTTATTCACTTAAATTTAAAACACAAATTGCTTGAGTTGTTTCTTAAGTCATTCGTTTACTTGGAATGGCATTTTTTATAATGTACAAGTGTTTTTATACATTTTTTTTTTGTCAAGTTAAATAAAAATAATTGTTCCATAATTTCTTTGACATTATACGTAACCACGTATGTTTGAAAAAAATCTGTTATTTAAAAATTATAAATACTAAATTTTCAACAACACCCAAACACTAGAAATAATGTAATAGCTTCAATAACACCTTCACCTATTTAAAAAACAATTCAAATTTTTTTTTATCAAGTATTACAAAATCAAACTCATTTCACTTGTACATTTGAACTTGAAAGATAAAATTTATTAAATATTAATCTATATTAATCATCCCCAAATGTGTATAAAGTTTTTAATAAACAGATTTATGTATGTAAATATATAAATACTTAGGTATGTATGTAGTGTAGAAAACTGAAATAGTTTGCAGCCATTTAATAAATCACTGATACACGCGTGCAAGCACGTGAGTCCAATAATCAATAACGGGGCCAACAAATGTAACTTTGTCAAAAAGTGCATCGTGCAATTTTTGTTTAATAGCCCGTTTACATTGTAACAAGCTCTTGTAGATTTGATTTGTAATCTTGCTCAAAATCTAGTGCGTTTACGTTGTACTTAAAGTTTTATCTTGCAAATAAAATTTTTGGTCTATTAAAACTATTACTTTTTACATAAAAGAAAATTTTGTTTTAAACAAATTTGTATTGCAAAATTTTACTTTCTATGTTTGAATAATCAATTAAATTATAAAAAAACATGAATTTAAGAAAACATGACTAAATTTTTGTATCTACGCTCATACGATTTATAGTTTTAGACGACGCCATCTATTTCTGCGATTTAAACCAAACACTCGCAACTGTTTTTTTAAATATTGTTTAAAATGTTCGGAATACCTGCCTTTAGCAATATATGATACAAAATGGTCATAAATAGTTGCCCGATTGTCACTTTCGTTTCTTTTATTCGCCATAAATTCAATAACACTGAATTTGGCACACTTAAGTTATCTAGAAAAATGCGTTTTTTACAGAGATTTGCAAGTATTTGCAGCTCCTGTTTGTTATTTATGGAAGATATTTGATTGCCCTAACAACAAATAAATTTTGATAACTATCAACTGCAATATTTTTTAACCCTAGAGTACGAACCATATTTTACGTACGTTGTAACTAATGATCGTCGATTCGACGATGTATTTTTTAACTGCCTATAACTTTGGCTTTAAAGCAAATATACTTTTTCAATTAATGTTTTTAATCATCATGGCACCTTATAAGTTTATATAAAAAAAAATTTTCGTTTTAATTCATATAGATAAACGAAATATTTAATTTTAGAACTTTTTTATTTAATGTTGCACATATTTTTGGGATCATAAAGAATTACTTATAAAATATTGTTAGGAAAACTGAAAAACTAAAAAAGAGTCAAAACTTAAAAAAGACATTTTTGGCTTTAAAAAAAATAATTTTTTTTTTTTTTTAAATAACAATTTGAGCCAGAGTCACAAAGTTCAACTTTGGGTTCTCCGCATATGGGTTTTTCGCATATATCACATTTTAATTTTGACATTCGTCATTTTTTCGTATGGGCATGATATACACATATTTCATTTGTGTTTTTTTTTTATTTTCTCCTTAGCTGGTCATTGTTGCCACTATTGTTTAAAGTAACACATTTGCAACATTTGCTCACAAAGTTTAAAAATAAAAGTCACGTTAATACTAACCATCGACGATTCGACGAGTACAAAACCAATAAAAGCAATGTTCCAGCAACGCAGTTTAAAAAACACAATTACACACAGCAAAAGTAAATCATCTAACTAACAGCATATAAAATTTGAGAGTGTTAGGCACACACATTTAAAAGTAAATTAATTAAAAGGAAGCGATGCTCGTCGAAACGTCGATCATTAGTACTCTAGGGTTAACCCTTCGTTTTAGTACATTAAGGTTACTCTTCGTCGAATCGACAAACTTTTTAAAAAATAAATTCTAGCGGAACGATTTTTAAAGTTAAAAATAAACAAAAATCGGTTTTAGTTAACTGTTTTATTAAAAAATAATAAAAAAAAATATAATATATATAATATATAATTCGATACGAATTTGAACTCTTTTTTTTTTTTGTTTTTTAAATTAATTTACTTTTTAAAACAACAATACCTAAAAAGGTAAACAAAAATAACTTTTTTCTTACTCAGCCTTTAAAGATAACACAAATTAAAATTCTTTGAATCAGCTCTAGTTTTCATGATATAGCTTTTTTATACCCTCCACTTATGACCTCCATTTATGACCGTCTGTTAGTTTTTTCAAAAACTTTGTTCATCAAAATTTTTTGTGTAATTGCTAGCTGATTAACGGGAATTTTATATGTACAATATTATTGAGAACGTTATTTTTTCTTGTTGCACTCCAATTGAATATCGGAAAAAAAATATTTGAATTAAAAGAATTTTGGGTACAAAATTATGTTACGGAAAAAATGTATTTTTTTGGCAACTACCATAACTGTAAATAAGAAATTTTGATGAAAAAATTTTTTGAAAAAACTAACAGACGGTCATAAATGGAGGTCATAAGTGGAGGGTATAAAAAAGCTATATCATGAAAACTAGAGCTGATAGAGACAAACTGATTACAGATTTGAATTCAGCGCACCAAAATTAACTAGAATCAGTTGATAAATTTAAAGAAGCAAATTGAGTGTTGGCCTGTGTAATCAGTCAAAAATTACAAAAGAAAAAAAAAATATTTAGTTATAACTAAATATATTGGCCCTATTTTACGCATGAGACACAAAGTTCAACTTTATGATCACAACATATGCTTTTCTTGCATTTGGCATTAGCTAACGTTGTTGACAAAAAGGGCGTTATTTGAACACTCATAAAAAAGTTATATGATAAAAAGTAAATGAGCTTCGTCGATTCGACGAAGAGTAACCGTGCAGGGCTAAGGGCCAGGTGAATTTTCAATTCATAGTTCTATTTAATAATTATCAACCCACTTTAATTCTGCTGATATAATCGTACTAATTAGAATTCCCCAAAATTTTAATATATAAAAAAAAATACTCACTTTCAACATCAGTTTTCATTTTTATTTTGCTGTTATCATAAATTATTTGTATCAAAACTTTTATTAAAAATCACTTTTTTTAAGGCACTCAATAATTTATTTTAACTCCATATAAAATTACATATGTTTGCATTTATAAAGTTACGGTAAATCCCCATTTTTGAACAAAATACACACAAATACTTATTTTGGTATGTTTTAAATGCATTAAATTAAAAAAAAATATCAAAATTTAAAAAAAAAAATTTCACTTTTGGCCAAAAAAGGCAAAAATTTCCTATAGTGAAGTCTTATGTATTCCATAATAATTTGTAAGATAAAAATCTAATCCGATTTGTTGCGACTGTCAAAACATCTAAATTAACATTGCAGTTTATATTCACACTATCACACATAAAATAATACTTTAATTTGCCTTTGGTTAAATGGATTCCTGAAAATTTTCAAAAAACGATGAAGTCGAATGGGATGTCAAATTTTTTTCGTAATACTTGGCATTTTCATAACACATTGCCGAAATTTACATAAAAATATGCTGGTAAGTTTTTACTTTAAACTAATTGCAAAAATTAAAAAGATTTTATTTAATAAGGTAAATTAAATTTTTTTTTTTTTATAAAAAGTAACAAAGAAACAAATTACGACAAATCAATTATCATATTGAATACCATATTCGTCAATACAATTAACTTTTTAATTGAAAAGGCACCAATAACGGAATTTGTAAGTATAAAAAATAATTTTGTTAATTAAAATTGTTGAAACTCAACAAATATTTTTAACAATATTTGTTATATTGAATAAAATAATTGTTAAAATTAAACAAACATTTTTATTTTGAGCTTGTCATATTAATAAAATATTTTACTGTTAATTAATTTGAATAAAAAATTGCATTTAAGAGTTGATTTTTAAATTTTTTAGTAAAATATATTAAAAGTCACATTACAAATAAATTTTTCAGCAACGGACTTATCCCTGGATGCACTAGGAAGCTCCGACATCACCACAAAAGGAATTTTTGGCCCCATTGTTGGTAATATTTGAAATACTAGAACATATATCAATAATAACTTTACTTACCCTGTAGATTGATTCAGCTTTCCGGTAATCAAATATTCTTTATTCCTTTAAAGAATTCAAACCAAAGATATTTTTTTATTTTGTATTTTAAGCTTTTTGACAAAAAATAATGTTTAACTATGATATACAAATTAATTTTTTACAAAAAAATACGAATTGTTAATACGACAATTTACAAACATGTTGATTAAGAAAATTGTTAAAAATATTAGAATAGATTTAAAAAATGTTCATCAATTACTTAATAACTTTTGTTATTTTTTTTCTGTGAAGTTAACTTATAAACATAAATAATTCTCAGATTATTTTTATTAAAAGTTCAATAATTCGATAAATTTTTAAGGAATATTTTTTTAAAAAAATAGTATTTTACTTATAACTAAACATACTTTTATACTAAATTCATTAAAAAAAGTTCCTAAATAAAAAAGGTGCTAAAACATCTCCAAATTAAAAAAAAAAAATTTTTTTTTAAAAATAGAGTTTGCTGAAGAAATACGCATAGTTCTTAACATTACTTAAATATCATGTTCACGTCTTCGAAAGGTCTCAGTTTGTTCTTTCCAAATCCGCTGAGATATTTAAAATCGGTTAGCAACCAACAAAGTTACTGGCATATAAGTTCAAATGGTACGGAAAACTGGGTTCTTACCCGTAACCCGAGATTTTGGAGGTGTTTCGCAAATTTCAAGGACAGAGTCGCGATGAGCTCGACAACACCTACTAAAAAATTATCCCATCCCAGGCATTTCTGTTTTATTCTTTTTTGTAACACTGTGTAATTGGCGAGAATATTATATTATTTATTTTACTGTTACTCCATATTTAAATTTTGTTGAACTCCCTTTTGTTTACAGAATTATAAGAAACTAGTAGAGTTTGATGTATTTAACAAAATAATTTTAAGAGAAAAATTACGGAAATTTTTCTTCTATTTATATTTTTTTTTAAACATGAACAAAATTTGTTAACTCTAAACCCAATGTACGTTTTTCTTTTTTTAGTGTTGTTGTTTCTACAACAAACGGCATCACGTATAAAGCTGCGCAGCCGAAATTTTATCATCTCTCTCATTTTCCGACGCCTAACAAAACACTAGTAATAAACTAGTTCAAAAAATTACTAGTAGCGATTTCAGCTGCAGGGTTGATTGAGTTTTTGACATGTGTTAGTACAAAGTATAAAAGCGTAAGCTTACCTTAAGAGAAGTACGTCAAAATCATGTGACGAAGTAGATGGTAGTAAGACAAGTGATACGTAAGGTAGGAAGTTTATAAATTTTAATTTCATCCTAAGGCCCGTTTCACGACTTAACGATAGCTAAATGTAGGAAGTTATCGAACAGAAAATAAGCTTTTTATTATCACAAGTTCCCTTTAATCTAAATGTGAAGGATAAGCTAAAGAAAGGAACGTTCTATCTTTAACTTTTGTCGTAAGGTTTAGATTTGAGATTGCCATATTATATTCACATATTTTTTATATATGGCAACTCCAATTATACGTATATTTTGAAAATGTAAAAAAGTACGTAGTTGCCAGTTCGTGTTTTTATTTTTGTATTGCCACATTTTCGAAAATTTTAAGTTTATTTTATACAGAAGTTGTGAAAACGAAAAATAATTGAAGGTAACTTTATTCCTCACTTGTGCTAAAGGTACCTTTAACTATTCCGAACTTTATAGGTAAGTCGTGAAAACGGGCCTAAATCGATTTCCAGAACATGGCTTTTTATCTATGTCATTTAGGGTTGCCAGAAACCAAAATTCACATAACTGGACAATGTAAAAATTCACCTGGATTTTGAAAAAATAACTGGACAATTAAAACTACACTTATGCGATAGTTCAAAAAAGTAACATGTAAAACAAATTTTTACACGTAACAATTAAAATTTAGTCTTACGTCAAATAACATATCGTCACCTAAAATCAAAAAAGCCATTAAAAACCAAAAAATTAAAAATAGTCTTTATGATTGGTTATGCTGTAGTTTGTCTAATTACATCATGATCAATCTAACATAACGCCCTTTTGGTTTTAAATTTTATTAGTTTTACCAGATATATAAATATTGTTATTTACGGAACTTAAGAACTGTTGTTTTAGTTGTAAGCAAAACATTTTTGAATGATTAACACTTTCTTCATTATTTATAGCCATTTTCTCAATATATCGATAAACTGTCTGTTACTTAATGTCAACAAAAATTTATTAGAGCGATAAGCTGTCCGTTTACGATTTTGGGTTTCTCAATATACCGACAAAAAACATTGTTTTCAGCTGTCAACACCTCTTAAAATACATGTTTAAGTTGGGTGTCAGCTGTTTAAATTTATCTGTACGTCAAATAAAAGGAAAATAAATAATTGGCAGATGAATGCTGGTTAGCTTTGCGACAAAATAGAAGCAAATTAGACATTGAGAAAACCAAATTTCCTTAATGTGAAGTTTTTCATTGGAAAAAAAGATAATCGTTTATTGAGAAAACGGCCATTAGTCTTTTTAAAATTTGGGAAACACATTCTTATTCTTTCTTGTGAGTATAGATTATTTAAAATATATTAAGTACTATTTTGATTTTTAGTAGAACTGTTAATTTTTAATTTTTGATATTCTTTAATTAGGCTCGAGTTCATCAAATTTAATTTTCATTAAAATATTTTCACTGAGGGAAGGAATTTTACAACTTGGAATTTTTATTAAAATTTATTGATAATTTGAAAGTGGACAAAAAAACATGATAAACAAATGTATTCAGGTTTTCAAGACAAAGTCTTGACAGAAAGAATACAAAAGAACAGAGGAAAAAGGAGGCAACATGTAATTTGAAATTTAAGTGATAATAACAGCAAATTTCGAACCACCAGTACTACTGGTTAAAGATTCATGTTTGACTGTTGGCTAACGGGCACCGCAGTGGTGCAGTGGGTAGAACACAAAGATCTTCTGACGATAGAAAGTGGTGTTTCATGAATCATGTAAAGATCAACCCGGGTTCAAATCCCAGCTCAGCCAAGAAAAATTATCAATAAATTTTAATAAAAATTCCAAGTTGTAAAATTCCTTCCCTCAGTGAAAATAATTTAATGAAAATTAAATTTGATGAACTCGAGCCTAATTAAAGAATATCAAAAATTATATTAAGTACTTTCACAAAAAGTCTTGCTAATCCTGTATGGAATAAAACAAACGAAATCGATTTATCTTTATACATATATAGAGTTTGTAAGTTATTTATATTAAGTATATATTTAATAAAAAAAATATTTTCAATATTAAAGAAATTTTTTTTTAACTGGACAAAATGAACTGGTAACTGGACAAGACCCAAAAATACTGGACAATACAGACAATCCAATATAATAATGTAGATTTCAACCACTTAAAACTTAATAGACAAACCCATTCAATTCAAGTTCATCTTAGATAATTATTATTTTAATACTCCTTCTTTAATTTCCTAGACTAAAAACTAACCAAATTATTCATAAAATTTTTGCATATACCTTTTAAATACCAACATCAATTACTTTTTCAAAAAGTTTTATTACTTTCTGAGAAATCATCAACAACATTATTATCGTTACTTTAAATGTAAAAGTATTTACTTAGCAACCCAAAATTCATACATTCAATACGATTTCTATCGTGTTGTGTTTTTCGTTATTATTGTTAGTATAATTCAAATCACTGACAAGTCATCTATCATCAACTATCATGAAAAATTAATGGATTTTTCTACCAACAAACGGAGGAGGCATAGTTCCTGCATTATAGTGCATGTTTGAAAATTGTTTTTTGAATTGAGATAAAAAAAAGTAATAAAAGAGAAACAAATACTGCATTCATTTGAAATCGATAGTAATAAATTATAAAGTGAAATTATAGACAATTTGTTTAACATGATAGACGAAAAACTACTGGGGTTTAGGAAAAAAGCGTACAAATATACAAAAAAGTACAAGAAAATAGACAAAAATAAAAAAAAGGGGAAAAATGCTAAATCCGCATGAATGATAAATTACGGCATTTGGAAACTGTTACTTGTGTATTGATTTGAAAAACTAAAAACTGATTAATTTTATGAAAGAAAAGAAATAATAGATTTTTCTTATTTAAAGTTATTAAAAGTTTTTTTTTTAATTATATTTTGACAGTAAATTGACAGCAGCTATTAAAGGATCATCATCATACTTAGCCATTTATAAGGGGGGAAAAGGAAAAACTAAAACAGAGAAACATTGATTTAAGATAATGATGATAAGATAATTATAATTTTTTCTTAACACTTTCAGATAATTGAATGAAATTGCTGAGTGTCAGACTGTCTGTCTACGTTTGAAACCTAAATTTTTATTCCTTAAATTCATGGCATGAAAAATACTTACAAATGACGGGTAGTAATATAAATAACCTCCAGTGTTGCCATGTGCTTTTACTGCAGTAGTCTTTGAACTTACAATTAAGAAAATATTATACACATACAAACAGTATATACCACCAATTCGTGATATACCCTACACAACCATAGGTTTTAAACTAGGTTATAGTTAGTTTCGTGTGTAACACCAAGATATATTTAGTAGGGAACATAATAGTCGCTGTAGTACAAAGTTACGCATAGCGCTTCAAGCTGTCAGATGTTAAAAACGCAGGTTTCAAAGAAATTTCAACAGAATACATTGTTGTATTAGTCACTGCAGTACGAGTTTAAGCGCAAAATTTGAAGTCATCCCCTTTTTTGCGCGGCAATGCATTGTCAGAAGACTGTCAAATATAAATTTTCATTAAAATCAAAAACGAGCAGACAGGGTTATCATGCTTTTGAATATTGTTTTAGATCAAATGTGAAAGTCTTAATTGAAAAACACCACCCTGGTGCCAAATTATTCTAGTTCTAGTAAGGTTTCATAAGGTATTTATTAACCTTATAAAAAATTTAACATTTTGCGAAGCACTAATGGTACATTGAAAAGAAAAAGGTAAGACTTACAGAGATGCAGTAAAGAAAGTGAAGAAACTCTTAACAAGTTTTATAAAAGAAAAATAAGATTTCAATTGCCACGGTACACATTGGTCGAAGTTCATAGAACGAGCGGCAAAAAAAGAAGAAGAAAGAAGAAAAATGGAAAAATCAAAATAATCCACCCACTTTTACGCCCACCTCCAATACAAAGTGAAAATTAAATTTTGACTAACGGCATTGTTTTTTTGCACACAACATTTTAAACACTCATAATCATTTGTGAATTTTGAAAAATATCTGCCCATTTTGACGCCCACTTTCCATACAACTTGTATTGAAAAAGTAGCATAACTGCCTTGATTTTTAACGCATCAACTTAATTTTAACAAAAAATAAAAACTATAATTGTAGAATGGGCCCCTGAAAATATATACCTAATCCGCTTACTTTTACGCCCACCTTCCATACAAAGTGAAAATTAAATTTTGACCTACGGCATTGTTTTTTTGCACACAACATTTTAAACACTCATAATCATTTGTGAATTTTGAAAAATATCTGCCCATTTTGACGCCCACTTTCCATACAACTTGTATTGAAAAGTAGCATAACTGCCTTGATTTTTAATGCATCAACTCAATTTTAACAAAAAATAAAAACTATAATTGTAGAATGGGCACCTGAAAATATATACCTGATCCGCTTACTTTTACGCCCACCTCCCATACAAAGTGAAAATTAAATCTTGACCTACGGCATTGTTTTCTGGCACATAGCATTTTTAAACACTCATAATCATTTGTGTGAAATTTGAAAAATATCCGCCCACTTCCCATACAACTTTTATTGAAAAAGTGGCATAACTCCCTTGATTTTAAATGCATCAACTCAATTTTCACAAAAAATAAATATACAGAGTACAATTCCGTAACCTATCCATATTAAATCCCGAATTCGTACTTGAAAAAATCCGAAAATGAGATTTATTTAAGTAAAACCAAGATTAAACCAATCTCAAAATGCGCTTGATTCAAGTATTATAAAGTTGATTCAATCCCGAATTCGTATTTGAAATAAACCAAAAGTGAAATTAGAAAGAGACTTTTATTATGATTGATTTACTTAGCCGTTTTAAACCTTACAGAATTTCAATTATAAAACACCAGCATCATTCCTGATATGGTTTTTACTTTAACCCTTATGTGAATGAAAACCTTAAACAGCATTGCAAGGTACACGGGTACCTATATGCCGAAAATATGTGCATTATCACAGAAAATAACTCTGAGACTTAAGCTTCGTACAGACAGTGGTCTGCTGTCGTATTCAGTAATTCGCAAATACAAAATTTAAATATTTAAGCGATGACATTAAAAGCTAAAATTGCGGCGAACTAAATTTGTATTGCATTGTCAAATTTAGCAATGCACGTTACAGCTTTACATTTGTAGCCAAAAATTACTAAATCAACTTTATAGATTTTTAGCGATAGAGAGCTTTAGCGAATTATGGAATACGGCTGCAGATCTTACAATGTTGTCATTAAAATTGCCTAAAAATGTCTTGCAACTCTGTGAACATTGTAAGCTTATTTTCATTTGGCAGACGTGTAAAATTAATGCATCTGACAATGGCACCATTGACAGAAAAAGTGACAACATTGTAAGAACTGACAACCGTCTGTACTAAGCTTTACAATAGATGTTCATTTTCAGTAAAATTTCAATATTTTGTAAACGCCTCGGGCTATGCAATGTTCTCTTTAATATTTCTCTATGCATATCAAAGTTAATAAATGTGAAACGAAAAAGTTGTAAATACTGTAACGGTGATTTCCGTTATTGCAAAGATGTAACCATAAAGAGAAGAAAATATTAAACGACTACAACACAAACATAAGCAGAACAGCAAAAAAAAAAAAAATTAGAACATCGGAGCCAGTTCGTGTAGAAGGTGTCTACAAGTGAAATACAGAACACATAACAGACTTGCCGTTTTTCCGTCAGGAATGTCTATCTGCAGATTCAAAATTATGTTGCAGTCCATACATTTTAATAATGATGAAACCCGATTATTACGGTCTGAAACTGGTAAAGCTGCTACTTTATTTTTTTGGACAATAGTGTATAAAATTTACATCAGAGTTAGAAACCTTCTTTGGCTTGCGGTGCATTAAACTCTACATGGAAAGTATAGGCGAAATAACGCTTTTAGATCTGGTTTTTCCATACAAAAACTGAGGAAGAAATGTAACAACTGGCCCTTTTTTTCCTTATCTCCCAATCGTAAGTCAAATCTGTAAAAGTTTTAATCTAAAGTATTCATAACGACTTTCTTTAATTGTATGTTAGTAGCGTTCACTAAAAATATTCTTGCAATAATCGTTTTTTTGATATAAATAGTATGAAGGTACCCGGGTACCTTGGCAAACCGTTAAGGGTGTACGATGAAAATTAGCCCACCACGCCCTTTCAAAATTATTTTTATGATAATTTAAAATTTAGTAATAGTTATTAGTTCTCAAGTAGTTTCAGCTATATGGATCCTCTGTTTCTATAAAAAAAATTTGACTGAAACCCTTAAAGGTACCCGGGAACCTTGCCATTCACATAAGGGTTAAAAACTGGATGAACATATAAAACTGAAAATATAAACTAAATGAGAAGCAAGTTCTCAATTGTACTTTGTAAACATGAAAATAATGTGTTTTCGTCTTGTTCTGTTGTTTCTACACACAACAAGCAAATCGTTTTTTAACTTCTTGTATGGTGTAATTGTAGTTTCTTAATTAAACTTTGAGAAGTTAAATGAGATTAAAACGCTCACTCTGTAATTTTACTCCTAGAGTGGCACTACCAACGAAAAGTTGTTATTGTACTCCCGTAAATAACTTTGAGAAAAGTTTTATTTATTTTTTTACTTGATTTAAGAATTTCATACTTATTGTAAGAAATTCCGGGATTAATTTTCGAAAGTAATCCCAGTTAGGCATGCTTTAAGTACGTTTTATTGTTATTCATACTGGAATTTTGAGTACGACTGGTATAAAAAACTCTGTTTATCCCGAGTGTTTTTCTTTCTGTGCATAAGTACTAGGTTTCGTTGTAGTGTTAACGGGCTATAAGTGGAAAAACGTTTCTTATTCAAAACCGCAATTACAGTTTAAAGGTTTTTCCATTGAGAAAAGCATCTTGACTAGTGGCTTTTAAGACTTTAGTTTTTTTGGAGATATAATTTGCAGCCAAAGTAAGAAATTAATCCTCAAGTTGAACGCATCTATAATATTTCTGGTACACTTAGGGACGGATGGAACTGTAAAATTCTACACAGTTGGATCGTAGAATGAATTTAAAAAAAAGCCAGCTGCTTTGCAACTGACATTTTGAAACTCAACGAGTATATGCTCTTATAATACCCACACAACCGTCGTAGAGATGATACTAGAATCAGTCTTACCAGAGTTCCTATAAAAAATCTATTCCCTAAGAGCTTTTTAGTTCGCCTATAAACGTGACAAATGCTGTTATTGGAATGAAATTTAGCAAAAAAATAAAAAATATTTTATATTTTCTCTATATCCCCGTATATTCCCCGTAACACCTCGAAGCAATTAAGCTTGTATTTTAAACCCATATTGTTTAAATTCTTCTTCTCTTTCACTAAATGGAAAGCTAGTTGCGATTTACATCAAAATACAAAAAAGTAAAAAGTATATAAATCAGTGTTCGAAAATAAACACTAAGTATCGCTCCTTAGTGTTCGGATCGGTAGATTTGTGAAAACCACAAACGCTAATAGTGTTTGTGTAGTAAATCATTAAAAAATTACGTTTCCCTGTTTGTCATCTTTCGAACGCAAAAATAATACCGTTCTTATCCAACTCAACAAAAGATAAGAACATTTAATTCCGTTTGGTTTTTTTTTTAACCACAAACTTCATTGTGTTCGGTTCAGCTCATTAATGTTCGTCGCTTATTACAAAAACAAAATACACATGCGAAAAAAAGCCATCAAAATAACTTTACACAAACAAAACATATACACAATACACACAGGAATTGTTCGTGCTGCGGTCGTTGCTAAAATTTTTTGTTTGTTCATTCCTTTATCAATGTAAAAAAAGAAACATTATAGAACATGAAAATATAATGTTTTTCTACAGTATCACTACAATTGTGCTGTTTTTTTAACGAAGAACAGAACACTATACAATGTTTGGTTCTTTCTTGAAAATAGTTACAAACGGTATTAAGGGTTGTGTTCGTCTACACAAGCACGACAAAAAAATGAATATCGTTCCTGGGTGTGTGAGCCGTACGCTAAATAATGTTCTGTTTATTTTCGAAGACTAATATTTATTATTCTTTGATAAACAATTTAAAATGCTTGGTAACGTAACAAAAAGTATACTTTTTTGTAGAAATGCCCATACAGTTGCATATCCTAAATGAAGTAAAGCAGCAAAAATAATTATATTCTGATGAAATTGGGTCTAATATAGTTCCATGTTACTAAAAATAGCACTACGAAATCTGTTTACCGATCAGTCAATTATTAACCGTTGGTTCCTCAAAAAATGTATACCAGACTCGACCAAAATTGGCGGCAATTCCAATGGTAGGCCTGATTTCTATAATCTAAGTTAATTTTATTCTTGTTGAGGAGAATAAAAGAGTCTGCGCAGCTTAATGTAGTATTGCAACTTATCAAACCTTCTATATAAAATTCTTAAAATTTCGTACCTAATTTAAAAATGAATTCTTTTATTAAATATTCTTTAATGCGGTAACACTTTTATGTTCCCTTTCATTATTACGAATTAAGCTTAAAATCTACACGCAACTCTTTTTTTCATTATCTGTCAAGAAATACGTATACAAATAAGAAAAAAACAAAAAAAAGAAACAGCATATTAAAAGATTTCATATGGGGGATTTCTTTTGTTTTCAGCCTTAACTCACTAGTAAATACACAAACATACACACATGCATTCACGATTTGTATTTGTTCTGTTTGTGTGATTTTTTCTTCTCTTTGGTTTGTGCTTTAAAGCTTAAAGAGATGACGCTTACTTTGACAGTTAATACTGACATATAAACTGACAGTTTTAAATTGAGGCTGTTGTATTTTGATGGCATGTCATGTCAGTTGTTTTATTTAAGTTTTTGTTTTTTCTTTCTTCTTTGTTGTTTAAATCTTAAGAGTTTTAAAAATGAAATGAGATAAATAAAAACTATACAAAAGGAAAAGAAAAAATTAAAAAAAAAAAAAATGATTTTGAATGGACGTTTTTTGTGTTTTGTTGCTGTTTGATTGTTTCTTTATAATATGAGTCATTATTATAGTCATTTGTCGGCTTAAACTACTGTCTTGGTGTTGAATGACAGCAGTGTTAATGCGTTTGCTTTTTTTTTTTATCAGATTTATAAATAATTTTTTCTGTGTGAATTTTTTTCCAAATGAAAATCATTGCGTTTATAATTTAGTGCAAAAATTTGGGTTGATAGTTTATAAGTGTCAATAAGTCAGTTAAAACGATCCAGTAAATAAATTTTAAAAAATGAAAAACAAATATTTCGTGGTTACATTGGAACTTTAAATTTGACCTTCACTGGCCTACTATTTTATCATTACGACCTAAATGTTAAACTAACTTATGTTTTTTAAACTTTTTATTACAAAAATTAGTTTATTAAAATCATTAAAAAAAAACACTTTTAATGAAAGAAAGAGGTTCAATAGCAAAATTTTTCACTAATCTAGACAAAGAATTTTAAAAAAATAAAGAGTTTTTTACCTTTCATTTGATATCCATAATGATATTAAAAAAAAAGAATTATCTTGTTCAAGTTCGTTTAAGTAAATATAACCGGTGCTATTTTATGAGTCCGCGGACTATCTTTGATTATGCATCAAGCATATATCAACTTTTCAATATATGAACTAATTTTTTGCAAGATGTAATCATATCGCAAAGCCAGGCTGCTTAAATCGGACTGTTGGCAGTACAGTAGGCTCCCGATAGTTAAAAATTCACGGGACTAGAAGAAAAATCTCATATAATAAATAGTTTATATTAACAAGAGTTGAAATAATCTAATAAAGATGAAAAAACATTGAAGTTAACAAGAGTTTAAAAAAACACCGTTGAAATTAGTAGAAAAGCCAAACTTCCAATAATAAAACAGGGGTGAAGAAGATGACATATCATATGCAAAGCAATGCAGATAAACTAAAGCAAACGATTATTTCGTTTGTATATTTTCAACAAAACACAGTTATTGTGCTGTAACTCAAGTTATTGTGCGTAGAATTAAACAAGATGTAATAATAATCATTTTGAATTTCTGAGGAGATTAAACTACATCAATTTATATCAAATAAATTAATGTCTTACAAGTTATCGAAATATTTAAATTTTAAATTATCAAGTCTCGAGCGAAGTTAGTTAAATCGTTAACCACTTTAACTCCTTAATTGGGGTTCTTTCCTAAAAATTGTATGGTTATAATAAATAATGACCACTACCAAAAATCGCTCCTTACATCCTCATTAAGGTTGAATTTGGTATAGATAAAACTTATCCAAATTTTGAGCAAAACTCTTTTTCATAAAGATAAAATCAAAACATTTTTTAAATAATTTGAAGTTGAATTTTTCCTAGAGTCAAGATCTGTTTCCTTATCGAGCATGCTCGGGAACTTTTACATTTCCTGGGAAAGCGGGATCTATTTATCGATTTCTCGGGATCCTGCTCAATACAAATCGCTGCAAAATTTTATTTAATATAATTAATTTGAACAAATAACATTTCCTGAGGTCAATTATATAAGTTTATAAATGCATTCAACTTTTTTATTCAAAAAGGAAAAAGTGCTTAATGGCATCTTAAGATCTTCATGTTCCAAAAGTAACTATGAGCAAAACTTTAATTATTTTGTAGGATTTTTGAGGAAGTAATAGCAAAATTACTTTTTGGTTATCTTTTTTCAATGTGCAATAACATATGGAATAATAAAAACTCCCAAAATTTGACAATAGCGGTGTTTAGGAAATAAAACTTAAAAAACTATAACCGCAGAGAACTGATGATAACATTTACATAATTCGGAGTAAATTTCCAAAAGCAAAAGTTTTTAACTGTGCTCCTATAAAACTAAACAAATAGACTTAAGCTATGGTGACACTTATTAAATATTTGATCAAATAGGCGTAACCCCTACTTTCGTTAATAGTGACAATTAAAATGGTCTTAATATTACAAAATAAACTAATTATGCTACTAGACATAGCAAAAAACAGTTTTTTGTAAGATGTGGTATTTTAATCAAAATAAATATTGATATTAAGCGAAATGATTTTTAAGTTTGGTTGTTGGTCCCGTTTTTTTCGTCAAATATTTGATAAGTCTGACCGTAGCTTTAAGCACTTATTGCCACAAAATAAATTCAAAGACAACAGCATTAATATAAAACCAAAAAGTTAAATTATTTAAGCAAATTATTGCAAAATATTTTTTTTTAAAATAGGATCTTAGTTCAGAATAAGCATTTACAATCGTTTCTAATTTTCTAAGCACTTCCTATAAAAACACATAATTCCTTTTCAAACAAAACTATTTTCTTCGAATCGAATAAGCGTTTTCTTTATTAATAACTTTTGTTATCATCTCTTACAGAATCTTATCCGAAAAATCTTGTATGCAGCTGCC
Organism: Pollenia griseotomentosa; assembly: GCA_963931875.1. Taxonomy (NCBI): domain Eukaryota; kingdom Metazoa; phylum Arthropoda; class Insecta; order Diptera; family Polleniidae; genus Pollenia; species Pollenia griseotomentosa. The sequence goes on from OZ007561.1 coordinate 184,737,563, forward strand.
CTGGAATTTAAATCATGAAATTCTTTGAACCAAATGGGAACAATTTTTTTCGTTTTTATAAAATATATCTGGGTCTTTAAACAAATTAAAAATTCTGTACATTTTTACTCTGCTTCTTTTGACATTTCAGAGCACTAAACATAAAACATTACCTTTCTTATCGGATATGAACTGCTATGTTCTCGTTTGGCAAAAATGTCTTAAGTCAGAAACTGTAGTTTTTCGTTATGTTAAATTGAAAAATATTTATTTGGTGTTTTTCATAGAATTTTTTCCTAAGAGCAGATGATAACGATTAGAAGCAGTTGTGCCAGACTAGAGTGATTTTAAAATAAACAAAATTGAATTGAAGCCAATAAAAAACTTAAAATGCGTTTTTTTGACTAAAGAACATTTTTGCTTAACGAATAAGAATAAAATCTTTTTCATGACACAACTTATTTACAATTATATCAGCAGAAAAGTTGCCATGATTAAATTCAAAACAAATCCCGGGAATTCCGGCACAAATTTCCCTGGATTTTTTTCCCGAAAAATGTGCGGGATCCCGAATGAAAAATACTACTTCGAAGAGACTATAAAAGCCATAAGCAAAGCCACTGCTACATTGTCTGACGCTATTTCGCTAGTCAACAGTCTTTGAACGTTATTTGAAAATATTTACAATAAATTAATATACTGAGATGCACAATAGTTCAGAGGCCCAAAAATTGGCGACTTACTTAGCATTAGCTCTGATTGAAAAATTTGAGGGTTTAGAGAATAATGAAATCTATTGTGTATATGCAATTAGATTCGAATTATTGAGCTACCTCACATGACTCTGCACTCCGAAAATGTTGAAGACACGGTCACCCCTACACCTTTTATAATTTCTGTTAAGTCTACAAGAACTGACCTTTGGAGTGCTAGCGAAAATTGAAAAGGGTGATCCTCTGTTCACCCTACGCTGTAGTTTAGCTTAAGAAGAAGTCTAGATATAGCTTAGATCTTCTAATTTTTATAGAGACGCATATCCGCTTATTTACGGGAGCAATTAAATGTTATATCCAAAACTTCAGATCTACTTCAAGCGGAGTTGCGAAATCGTCTATCTCCGCAAAAGTTGAGAATATTTTGTTTTTTCAAACAGAAATCTTATTAATATAATCTCTTACACTGTTTTTTTTTTAAATTAATTTTTGTTAATTTTATTATAAATTCATCAATTTAAAATATTAATATTCTCTTACATTCTATTTTTGTATAATAAAGAAATTACTCAACTTGAGTTTTGTTAATTTTGCCCTGAATTGAAATGTAGTATTCGTATCTGTAAGTTTATCGCCGATATTTCTTTTTAAGTATCGGTATCATATCGGTTAAAAGGCGTATCGTTATATCCCTAGTTAATATATACAAAGAAAACAGCTTTGTAGTTTTTCTGTAGTTAGTCAAATTGTAAACATTTTTATATTAATGAATTTTTATGAGATTTTCTTAACATTTAAAAAATTTAAATTTTTTCTTTTGATTCCTTTTTTACCAATTTAATAAACTCAAGAGAAAACAATTTTGAAATCATTCACCTTAACAAGGTTTCACGAACAACAAATTTGACAACTACTGACTTGTTGTGAATTCAACTATTAAGTAAAGAAATTAATTTGTAGTAATTAGGAAAATAAAAAAAGTCTTTTTCTTTTAAAAACAAATTACAGGATATTTACACATAATTTTTTTTTAATACATTTCCTCGCATGTCTTATAAATATCTACAATTTTTAGCCAAACAAATTTATGTTTTTGCTGTTACGAGAACAAGGTTTTTAAAAACGTGTTTAAATGTTTTTGCCAAATGAACGAACATACAAATAAAATAGCAGGTACAACAAAACCCTTATAAAATGTAGTTCGTTATTAAACGTTATAAAATGAAAGTACAAACAATTGCTCAAATGTCTGTTAAAAAAAAAATATACATATATTAAAAAAAAAAAAAATACAAAACATTCGTACAATTCTTTTTACTTAAAACCGGAGTGTTGGTTGCGAAATTGTTTCATGTTGTACATTCTCGTATTGACTTAACAGAAGTGAATTTACAGTTGGCTACAAATTACTTCCGGCTTTTAAGTTTTAATTTTTTTTTTTTTTTTTTTTTGTTAAAGGGAAAGAAAAGAAAAAAAAACACACAAAAATAAATAAATGAAAAACAAAAGCAGAAAAACAACAGCTATATCCTTTTAAGAATTAAGGAATCGCTTAGAAATGTATTTTAGAGCAAAATATGTTTTTGTGTAACGAGCTGGACCTAAAAGTCCTTTAGCAGGGCTAACCGAACAATAGATGTGTAGTCTTAATAATATCACTGTGCTCGAAATTGACACTATTTTTTAGACAAGCCGGGCACATGGCGTTTTAGCATGAATCCAATGGTGTCCACCGTTCTTTCAGGTTAGCTCTTGTTTTCGAGATATACCGTTATTTCAAAAATGGGGGAGGTTGCACAACATATATTCGCTTAACTCAAAAACGGTTTAATTTATTGAAATTACTAAAAAACCCGAAATTCCGCAATAAAATCTCCTTCAAGAAAAGTAAATTTTTTTTTAATATGAGCAGTCGTTTTAGAAACAAATTTTTTTTTTTGGAAAAAAAATAATTTCTTAATAAAATTTTTAAATTTTTGTTTTTTAAAAATTCCTAAAAAATTTTTGGCAGACATATAAAAAAAGAAGCTGCAAACAAAACAAACCATAAAGAATGAAAATCTGTTACCAATTTTTGATTTTATTCACAAGAGTCAAAAAGTTAAATTAATTTAAGAATTTCACAAAAAGGCAATATTTGTATGGAAGCCCCCTTAATAAGGAGTGATAAGGGGCAAGTATGTATCGAGAAAATGTTAAGGACAAAAAACTTACTAGGGGCGACTCCCGGGCATTTATGGAACTTTTTTGAAAAATATATTTCTAGTCTGCATTGAACATTTTTATGGGAGCCCCCTAGAAGAACGGAGATATCAGGTAGGTATGTCAGAAATAAATGATTGAGATGAAAAATAAAAATGGGGTTCGTCAAACATTTGACCCATCTAGGAGCATCCTAGGCGCTGCAGGGGCCAAATTTGATGTCGGATTAAAATGACACCATTTGAATTAATAACGATATGCAATATGTTATGATCAGACTTTATATGGCGACGCAGTATACAAAAAACTAAAAGGGCGGTATCCAGAGGCGTTGCAAAAAATTAAAAAAAGTTTTTCTGGAATTCTTTTCAACTTATTTTTAATCCTAGGGGGTGACTGGCTCAACTTTTTTTCGAACCACCTTACCTCACACATATTCAGCGTTTGCGTTAATTTGAATGGTTCACGTGCCCCACATACGATTTCTTGCACTTTGCGTAATCGCTTCTGGATCTATTACTCATCGACAGCTTTAATTCGATGCATTTTCAGTACCCAATTTTGCTGCCCTTGAGTAAATCATACTACTTAAAAACGTGTGCAAATTATAATTTGGGTGGCTTCACATGATTTTGCAAGTTCTATTTGAGTTCTGCGACAATGTTTTGTAGTACTGACCCGAATCTATTAACATCGTATCAAAACCCAGCATTCCAAAACTTTATAGACCATCCCTGGCACATTAAAAAAATATGGACCATATTACGGAATTTTAGTAGGCAGTTTATATACATACAGGGTGGGCCATTATTCACTGAAAATTGCATGGTTGATATAATTTTTTTATTAAGTTTTGGATTCTGTTTTTATTTTTCAGCATTAGAACCAACGCTTGGTGGACTCAGATGGTGGACGAATCCAATATAATATGGAACAAGTTCGGGAGAGTGTTAATGACAACCTTGCAATATCCACTCGTAAGCGTACCACTAAACTTGAAATGTCCAGAACTTCACTGCGGAGAATAATGAAAGCAAAACAAAAATTGTTGCCATATTCATGTACGATACAAATGGTACATGAAATTCTGCACCACCTATAGAACCCACTTAAGATTATGTGAGAAATTTACCGAATTATTTACGGATGTTCAGTGACTTATGACCCACCCTGTATATGTGCTTCAGCTTCTCTTTTTTTAAATCTTCCACTTTTTTCTTTTTTGCTTAAATGTTTGCATCTTTTAGTCGTTAGGAGTTGACAACATTTTACATAATATGCAACTGAACTTCCTAAGTTATTGCTACAGCTACTCACACTATAAGTGGAACACCTAATAAAAAATACTTAGTTTACATACTTAATATATATTATTTTATGTAGTCTGAATTAAATTGGGATAATTTAATTCATACACAATAAAATATATTAAATGAAAATTCTATAATTACATGTGTCCCACTAATATTGTGATTAGCTGTATCTCTTTTAATGTTTCTATCAGTGATATGCTTTTAATTTTAGACTTTAACTATAACTTTTGGATTGCTTAGTCGAATTATGTAGAAATAAACTTACTTTTCATACCGCCCTCGTTATTACTAACACTCTCACAGTTTTTTGTATAAACTTAAGTATATTGCGGTTATTTCTAGTTGGTAAATAGAAACATCAATAAAATTTATAACATTGCATGTTCAACTCATTGCTGTATGTGTGTTTGTGCTAAAATGTTTATAGAAATGTATACAGATATTTGTACATACAGCACGACTTGTTCCATTTCTCTCTCCATTGAATTTATGGTGCCAAAATAAATTACAGTTGATATTTATGGTAGTTAGAAGTGAATCGGAAATATATTTGGTGTTAATTTAGTAAGATTTGTGTGTTTCTAAGTAGAAAGTCATATTGAACTGAAGGAAATTGTAAAATAAATGGCACAAAAGGTTTGTGAATCATTTATTTAAATATAAATATCGTTAACAAAATAGCAAACGGCCCTAATTAACCATAAGTTAAAAATCGATTATTTTATTGAATCTGATGTTGTGTTTACCAACACAAACAATTTTGGAATCTATCGGCTAATATAAGCGATTTTATTAACAAAAATCCAACGCTCCTATCTACAAAAACGCCCAACTAACAGTTTGCATAATATGCAACATTATCAAAATAGCTGGTAGATTTTACTGTCACACAATTTATTTATTGAACAAAAAAAAAAAATATAAAAAATAAAAAAAATAAATATCAACTGGTTAATATAAAAGAAATATTTTTTAAAGTTTTTGTTTTAACTAAACCAAAACAGAAATAATCAAAAAAAAAAATACAATAACTGGCTTTAAAATCATATTAATCAATTACATTTTGTTTTTAATATAATATTCCCCACTGTGTATTAGTTGACAGTGCGTATGTTTAATATTAAACTATATCTTAATAATAAAATATTAATCATACGTATGAGTTGAGTAAATTTGATACCTTGTTTAAAAATGTTGCCTATTACTAGGGGCAATGTAAATTTTAATATGAAGCGTTATTCCTGCTAAAGTGTTGCCGTTTTTTTTTTTTTTTTTTTTTTTTTTAATTAAAAAATAAAAATTAGAAAAATGGATTCTAAAAGAAAATCATTTGATCTTTTGAAATAAGAAACAAACAAAAACTTTTCATCTGCAAAACCGAAAATTACCATTTTATATAAAAATTTTTCTAATTTGGACATAAATTTAAATAACTTATTAATTTTATAAAGTTTTATATTATTCGAATGTGTATTTATTCTAATTCAAATTACAATTTTTAAAAACCTTTTTTTATACTTTTTAATAGTCTTATTCCTTCAATATTTTCCAGGAATATTTTCTTTGCACTATCAGAATTTTCGTTTGTATATTTCGTTTGTCATTTCTGTACTATCAGAATTTTTGTTTGTATATCAAACAATTTCGTATAAGATTCACTTAGGCCGGGTTTTTGAGATGTAGATTCAGTTAAAACTTAGTTTAACGTAGTCTGAAACTCGGATTTTACCGGCGAAATGTGATTTTTTTTTTTTTTTTCATAAAATACTAAGCTGTTCCGTCAAATTTTTATAAACAAACTTGGTAATGGCGGCACGAATCTGTTTTCAGATTAAATAAACTCAAAACCCAGCCTTTTGCTTAATTTTTTATTTTATTTGTTTGTAATTCGAAACAATAAGTTAAAACTACAGTTTTTCAAAAAAGGCAACACCTAAGCATCCCATAACTCGACAAATAAACACCATAAAAATAAATTTGGCACACATTCATTTCTACAAAAAGTATAGTAATGCCAAAAGTAAGTTAAAATTTATTTCGTCACCACTTTTCAAACAATTTCAATATCGGGTTTTCACAACCGGTAATAAAATAAAACAAATAAAATAAAATAAATAAAAATGTAAGATGAGATAAACCCACTGTTTATTGTTGATGTGTTTTGTTGAAGCTTTGATATTATTACAAGTAGAACTGTTGCTATAAGTCTTATACGCTTAACAGTTTTATTTGGTTTAATATCTTTAGTTTTTCTAAAATCTTTATGGATGAAGTTTCCTGATGATCTGGCCTAAGCAACCAGTGAAATGCGCATAGGAATAGCTTATCCCATCAACAATAAATTTCAAGTGTTTTTATCAATAATAAAAACTGGGAATTAAGCACGAATAACAAAATCTTTTGAAATTAAATAAAATAAAATTAAATAAAATTAAAACTGGAATTGATTCTCAAGAAAAAATAAAACTTATGATAGGTTTACGAATTCATAAGCTAGGAGCTAATGCATTTTATCAGATAATGAAGTGAGACCAGAAAACAAACTGACATTAGTTATTGATATGCAAAAAGCTTAAATGTGGCCAAATCTTTTATTCCAGAAGCTCTCTTCACTCGTCAACTTCATTTTTACAATTTTTTACAATGGTAAGCGCAGATATTAGGGTATTCATTTAATCGGGCTTTTGCTTTAATCGGTTAATCGCTCGACTAATTAACCGAGGTTTGGGTTTAATCGGGTAATAATCGGTTAGTTTGGTTTTTGATCGGTTAACCGATTAATAAAGTTTTTTTTAATAAATAAGGTAATTTCAATAATTAAAAATGCATAAATTATTTATTATTTGGAGTTTATTATTAATAAAAAAACAAAAATAACAATTCTTGATCTAAAACGAGCAAACAAAAAAAAAAATACTTCATAAATATGTGATATGTATTTTTAAAGTAATACATCATCAGGGGTGTTCTGGAAATCGAAAACGCAAAACGCAAGAATTTAAAACGTCGTTTTTTAATAAAATTTCTGTTGTTAAATAATTTTATTTTATTTATTTATTTATTAAAAAATTAGATTATTATTATTTATTAGTTATTTCAATAGTTTAAAGAGATCTGATTTAATAAATTTTGAAAAAAAAAAAATTTGTTTAAATGTTTAGGATTAAAGCGATAATTTTCTTTAGTTTTGACAACACTTGACTTGGAAAATTTGTTTTCTCTTATCGTGGGTGCTGGAGGAATCAGAAGCAGCCATAATAAAGAATATATAATTTCTCAGTCCTTTTCCTGGATTTCTCTTAACATATAAAATCTTCCATTATGCCATTAGAGTCCTGATTTAATTTTTAAAAATGTTTAACACTTCTAATTGTTTCGGGTAATTCTGTTGAGAATTCTTTGCTAGAAGGAAATATAGAGCCCAATTATGATTAAAAATTCCCCGGGAGTTGTTTACCTTTTCCCATTTTTACAATTGAATTAACATACGAAAAATGGGAGAAGGGAGCAAACTCCCGGGGTATTTTTATTCATAATTGGGCTGATATTGTATAAAAAAATATTTTCTAAACATGTATATGAGACGAAACAATTAATTAAAACACAAAAAATTTGTTATAAAATTACAAAAAACTAAAAATTATGTAACATCGGTTAATCGACTGAAATTAACCGGTTTAATCGTTAATCGAAAATAGACAATTTTAAATTAACCGATCAGTTAATCGGGTAGTAATTAATCGGTTAACGGATTAACGGTTAACCGAATGAATACCCTAGTAGATATAAAAAATCCGTAATTTTATCTTTTTTTTGTTAAAAAAAAACTTACTTATTTATTTAATTTTTTAACAAAACGCACTTTTTTCAACATAAATGTGGGTTGATATCAGACATCCGTAACATTCAATGTGGTGACTTATGGCAGTTTGATGCATCAATTGATAAGTATAAAACTTGTTACTATTTACAGGTTCATGCAGTTTTTAAAGAGGACGAAATAAAAAAAATTTTAAATCATCAAAAAAGTACACTTTGTTCTATGGGTCCTCATATAAAACGAAAAAAAAAAAAAACGCTAGAAATAGCAAAGGATGAAACATACTCTACCAAGGCTGGGTGCAGACATCACAAAGAACTTTACAAAATGGATCGACAAGGAGCCGGTGAAGAGGACGTTTAGCTCATTTCGAACACCTATTTTAAGTAAACATATAACTTAACTTCAGTCAGCTTTGCAAGACCTTCAAAGGATTTCTTTTTTTTAAGTTTCCAATGGCTCCTTTACAATGTGTAACCCATCTATAAACTTAATGTAGGGTACAATTTTACAAAATACATCAATAAACACTATAATCACAAAAAAAGATGAAAGCAAATGTTCATAACAAAACAAAATAAAAATTTATGTTTATACTAGAGACGGAAAAATAAAGTTGTGAAAATCCAATATTTTGAATGTTGTATGAATGCGCTTTTAAGATTTACGATTATGGCTAAAGCTATTAAAAGTTTCCTGCACCTTTTTATTAATCTTTTTACGAGAGTTCAGCACAACATCAGACGGACAGATACATAAACACATAAAAAAAAAAAAAAACTCAAATGAATACACAAACATACGCACACACACTAACAAATAAACATAAATCGTATAGAAATATAGGATCTTATCGAAGAAATATACTCATGAATACATATTTAACGAAAATGTCTATAAATTCAAATTTAGTTTAAAATGTTCAAAAATCGTTTATTTATGAACGGGAATTTGCTTTATTGTGTTTTGGTTTAGTAAATGTATTTTTGTTTTTTTTTTTGTATCTTTTGGTTCGTTTGTTTTTTGGTGTATGAGTTTGACTATATATCGAGTCAAGAGATACCGCCTTTTTTAAATTGTTTATTGTCAATTGTTTGTTGGCGTTTGCTTGTTTGTGTTGTTAGTTTTATTGTATTTTGTTTATTGTAAAATATTAGATTTGCCATTATTTTAAGCATTTGCTTCAAATTTACAATATAAACACGTACAAACATTTATATTTATGTGATTTTCCATTTTTTTCTTTTTTATTTATATGACATTTTTTATCGGAAGTTCATGATCATGTTTTTGATAGTCATTTTAGAGGGTCCCTAATTATGATACAGTGTTTTTAGATGTGAAAAAAGGTTGTGAAAAAAGGTTGAAGATTTTTGACAATGTATAAGTTTAGTTTTGTTAAGGAAGCACGAATTGTTTGTGTGGTATTAATAAATAAATTACAGGTCCAAGTAGAACCTGCCCTAGATCAATTCTTAGAAAGATTTTATAAATTCAGAAACAAATTGTAGAATCCAAAAATTTTTTTGCTTAAAATCGGTCATAAAAACAAATTTGCATATTCAAACAATTTATTTTGCATCTCTTTTATTGAAAAAATCCTTGATTTTTTCAAAAAAATAATCGTGATTGTTAATTAAATTTGTTTTAGATTAATTCTGATTTTTTAGTTGAACTGTCAGTTTTTAATTAGAAATTTTTGATATTTAGTTAGGCTTGAATTCATCAAATTTAATTTTCAATCAATTATTTTTACTGAAGGAAGGAATTTTACAACATGAAATTAATTAATATTCATGGATAAGTTTTATTCTTGGCTGAGCTGGGGCTCGAACTCGGGTTGAATTTACGTTTTGAGAGTAACCACATTCTCATCATCAGAATTCTTTGTAGTTCTACCCTCTCCACAACTGCGGTGCCTGCTAAAAAAACAGAAGAAAAGGAAGAAACAAGTAAATACAATTGAAAAATGATAATTAATTACAGCAAATTTCTAACCACCAATACCATTGGTTAAAAATTAATGTTCAAAAAAATTTTAAACAAATAATTTAGCTAAATCGAATAAAAAAGTTTACAGAAATTCATATAAATTTAAAACAAATAATTTTGCTATGCTTTCAATGCCCTATGCTTTTAAAATAAATTGTTATTTTATGGATTGATTTCAAAATGATAATTTTTTAAATGCATTATAAATTTTAAGCGATCTTAAGATGCTCTTCTGAATTATAGTCTAAAATTTTTGTGCAAAATACAGTATAATTAACTTAGAGGAGGTCCATAACAAAACGCAGACAATTCCACTTTTTAAGTTTTTTACAAATATTATTTTACAAATTAAAATCTATGTTGACATTGTTATAAAACTTACCAAATCTTTAATCATTTTTAAATAAATAAACATTTAAAATTCCAAACAAACTTATTTTCAACTGATTCTAACATTTATTCAAAAAACTAAGTGCATATTAATACGGATTTTCAGTTGCAGTTAATATTGTCCGTTGATTAAGTTAATTCTTCTGTATGTAAAATTAAATGAAAATAATTAGTATTGTGGTTATTTTGTTGAACTATTTATGGTTTTTAATCCAAATTTTTTTATATTTTTAATTAGGCTTAAGTTCATTAAATTTAATTTTCATTAAATTATTTTTATGAAGAAAGGAATTTTACAACATGAAAATTAATTAAAATTGTTATTGATAATCTTTCATTCTTGACCGTGGCCGGGGCTCGAACCCGGGCCGGCAGGTTACCATGACATGTTTCGATCGCAACCACTCGATCTCCTCAGATGGATTTGCCGTTTCACACTCGCAGCCATCGACGACTGCTGACGTCAATAGTCAAACATCAATCCTTAAACCAAATTGTATTTTAACCTTTGGTAGATCGAAGTTAGCTTCTTTTGAATGATCATCCATTTAAATTGATTTTACATGTTCTTCCTTACTTCTGTTTTTTTCGTACTTTTGTCAAGAATTTTTCTTGAAGTCCAAAGTACATTGAAATTGTAACCTAAAATAACGAAAAGTTCATTTAATTTTTGCTGTCAAAAATTCAACTCCATATTCCGTAAAAACAAAGGAATATTCAGTAACTTTATATAAATTAACTTTTAAAAATTAACAATATATTCAGTAAAAACAAAATTTAACTACCAAAAATAAATTTTTAGTTATCTACAAAAAACGATTTGCTTGTTTTGTGAAAAAAATTCCCATTTTCTATTTGTTCAAATTATTTAGTTAAATACATAAAATTTGTAAAGTGAAATAATTGCTAAACTATATCGGTCATGCTGCTGGTGTCTTATTATTGAGAGTTCTTCTGTAAACAACGGAGTCAGTACAACAAAAGTGTAACGGGGTTAGTAAATAATAATATTCTCTCTCTCTCATTAGCAAAACAAGCGGACAGGGGTCTGTTTGGTATTTTTTAGATATTCTGCTCTTTTGCGGAGTAAACGTATAAAACCTGTATTATATAAAATTACTGAATTACATAAGATAACTGAATTTTACTTTGTTTTACGGAATATGTAGTTAATTGTTTGATAGTTAATTTATATAAATTAACTGAATATTCCTTTGTTTTTACAAAAAAACGAGTTGATTTTTTGACTGTAAAAATTAAAAGAACTTCTATTTAATATTAGAATTTCAGTTAATTTTACGTAGAGAATATTGTGAGTGAAAATACTAGTGAAAAGTGAGGGGTATCAAAAAAATAAGTGTGGTTTATTTTTATAAAAAACTTATTAATTTTAAAACAAAAAGGTAAAATTACAATCACCCCTATCGTGAATAACAAGTGGAATTTTTGTTCCCATGAAATTTTCATTCCCCTCGAAGGGAAAAAAGCAATCGTGAATCTCATGTGAAAAATTTTTCATGCTATCAGTTCCAGTGAATGTAAAAAAGAAGAAAATTAGATTAAATTAAAAATCATTGAAATTTTTGTTTAAAAATATACACGTATATATTTTAAAGGAAATTTAAAATAAAAAATCTAAATAATAAGTATTGGAGGGATAGGTTGATAACAACGTTAGCTTTTTGCACTTTTTAAATTTTATGTAGTAAAATATTTTCCAAAATTCTGCCACCACGTCTTTCACAAATCCGGCGGCAATCAACCTGTTGTTTTGCATTTTGTTGACCAATATATCGGTTTGTGCCTTATTAACGGATCTAGCCCTTATTATTCGATTTATAGGAGGAACTACTAGCATACACGTTCTATTCCCTAGCAAAAATAAAGTGAGAAAATCTAAGGGAAATGTGAACAAATTACGAGGGAAAAAACTTTTCACGATAAGGGGAATTTATTCCCGTGAACATTTTTTCACGTTATTATTCTCCTTTGAATTACATTTTTTTCATGGGTACTGTTCATGATCGCAAAATATGTGAAAAGGGGAAAAATTACGAGGGAAAAATTATTCACTATAGGGGTGAATATTATTGAAATTACTTGAACTAAGTTAATTTTAAAATGCAACATTTTGATTGTGTTTATATCAAAAGGATTTAATTGACTATGAATCGGACCAAAATCCAACAATTATAAATTTTTTTAAAATAATTTTAAAAGTAACTGGCAGGAAATCTATTTATTTATGATTTTAATTAATAATAGCTAAACTTTATTATCCCTTAACAAGTTCTTAAGAAATATTTACATCCTACTGACTTTAATTAATAAAGGGTGGTCCAGCCAAAACGCATGTTGTTAATTGTACAAAAAAGTTTTCTATGAAAATTATGTATAAGACAAAATATCGGCAAAATTTATTCACTGCTTCGGTGGCATACCTCTATTCAGAGGTCATTATTTTTTATGACTCTGAGACATAATTAAGGTTAAATGACGTTAATGTGGAAAATTATCTCAGAATTTAGTTCTTGAATTCTTCTTGGCTTATTGACGTACTCTTATCAATAAATTTCATGTTGTAAAAATCCTTTCTTCATAAAAATAATTTAATGAAAATTAAATTTGATGAACTTTATCCTAATTAAAAATATCAAAATTTGGGTTAAAAAAAGTACTCTTTCTATTTTAAATATCCCCAAAGAAAGAAGGCCAACGAGAACGCACATGTTTAAAGTATCTTTGCATATCAATGGCCCATATTTGGATTTGCAAAAAATGTTTGTATAAAAAAAATCTTTTATTATTACCAAATCTTACATAAGCGAAATGAAGAAAATATATTTTCATCATTTTGGAGAGGAATTACCATTCTCTATCCCTGGATCCACGCCGCAATAGAGTCTTTGTGTTCATTAACCAAATTATTCCGTTGAAATTTACACCTCTTATCATAGTTTTGTTTTGTCGGGTATATTATTCCTGATTAGTCGCAAGTAGGGTACACGGTTAAAACTGTGCTCTATCGCATCGTATAGTCGAGATTGATCGGCTATAGTTCCTTAATTGTTTAAATTTTTTTTCTTTCAATATTTTTAAAATTGATTTAAATTCTGAAAAACATTAAAAAATCTTCACAAATATCATAACAATAAATTTCATTTAAAATACAATCTATTCGGAAAAAAAATCAATTACACTTCATTAAAAACAGGCACAATCTTATCAAAAATTAAAATGTCTTTCACAATTAATATTAGGTTCTCTTAATACAGACACATGTCAAACAAACAACAATCAAAATCAATTAATAATAGAAAACATTTCATTTGTCGAATGACATCTTGTCAACATCATCATTGTCATCATTTACAGAATCTAATACAAAACCGCATAATTTTTTTTTTTATTTTATTTTAAAATAAAAAACTACAATGGCATACAAATGTTCCCCCCATTTAAACAAATATTGAAAATAAAATCTGTGGAAAAAATTAACAGCCACAATATTTTTGAAAATTTGTTCTAATAAAAAAATGTTCTACACTTTCACAAAAACAACTGATACGAGTACTCATCATCTACAAAACGTTTGCATGCTGGCAGTTTTAAGTATAATCTGACATTTAATTATTAATGAAAACGACATTTGTCATTTCAAAGAGTGACATTTATAATTAAGATTTGTATGTAGTATGTTGTGTTTTGTGTTTTTTTTCTTCATGACTTTTGTACTTTTTTTTTGGTTTTAATAACTTGCTTTCATTTATACCCTGTTGGAAATGTCACTAGCTAATCTGTACACATTCACTATTGATATAGTCAGCACTACTAGTGACTTATTATACCCTATGTTAATGTTATTTACTATAGACTTTTAACATGTGCGTGTCATTAGAAATCTACTACTGAAGTTGGTACTATTGACAAGGTAGTTTTTTTGTTACCAGAGAATCACTAATACATTTTAGTAAATCTAGTAGATGACGAATTGAATGTGATATATTTTTTTACACACTGCTAAACACCAAATATACGATACTGTACGATCAGCTGTTTGCCGAATGGTTACAGTTAAAGTTTTCAATTTTGGATATAATAGTTTTGTTATCAGTACAAAACATCTTTCGAAAAGCAAGCTTTATTGGAAAAGTGATCGCGAATATCCAAAGAAGGATAAAAGTAAAATTTTAAAATGGTACAAATTTGTTATCTACACACGAGATTCATTTTTCAAAAATTTTAATAGCTGCATTTAAAAGTGTAGTAGCAAAGCGGACCCGGCTAATCTAGAATATTTTTTATCTCAGGTATATGTTTTTTCCGCAGTCACGCCCAAGTGCCTGACTCATTTGAAGAAATTTTAAACCAAGAGCACAACTAGGACTGATTTTTTATAGTTTCTCTTTATCCTAAACCGAAATTTTTTTTTACAAATTTCGATAGCTACATTGGCATGTCAGTACATATTTACAATCGGCCCTTGACGGGTTTAAGTGGGTAAAAAGAGACATTTTAGGTACATTTTAGGTATTTAGTTTTTAATTTAAGCTACGGTCAGACTTATCAAATATTTGACGAAAAAAACAAGACCAACCACCAAACTAAAAAATCATTTCGCTTAATATCAATATTTGTTTTGATTAAAATACCACATCTTACAAAAAACTGTTTATTGCTACGTCTAGTAGTATAATTAGTTTATTTTGTAATATTAAGACCATTTTAAATCTCACTAACTATTAACAAAAGTAGGGGTTACGCTTATTTGATCCAATATTTAATAAGTGTGACCGTAGCTTTAATCTACCATCAGGGATTTTCATTAAAAAATGTTTAACTAAAAAGTTAAAATTTCGTACTCTTGGTACTTTTTTTTTTAAAATTTTGCGATCCTAAATTAACATGTTTTGTTGCTATAAATTTCTATAGCTACAACGGCATGTCACAAAAATAAATTTTGCAAGTCGGACTCTCAGTGAGTAAAAGTGAGTAAAAGGGAAGTTTTGGATGCATTTTATTTCACCCTTTTAGACTGCAAAATTTAAAAAATCTAAACACAATGGGGAAGAACAGGGTAGAAATTAACTTTGTGCAAACTTAAATTCTTTAACATAAATGCTCCAGCAAATAAAGTACTTTTTTAGGATTAAATAGGGACTAAGTTCGTACTTTTTGTAAACAAGTTCTCTTTTAAGTAATTTTGCACGAACTTAATCTATATTCTTAAACTTAAATGCAAACAGTAAATAAAGTACATTTGAGAGGCAATACAGGGTGAAAATTCGTACTTTTGGTTCTTTTTGTAAACGTGTTTTTTTTTCTTCTTAACAAATAAAGTACATTTCAGGACCAAACTGTGTACGATTTTTTAGTTTTGGTACTTTTTGACATGCGTGTTTTTTTTTTCAAAACAATATTGAAAAAACTTGCAACCAGCAATTAAAGTTCATTTGAGTGACATATAAAGGGAAAAAGTTCGTACTTTCGGTACTTTTTGTAAACACACTTTTTTTTTCAAAATAAATTTAACTTGGAACCTTAGTTAAGGTAGACACGGAAAAAAATTAAAGTAAATTTTGGTCCCAATCGGGGTAAAAATTTGTAGTTTTGGTACTTTTTGTAAACAAGTTTTATTTTTAGTCATTTTGCGCAAACTTGGCACCACAATAAATTTGGACTGGGAGGCACCACAAGGATAACATTTTGAGTTTTTGGTACTTTTTGTAAAAATAAAATTTTTTTCAAGATAATTTTACGAAAGCTTAAAAATGGAGACACAAGCTTTAAACATTATTAATGTACATTATAAAAAATTTACCGAAATTAATTTCTTACCAAAAAGGAATAT
The DNA here is from genome assembly GCA_963931875.1 of Pollenia griseotomentosa. Classification (NCBI taxonomy): domain Eukaryota; kingdom Metazoa; phylum Arthropoda; class Insecta; order Diptera; family Polleniidae; genus Pollenia; species Pollenia griseotomentosa. Next base: position 184,753,823 of record OZ007561.1, read on the forward strand.
TTTTTTAATGTGGAGATATTTTTTTTCTTTTGGTTACATTTAAAAAAAAAAAAACAACATGTTTGAATATTTTTTTTCCTTGATAAATTTACAAATTACGGTTTTTAAATTTTTAAATCTTAGGAATCACTTACGAGATCGAGGTTAGTTTTTATTACGATTAGTTCATAATTTAAGTTAAAATTAGTTTGTTTGTTCTGTTCTTTTCAAAAGCAGAAGTTTTTTCTGTTCTGTTAAACTAAAGCTAAACAGATCAACCTAAATCAGTGTAAAGCGTTTTCTATCTGTCGAAAAGTCTCATACTCATACAAAATATATGAAGTTAACCCAAATAGCGCGAGGTCAACGCTTTTTAATTGGAAAATCCGATTTTAAAAATATTAATTTTAAAATTTTTACGAAAAGTATTTTTTACAATTACAAAGGTTTCTTTTTTAAAACAGCTGATTCTTTTCAAAGAAAAAATGTTTATTACAAAGTATCTGCTACTGAAAAGAACGACACAGAATGAAAAAAATAATAAGGGGTTTATAGATTTAAAACTAAATCCACTTCTGACATACATCTTACCCTCGGCGGAGGATATAAAAGTTTCAACACATCCGAAAATAGCACTCTAACTTGTTGTAATTGTATGGGAATTTGAAATTATTTCGAAAGCCGAAATTGTGCTATTAAACTATAGACATAGCCGTCTAAAAATAGACTCTATAAATTTATGTAAGGATTATGTGCCTAAAGTTTTCCTTGGTATGTAGGGTACCCACAATAACACAACAACCCGTTTAACAAATTTACTACAACATCTACCTAAGATCTAAAAGATTTCATATATAAATGGAAGGCAAAAATGAAATTTACAAAAATGAGAAAAAAGCAAAAAATTTTTAAAAACCATATTCAACTTAAATGATACCGTTTGTACATGACATAAATTTCAATATGTCGCAAAACTGTCATGACGATAAATTAAGAAATAAATTTCAATTTCAGTTGACCATTTGTTAAAATTTAATTCTGTCGTTCATGCAACACAAATTGTTGTAAATTTTACATTAACTTGAATATATTGTTGTTTACAGCATACATTTGATTGTCTAGTCATAAATTTTATTTAACTTGGAAAAATGTTTCTACCCAGATACTCGTATTTAGTTTAGTCATTTACAAACTAAATTGCACTGAGTTGGAGTGTACTGAAATAACAAAATGTACGAGTAAAATGTAACGTTAGTTTAACTATGTAAAAATATACTATTTTTTTAGACTCTGCTCTATTGAGATGAAAAATATGGGAGTGTTTTCGATTTGGTTTGACGTTGGTGAATGGAGAGGATTTTTTTTTTTTGGTGTTTAATATTTTTGAAAAAAGCAATGACACTTGGTTATAATGATGTTGAAAGTTATTGTCAAATTGTTAACTGGTATACATTTTTGTTGTTGTAAAGAGTTAACGATGGTATAAAGTTGAAGTTTGCGAAATGAGTGGAGATTTGGTAATTGGAAATTTATAGGTTTTTGGTTATTCGAGGCAACATGACACAAATCAATTACAATGCCAATAATAGGATTCGCAGTACCTAAATTTTGTCGCCAATTTTCCAAGAGTTTTTCATAAAAAATACTTGCTTTTAATACCTGTACTTCTGAGCGAAAATATATTAACCCTCTAACACTCATTTTAAGGGGTGATTTTTGTCCTTTCCTTTAGCTCAGAAGAACATTTAGTATATTTTTTGACGCCTTTTCAAGAACTTCAAAAAGTTTCAAGGAAAGGAATTTCGAAAATCCGTTTTATATAAATTGCACTATTTTTTGGTCTTAGAAGACCCCTAGTAAAATTTAATGCTAGAAATATTCGTCAAGCATTTTAACCCTATAAAGTGACGTTTTGGTATACTTTTGTGGGGAAGTTAAAGAAAGGACAAAAATGAACCCTGAAAATTAGTGTTAGAGGGTTAATATATTCTAAGCAAAGAATCACCATACAATTCTACTGAAGACATTTTGAAATAGTATTTTAGCTCAGAAGTACATTGAGTATATTTTTTGACTTATAGCAAACGCCTTTTCAAAAAATTAAAAAACTTAAGGGGCCAGTATTTCGGGAACCCGAGCTAACTCTTCAAAACCCTTTGGCAAATTTGCTCTACCAATAGTCTAGTTTCATTTTGCGTTGCAAGTATTGTGGCCGGCGGTGATGACCCGAATTTTTTTGCACTGTGTATTTAAGCGACTTTAATAAGGGATCAATGGTGATGCTTATTCCTGCAGAAATCAATTGATACTCGGTGCGCATTCCACAATAACTGCATGAAACTTTTCTAAAATAGTCCGAAGTCGAAAAAAAACCTTTTAAAAGATATTTTTCTCTACGTTCTTACAATGTCTTATTCTAAATCCTATATTATTTGCAAAAGAAGAATGAATACTGTACATTATTTGCGTAAACCCTACGTTCCGATGTCTAAATGAAACCTTATTGGATTCCTAACAATTGAAAAAGCAGTTAGTTTCTAGCTAAAACTAAGAAAGATACCTTTTTGAACATATTGTTGTTACTATAATAAAAAATATACTCAGCAATGGGGGGGGGGGGGTGGGTGTTTGCAATAAGAATGCAAATTTATTTTTATAATAATATTGCAATAACAATTCTTTTCAAAAACATTTCGTTGTATGCGTATGACACATACGACATGCTTGCGCCACATATGAATGACAAGTAAACATCACGAATTCTCGCAGGCTGCACGGGGTAATTTTCAAATACTAGGAGTATGAGCAAACATTTTTTTACTGTATTGAAAGGTTTTGAAAGAAACGAGTATTTTATGGAGGGTATTGCTTTGAATTCGTGTGCCCTCACAACTATATTAAGTTGTGCGACGAACAGTACCTCAAACGTTCACAAACGTTTTGCACAGACATTTGATTTCGATTGTGTGCTTGATTTTCAAATTAATTTATATAATTTAATATGTACATAATAACGACCCCTAACCGCGAAAATAACGTAAGCGCCAAAAATCAAATTTTACAGGAGAGAGCTTTTTACTTTTATTTCATATAAATTTTGTGTGAAATTTGTTGCTTACAATAAAATTGTTCTTGCTATAAAATCGTAACGTTGCCTTATGTGACCATCACATTTTAGGAGATGATGCAAGTGTTGCCAATAAAGTAATTTATTAAAAAAAAAACGAAAATTGCAAAACATGTCGCTTACGTTATTTTCGCGGTTAGGGCTCGATATGTGCTATGTAAGAAGCTTATCTAAAATAATATGACGAACAATATTTAGTCTGTATTGGACTTTTTCTATGTCTTAAACAGTGTGTAGCCAGCTAAAATACCAAAAATGCTTGTACCAAGTCGATCTAAACTATTTAACTCTATAAAACTCTTTTTGTAATTAAATTAAAAATTCATCTTAGTTTTCTAAATTACAGTACAAAACTTTTTATTTTAACAATTTTACTTTTATTTCCCCTATGCCATTGTTCTAATTGCTATTGGACCACTTAGAAAAGTCCCCCTTTAGCATTTAAAATTAATTCTCTTCTCATGTTTATTTATACATTTAGGTCTATAAATTTCCGTAAACACTTGTTCATTCTAGGATGCTCGTTTTCTCTCTTTCTGTCTGTGGAAAACAAGTTTTATAATCAAATTTATGATTTCTTTGATGTTAATTTAGTTTAATTTGCTACCAAAATTACTAAACATAATTCAAATTTAAGACCCCATTATCATAATTCACGTGCCTACTGAACAACTTTTCCACACAAACACAGACGTGTACCCATACAAATTGTATGCAATGTGGTTTTCCCTTGAGCATGTTATTCCGAAAGAGCCTTTTTTCGGTGAACAACATTAAAATTAATTCTTTATGGCCATAATACGAGCACAATATAAAATATTTTATGGCAAATGTTAATTTACAATGCGTTTAATTTAGACGTATTCTTACTAAATAACGAGGCAAGGTTGAAAATTTGTTAAAGAAAACATAGTGGCCTAAAAAGCAAACTTTTTTTTAGGTATTTCAAAATTTTATAAGAAGCAGCTTTTGTTATACCCAATCGCAATACTGGAGGATGTATTATGCGTTTGTGCTGATGTATGAAACACCTTAATATATACCGATCGACTTAGAATCACTTCATGAATCGTTCTATCGACTTTCGTCTGCCCGTCTGGGTGGCTGTCTGTGTAAACCTTGAGCGCAAAGTAAAGTCCGCAATTTTGGAGATTATTAAATTTTGTATAAAAATTGTAATTGTCATAAGGACAAGCCTATTGAAAATCTCGGTCCATTAATTCACAAAGAGTCTTTGAGCAAACAAGCTTTCTTATTATGTCTGCATTTCGATTAAATTTTGTCCAAGCTTAATTTATTGCAATCTAAATTTCTTACCAAATTTGATAAGTATCGGTCCATATCTGACCATAACTCCACTACAAATACTACTCCTGAATTTAATTTTTAATGTCATAACTTCCTTATTAATATTGGTAATTTGACACTATCGGCCGTGTTCTGTAAATCGAAATGAAGTGGATTTAAAATCACACAAATTTTGAAAACGAGCCTGTAAAGAATGTTCATGAAGATGTTCCTTTTTATATACTTCATCCTTTTAGTACTAATTTTCTCTACAAGAACCACTGTTGAAAACTGGCTAAACTTTAGCCATTTTCTAAATAATTCAGATCAATATCTCGTTCTATTTCAATTCCACTTCCTTTTGATTTGTAGAACATGCCCGTATGTCTAAAACCAGTTCGTTTTTTTAAACGTTTTCGGTCTACCCTCGTACTTACCAGAAACTTTACACTTTAGGTCTACAAATTAATTTTGTGTTCTTTCAGTTTTCACTGGAAACGAATTTGGAGAAAAAATGCGTGTTAATGTTAAACGAATTGTGTCATTTTTGTGGTTGTTTCATTTTGTTTTATTTAAAATTTATTTTATGATTTTTTTGCTTGTCAGTGTATTTGTGTTCTTTATGACCGCGTGTGTTTAGTCTTGCATATTTATGTTACGACTTCGTCGATGTTTTTCATTAAAATATTTACGTTTATTATGTTGCAACGATTTTGTTTTATGTCATTCTTAACTTTTCCTTACAACGAATAATATGTAAGTGCGTGTGTTAAGTAATTGGCTTGACTAAACATTTAAGCAGGGAAGGACAAAGTTGGGAAGAACAAATAAGGATTATTACATGAAATGGTGTTGAATATATCGAGGGCCTATATTCAAAACCCTCTATCTTTGATTTTCACGAAAATGACTTTTTAATGGGAAAATGTTCAGTAAAACAACTCTCATCTATGGTGTGATTTTCATAACAAACATATATTTATCTATCTTTTTAAAAAATTAATTTTCAAATATTTTTTGAATAACTTGTTCTTGCAATACCCGTTTTTTTTTGCTATTTTTTGCAAGCTAAACATGAATTTTATTTTATTTTATTTGTTTCCTGTATTATTCATCATTTAAAAACGTATTTCTTATCAGATTCATTGCCAATTACATTTTTCTCGGATGGTTGTGGCTACCAAAACCGTAAACATTATTTATCTAATGCTCTATCCAATTTTGCTGCTGAAAATAATTAAGTTAATGAACAGAAGTTCTTAGAGCAAGCCCATACGCAAATGGAGTGCGATAGTGCCCTTGCTAAGATAGAGATTAAGTAGAAAAATCCATCTATACACTTGCCAGTCGATTACGTTGGAATTACTAGAAAAGCCTGAAAGATCGTTGAAATTAACAATGAGATCGTGAAAAGCCGTTTGATGCAGGATATTTGAATAATGATTTCTTTAATAATTACAGTGATGACAAACTTTTGCGTTCTTTTTTTTCAAATAGACCAGGACGAGAAAGGAACGATCCTACAGTGTATAATTTAAGATCTCTTTTATATCTTTCAGATGGTAGCGTAAAATATAAATTAAATTTTGATACAGATCACATTGATTTACCTGTTCGTATTAAACCTTTTACAGAACATATTAAACCAAAACCTCTATATTCTGCTCCACTTTCAATTCAACCAAATAAGTGGAAGAATCTTATGTTGTATTATTAGCCGTTATCTTAAATAAACCACGTTAAACACTGAAGCTTCTTTCAGACGGTGGTCAGATCTTACAATGTTGTCATTAAAATTGCCTAAAAATGTCTTGCAACTATGTGAACATTGTAAGCTCATTTGCATTTGACAGATGTGTAAAATTAATGCATCTGACAATGGCACCATTGTCAGAAAAGTGACAACATTGTAAGATCTGACCACCGTCTGTAAGAAGCTTGACAGATGGCATAAATCAAATCAAAATAATTTTTTTTTCAAATGCAAAACCCTCTATCTTTTCATTTTCATACATACATATTGAATATTTTTGAGAAGCAAAACCCTCCATCTCGCATAAAGTCCCCAATAATGCAAAATTTTATAAACCAATTATCTGTGAGATTCAGTAGTTGATTTAAAAAATATTGTAGAATACCGAATTTTAATAACTCAAGTAATACGCGAAAAAAACTGTTTTTTGGCTCTCCTGAAAAGTTGTGTTTTTTAAGATAGAGGATTTTGAATATAGGCCCTCGATATAAGAAAAAATTATTTTATTTCAACAGTTTTTTATTTTCCGAATTTATTATATGAGCTAAATTTCAGTTATGTATTTTATAAAGCTTTTTTGTAAAAGTTCTATTCCTTAAATTTTTAGGAATGACTTTTATACACTACCAGACTATTACAAAAAAGCTTTATAAAATACATAACTGAAATTTAGCTCATAGAATAAATTCGAAAAATAAAAAAATGTTGAATATAATATAAAGTAACCTACGAAAGGAAATAATTCCCAGTTTCTATTTATTATTTTATTTCTTTAATACATCTCTGCAAGTTGCTTTATGCCGAACACTTTATAATATTGTGTCCACAAATAGCACAGGATTAATTTGGGCTTTTACCGAAACCATATGTTTCCGTATCCAGGGCATTGTGGCTTGGTTGTGATGAACGGAGAACCACCTCTATACTTAGGTGCAATAGGAACCAAATAAGAACAGTGTTCTCAGTAATAACTGGCCATAGGACGTTGCGGACTCATGCTAGGAGATGGGGGTTGCATTTAAAAACAACTGCAGAATAACGAGGAAGAGGAAAAAACGGAATTTATTTTTTTTTGTGTCAGTGTTAGGGGAAGTAAGTAGGAGATACCTAGGGAAACCAGTGTTTGCATGTTTAGATGATCTATTTAAGAGAAAAATAAGACTGCTTCTTCTCTTCATTACGAACACGAATTGGTTGAATTCTGAAGTGACACCAATTCAAAAGGGAGCACTGAAGGTTCCAAGTGAGCTGTTTTGTCAATGGCTGCCAAGAAACCTACGCTAACACCAGTATATATATAGTTAAAGACAGTTAATGCTAAGCGCGAGTATATGCTGCCTACGCCTGATAAAAATTTGAAATGCTTGTGAAAATGCGCGATTAGCAAAACTTTTTATGTGAAAAATTTTTTTAAGCCACTTCTCGAGGTCATACAAATATATTTTTATTTTTGCTTTCATTATTTTTTTTTTGCAAATCTATATATATAAAAATGAAAAATGTTTGTATGTTTGTTTGTGTGTTTGTTTGTTTGTTTGTTTGTTGGCTTATAGACTCCTAAACTACTGAACCGATTTTCCTGAAATTTTTACAGATACATTACGTGAGCCCTAAAAATAAAATAGGCTACTTATTTTTTCGATAGGGGCAGGGGAATTGGTATCCCCCATAGGATGCCAATATTAATTATCGCATATATTAAGATCCGCTGCACGCATTATGCAGAACTTCTGAGCCCCAAAATTAAAATAAAATAGCAGCGGGGGAAGTGGAATCCCCCATAGGACGCCAATGTTTAACATCGCATATCTAAAGAACTGTAATAGTGAGAATGTTCAAACTTTCTAGAAGTCACTCTTATGGTATACAACACTTTTGAAAATAACAATAAAGCGGGTAGGCGCAGGGGGGGAAATACCTCCCATAGGATGCATATATTAAATATCGCTCAACTGAAGAATTATTAAAGGGAGAGTCTTCAAAAGTGGTTAAAGCTATTATTATAGTAAACTATAAATTTCAATATACAAATGGGCGGGGTAGACGGGGGAGGAGCAGTACCCCTCATAGATAGAAATATTAATAAGAGCCGCTGCACGCATTCTGTTGAACTTTTGGTGGTAGGATCTTCTGAGCCCCAAAATTAAAATAAAATAGCAGCGGGGGAAGTGGTACCCCCATAGGACGCCAATGTTTAATATCGCATAATTTAAGAGCTGTTATAGTGACAATGTTCAAACTTTGCAGAAGTCACTCCTATGGTATACTACACGTTTGAAAATAAAAATAAAGCGGGTAGGCGCAGGGGGAAATACCTAGCATAGGATGCATATATTAAAAATCTCTCAACTGCAGAACTATTAAAGGGAGAGTCTTTAAACGTGGTTAAAGCAGTGTAGCGAAGCGCACCGGGTTAAGCTTGTTAAAAATAAAGTAAGATATACACTTTATTTATCTTTTAAACCGGAAGCTTTCAAAATTGAACAATTATGTAAATATTTCTTTTAACAAAAAGTTTTCCCACCTCCGCTTTTATTTTTCAACAATTTTTCTTAGTTTCCCTCGTCTTCAATTTTTTTTTGGAAATTTATATATTTATATTGAAGAAAATTATAAATTTTATGTTTTTATTCTCAAATATTTTATAGCCAGCATAATTTTCATAAACACAAAAACATTTTTACGAGTCATTCTTCTGTAAAGTGCCCCTTCTTATTAATGTGGCATACATTTTACTTTAGATGAGGGTGATGATTATACCATAATGCCATTTCAATGAGGGGGGATGAGCAACGTATGAGTTGAAATTTGTTTCAACTTTGAAATTTATGGTTGACTGATTGTTCGGTGTGTGTAATTAGTTAAAACGGAAGCTAATTTATGTTTTGTCAGTTATGTTCAAATTAATGTAACAAAAAATTAAATGCTCATAAATAACTTTATTTAAATTTTGTTTTTCTTTTCGACAACAACAATAACGAAAGGCAATAAAAACCAACTTAAAATGCCTGAAACTAATGGTGATTAAGAGCAATGTTTTACAGATGACTGATAAAGCCCATCGGCTAAGAGAGAGAGAAAAAGTGGAGAGTAACAAGTAGGCCTAATTTTTTTTAATGAGAAATAATGTTCGAGATGATTGGAACTGATAACAGGAAATGAGACTTAATGATTCTGTATTAATGAATTTTTATTTAAGATTTTATTACCTTTTTTTGTACTGTTTGTATATTAAATTATTCTAATTAATTTTATAGCCAATTTCTCTTTTCTTGGTTACGTTCTACTCTACTATTATGAAACTTTTGCCTTGTGTAATTTGTGAATTTCTTTTCTTTTGGATGGGCAACCCTTTTTAATGTTGCTTTACGATTTATGGGTTCTTACTTTCTTCGTAATTTTTTAGTCTGTCTGGCACATCATCCATCATTTGCTAGCAGTTTTCATGAGGGAGTTTGACATGGGGTTGTTGTTGATGGCAGTCATAAATTATTTTGGCTGCTTACAGCAGCTGTTTGATATATGCGAATTTAAGAATAAGATGAAGTAAAATGAAATTAGAAAAAAACTTAAAATGGGAAAATGTGTAAATTTAGGAGAGGGTTGCCAGAATTTTTTTTGCAAGAAAGTAAAATAATAAATATATTTCGATTAAATGGAATTTCTTAATCTTTTTTAATATAACTTTAAACTTCAAGTTTAGAAGTACATTAATTTTGACTTAGCTGCACAATCTCCTTTGCACGATTTTTTGTGCAGGTAAATCAATAATGCAGCTATCTTAAATGTATTTAGCTGCCTTAATGTGCAGGTACGCAATTGTGGTTAGCTGCATAAAAGTGCAGCTAAAGTAAAGTGTTTGAAAGAGGAGTAAAAACGTTTTTATTAATAAATTGATGACGTTCAAACAACCTGTAGTCATTTGTTATGCATTTCTATAAAGAACGAGATAGCCAAATTGGTAACAATAACGTGTGGAATAGAAAAGTCGCTGCAGTCCAACGTTAAGAATAGCACTGCAAGCTGTTAAAAGTTAAAAATGGCAGTTTCAAAGTAGTGTCAACAGAATACGTAGTTATAGTTGTCGCTGCCGTTGAAGCGGAAAATTCTAAGTTTTGAACTTGGTTGCGCTACAGAGCATTCGTCAGCTTCAAATACTACTACAACTACTTTATTCTGTTCCAGACCTAAGATTTGCTATTCCTTTCATATAATCGTGGTAAAGTTGCTGTAACCACAACCCATATGCATAAACGTAGGTACATACAAATAAAATAAATGAATTATAATGCTGGGTACACACTATGCAATGCATTTACGCAATCTAGCAAATTAAATTCATTTCCATTCATTTTTCATTCATTCCAGATTGCATCAACATCAAAACGTATTGATATTTTGAGATTGCATTGATGTAGATTGCATGTAGATTGCACTGTCTGTACCCAGCATAATGATACCAACTTGACTTGTTTGCGATTTTTGTTTTTATAAACAGCTTAAATTGGATATTTATGTGAAAAAGTGGCCACCATATTTTTTCATGTGTGCAGCTAACTTTAATGTTTTATATGAAAATATTTTAAAGCTGCCCAAAAATATGAAAAATGTGCAGGTATACAAAATGCACGTAAGCAAGGATTTTGAAGAATAATTACAGAAAATATGTATTTTGGGCAGTTAAGTCAAAGTGCAGCTAACTTGAATTTTTTGTATGACAATAATTTTAAAATGCCAAAAATTTTGTGCATTTATCTGTGCAGGTAAAGAAAGTGCACTAAAAAAAGGAATTTGTATGGGATTATAAAGAATAATAATGCCAAAAATTATCAATTTTGTGCAGTTAAGTCAAAAGTGCATGTAAATAAAAGGCAGTTAAGTCAAAACAACTGTACCTAGTTTTCTATGTTTTCTTTGTGGCAACCATTTTTTACATCACTTTCTCTTTAAATAGCTTTCATATTCACATGCATGAAAACCGCTTTGTCTCTTTAGAAAAACATAGAGATTGAATAACATCATAAATATTAAAAGCTCTATTCACATCTACATTTCAATGGTGTCTGACTTTTAACTTGATGGTAAAATATTTAGCTTACTGTCACACAAATACACAGGCACATAGAAACTTGTTTACACAGCTTTTCATGAATACCCTTGAGAAACCAACACGCCATACAATTCATTTACAATGTTCAATAGAATAAATGAAAATGCCAAGTGCAAGCACATGAAAATCTATTAAGAAAAATATATTCAACAAAACATTGACTAACACTAGGAAGTACACAGACACTACCAATGAAATATATTGCTAGAAAGAAAAGGAAAATTAAATGGTTAGATAATAAAGACTTTATTTAACACAGGCTTCACTTTCGGTTTTTTAAATTCAATCTAAGAAACTCTTGTTAAAAACTCACTCTGTTGTATATCGCTATTTAGTCTTTTTTTGTTGAACCATATTCCACTCTCAGCATTTGTGCAAATTTTTAAGCGAGAATATGATGTTCAACGTTTTGTCTAACAAAATCTTAATGAATTGTTTAACAAAATGAATGCAGAGTATCAAATCCTCTAATTCCAGCAAATTTCTGGAATATATCAGATCAAATCCACTGTATTTCTATTTGCAGTCTGAAATCGTGAAGGGGTGTGAAGGGGTGTATCTGTAAAACAGTAATTCAAATGAAACTTCCAGCGGTAAGCTTTTGGAAGCCTTTATTTATAAGCCCTTCTGTAAGACCTTCCTAGACCTTTTTTTGATATCCCGTACTCATGCTCGCTTGCCTTCTTAGGAAGGTCTTATGGAAGGCCAACCTACACCCTTCTACATACATAGGCCTACAATGAGACCTGCTGAAGAAGACCTCTAATCAGGCCTGCTGAAGTAAACGCAGAAGGCCTTGGCTGGCTAGGACATCGTGTGTAAAAAATGTATGAGTATGGAATAGGGTAGTAAGGCCTGTGTCTAAAAAATAAGGGCTTCCAGAAGGCCTGCACCTGCATAGTTGTACTTTTGTTACTAATTAGCAAACCACTGTAACTCTTATGGTAAGGGTTTGCTTCTGCATACTCACTTATTCTCACCAAAACACAAAGTGTAACAATTGCACTGCGCTCGAATTTTACACTTTTTTCTTCTGTTAAGCTCTTGTTTGTGAGATATATATTTTTTTTTCAAAAATGGAGGAAGTTGAACAACATATATTCGCTTTACTCAAAGACGGATTAGTTGATTGAATAAATTAAATACACGTTTTAGAAATATAATTTTTTTTTGAGCAAAAAAATAATTGGGTTGTTTCTGCAAGGCGGATTATTAGGTTATATGGTTATGAAGTTATATATACAGCATCAAATTTTATTAAAAATAAAATTAATAATAATTTGTTGTTAATAAAGGGTGATTTTTTATGAATTAAGTTTTTCGGGCTGGCAGCACTGGTTGGTAATTGTGTCCAAACTACATCTGTGATAGTGAAAAGTGTGTAGTATACTCTGCCATTTCAGCATGGAGAAACTCACAAGCGTGCAAAGACTGCAAATCGTTGAAATTTATTATCAAAATTCGTGCTCTGTGAGAAATGTCCATCGTGGATGAAACGTTACCGTCAACGGCGAACGATATCGAGCCATGATACGCCCCAATTGGCTGAATTGAACTTGTTTAATATGTGGTTTCAACAAGACGGTGCCACATGCCACACAGCTCGTGAAACAATGGACATGTTGAAGGATGCATTTGGTGAGCAGTTTATCTCTCGAAATGGCCCTGTGAGTTGGCCGCCAAGATCACGTGATTTGACGCCTCTTGACTATTTATTCTGGGGTTATGTGAAGTCGTTGGTCTATGTGGACAAGCCAAACACGATTGAAGCCTTAGAGTATAACATAACACGTGTTATTCATGGAATACAGGCCGAAATGCTCGAAAAAATAGTGCAAAATTGGACTTACGAATGAACCGTTTGAACCGGAGCCGCGGGCAACATTAACATGAAGTTATTTTTAAAAAGTAAATGGCCAATACAAATTTTGAATGTATGATGCAAGTTTGAGTGTTTTATTAGATTTAAAAAAAACACGCTTAAAAATCACCCATTATAACGAAATAACCATATAAATTATAAACAGACTTCCGTGAAGAACACAAATGTTTAATTTTTGATTTTATTTACAAAATATGAAAAATTTCAATTGAACTTAAGAATTTCATTTCAGACGCCATACTTGTACGGGAAGCCCCCTAAGGGGAGGTAATAAAGTATGTTTGAGAAAATATCTCCTAGGCATTTATTTGACTTTTCTTTCTATATATTTCTAATCGACAGTTAGAATATTTCATGTGTGGTCCCTATATGGGATCTATAAATTTAATCAATCCTTAGTCGTCAGAACTAAAATTCGCCGCGGCTCAGACGTACAACAAGGTTTTAGACTGGAGCAACCAAATACCTTTCCTAGTGTAATTTGGTGGGCTGAATTCGAATGTGAAACTGATTTTTCTCTATCACGTCAGGTTATCGATGTACAACAAAATTGCTTTTAATCGTTTTTTACATAAAAAATCATTAGTTTATTTAAAAATCAATGAATTTTCAAAAGTAAATGGCGTTATTTGAACGTCGTTTGTATTTCGTTGGTTCGGTTTCACGTATTAGAGTCCAGCAATAGTCTTCCAGCATGCGTTTGTCCCAAAATCCTTGATTACTTCTCTCAATTTTCATTAAATCGTGGTGAGCACGCTCCACTTGTTCGTCGCTCATCGCACCTAGGTTTTATGGAAAAAAGTCTAAATGCGAATGAAAAAAAGTGTTGTAAATATCTTGCCAACCAAATATTCCCCACACACAAAGCAAAAATAGCTTGAATCAGTAACACACGATCTTCCGGATATGCTTAAACGCTGCTATTATGAAGATTTAGAATGTATGTGGGCCTCTGCAAATAAATAATTGTGAAATTGTAGTGTCAGTATTGACTGTTTTACAGTATTGCCTGCATGCGATAAAAAATTAACAAGACCCAGATTAGTTTAAAAACATGCTTCGTTTCTGCAGTCAATTTTTTTTCCAAATTTGCAGACCAGTGTTATTTAATAACGGACAATCAGAAAGCTTTATGCTTTTATCTCTAGTCGTATAAAAGTTAATTTGAACAAATATTTTCGGGAGGAAATTTCATATTGGAAATATAGTAAATTATGGACCAATCATCACAAAATTCTGTAGACTGTTTTCTAGTATTAAAGAAACTAGATTAGAACATATTTGGATATAGTAGTAAAATTTGTAGCGCGAAATTTATATCGTTTTATGTTTTTTAAGTGGTTTTTTAAACGATGACGCCGCCAGCCCATAAACTGGTCTTCTGCGGTTTGTTGGAAATTCTGTACATTTCTACTGTTGTGGAAAAATGTTGCTGACCAAATAATCAAGAAGTGCACGAAATGGATTTTGATTTAAACGGCTATTTTCTCTAAAGGCTTCAACAATCTTAACGCGCTGCTCAATTTGAATTTGCCAAACACAGAAACAAAGAAATGACAGATTAAGTTGGGAAAAAAACTTGACTTGACGTGGCTGGAGCACACTTAAGTATTTTGAAACGTTTTGATAAACCTAAAATCCCTCGATTTCAAGAACATACATGAGCTTGAATATTAAAACCTATTCGTTTCATTATTGTTTGGACTTTTTGCTTAAATTTTTAATGATGCGAGCAACGAGTAGTTATTCATTATAATTGGACGATGATTTCATTAAGTTTGAAACCGATATATGTATGTTGACCTAGAGCATCTGAAACAGGCTCCAATAATACAAAACAATTTGGTTTTTTATATAAAGCATAACATTTTATTAAGCCGCTCTTCAACTAAATAAATATCAAATGTCTTTGGCGTTTTCCAATTTTTTTACTCAGAAATTTCCTGGCCAGAAAGAAAAACTGTACGTAATAAGTTTTGTCAAAACTCCAAGATATTAAAAACCCTATAAGTTGCCAATGTTGTATCATTGTGTTATTGTACTGTCACAGTTTTTGGCCATTATCGTTAATTTTAATCAACAGCTGGTCATTTACAAAACCCTATTAACACATAAATGCATTTAAAATACACTCTAACCAACATACCAAAAACATATTGATAATAATGACCCTAATTTATTATAAACAATTTGAAATTTATAAATATTTTATATATACATATTTTTATGTTTTATTATACAACACTGCCCCACAGGTCTTCTTTATATTTAGTATAACAAAAGATTATTATGGGATTATTTTGATATTGTCTGTTATTTTTTACAAATTTTTTTTATTCTTTTGTCTTTTCCATTTTGTATTTTAACTAGAAAAAAAGTGACAAATTGTCAAGTAGCCACGGCGCGACATATTTAAGGTAGTTAAGGCGTCTTTGTTTTAACTAATGAGTTGATATTTATCATTTTTGAAGGCGCCCTTTTTTCAAAAAAAAAAAAAAAATATATACATTTGTAACTAATACATAGAGTTTCTCTTTATGTTAAGAAATTAATCTTAGTTTTTTTTAAGCAGCTATAGACTTTATCATTTTATTAATATTTGTAGCCTTAAAATAAATTATGTAAAATTTTTTAACATATACCCCAAAAGCATTCAACTTTAATCAAAATCATTTTAAAACATCAAAACATCCCATCACTGGGTTGGTGTGGTGTGTGAGTGTGTAAAAAATCTTTTCTTCTTTTACGGCTTTCATCATACTAAATTGAACTCAATTACAAATGACAGCCGACAAATTGAAGTGGAAATTGAGATATTATTTCTTTTAGGAAAAAAAAAAATGGAATATAAAAAGCAGAGTAAAAAAAAAATGTTTGAAAACTTTTTCGAGATGAAAAGAAAAGTTTTATTTATGTAAAAGGCATATAAAATTTAAAGCAATTGCTGTGTCAAACACAACACTTGGGTATGTCTGGGTAAGGTAATAAGAGTGGGTATTATTTTACCCTGATAAGCGTTATTATTTTGACAACAAAATTGCAAATATGACTAATGTGTTACGAATGTCAGATAGCTACGCTGCTCTTAGAGCGCCGAGGCAATGAGCCGCTAAGCGGCTGAGTGATAAGCGGCAAAAAATTAAAGCATATGAAATACTACTAAAGTGGCCACGCAATGAGCGACATGTGAGCGAAATTTCTGAGCGGCTAAGTGGCGTCGCTCAGGTATTAAACTTGTTCTATTTTTTGTTGTTGTTTTCTAAGCGGCAAAGAATAAACATGGCAAAAGTGATTGTGGAGCTTATAATTTCATCTGTACAAAGTCAACCGCTTTTTTGCCAAGACAAATTACCAAATTTTAAAAATAACAAGTTAGAGTGTTATATTCGGCTGTGCCGAATCTTTGATACCCTCCACCGACAATTTGAATATTTCAGGGTTGATATCTATATGATGTCTATTTATTATTAATTTATCTTTATAAAAACAGATATCAGCATTAAAATTGGTTGCGGCTTAGACCTATATTAAATTATTGACCGACAAATGCTAATGGGACTAGGGTTTATATGGGGCCTAGGGTAAATTATGGACCGATCTTAATGAAATTTCACAGTGTGATTTCCAGTCGAATAAAACGAATATTTGCGAAATTTCATATCATTTCGTGCATTGCTCAATCATTTATGTTAGTTTTTGTAACAATATTATCAATTTTTTTAAAGTGGTGGCTCCACATTTTGATTCATAGTTCTGATCCTACTGAACCGATTTGGCTGGATTTCAATCCCAAACTGCTTAGGATAACTACAAGTAATTTGACATCCAGTTTTTTTTTCTTTCTTTTCTTTCTCGGACAGGCAGACAGACGGACAGATGGACAGACAGACGGACATGGCTAAATCGACTTAGAATTACCAAGGAGCCAGAATATATATACTTTATGGGTTCTGAGATGAATAATAAAAAAGTTTCACACGGAATGACAAACTTAGTATACCCTCTTCACAACTTATTCTGGTGGAGGGTATAAAAAAAATACCGAGAAATTATTTTTTTGTTTTGTCAATCTAGTGTTTACTTTTTGCAACAGCAAATCAAAGGACTTCACAGACATATTGCCAAAATCAATCTTGAAATTTGGGTAGATTTGTATATAAATTGTTAAATTCGCCCAAATGTCGCCTTGCTTAATTTATGGGATGAACACCAATGCCTGTTCGTCAATTTCGATATATATATAAATATATGTTTTATAATTTGTTTTAAATCAAAGCTAAGCGAAATCGCTCGAAATCGAGGAAAAGACCACAAATTGTTTTTTTTCCTAATAAACGCATTAAATTCTTATGAATACGATTTTCGGGTTATAACATTAAACAAGCCACTCTTTACAATGGCATTTTATCAACTAACCGCTCAGAAATGACGCTCAGTAATAAGCCACTTGCCGCTCAAACTCGCCGCTTTGCCGCTCACCGCTCAGATTCTTGCCGCTTAGCCTCTCATTGCGTGGCCTCGGCCTAAGGAGGTCCAGGACGTTGCATCTCTGAATGGTACACGCAGCGAAAAAATATGGTTGGGTATGGTTATGGCATCTACTCTATATTTATTGTAACAATATATTGTTGTCGCACACAAATAATTGTTATTTTTATTTAAAACTAGCTGGCCGTCCCGGCTTCGCTCGGTAGCTGATTACTAATGATCGATGGAGCCGTTTTCTGATTTTAGGTAAATTGAAAAAAGTGGGCTTAAAAGTGGGCGGGGAAATATTTTATTTCCTTAAAAACCTAAGTTGGACCATGGCGAACATTTTAAAGAAAAAATCGTCCAAATCATCCAAATCGGTCAAATAAATAGAAAAAGTGGGCGTAAAAGTAGACGTGGTAAATTTTTCTTTCGATGAAAACTTAAAATGGATTAACACGAACATTTGAAAAAAAATTAGTCAAATCGATTTGCTTTTCGTACAAACCTAAGTTGGACCATGGCGATAAATTTAAAATCGTCCAAAACTGTCAAGCCGTTCTCAAGTTATGCGCTTAATAGAAAAAGTGGGCGTAAAAGTAGGCGTGGTAAATTTTTCTTTTGATGAAAACTTTAAATGGATTAATACGACCATTTGAAAGAAAAATTTGGCAAATCGATGGAGCCGTTTTCTGATTTTAGGTAATTCGAAAGAAGTGGGCGTAAAAGTGGGCGGGGCAAACTCTTCTTTACGTATAAACCTAAGTTGGACCATGGCGATCATTTTAAAGAAAAAATCGTCCAAATCGGTCAAGCCGTTCTCAAGTTTTGCGATCAGCAACAGACAACATTTCATTTTTATTATATAGATTGCTGATATAGTTACTGTAAACATTACAGTGTTTATCGCAATTATAAATTTGAGTATTGTTGACTGAAAAATAATTATTTTTCTAACAACTAATTTCTTACAACAATAACATGATAACTTTATATACGTGTAGTCATAATATGTTTAAGAAGCAATCAAAATATCTTTACTCTAATAATACTTTGTTAAAGCCATTTGTAAAATAATTTTGAATCAGTTGTGCCATTTTTTTACACATGCATATCGAATTATGTAAGTTAGTGGTTCAACAATGAAAAAAAATACCCATTAAAAAAAAACAAGTTCAAAGAAATTAAAAAAATAAAAAATTGTATTGACATAAAAAAATTTAAACGTGCCACAAAATAAAAAATCGATGCAAAAGCATTTTAATTTATTTTTTATTGTTGTGAAAGTGGTGCTATATCATAATTAGATTACTTCTAATTTTATTATGATTAACATGATGATAATATGGTAACTTCTTAACTTATTATGATTAACATAACAATAATATGATTACTTCCTTTCTTATTATGATTAACATGACCATAATATGATTACTTCTTAACTTATTATGATTACCATGATTAGAATATGATTAAGGGAAAATTATTGTGATGTAATATAACGAATATATTTGGTCATAATATGATGCAATAATAATCGTAATATGGTGACTACAATTATCACAATATGTTGCTCTTAGAATATGTTAAACACAACCATATTTTTCTTTGCGTGTATAGGGGACACTCAACCATGGGGACTATGCAGGCAACAAAAAACATATTGAGTGACAATAGAGGTGCTTTCCGTAATAGACAAAATATACCTCTCTTGCCAAGCAATACAATTTTTAATGAAAATGCAGCCTACGATAGAAAATTAATTTACTGTTTAAAGTTTTTCTTTTTAAAAATTTCCCAAGATTCTTAATATAAAATACAAACTTCGTATTTAATTTCCTTTTTGCTTCGACTACTGTTCCGTAAATTGGCCTAAAAGCAGAATGTCATATAAATTATTTTATAGAACAAAAAACATTTCAAGTTTAAACACAAAGTTGTAAATAAAAAGATAATAAATAAAGAAGTGATAATTGTCATAAAATTTTTATTTATGAAAACAACTTGCCACTACATATTTGTATTTTTGTAGTTTTGGTTAAGCGGCTTTTTTTTAATAATCTTGATAAGGTTAAAACTATAGTTAATTTTGTACTGGTTGATTAATGATCTATTGAAAACACAAACATTAATGAGCAGTTATTAATAAATGTAAATGAAGGTTTTATAGGAAAAAAAATTTTAAAAAAATGTTTCTCATGATTTAAGATTGTTTTGATGTTTAGTGATGACACTGAGATATTGTTTGTTGTTTAAATTTTAATTACTGAAATAATTTCAAATTTCTCTACTAAATTGTAGTAAATTGCATTTATTTATTATTTTTAGAAAGTCAAATGTTTTAGAAGAAAATGTTAAGTTGGGCTAAAAATTTTTATAAATTTTTTAAAATTAATTTAGTCTGCGTATGTGTCTTTGAATCTGTGTTAAACTTAAGAAACATTTTAATGTCCCGTGGTTATTCTATTCATTTGAAATTTATGAATTGTCTCATTTATAATTTAAAGCATTTATATTAATAACTTTTTTGTTGAAGAAATCTACACGGAAAAAAATAATTTGAAAATGATTTCGGGTATATGAGGGGGCACTGCTGCTATTCTTGACGCAGCAAATTCTGTACGTCCAATTTTTTTTTCAATTTTAAAGAAAACAAGTAAGAAAGTATAGTCGGTCAAGCCCGACCATATGATACCCAGCACCACAGTACTTAAAAACACATCATGCTTATGTGTCCATATAAATATGTATTTCTCTATGTTTAAAAACTTCATTAAAATCGGTTTGAAAGTTTGTGAGAGGCAGAAATTGCCCCCTACATCCCCTTGTGGTCCTATTTTTGAAAAACTGTATAGCTTATGTGTCCATATAGATATGGATCTATCTATGTTTTAAATTTCATTAAAATCGGTTTGAGAGACAAAAATTGCCCTCACCCCTTGTGGTCCTATTTTTTTAAAACTGTATAGCTTATGTGTCCATATAGATATGGATATATCCATGTTTTAAATTTCATTAAAATCGGTTTGATAGTTTCTGAGAGGAAGAAATTTCCCCCTATCTTCCCTCGTGGTTCTACGATTTGGCCCATTGTCAATGGGCCTCGTGTCAATAAGAACCTATGTCCCAAATTTTATCAAATTATCTCTTAAATTGCGACCAGTACTTTGCGCACAAGGTTACATCGACAGCCAGCCAGCCAGCCTGCCAGCCAGCCTGCCAGCCAGCCTGCCAGCCAGCCGGACGGACATCGTTAGTTCGACTCAGAAAGTGATTCTGAGTCGATCGGTATACTTTAAGGTGGGTCTAGGACAGTGATGTCAATTGTGGTTGTATTGCTTTACATTAGTATTAGTGAATAAAGAGACAAGTATTCTTAATAAAGATTAAAAAATACGTAAGCATCCGCCGCATGTGCACCCGTCGCTTGATATTCGACGACTAATTGTGTACAATTGTGTACTCTCGTGGACTAAATGAAAGAGCGTAAGAATGCGTGTGAAGAATGTGTGTGAATTAATTTGCACAATTGTGCAAGGCGCTGACATCCCTGGTCTAGGACCAATATTTTAAGGTGTTACACACATCAGCACAAATGCATAATACCCTCTCCACTATTGTGGTGTGGGTATAAAAAGTCCGATGATATTAGCAGCGTGCATTTTTTTTAAGATGAAATGGAGTCTGTGGGGTCTCTCGCCATAGGCGGCAATTTTCCTTGTTTTCAAACCTATTCTTTATACATTAAAAGTTTTGTAATATTTATTACCAACTAGACCACCGGCGAATTCGTTAGTTTTCTGTAGTTTAAAAAAACTTTAATAAACGTTTTTCATTTTACAACTACACACAATTTTGTATAAATGTAGCATGGATTATTTTCAGTGTAGAACTGTTCAGTTTTTCCCATACTTTGTTGTTCGAATTAATTAAAAGCTTGTCTACATAGATGTAAACAAAATTTGATTAGTTCTACGAATTCGTTGACAAATTAATGAAAAATTGTTGTTGTGTGCGCACGAATTTAATTAAGTTATGCCAAATGCAATGTTTTATTTAAAAAAGACACAAATTACTTTAATACGGCTCAGTGGTCAATTAAAACATTTATTTAAAAAAAGATTTTGTTTTTTTTTTTGGCAATGTAGGAAAATATAAATGTGCAAGCGAACAGGGTTCTAAAGGATTGCAATGTTTTTAAATATTTTTAATTATTATTTTCAAAATATATATTGGTAAAGGTTAAATAAATATTTTGTCACTTTGTCTTTGAAAACCATTTTTCATAACAATAATGTATATTTTCTTTTAGATATTTTCTGTGTCACCCTTGAGAAAAAGTAAAAAATTGAGCATTTTGACATTTCCTGTTTGTGTTTTCTTTTCGCTTTAAATTTTCTATTATTATTATTAGGTTTTTTTTTTTCACAGCACAATAACTAAAAGAGACAATAAATACACTCATAAATTAAATTAAATACAATAATGAATGTCTGTATTATTTTGTTCAAAATTTATGTGGTCAGCGGGTGACTAATTGTCAGATAAACATTTTCTCAACACTTCAAAAGCACCAACGATAATGTTAATAGCAATAATGATAGCAACAACGATAATGATCATCCACAAAATGACATATTTGTATGTTAAAATGACATGTGTTTACAAGTAGACATCTTAAGGGCATTTTGTCACACCACTTGACATATGTTGCATTTGAACAAACACACACACACACACACACGCACGCATCCAAATAATAGACCATACCCTTTAGTTCATTGGTATTTTTTGAGAAAGAGAAAGGTTATTTGATGATACATGCATCTGCAAAGCAGTTAATCCTTACAGGTTATCATTGTCTAGCTACAATTTATTCTGCCTTTAATATTTTTTTAGTATTTTCTTCATTTTGGTCTAAGTTTTTATATCCACCATCACTACGAGTTGTGTATTGGGATATATTAAGTTTATCAAATCAAAAACGATTAAGCCACATCCGTCTATTTAAAATACTCTCGCCTCTGAACGTCGCAACAGATAAGAATTAAGTTTAGCACAAAACCGGTTTTCTGTAAAGCATTTTTAAAATAAATAATAACAGATTTATTTAGTATTCCAAACTTGATACAAAAACCTTTAAGCATACAGGGCTCTTTACCGAAAAACTACATAATTCCTTGTTATTATCAGAAAACAAATTCCGTAATTCCTACAAAATTTAAAGCATTTAAAAAGATAATATCAGAAGTCACAAGTCATAACAGATTTAGGCCCGTTTTCACGACTTAACGATAGCTAAATGTAATAATAATAAATAAAGAGTAGAACGTTCTACCTTTAACTTTTGTCGTAAGGTTTAGATTTGAGATTGCCATATTATATTCACATATTTTTTATATATGGCAACTCCAATTATTCGTATATTTTGTAAATGTAAAAAAAGTACGTAGTTGCCAGTTTGTATTTTTATTTTGGCATAAATAATCGGTATTTTCTTTAGTATTGCCACATTTTCAAAAATGTTAAGTTTATTTTATACAGAAGTTGTGAAAACGAAAAATAGTTGAAGGTAACTTTATTCCTCACTAGTGCTAAAGGTACCGTTTACTATTTCGAACTTTATAGGTAAGTCGTGAAAACGGGCCTTAGTCTGTTTTTTAACTTTTTCAGGAGAGTAGTTGAACATTTTAAATCTTCACTGCAAATCAGGAGTTGCAGTTAGGATTTTCAGTGTTTATTTCCATTGTTAAAAAGAAAAAACCATTAAAAATGTATAGCAAATAAATTAAGACACACTAAACATTTTTTTTAATTTAATCCTCGAACTAGGCCGTTTAAGTTTGCTATATTTCTTGCGATTTCTTTGTAACCCATTCATTTTATTAGTTGTCTTGTCTTAGACTATCATAGTTCCAGGACAGGAAGTATACAATTTGAATATCGAGATGGTTCGCAAAAAAAAAAAAACGAATAAATTACAAATCCAATCTGATGCCATAGATTGCCTCTAAAATCTCAGCATTCTTGACTTGTTATTGATAAGAACGCCTCTTCCCATCCCATTGAGGGGAACTGAAAGCTTAAAACGAATTACCATGAACGATTAGATTTCCTATGTTACGTTAAGTTGTAAAATTATCACAGCCTAATTGGAGATTATTTTAAACAATTCATAAGGAAGTATAGAAAAACTCTATAAAGTAAAAAGAAGAGAAATATAGCTTTATGCTTTACATTCCAGTACAAACTAAAGCCAAAGAAGCCCATTGACTTTACAAAGTTAGTTACAAAATCATTAACGGTGAATAAGATGCTTTAGAGATTTTTTTTTACTTTTATTTACATATTTATTTGCCTATGGGATATAATCCTTACAGACTTCTTAATTAAATACAAATAAATTGTACAAAATATAAACAAATGTTAAACAAGAAATTACAAAAATTATGGGTTTAACCGTTATGTTAATATCCAACTTTATCCACATTGTTTAGCACCCGGGGTACCCGGGTACCCATATACCACTTCGCGTGGTGGTCATTCAAATGATATAGTGTTTTTCACATAATGTCAACGTTCAAACTTTATAATAAAAAAAGATATATCATGAAAAAAATATTTTGTATGTGTTTTATTTACGTTTGCTTTTGAAACCGCAAAATGGATTTTATAATTTATTATTAATCAATATTTTTATGAAATAAAACTAAATTTTTAATCTTTTTAAAAGCGTTTTAAATTATATTTATGTTAAAATATTATTTTTTAACTTTGTATTGCATTACCGCTAAAATTTTAAATTTTTTATACAGGATAGTATTTCTTAGTATAACAGTTGAACATTTTTGGTCATACATGATATGTAAATGAGACTTCCCCGAATTATAATAATAACGCTTTAAAAACTAAACTTAAGTAATTGTATGATACAGAATTTAGTTTATTGAACGTTTTGAGCAGTTCAAACGTGTTCGTGTTATCCCATATAGTGTATTGTATTGCATTGTATTGTATTGGGTACCGGGGTACCCGGGTTCGCATGTTGCGATCGTTAAAGTGTAAGCAAATTTTGTTGAGTATTAAAGCAGCAAAAAATAAATCTAGCATCTGAATTCGCTTTCTTTAATGTTAAATAACGACGATCCAGAAGCTTGTTTAAAAATTTTAATTCTTAATACATTTTTTTCATGTAGATATACCTAGGTGGGTACCATGGTACCCGGGTATTAACAGAAGGGTTAAAAAGATTAAAAGTTTAGTTTTAATATCAGTAGGACTAGAAGAATAGTCAATTAATTTATAAAACTTGTTGAATTTAATACACATCCTCCTTGAAGGGTCACCATTAACACAATTAGCTCTTAAAAGTTGAACTGATAACGGAACCAAATGTCGTTGAGGAACATTAAATGTTACGTTGTTAATTAAGTATCTTAAGCATACGTCGCCAACAATTATGTTCAAAATAAACGATATATTCAGCACAATTTCGACGGATCTTTATAGTTGGCAACTTGATACAAGTCTCGTCTTGCACACAGAAAAAAATTTTGCACCAGTAAAAGCATTAATCAAAAATAAAATCAGTTTTAATTAAAAATTTAATTAAGTGAATTAAACGTTTAATCAAGTGAATTAAACTTTTAATCAAGTATATTAAACGTTTAAACAAATTAATAATATCAATTAGACGTTTAATTCACTTGATTAAACTTTTAATTCACTTGATTAAACGTTTAATTCACGTGATTAAATTTTTTATTAAAATTGGTCCTTGAACTCTTTAGTCCATCATTTTACAAAACCGATCATAGTCAAGCAGAATTCCAAGATTTAAGAATTATTTTGTTCTCATATACGTTATTAAGAAAAGAGATCCTTGATATATCGAAAAAAATAATTTTCAAGCTTACCACCTAGGACAACCAGTTATTATGAAACCTTGTCATATCCCTTTAAAAAATGATACTCTCTTTGACCTACCGGGTGCTGTAGTACAACTACACAGTACGACACATTAAACATGTACACCATTTTGACTTCAATTTCTGAAAGTAACTTAACGAAACAAACCCCTGTTTAGGGTTTTTTATGTAAGCGCGGATTTAGATTTTATAGCATCGTTAATAAATGATATAAAATCAGTTTGTTGTACACTTTGTTGCTTTTATTCTATACCTACAATAATGCTAAAGATAAAAAATTTCAATTGGTTTCCGATATATGGCCGTGAGAAATGTTATATATTTTTTCAACAAATGCTTAAAGTCAAGTTTCAGTCATAATATTAATATTGCTATAGAACTTAGTCCGTGCTAAGCCAGAAAAACCCAAATGTACTATCAGAAACAGAAATCAAAACGAAGTGCACATTTGACAACCTTGAAAATGTTGCACTGTGTTATTCATTTTAAAACACTCACTAGCCAATACCACAACCATTTAAATACACGCTGTGCTAAAATAACTGCTTTCCTGTGTTGGTTCGTCTGTGGGATGTCTTACAAAGTTACACCCGCATAGATATTGCTGTTCAAATCACATTTAGTAAAACGTTTGTATGTCAGCATTTATTTTGTCTGTATTTAACTTGAACATACAGAAGAACACGTACAAAAAAATAATGTACACTGAGTTTTAGTAAAATACGAAAGTGCATTTGACAAATAACATATCAAAATCTGTGACAAGCTAAATAAAAACTGTCAAATATGTACGAACAAAGAAATAAAAGACAAACAATTTATAGACCAACAACAAACATG
This sequence comes from Pollenia griseotomentosa, assembly GCA_963931875.1. Lineage (NCBI taxonomy): Eukaryota > Metazoa > Arthropoda > Insecta > Diptera > Polleniidae > Pollenia > Pollenia griseotomentosa. The sequence continues at coordinate 184,780,199 of OZ007561.1, forward strand.
AGAACACAAACTTTTCTTTTGCTATTGTGTGACGTTGTCTTGTCAGACAAACAATAAAAATAATTTTTAGAAATAAGAAAAAAATAATTTTAATTTATTTTGTTTATTGTACCAAAAATTATTTTTGCATGTGCTTATTTTCTTAGAAGAATATCTGAGGACTTCCATAACAAAATGATATTAGTAACTTACATACATACATGTGTAAAAACCAGGGAAACCTGAAATATACACTTAAACAAGTGTTCTATGTAAATATGCAGTAAAAGCCAAAAATATTCCCTAAGATTTGTAAAAAATATTCCCTTAAAAAACAGAAACGGCTTACTTAAACAACAAATCATTCCATAATTTAATAATATGTGTATATAATAAAAACAAGTAAAAAAATTCCGACCTTATGATACCATACACCACACTATAAACAGTCAAATACGAATAGGGCTAAGCTATGGTCAGTCACACTTATTAAATATTTGACCAAATAAGCGTAACCATTACTTTTGTAAATAGTTAGTATGATTTTAAGACCACTTAATATCACAAAATAAAACTATTTATACTGCTAGACATAGCAATTTACTGTTTTATGAGAGATGTGGTATTATAATCAAAATAAATATTGGAATTAAAGAAAATTATATATTAGTTTGCTTATTGGTCCCGTTTTATCGTCAAATATTTGATAAGTGTGACCGTAGCTTTACCAGATCCCAAGAGTCAAATCATGCTTTTTTAACTAAAACTACATAAACGATTTTTCAAAATTGAAAAAAAATTTTTTTTAACTGCACAAATTGTGTTTTAGGTGGACATGACCCAAAAACCTCGACAATCCAGGACATTCCAGATCGTCTGGCAACCCTAAATACAAAACATATCAAAATTAATCGTTTAATTACACACAGAAAAAAATAAAAATTGATTTCAATTAAAAAATTTGTGATATTGATTAAAAAATTAATTAAATTTGCACCAGTAAACAAATTAATAGTATCAATTAAACAAGTTATTAGTATTAATTAAACGTTTAATTCACTTGATTAAATTTTTAATTAAAACTCATTATATTTTTGATTAATGCTTTAATTGGTGGACAATTTTGGAGAATTTTTTCTGTGCACCACACTTTTGTATGCGAATTGGCAACAACAAAAATAAATCATTGTAATAATGCGATTATATAACAATTGACTGCAGAAACGAAGCAAGTTTTTTAACTAATCTGGGTGCGCTGTATTCGAATCTGCCATCAAAAGTTGGCTATCACTTCCTGTTGAATTTTTTATCGCATGCTGGCAATACTGTACAACAGTCAATACTAACACTACAATTTCACAATTATTTAATTGACAGAAGCCCACATTCATTCTAAATCTTTATAATAGTAGCGTTTAAGCATGTCAGGGAGATCGTGTGTTATTGATTCAAGCTATTTTTGCTTTGTGTGTGGCAAATATTTGGTTGAAACAAAGGATATGCAATATCAGAATCATTAAAATATGCATATTTACATTATTTTGGTTTTGCAGTCAAAAACTTGGACAAACCGTGGACACCGACAATGTTTTGCATATTCTTCATTCGCATTTAGATTTAAAAAAAAAAAAAACTAGGTGCATTAAGCCCGAACAAGGGGAGCGTGCTCACCAATATTTAATGAAAATTTAGAGAAATTATAAAGGATTTAAAGACAAAAGCATGCTGGAAGACTTTTGCCGGACTCTTATTCGTAAAACCGAACCAACAATATGCTAACGGCGTTCAAATTCTTAAATAAACTAGTGATTTTGTATGTAAGAAACGAATAAAAACATTTTTTTGTATCTCAAAAACCTGGCGTAATAGAGAAAAACAATTAACAGATTCGAATCCAGCCCACTAAATTACCCTAGGAAAGATATTTGGTTTCTCCAGTCCAAAACCTTATTGCCTAGTGTGATTGGGAATTGCACAATTTTTGTTACAAAAGCTAACATAAATTGGTGGCGGAATGCACCGATTGCTATGAAATTTTGCACAAGCTCGTTTTATATGACTAGAAATCATACCCCTAAATTTTGTGAAGATCAGAACTTGATTTAATTTAGACCCCACTCCCGGTAAACATTAAAGCTCGTCGAAATTCATAAGAAGCAATGTCATACTAGTAAAATTTGGTCTAGTTTCAGTTTCATAAGACTTTAAATCGCACTCTAAAATTTCGAAAAGATCGGTCCCTTATTTACTCATAGACTCTTTATATTCAAAAAATAATTTTTTATGAAAAAATTTTAATCGGTTTTGACTAATATGGGAAGAGACGCCAAAACCAATCATGATATTTTAATTTCAACTGAATTTTTTATATAACTGAAATTAAATCCTAAAACCCTCTGATGATCGGCCCATAATTTTACATAATAATCATTTAAACACATAAATTCTCCAAAACTTTTCACCAATTAATACATTAATCAAAAATAAAATCAGTTTCAATTAATTTTTTTTAAAAAACGCAATAACTTTTATATTTTTGATCCGATCTTGAATTTTTTTGGACTCAGTGACTAATTTCTTATGTTTCGTGGAAAAATAAGAAAAAAAAATTTTAAATGCCAATAATTAAAAAGAGTTGGGGGAATATCCCATTTACAACCCCCCTTGTATCCGCGCCTGATAGAAACAATAGAGTTTTGATCGTAGGGGCATGCATTTTAATAAAAAAACTAAATAGTTTGCAAAACCACAAACGAAAAGCACTTGCCAGTAAACATATTTACAAATGTAAATAGTGCCAGAATTCGTAGAAAAAAAATTGGTGCCAGAGCTAGGGTTAAAAAAGTTAATCAAGTGAATTAAACGTTTAATCAAGTAAACTAAATGTTAAATTAAAAAATTTTTGTTATTCGTGGCTAATTCCCAGTCTATATTCTTGATAAAAACACTTGAAATTTATTGTTGAAGGGATTAGCTATTCCTATGCGCATTTCACTGGTTGCTTAGGCCAGATCATCAGGAAACTTTATCCATAAAGATTTTAGAAAAACTAAAGATATTATTTTATATATGTAGGAAAATTTATATGAAAAACACTAAAAAATCTGAGTGCTTTTCATATAAATTTTACTACACGTTCAATCACTTGTGTTGAGAAAACAGCACATAAGTATCTACTTTTAACTTTGAAATGTGGTGTTGGCATGCAAGTTCCACTAGTAATGCTCATGGTATAATAAGTACAAGGTATAGTCATTAGAACTTTTGTTCTCAATTTTAAAACCCATATAACGTCAAACAAAGGAAAATAAGAAATAAATTTGAAAACAAGCGTCAAAAATCAAATAAATTTATTTGACATTACATGGGTAAATAATGCCAACTCTCCCTAATGAACATACCTGGTACTTATTATACTATGGTAATGCTAGTCTTTTTATTAAATTTCATAAAAGAAAATTGGATTTTCTTCTCTGAATATAAAAAAAAAAAATAATGCACCATATATGATTTTTATCATTTCTTAAATGGGTCTGCAACACATACATATTCTACTTAAAAAGGAAGATACAAGACATCCTTATAACTTCCTTTTGCCGCCATAACAACCATCATGTATCGTTTAGATAAAAAATAATAAAAATAAAATTTTTATATATATTTTCTTTTTAAGTTTTTATATACTCTTATGTACTTATGCATATAAATGTATAAATAGACTTAAGTTCTTTTGACAAAATATTAAGGAAAAAAAACTTTCAAGTGATACCAAATTTCTTCATTTTTTAATGGCATTAATAGGAATATTTCCATTTTGTTGTTGTTTTTTTTGGAATTTTTTTGTCTACGAAGGATAAATGTTTAACAGATACTTTTATCACTTTTTGTAACTGCGGGTTTGTATGTGTAAATTTAAATAAGGATGTGTTTTGATTTTCTAAGGAGGGTTGTTCAGTGTAAAGAAAGCAGTCATATTCTTTTAATAATTTAATAAAAGAAATATGAAACATTTTTTAATCCTTGGGGGATAATTTTTTATAGACTTTTCCTTTTTATAGTTTTTTAATTGCAAGCTTATTGCTTTATAATGAAAAACATGAAATTTTTTATATTGTCTATAATAGTTATGAAAAGTATAAATTAGAAAATCCAATTCTTATTCGTACCAACAAAAAAGTATAATTATTCATGCAAGAATAATTAAAACTTTGATCACTATATCACTTTAATAACAAACTATTTTTGTTAATTAGCTAATAAATAAAAGAGAAGTAGAGGTATACAAATATTTATTTGTCCATTCAGAGCAGGAACTCCTAGAAACTAGAAACTAGGCACTATCGTAACTCGCTGTAAAGCTGCGATCGGCAAAATCAGGGCACCGCGTTATCTCTTTTATACGCTTTTATTACATACGTGTGCACAAAATTCATACAACGCATACAATCGCAAAATGTAATAGTATAGGCTGCCGATCGCAGCTGTAAAGTTTAAAATGCCTCCAAGGAATAATTAATATGAGACAAACGTAAAGTTTTTAAGTCCTGCCATATTTCTTCTCTTTAGGCGGGCCACCATCTCACTTAAAATATTTTGAGCTAGATGATTTAGTTATATATCTAGAGGTCTATAATATTTTTTAACATTTCGCGATCATAGTTTTTACTAGAACCTCTCAGCTTCTTCTAAAAATTACTAATATGTTGAAATATTTTTATTTGTTTTATCGTCGGCTTTATATGCAAAGCTGCTAAATGCACTTTTTAAGTAAATTGAGATTTTGAAAGATTAAGAAACCAACTATATTTTTGGTTTTCCTCTCAAGCTGCAAATAGGAAAAATAAAAAGATTTTTTTCTCTCCTGTAAAATGTATTGAAAGGGAGTTAGACGATAAATTATTTCATAATTTTTGGCCTATAGCTACCAAGCTGTGAAGAATCTGTAATGTAATCTTCAGAAAAATTATTGCTTAAATTAAAATTCTTTACTATTAAGTACATTATAATATAAAAAATGTTTTTTTTCAAATTTTCCAACAGAATTTTACATTAATTCGAAGAATATAGCAAACGGCAAAAAAACTTAATATTAATATTGTTTTTATACCCTCCACCACAATTAGTTGTGAAGAGGGTATACTAAGTTTGTCATTCCGTGTGAAACTTTTTTATTATTCATCTCAGACCCCAAAAAGTATATATATTCTGGCTGCTTGAGTAATTCTAAGTCGATTTAGCCATGTCCGTCTGTCTGTCCGTCTGTCCGTCTGTCCGTCTGTTGAAAACACGCTCACTTTCGAAAAACTCAAAAGAAATAAGCAAACTAGGTGTCAAATTGCTTGTAGTTATCCTAAGCAGTTTGGGATTGAATTTCAGCAAAATCGGTTCAGTAGGACCAGAGCTATGAATCAAAATGTGGAACCACCACCTTCAAAAACTTGATAATTTTGTTACAAAACTAACATAAATGATGCAAAAATGCACGGAATGACATAAGATTTTGCACAAGTCCGTTTTATTCGACTAGAAATTACACTGTAAAATTTCGCGAAGGTCGGTCCATAATTTACCCTGAGCCCCATATAAACACTACTCCCGGAAAACAGTTTAGTACGCCTAAAACCGTAAAAAATAATGCAATCATAACAAATTTTGGCTCGTCACAATTTTATAGGACTATAAATGATACTGTGAAATTTCGTAAAGATCGGTACATAATTTACCCTAGGCCCCATATATGCCCTACTCCCGGAAAACAGTTTAGTCTCCTAAAACCATAATTAATAACAAATCGCCACAGTTTAAGCTAATAATAATAATAAAAACACATCATACAGATATTACTCCTTAAACATTCGAACTGTCGGTGGAGGCTATCAAAGATTTGGCACAGCCGAATATAGCACTCTAACTTGTTTTTTTTTTTTTTGCCTTTTGCTACATTAAACTGTCGCAACAAAGCATAGCTCAGGCGGGTCAGGTCTCGTTAGGCCACCATTGCTGGTTAAATTATTCCTTAACAACCTCTCGATTTAATGAAGAAATACATCTCAACTAAATTAGTATCAGAGAAACAGGGCTTGTATCTGAAAGCTTTCTGACCAAACAATTTGAGTCTTACAGCCCTGAATGACTGACAATAACAAGGAAGATGTTCTTTTAACTCTTTTTTATAATTGCAACTTCTACAAAGATCATTGTAGGGGGAGCCTTAGCCCCTAGGCGTATTTTCCAATATGCCAATGTTAAAGTCTGGACATCTTTAAGGCTCACTGAGTCCTTTTTCCACCTATAATGACCCAGATTTTGCAGATTTTTTCACAGTTTCTTTCATCAAACCATTTTTGACTAACAATGAAATGAAATTTATGCGATAATTTGTAAGCTCTTGGCTGGTGAAACACCTCTATGATATTTAAACACTTAATGATTCACGGGGCACAGAAAAAAATTTTGCACCAGTAAAAGCATTAATCAAAAATAAAATCAGTTTTAATTAAAAATTTAATCAAGTGAATTTAACTTTTAATCAAGTGTATTAAACGTTTAATTGCCAATATTAATTTGCACCAGTAAGCAAATTAATAATATCAGTTAAACGTTTAATTCAATTGATTAAATTTTTAATTAAAACTGATTTTATTTTTGATTAATGCTTTTACTGGTGCAAATTTTTTTTTCTGTGTGGTGCCTGTATGCACCAAGGGGTCAGCTATATAGTTTTCAATAATATACCTATGTCCAGGAACCCATTTAAGATTAACCATTAAATGCCTAGCAATCTCTTCCAGATATATCCGGCAGTCTTTTACAATTCTCGAGCTGAGAAAAACATATTTTCCAGGGATCTTAGGCTGATTTGTTTTTGGTAAATTAAAGTCCTTGCCAGGCATCTTATAAAACTGAATGTACCTCGCGGAATAAGCAATTAAGTACTATTTCGTTTGATTTTTTAATTTTAAAAGAGCAAATTTTTAAAACTTCCATGTCATACAAAACCTTGATAACAAAAAAAAAACATTTCATGGAGAAATTAGCTGTCTCACTTCGTAATTAGTTGTATATCCTTCACCACAGGTGTGGCATTTTGACCAAACATCTTAAGTCAAATTTAAAAAGTTGTTAAAATACCAATTTCCATTCAAAAAACATTTTTGTTTACGTTTTTAAATTTTTGTAATATGAACGAAATGTTTATTTAATTTTGGTTTATTTTATTATTTGATAAAAATTATTTTTTCATCGAGTTTTTTAAAAAACCTTTTTGCTATCTTATCTTGACTAAAGATGTTTTGTCAAAATGCCACAGATATAAGATTTTGATTCCGTTTGTAATGTTTAAAATATCGATGTAAGGCCCTTTAAAAATAATACAGATCTTGTTTTATAACAAAGTTATTTGTGCAAAATTTGGCCACTTTTAATGTAATCGTTTTAAAAGTTATATAAATTTATATTACCTTTGTATGGTAGGTACTACGCCCACTTCTAAAATTTCGCCCAATTTAAGACAGATCTTGTGTGTTAATAACCATACTGTTTGTACCAAATATGGACTATTTTACACATACCGTTCTTCAGATTTACGGAATTCTTTTTCATGCTACGCCCACTTATCTAATCCCTCCCACTTTTTGACTGATGTTGTGTATTGATAACCAGCTATTTGTACTAAAAATTGAAACGTTAGCTCTTATCGTTCTCCAGATAAACAAAAATCTATTTTATCTCTGCTTAGGATGTACCCCGCCCACTTAAAATTACAAAAAAATAAAAAGCCTATAAACTTCCCGGAGGTGCACAGAATAAGTGGACCAAATTGCGTCTGGGTAAGCGGTTTGGCGGCGCAAAATATACAAACACACAAATACCAATTTTTATATACATATTTGGGGGATTAACTAGGTAGTCATAAAGTTGTAAAGTTATATGTCTTAAAATTATTACAAAAAATATATAAGACTGCTGTGGGCTACCGCTAATAATTTAGATTTCTACTGTGCAGTTATGTCGAATCAATAAACGCAGCATTAAAATTTTTATTTTGTTTAAAAAACAACAATATTTTTTCTTTTAAAACAATTGTAAAATATTATTATGACGATATGATTAGATAGCACACCTTGTGAATCCACCAATTATATTATAATTTCTTAATTAAACATTTATTTGTGTTACGATTCTTTTGAGAAACCCTAAATTAAATAAAAAATATTCTGCAGAACAAAATTTTTTTTTAAACATTACTAGTCTAAGATTATATAATTATTAATAATACCAGTCTCTTTCCATTAAACTTTCCCTGGCCTATTTCTACATTACAATGCAATCTTTGTGACATTTATTGTTGAAAGAACCCACAGAATCATAACACATTTCTTTTTACAAACAAGTCATTTTAATGATTTAAAATCTGACACATTTCCCCGTTGCACAAAAAAAAGAGATAAACTTTTTATACATCTTTCAAATTGTAAGTGTGCAATATATCAACTGCTATAAATGTGTATTACCAACTGTGCGAACAATCTAAATTTGTCATTCTTATGATGTCATTAATTTTTTTTTTTTCTTTACATTTTTATTTTATTTTAGTTCTTTTCAAAAACAAAATGTTTTCATCTGTCCAATGTCCATTTGTGTCAGTAACATGATATTTTTAAAACATGAAAAGAAGTAAACAAAACTCAGTCGTAAAGAAATAGTAGCACTAAGATTGTAGGGTGTGCCAGAAGAAGAGAATTTTAGGAAATTTTTTTAAATTTGCTATTAAACAGAATTTAGAAATAAACTAAAATTTCTGTTTAATTTTAAACCTTTTACTAGAGTTACGCCATGTAACAACATTTCACACGACACCAATTTTAGGGATTTATTTAAAGCTTTTTATCTAATTTCCTGTATATTGTATTTCTGAATGGAAATAAGTACAAATTTTTAAGCCATTTTCCTTGAAAAAGCAAAAAGCATATAGAAATGCATAAATCATGTACGTAGATGTTTGTTGCATGGTGTATGTTTTCATTAATTTAAGTAAGTTTTCCGTTCACCCTAAAAAACCGATTTGTACACAAATGTAAATGTGCATATGACAAATGCACTCATAAACTAATAAATACAAACATAAGAAATATGCATAAGATACAGACAAGAGTATATATGTATACCCTGCAAATAATAGGACCAGTCCAAGCACGCTTGTAAAGAGTAGCCCACAAGGGACTAGGACTAGTCCAAAAGTAACCCAAACGTATGAAATAAACATGATCTATTTAACATTACGATGTCCTAGGGCAGGACCATATAACCCAGCTTTGGACTACAAAGGAGTAGTTTTAAAACTATGTTTTAAAACTCTTGTATACTCAAGAGGATTAGTTTTGAAATCGTTTAAAAACTAAAGCACGTCGTTAAAAAACGAAGACATGTCGTCTCACTACAAACACTTTTCAACAATAACATGGTCCATGCTTGCGTTACATCGGACCAGTCCATGGAGTAGTCCATTTTATCAAAATGGATCAGGAGGTCCAATATTATTTGCAGGGCAAACATACATATAAAGGGTGTTTTTATAAGCCCGATAGAACTTAAAATTGTAAAAAATAACACAAAAAATTAAATTGTAATAATTGTAATTGTAATCAAAATTCGAAAGATCAATACGTGACATTAACATTTGAAAATGATTTCGGGCATATGGGCACCGCGGCTGTTCTTGACGAAGCGCATTCTGGACGTCCAATTTTGGACCACTTTTTCGAGCACTGCTGGCCGTATGTCACGAATAACACGAACAATGCTGGCCTCCAAGGCGTCAATTGTTGCTGGTTTATCAGCATAAACCAGTGACTTCACGTAGCCCCACAGGAAATAATCAAAAGGTGTCAAATCGCACGACCTTGGAGGCCAATTGACAGGTCCATTTCTCGAAATCAACTTATCGCCAAATTTTGATTTCAATAAGTCGATGGTTGCGTTCGCCGTATGGCACGTAGCGCCATCCTGTTGAAACCACATCTCCTCCGGATCAATGTCATCCATATTTTCAAACAAAAAATCATTGATCATGGTGCGGTAACGATCTCCATTGACCGTAACGCGAGCTCCGGCCTCATTTTTAAAGAAATAAGGTCCGATGAAGCCACCAGCGTGAAAACCGCACCAAACGGTGCATTTTTCTGGATGTAATGGAGTCTGTAGGGTCTCTTGTGGATTGGTCTCGCTCCATATGCGGCAATTTTGCTTATTAACAAACCCGTTAAGACAAAAATGCGCCTCATCGCACACAATTTCAGCGATGAGGCGCAATATAAGTTGCGCGAATCGACGACTGATTTTCAAAGTAAATTTGGATAATTTCGTAGCGTTGTTCAAGCGTGAGTCTATTCATGATGATTTGTCAGAGTATACTGAAACGATAAAAAAAAATATTTCATCAAAATTTAATTTTTTGTGTTACTTTTTACAATTTAAAGTTCTATCTAGCTTAAAAAACACCCTTTATAAATAAACAGAAGTATTATTATGTATTAATATTATTAGTATTATTGTTGCAACTACTGGGGATAAGTATAATGATTGGGAGACGACATAGCATGGCTCTGCTTAAAGTTCGCTTCAAATGCAGCAGCAACAGCAACATCAGCGTCAGTTAATTCGCATGATGTTAAATGGCACATTCTAAGAAGGAGTATTATTTTTTGTTTTGTTTTTGTTGATAGAGTATTTAGCTTGATAGTGTTTTTAAGCTTAATAAAACGAATAAGAGTGCTATATTCGCCTATTCCGAATCTTTTGTACACCTCCGCCATGATGCGACAAGGAAAGAAAGTTTATATAAATAAACACAGGCACATTTAAATATATATATACTAGCATAACCCAGTGCGCTTAGCTACCCCTAGGCAATAAAAAATATTCCTGGAAAATATTGAAGGAATAAGACTATTAAAGTATAAAAGCTTTTGAGGATTGTAATTTGACTTAGAATACACATTCGAATAATATCAAAATTTAATTATGAATGTTACTCACCATGAGAAATAAAAATTAATAGATTCTATTTGTTAAAATAATTATGTTTAATACATAAAATGTACAATAGGCACTATCCAGTTATAAGATACGAAGAATTCTGACGAAGGCCGTAGCGGGCCAGAAAATGCATTACATTCTGCTGGTATCTAATAGTTGTATAAATTTTCTGTACAATTAACTTCTTTGCTAGCCAAAGGATAGCTAAAGTAAGCCTCGTAAGAGAAATATACAAACGAAAATTGTGATAGTGCATAGAAAATATTCCTAGAAAATATTGAAGGAATAAGACTATTAAAGTATAAAAGCTTTTGAGGATTGTAATTTGATTTAGAATACACATTTGGATAATATGAAAATTTATATAATTATTATATTTTTTTCTAAAAGGCTTGATCGATTATACTTTTTTCACAACTTAATTTCGTTAAATGAAAAAATCCTTAAATGCTTCTCATTAATATTGCTTAACCTACTTACAACTACAACTAATATTGGAAGAATTCGAACCAATTGTAGTGGGGAATGTAAGAAAAGATAAATTCAAATTGTTGTTGTTTTTATTAAAGCTTTGATATAGTTACAAGTAAGACTTTTGCTTATAAGTAATTCTTATTCGCTTAAAAGTTTTTACTTGTTTAATATCTTTAGTTTTTCTAAAATCTTTGGATGAAGTTTCCTGATGATCTGGCCTAAGCAACCAGTGAATGGCGCATTGGAATAGCTAATCCCTTCAACAAAAAATTTCAGTGTTTTTATCAAGAATAAAAATTGGGAATTAAGCACGTTTAACAAAATCTTATTAATAAAATTACGAGGCAAATCCACTACTTTTAGATACCCAAGGGCGGTATTGCTTGTTTAAAGATAAAATGCGTACAATGTGTAAAAATATGTCTTATAGATGAACAAAGACTCTTAGGCCCGTTTTCACGACTTAACGATAGCTAAATGTAGGAAGTTATTGAACAGATAATGAGTTTTTAATTATCACAAGTTCCCTTTTATCTAAAAGTGATAGATAAGTTAAAGAGAGGAACCTTCTACCTTTAACTTTTGTAAGGTTTAGATTTGAGATTGCCATATTATATTCACATATTTTTTATATATGGCAACTCCAATTATACGTATATTTTGAAAATGTAAAAAAGTACGTAGTTGCCAGTTCGTATTTTTATTTTGAAAAAATAGTCGGTATTTTCTTTAGTATTGCCACATTTTCAAAAATGCTAAGTTTATTTTATACAGAAGTTGTGAAAGCGAAAAATAGTTGAAGGTAACTTTATTCCTCACTAGTGCTTAAGGTACCATTAACTATTTCGAACTTTAGAGGTAAGTCGTAAAAACGGGCCTTAGAGTGGGTATTATTGTACCCTTAACCAAAGGTCATTTCATTTATAATTTCTGCAATATTGATCTTACACTAAAAAACAAATCAATCCATCCGTGCTTTAATCAAGCCCAAGAGGTGTCAACAGTACGGTAAGTACGGATTTCCTTAAATCAAGTGCAGAACGCTTGATGCAATTACGAATTATTTAAGGGCGAAATACTTAATAATCCGACAACAGGACCCAGTAAAAACTTCGCTTACTTTTTCAAAATGAATAGCTTCTTTAACTAATTATTTAGTAGCCTTGTTCTATAACTACATTTATAACAACTTCTTTAACTACTATTTTCTGGAAGTATGTAGGTAAAAAAATAATGACTCACTTTTGAATGCGTTCATTTTGGGACATCCCTTGTTAAATTCATTGGTTCTTTCAGTAGAATTGTAAGTAGTGCTCTTATGTTTTTCTGATTACTGAACACATTATTTTGTAGGCGAAGTTTTTACTGGGGACTGACTTAATAAAAATTGAGATAAATTTAATCTCAAACTGCGCTTGAATCAAGAATTTCTAAGACGGTTTGGTTTAATCTCGATTCGTACTTGAAACAATCCGAAAGTGAGATTAGATTGATTTTAACTTAAACACAGCCCACAGAACCATAGAGAGATTATTATTTTTTTTTACTTTCTCGTCACATATGTTTATTTGACTTTTGTTGTATTCCGCCCTTTGTTTGCAGCAGAATTTTCAATTATAAGACACAAGCAGCATGCCTTATATGGTTTCAGGCACAAAAATCTCGGTTTTCAAAACACAGTATTTGACTAAATGAAGGCGGGATTGGAGAAGCACGCGTGGTACAAAATTAACTTATTTATATGGTTCTGAAGAACGGTATTTACCCAAATTTAAGTTCTTATATGTACTTATAGTTATATATATATATATATAGTTCGGGTGAAGAGTATACAAGATTCGGCATAGCTAAATATAGCACTCTGACTTGTTTGTTTAAAAAGATAAAATACCTGCTTACAATATTTTGGAGATAATTCGTGATTTCAAAAAAGTTTTTCTTATCTCTTATCTACAAGCCCTTTGCTACTGTCAACACGCATATACCTTCAACAAAAACGCCCTACATCAATTTTCGAAAATTTTAGGTTTTTGCAAAGCAATATTAATAATCACCCCTATCGTGAATAACAAGTGGAATTTTTGTTCCCATGACATTTTCATTTCCCTCGAAGGGAAAAAAGCAATCGTAAATCTTATTTTTCACGCTATCAGTTCCAGTGAATGTAAAAAAGGAGAAAGATTAAAAAAAAATAAAACTCACTGAAATTTTTGTTCAAAAATATACACGTATATATTAAAAAAAAAGTTTAAATAATAAAGCAAAATATAAGGTATTGGAGGGATAGTTTGATTACAACGTTAGTTTTTTGCACTTTTTAAATTTTATGTAGTAAAATATTTTCGAAAATTCGGCCAACACGTTTTTCGAAAGTCATACAAATCCGCAAGCAATCGACCTGTTGTTTTGCATTTTGTTGACCAATATATCGGTTTGTGCCTTACTAACCGATCTAGCCCTAAATATTCGGTTTATAGAAGGAACTACTTACATACGTACATGCTTTTTTCCCTAGCAAAAATAAAATGAGAAAATCTAGGGGAAACGTGAACAAATTACGAGGGAAAAAACTTTTTACGATAAGGGGAATTATTACCAGGGAAAAATTATTCACGATAGGGGTAAATATATTTGTAGAAATATGTATAATTTTTCTTTATTTTTGCAAATTCCTCTCAGATCAAGTTTTGCCTTTTCTCTTAATATATTTACTTGTCCCCCTAAAACAACAATAATAGAAACTTGACTCCACCATTGCAGTGTAAATACAAATAAGACAGTAAACATTTAGTTTTGACATTTACCATTCATTTCGGTTACAATTCAACACTCTTTGTATTCGACTGTATGCACTACTGTTACTCTTATTCCAAATAGATGTACATATATAAGTATGTATGTATATGAAAAAATGTTTTTTTTTTGCAGAGCGACATAGAAGCAGAACAATAATATGTTTGCAATCTTTTGTTGAATGCAGTTTTTGTTTCTTATTTATGCACTCTATTCACGTATGGCAAATATATTTGCCTGGCATTTTTTTCTGTTGCTGTAATATGTTGAAGTCACAATTTGTTATGTTGCATCATTTCACATTGTTTGTAGTTTTTTATTGGATGACATCCCCATCCATGCCTGGTCGAGAGTTAAGTCATGGAACGGAAAACGGAAAAGGAATTAATTCATTAATTGATCGGCTAGGTAGCCGTAATTTTGTCAAGGAATTTAACAACCCCCATGACAACCAAAAAAGCGCGAAGAAGATTAAATACAGTCAAATACAGATTAAGAATATTGTCAAACTTGCAAGAAAATTGGAAGCTACTTAAGCAAAAAATTTAAAATGTTTGCAAACAGAAAAATCTATCCAAGAAAAAGGAAATTGGTATCTTCGCGACTTTAAGCCAAAACACATTAAGAACGGGTTTGCGTGTCTCACAGGTAAAATTTGCAGAATCAATTAGTAGTTTTTTTACCAATTAAAAAAATTGTTTAAAAAGTATTTAAATTAATTAAATGTGATAATTGAATCAATTTTTTTTTGCTAAAAGAAAATTAAAAATATTATTTAGATTTACTTTACATTTTAGATGTTTTGAAATTAATTCTGAATTCAAAAATTAATTAAATAACCAAAAATATTAATTGATTTTTTTCGTGTAAAATAAAATATTATAAACTTGTAGAAAATAAAAAAAATTCGTATCGAACTATTACTGGGAAAAATTGGAAAAATTATTTTACTACGACAACCTGAGTGAGGCGCAAGCAATCGAACATAAAGTCCTGCCAACCAGACGAAAACACGCAAAGCTGAAAATTAATGGCACAAGGTAACGCTTTGTATTTGGATGGACCAGAGAGTGTATTTGCTTTTAGGCAGAAAAACATAATATTCAATCATGGCTACTCCCTTCCGCATATTGCAAGAGCAGGTTAAAGCTATTTAGAAATACTTGTGATCAAATTAATCATAAGGGCAATTCCATATGTGACTGACACAATTTGCGTTTTGTTTTGTCTTATATTACGATTAGTAATATTTTTTTTAGTATCAATTTAAACATGGCTATGAAGCAGTTTTAACAATTATCCGACAGAGAATTAAATGGCAACCAATGATATTTTGAAATATCATTTATTTAGTAAAATATAAACGTGACTGACACTACATGCAAAAGGAAGTCGTTTTCGAGAGTGTTTTTAAACTTCAATAATCTTCCTCTGCACTTTCGTAATTACTTTAATTTGTGTTTTTTTCGTAAGTTCAAGAAACAAACTTTTATAAAATATTGAAGTTAAGGCGGTAAGTTATTTAAAAAAATATTTATTAGTAAAATATATTGTGACAAAATGAGCTTCTAAAGCATCTTAAACACCCTCCTTTAAATCATTCTTTCAAACTCTGCCTCTGTAATCATATACTATATGTTACTGTTGCTATTGTCACATTTAGTGTGTCACCCACTGTTTCATTTTGGGGGGGATAAAAACATTTTTGCATCACTATGCATTGTGACAGCTCAATGACATTTTCTACATTTTCGAAAATTGCTTCTCGTTTGTTATTTTTGTTTAGAATATTTTCGGTATGTAGCAAGTAAGTGAATGCGTTGTATGCAGCATGTTTATCCAAAATATAGTATATATGTAGTATGTGTATAAGTATGAATGTGTGTATGCTATATTTTGCAGCACTTGTAGTTGTGAGTATTGTTTTTGACAAGTTAAATGTGTTTATGCACATTTATTCTATCAAACTCTTTACTATTCATGCATCATTGATTTTTCCAAATTTTTTTTTGCTGGGAAAAATTTTTTTGATCTTTGATTTGAATACGTAAAATGTTGTATGGCAGAACACGTATAAAATATACAGTTAAATGTTTAAGTTGACATCTTCAATGTCAATATTAAAATTTGATTGGATTCTTTAAAGAAAATGGAAAATTGGTGTGTTGCTTTTGTTGAAGGTTACTTGAGATTTTAATTGGATTTTAAATGTGAAATTGTTAAAATAGTAAAATTGACTACATTATACTTATTACCACAGAAAATTCATCAATAACTAAGTAGCAACTTTCAACTTATGTGATCCAATGCCATATTAAACACTTAAAATTTCTTTAAAAAAGCTAATCATTACACATTTCATTGAGAAAATTAGATAACAGCAATTTACGGTACGCCTTTTTATTTTGGAGAACGTTTGTGTATGCGTTTAAAAGTTTCTTAAAATTCTGTACCGGAACGCAGAGAAAACACATTTTGGATAAAGTTACGTCAAAAAAAAAACTATTTTATTTAAAATGTTTAAACATATTCTGGTAACCTTAACCATATTATTGTCACCGGGAACCATGTTCTAGTTAAATTAGTCTACCTTGAAGAAGCCACAACCATGCTGTGGGTGTCTATGAGCTAAAATTATTTCGAGAAGTCGGTCATATGAGTTCTATGTGAAATAATGAGTCACGAGAAGCAGTGGGCTCTGGAGCACACTCAAGGAAGCTCAACCTCAATCTATTGCAAAGACCTTCAGGTTACTGTAACGTTTTCCAGGCGGTGATAATTGCTACCAAGGAAGCTGTAGATTGAATCAGACTATATGCTATGTCGACGACTGCTGTTGAACTTTCCACTGATGGCCGTGCCGCTGTTATAGCCTTGAGTTCTTTCTCCCTAAGAATGAGGGTCTGGAAGGCGTTGGAGTGCTTCTGCTCTCCTGCAAACTTAAACATGTGCTATCGACTATCGATATTGTTAATAACAGATGGGCTGCGAACACTGGATCACTTTGGTATCTGTTGTCAATAGAAACTGTCTTATAGGTAGGCTTGCACAGCGTCTGGGAATCGGACACTACGGTTACTAACGCAGTTGCGATGACGAAGGTGGGGAAGAGAACGTAGAACACATAAAGCTAGTTTTCATTATAGGCACAGTATATGCATATAACCCAATTTTTAAAAATGCATTTCTAGTTAAAACCACCAAAATACGTGCAAATTATGAAATGCTTAGAAACGATAAATACTGTGTATCTGAGGCGCCTAAATTTGTGGACTTGTAAGGGCCTTATAGTAATTTTTTTTTTATTATTTTAATAAACTTCAGCTTAAATTTACGATTTCTTAAATGGTTAAGTGTACGCCAAGGAATCGGCTAACCAGAATATTTTCACTTCAAGCACAATGATACTTTTGCTATTTAAACTATTAAGTTTTTTAACTTTGTCTCCGCCCACCACCAGGAAGGGATACGTCTTAAGGAGCAGCTCCTTTAAACGTTGCACTTTAAATGAAGTAACAGTTTAGCGTGTGTTGGTAAGGCAATTTTAAGAACAGGAAGTGCCGGTTAGGAGATGATACAAGTTTTAGGTTGTAATTGAATTGTGCTCGTAACCTAAGGCGATATTTAAGCAATTAGAGGAGGTCCTTGTTAATTGTTGCCTTCTAAACGAAGCAGGTTTTCATTGAATTGCTTTAGCTGCTGAAATTTGATGATTAAACCCTGGCACCGTAATGGCAGGTACTCATATCAGTTCAACAAATTGCCATTGGCCGACAACTTCAAACGATTGCCTTTAAATAACTTTTAAAGTGTGTATTCTCAATACTTATTTTCAAGCAAACTTACATATGTCATAATCCTTTATCTCTCTTAAAACCAACAAAAAGACCCATACATCTTAATTTCCTTTAACTTTGCGAAAAGACATAATTCCACTCTTCAAAACAAAAGTACAAATCCAATATCATTTACAACACATTCTCACTCTCCTTTTAAATACTTTTATTCCATTCCTCACCCTCCTCTTCCATCATACATATCACAACGAACAAAATGTCAAGCGATGACTTGTGCAGTTAAGTGACCATCATAGAGCATATAACATGACACAGTGGGCATCATCAGTCATGTACAGTGACAGCTACAAAAAATATATATATAAAACAGGCAGCTTTCACAAGCACAAAAACTTACTCTGATGTGGAGTAAAAAAAATATGTACCAGTAAAATGTAAAAAAAAAAAAAAACATGAAAAACTAAACACGAACAACAACTGCAACAAGACAAAAATCAAGAGGAAAAAAGAAAAACAAGAACAACAACTACTAACTCTGCAGTTAAAAAACTGTATGGGAATAAACTTCAACAGAAAAGTGAGGAAAAATAATAGCAACAAATGTCAAAATGTCCACCCAATTTTCTCAAGCTTTTTCTCATTCTCTCTTTTCCCTGAATAAATGTCTTTTACTGCTACTACAACAAGAACAACAAAACAACAGCAACTGCTACATACTTCTACTAGACGCAAATGTCTAAAGAGGACTTTTTGAGTTCAGGCATGCGAATATAAATTATGTCCTGTGACAGCCAGTCACTCAAACAGGCAACTTTGTATGACTGAGTGTGATTGTATTTTGCTGTGCGTTCTTGGTTGTTGATGATACCAGGAATAGTATTACGACTATTAGATTTTGTCACAGTGGGATTTTTGGCACAGATTTTCAGAAAATTTCCTTTAAATAGCAAATTTTTGGAAAATTTCTTATAAAAAGCAAATTTTTGGAAAATTTCCTATAAATTTCCTATAAATACCAAATTTTTAGAAAATTTTTAGAAAATTTCCTATTAATAGCAAATTTTTTGAAAGTTCCTGTAAATAGCAAATTTTTAGAAAATTTCCTATTAATAGCAAATTTTTAAAAAAATTTCGTATAAATAGCAATTCTTTAGAAAATTTCCTATTAACAGCAAATTTTTAGAAAATTTCCTATTAATAGCAAATTTTTAGAATAAATAGCAAATTTTCAAAAAATTTTCTATATATAGCAAATTTTTAGAAAATTTCCTATGTATAGCAAATTTTTTGAAAGTTCCTGTAAATAGCAAATTTTTAGAAAATTTCCTATAAATAGCAAATTTCCTATTAATAGCAAATTTTTAAAAAAATTTCCTATAAATAGCAATTCTTAAGACAATTTCCTATTAACAGCAAATTTTTAAAAAATTTCCTATTAATAGCAAATTTTTAGAAAGTTTCCTGTAAATAGAAAATTTTTAGAAAATTTCCTATAAATAGCAAATTTTCAAAAAATTTTCTATATATAGCAAATTTTTAGAAAATTTCCAATGTATAGCAAATTTTTTGAAAGTTCCTGTAAATAGCAACTTTTTAGAAAATTTCCTATAAATAGCAAATTTCCTATTAATAGCAAATTTTTAAAAAAATTTCCTATAAATAGCAATTCTTTAGAAAATTTCCTATTAACAGCAAATTTTTAGAAAATTTCCTATTAATAGCAAATTTTTAGAAAGTTTCCTGTAAATAGAAAATTTTTAGAAAATTTCCTATAAATAGCAAATTTTCAAAAAATTTTCTATATATAGCAAATTTTTAGAAAATTTCCTATGTATAGCAAATTTTTTGAAAGTTCCTGTAAATAGCAAATTTTTAGAAAATTTCTTATAAATAGCAAATTTCCTATTAATAGCAAATTTTTAAAAAAATTTCCTATAAATAGCAATTCTTTAGAAAATTTCCTATTAACAGCAAATTTTTAGAAAATTTCCTATTAATAGCAAATTTTTAGAAAGTTTCCTGTAAATAGAAAATTTTTAGAAAATTTCCTATAAATAGCAAATTTTCAAAAAATTTTCTATATATAGCAAATTTTTAGAAAATTTCCTATGTATAGCAAATTTTTTGAAAGTTCCTGTAAATAGCAAATTTTTAGAAAATTTCCTATAAATAGCAAATTTCCTATTTATAGCAAATTTTTAAAAAAATTTCCTATAAATAGCAATTCTTTAGAAAATTTCCTATTAACAGCAAATTTTTAGAAAATTTCCTATTAATAGCAAATTTTTAGAAAGTTTCCTGTAAATAGCAAATTTTTAGAAAATTTCCTATGTATAGCAAATTTTTGGAAATTTAATTACAAAAAGCTAAATTTTAAAAAAAAATTATAAATAGCAATGAATATTTGCAATTTATATTTTATATTTTTTTTTATTTGCATTATGAAATTAAATTTAAAAATTCCTTATTTCACAGACAACTTTTTTTAGCCCACTGTGCAATATTGTACTAAAGTACTCACACATAAACAAACACTAATACAACTGCAACGTTGTGCATTCTAATGCTCGACAATAAATCAAAATGCAATGTCATGATATACAACATGCAGTGCTGACATTTATGTCATATTCCACGATGAAAAGTCATCAGGGTGAGACAAGGAACACGTTGTTTGGTTTAATAGTTCAACTATGTTGTATATACTCTCATACTACTGAATTTGTATTATAAAATGTGGCTATGTGAGCATATACATACATTTACAGAGTTGGTAATATCATTTTCAAAAAGTTAAAAAAAAGGACAGAAAATATTGTGTAAGTATGATGGCTTGAGATATGATGTTTTGCAAAGAATGTTTGAGTTAGTATTTCTTTGTATGTGTATGAATGTGTGAGTTGGTAAATATTTAACCAGTAAACATTTAACAAGCATTAACATCGGATATAAAAAATGATAATATTCTTACATTTTTCTGTCATTCTGACAGTTTAAAAAAGTGTAATGGTACACAAAAGTAGATTGTAATACAAGTGTCATTTGAAACTACGAAAGACAAATTTTTACTTGTTAAAAATTAGTTTTAATGTTCTATTAAAATATATAAATGCATATTTTATAATTGGAAAAAATTTTTATTTTTCTTTACCAAAATAAGAAGATAAATTTAACCAGATTATTTTACAGGAGCCTCTCAGTTTTTAAAACATTTTGTAATCAGAAATTTTTGTTTTTACAACCCCCACAGTGAAGAGTAACGCAACACCAAGAAATAATTAACCAAGACTCTTTAAGAATATATTATAGATCCTCGAGAAATAATTTGTCTATTTAGCCATGTTAGTAGTTTATTCTGGTAACAATACACTTAAATTTAACGAAAATGCATAGCTTTGGTGTTAACTTGCTTCTAGCGCCGTCTAGCGGAAAAACGTAAAAAAGCATATACTGTTTATACAGTCTATATACAGCAAAGATTGGCAAACACATACATTTGTATTTTATAATAATGTTAGTTCTATATGACTCTCCCGCTCTCATTGTTCTGCAGCGTTGCCATAATTCTTTTTTTTCGAAAACATTGCATATTAAACACACGTACGGAAGAAAACCATTTATTGAAGTTTATAAAAAATAAACACCGAAATCGTCTCACAGATGAACATCTCGAAGACCTCATGCGTATAAAATGTTGTCCTTACAAGTTTGACATAGATGAAGTAGTCAAAAGTATTGAATAAGTTAAGTTCTTTTTTTCTGTCACTATTATGTGTTTCAATGTTACATAATAATGGATTATAATGAAGTTTGATTTAGCTTTTAAAATGCATAAACCTCGTATAAAATGTAATACCAAAATTTAAAGAAACAAATTGTGATGTAAAACAGCACAATTTACAAAAAAAAAACTCATTTTTTAAACAGAGAACTTATCTAAAAAAAATTTACAATTATGTTTACAAGATTTTGTTTGTCGTGCTTAATTCCCAATTTGTCTTGATAAAAACACTTGAAATTTATTGTTGATGGCATAAGCTTTTTGTATGCGCATTTCACTGGTTGCTTAGGCCAGATTGTCAGGAAACTTTATCCAAGGATTTTAGAAAAACTAAAGATATTAAACAAATAAAACTGTTAAGCGAATAAGAATTATAAGCAACAGTTATACTTATAACAATATAAAAGTTTAAACAAAAACAGTGAGTTTATCTTTTCTTACATTATAAAAAAAACTTTTTTTTACAAAAAAAAACTTTTTTAACAAAAAAAATCACAATTGGCAACGCTGCTCAAGCAACAAGCGTAACACAACATACCAGTGCGACTGCTCATGCGAGACTGAATTGTTTTCATATTTTTCTTCTGTACGTGTGCTTAAGTACGTGTAAATAAGAGAATAACAAAGCGCCCATGGGCGGCCTTTTGCCTATCTCTGATATACAGTCTATATAGTCTATGCTTTTTATAACCTTCAATAATAACTTTTTTTTATCCAAGTAGCAGTATGTATAATAATACCATAATAAATCCTTTTGGGCTGTCTTCTTAGCTAACAGAACATTCGATGTTGTCTTGAAATCTAGCTTAAATTTATTTTTACAGCTGAAAATTACACCATCGACTCTCACGACGATTCCCTCTATAAGCACTTATAAAAAATAATAAAATCAAGAAATGCGTTCAAATTTGTATACTCTATTAGTTTTAAATGAACAAAAATTATACTGTTAAATTTCGTAAAGATCAATCCACAATTTACCATACGACTAGAGTTTTTTTTTTCCCGGACTTTTTCGATTCCCGGGAAAGCGAGAAATTTTTTAAAATTTCCCGGGATCCCGGGATCCCGCTCCATATAAATAATACAAAGTAAATTTTGGTATTAATTAATGAAAAAAAACTTTTATTAAAAAAACGTAAGGGAACTTCTTTACAAAGAAAGGAAAAGAAATGGTTCAATACTAAAAAATGAATTGAAGATTGAAATAGGAACTTGAATTATTATCACTTCACGCCTTTATTCCCTATTATTATGCTTTTATTCAGTATTATTATGCTCCGGATACAAGATAAAAATATAACATAAACAACAATTTAATTAATAAAACAATAATAAAAATTGAGGTACTCAAGATATGAAATCAAAAAGTTAATTAATAAAATAGATAAAATACTTTAAAGAAATATATAACATTTTTTAATGGCTTAGGAAATAACTTTCTGACACACTCAAAGCGCTTTGTAAATCGTCAAAAAGTATATTCCTGATTTTATTTACTAATTATCATGTTAATTTTTCGTTAATTTTTTACCGAGGTTGGACAAATAGTTAAAAGTGCACCGTTGTAGCATGCTTCGGATTCACAATCAGAAGCTATTTTTTCTTTTTTATAAACAACGTCTATATCAGTCAATTGTATGTCAACGTTGATGCAAAAATAGCAACAACCGGACTGCTTCTTACAAACCTTTTCAAATAGGTCCACTTGTAATCTTTAGGACAATGTGTTTTTCAAGTAGTATGTTGTAGTATCTTACACGAGTTTCCAAAATGTTATTTTATTTCGGTTTCCCGCACTTCACGGGTATATAAGCCAACACAAATTGAAATTGAAAATTTGTGTTTATCCCCTAATAAACATATCGCTCCTTCATTGCATTATAGTCATTTCTCAAAATTTTAATTAACTTTACAAAGTTTTCCTTCATACCTTCTTGTATTATATCTCAAACTGAACCGAAGTTATAGCAAAATATATCTTTAAATCGGTACATTTCTAAAACTTTAATCGCATTTTGCCAATATAGTTTGTTTTTGTAGATATGACTATGTTGCAATAAAGGAGCGATATGTTAAGGTATCTCCTATTTTTAAGACTTGTTCATGGACAATGAAACGTTACTGCCTGCATCTTATTTTAAATTAATGTACTTTATTAACTCTTCACTTCACTAAATGTAATAATTATCAACTGTTGCACTGCCCATTCTGCTTTTAGTAGATTTATTGCATCAGGAGACATTGATTTAAATACATGTACTCACTTCTTGTAATTGATCTAATCCACAACCCATCCACAGATGCTAATTTTTAGAGAATAGAAAACTAAATTTCAAAGTATAAATAGCTATTTTCTGAAATAATGAGGAATTTTTTATTTCCCGGGATCCCGCAAGAAAAATCCCGGGAAAACGGGAAATAAAATAATGGAAATTCCCGGGAATTCCCGGGACGGGAAATCCCGGGAAAAACCCTACATACGACCCATATAAAGCTCACCCTCAGAAAACACTATAGTGGGTCAAAAATCGTAATAAATAGTTCTTTGAGCTGAAGGTTAGGTTAAGAAGGGCTATGCTTCCAAAGGCGCCCATCCTGTCTCATAGAACTTATATAAAACCTAGGAAATATAAAAAACATATTCTTCAAGTAAAATGCTTTGAAAAACTTGCAGTGCGAAACAATTTTTTGTTCAAAACTTCTCATTTTTCACAGTTGTTATTAAAATATTTGAACTAATTTCACACAATGTTCTTTTGTTTGTCTACTAATTTACGTCTGTCTATTCAATTTCTCTTTATTTCTGTTATATAAAACCAAATTTTTTTTTTAATTTCTATTAAATATAATTTTTTCTAAGCACATAAGCCTTGGAAATCATTTCAGATAATGCTTTTTGTAAGTACTTGTATGTTTATACAGTGTTTGCATTGTTTTTTTTTTTTAATACAACTACTACAGGATCATATTTCATCAACACCTTAATTGCATTCAACAACATCATCTACATCATTATCATCACAATTTTAACAACGATTATAATAAGCATCAACACATTGTCAATCACAATTACCGACAGTTTGTAATTTTTAACAAAAGAATAAATATTTGATACGAGTGTGAATAAGAACAACACAAACAAAAAAAAAATTGGTAGCATGTTTATAAAATTTGTGTGCAACATGGATAAAAACAAGCAAGAATGCTATATTCAGCTATGCTGAGTATTATATACCCTTCACTATGGTGTAATAAGAACAGAAAGTTATATAAATACGGTTCTTATGATATTAATAAATATATTTTGTGCCACGACCACTTCTGCAATGCCGCCCCCATTTCGTCGGATGTTTTGTATTGATGACAAGGATGTTTGTACTTAATTTGGTAACTTTTTCTCTTGCCGTTCTCTAGAAATACAGAAATCTATAATGTCTTTGTACGGGAGATGCCACACCCACTTCTCCAATCCCGCCCATATATCTAGAGAAGTTGTGAATTGATATCCTAGCTATGTGTACAAAATTTAGATAATATTTCTCTAACCGTTTCTTAGACATAAATAAATTTATTTTGTGCCCACTTATCCACTCCCGCCTAGATTTTGCCGGATGTTTTCCATTGACAACCAAAATGCTTGCACCTTGTTCGGAAGCTTTGGCTCCTGCCGTTTTCAAACCATACAAAAATCTTTTATGCCTTTGTACGAGAAGTGTCACGCCCACTTTACAAATCCCAACCAAAATTTTGTCGGATGTGTGTATTGATAACCAAGACGCTTGTACCTAATTTGGAAACTTTGGCTCTTTCTGTTCTCCAGATATACTCAAAAATAGACGGACATTGTCATAGCAATCGTGGTTTTTTGCTCATATTTCAGACATTTCTTAATCGATCTTGCTGAATTTCAATAGCAAAAAAAGCTAGACAATATTTGATAAATATATGCAACAACGTAGTCCCCATAGTTTTCTGGGTATTCGGAAACCCCATTTCAACACACACACACGGACAGATGGACAGATCGACATCGATAAATTTACTTCGCTACAGATAACGACCCAGAGTATATCAATAAGATAAAAAGATAGTATAGGATCAATACAGGAAAAATTACAAACGGAATGACAAACTTATGTATACGCTTTTACCTTCAGTGAAGGGTACAAAAAGCAAGCAAATACATTGAAAAAAAACTTTGTCAATATCATATCTCAAACACATCTCTTTTGTACTAATTTATATGATGTACAAGTATGATGAGATTTGATATGTTATGAATGAATGACTGAATAAATGACATCTCGTATGCACAACAACCATCTTTTGTCTGTCTATCAGTCATTGTCTTGGCAACCTTCCTACAGTTTTTAGTTGATTTTTTTTTAAACATTTTATGTGTTGTTTTTCTGTTAATACAATTTTCATTATATTTAATGCTTTTGTATTATTTTTCATAATAATAAGTTCTCTTTTACGTGTTTATGAATTTTTTTTTTTTTTTTTTGCTAAATATTTTATCTTTTCTTCGTTTAGTTCTTATTTTACGCCTTCATTGTGCTGTATTTCTATTATTTCTTAATTTCTGTTTAAAAAAGGAAATACGTTTTTTTCACTTGAATCCATGGCAAAAAAGAGGCATTACCATTTTGTATTGTTATCAATTTCCGTTGATATTTGTAAGGAGATGTGTGGATTTAAGGCATTATATCCGTTTTTAAGGCTACTTACTTGTTTGGACGAAAAATTTGCAGATTTTAAAATGTTCTAGATAAAATTAACAAGGTAATTTTTAAAGAATTCGACACTTATACTTCTAAACATTATATATTAATAATTGTTTGTTAAATCTTAAAAAAATTTGTATACTTAGTTTAAGTTATTCGTGATTAACTTTAATAAAGTTTCGTTAAATCGATTAGATCATGTTTTATTTAAACTGTATTTATTATCTTAAAACCCTAATTTTTATTTTTTAACGGTTTTCTTAAAAGGACGCAGAGTTGTAATCGAAAAAAAGACATAGTTTTTAGTCTTTATGTACACTCAAAAAATTATTACAGTAACTGTTTGCAGTTCATTAAAATCCGTTTTCGTTAAGTTAAAAATTAAAGAAATTATAGTTCTTTTACAAACAAATATATTTTATAACTTTTCTGCTAATTGTTCACAATTCAAACTACCAAAATTACTGTTTGTCTGTACAGCTAACAATATCAGTTATTTTTGTTTTGACTTAAATAAAAGATTGAACACATCAATAATAATAATTTTTCAGTAAAAGTTGTTTTATAAAAAAATTATTATTTTAACTGGAAATTTTTGTTATTTCTCTCATTAAAAAAACTACTTAAAAGAATGTCAGATTGTTTTCTTATAAAAAAAAACTAAAAAGTTTTCTTATGTTGTAAAAAAATTTATGTATGTAAATATTTTCTTAATACATAAAAAATAAAAATAAAATAAATAAAAAATAAAATTTTACGATTAAAACCTATTAAAACTTATCAATTCAATGTAATAAAGAAGTTGTTGTATTGAAGTAGAGGAACTGCAATACAGCTTCCTAAAAACTGATTTGCTCGGTAAGTATTTGTTGCACTTTTTGCCAGTCAACAGTAATTACCACTCGATCTCCTCAGAAGGATTTGCCGTTTTACACTGACGTCAGCAGTCGTCGGTGGCTGCGAGTGTAAGACGGCAAATCCCTCTGAGGAGATCGAGTGGTTGCGATCGAAACACGTCAGGGTTCGAGCCCCGGCCACGGTCAAGAATGAAAGATTATCAATAACAATTTTAATTAATTTTCATGTTGTTAAACTCCTTTCTTCATACAAATAATTTAATGAAAATTAAATTTAACGAACTTAAGCCTAATTGAAATATTAAAAAAAAAATACAAACAAATTAAAAATAAAAAATTATATTAAAATTTAAAAATTTTCTTGGGGGAAGGATAAAATTGTCGGCCGAAATAAAAAATGTCTGCTACCGAGCATTTCTTGTGTTCTTATTATGTTTTTTGTTGCAGGGTAAAATAATAGACAGCTTCGGCCTGTTTCCAATACCAAATGGATCTGTCATATAAAATATATATTATTATTTACCAAATTTCATCTTCATAAGTCATTTATTGCGGACGATTAAAGCTAGATCGCCTTAGAATTTCACACAAAGCATGATTGAATCAAAGCAATATACCCCCAAGGTTTTTTGGTGATGTAAATAGCCCCAATCTGTTTAGTGTTCGGTATAAAAATTGACAATTACACGTGCTAGGCCAGATGATTTAGTCGAAAACATCAGCATCAACAGGGTGACGCTAATTTTTTAACACTCCATTCAATGAACTCTTTTCGCTGTGCCTTTTTGTCTTTGTTTTTGGTTGCTGGAACTTTTTTTGCGCAAATTGCGGTAAAATTAAATTTTGAGTCAAAACCTCGGAAACCCGGAAGAAATTATACATTTTATTTAAGAACTCCTTTAATCATGTAATTACTCACCTTTAATATTCTTGCTATTTTTTGTTAATAATTTTAAAATCGAAACCTTTAAAAGATTTCCTCGCATTTATTGTCTACTCATGGTATAGTTATATGTATGTATCTGCAAACCCGCCCTTAAGTGTAAACAATTTCGAATGCAGATTTTATTTGTGTGTTAAATAAACTTCCCATATGTACATATGTATGTATGTATGCAAAAATTATTTTGAATTATTGTGCTGTCAGATATCAATCACTTGGCAACTGTCGCATATGCTAGCAAAACAAAAGACACTGACAAGACATAAACATGCAAAATTAAATATAAATAAAGTAAGCCAGAAACAAAAAATCAATGAAAAGAAAATTGATATGGAACATGTAAGAAAATATAGTCGTGTTAAGGTCGCCTTATAGAACACTATATGATGATTATATAAAGATAGAGTATCCACTCGATTAATCGTTTATTTATTTCTTATAAAATTCTACTTTTTTATTGTAAAAATATTTTGCTTAGATTTGTAACCTTAAAACTAAATTACATGTTGTTACCTTTTGCATTTATTTTCATTACTCATACTTTTAAACATGTTTTAGTTCATTTTTAGATTTGGTCGTGTGTGACAAATTATGTAAATCATTATTATTAACAGGGTTTAAAAAGCTACAGTCGAAACCAAAAACTGTCGAACAAAAAACGAAAATTTGTGTACAACTTTTCGCCTTTTAAGTTGGTTTGATAGCGGCTGTTTGCATTTCATTGATCATAAGTTTAAAGGAAAAGTTTTTTTTGTCCAATGACAAATGAAGAAGTGGAAGGTGTGGCAGTTTTTCTACATTGACTGTAGTCTTAAAATGCTGACTATAAACGTCAAATTCGTCAGCAGTTATAAATGTGTAAACCACGTACTGTCAGATTATGGGTAACCTGTTATTACCCGAATGTATTTTCTAAACGGCTGGATGTTGACGTTTAAGATATCATTAGATCCGTCTTAAAAACCTTAGCGTGAAATAGTAATACGTTAAAAAAATTAACCAAACCTATAGAGTAGAGTTTTAAAATAAAGGAAATTCAGCCATGTTATGGAAACCGAGTACATATGAGTGTAATTGAAATGAAACGAATTTAAAAAAAATCGTATTTTAAAAGTTTATAAAAAAATGCTTTTATAAAGTATACATTGAATTCTTATCATCGGTTTCAATTTCACATCGCTTTCAATTTCACTCGATTTTAAGATATAATAAATTGGTTTAAAATGTTTTCCATAAATGGCTTTTTCTTTTTCTGTTAATTAATAAAATAAAAGTATGAGTTCAAGTAGAGATGTTTGCTTTTTCCCACTAGATAAAATTATTTGAATTCTTCGAGTAATTCGAACAATTTAAAACCTTTATTCGATTAATCGAGCAATTTTAAAATTCAAAAATTGATTAATTCCTTACTCGAACAAAACCAAAAGTCGAATAATTGGATACTCTATATAAAGGACTTTAATATTCTTACTAAAGAGTGATGACAAAAAAATGGGCCGTTGTTAGGAAGTTTTAGTTTAGCTTATAAATTACTTTTGCTGAATTATTTCTCAGTGCCAATATTCGGACGAAAACATTATTGTAGCTAAAAAAAAGCTTTATCGCAGAGAGCATAATTACTACAAGATAAATCAAAATATATATATGCTTTAGGATATTATTTTGATACACGATCATTTACAAAGTAATTATTCATGAAAAATTATTTATTTTATTTTATTTTTTTATTTATTTATTAATTGAATTGCTCCATACACAAGACTAAGAGTCTTATTTTGCAGTATGGAACTGAGAATATGTTAAACTTAAAATCATTAATTAATTAATAACTACAATTTTTATATAAGTAAACAAAAAACAATTAAATTTAAATAAAAAAAAAAAAAATTAAGATAATTTAATTTAAATACATATTTAAAAAAGCATAAAACAATATATTTTAACCCTTAACTACCCACAAGTGTCTCGCGGACACATTTTTGAATTCCATTGCTCATAAAAGCTAAAGTATTTGTTTTTGAGAAACCCCGTTTTACCTATTCTACCCCGATGGTCTTGAGAATAGCAATGCGCAATAAAAATATTTGTAGCAGAAATAGTTTATTATATATTATCAATAAACTAAAATAGTAGCGCCTCAACCCACAAGTGTCCAATAGACACATTATCCATCTGAACCATCTGAACCTGATTCAAAACGAAAGAAGCGTTGTCACATTTGGCCCTCAAAAATATTTAGAACTTCCAAACAGTGCTGCGAGAAATGCAAATGGAATGTCTGTTCTGAACACTCTGTAAAAAACAAATATTGTAATCAAAAATTGAATTTTATTGACATTGAAGAAATTTAGGCCCTATTAGATTGACAAAAATAACACTCATTATTTGTAATGTTTGTTTAAAAAATAACTTATTAAAGTTAAATACACAAAATATATATATATTTATTCCTTTTATTCCTAGGAGGAACATAGGGCCATACCTAAGTATATAATATAAATAAAACTTTTTTCTAATGTATACGTCTTTGTTTTTCTTTAAGTATCATTAATTGCTTTAATGAGTCCGTTGGACACTACTGGTCAGTTACGTTGCAAAAGCATACTGGATAGTTAAGGGTTAATAATCAAAAATTTAGACAATTTTATATATTTTTAATCTCAAGTAATTATGTTTCAAAGTGCTATGCTGAAAACAGTTTAAAAATAATTTCCCTGAATTTTCGTGCGTTACTTAAAAGTCAATTCTTTACGATCGATTACAAAGGAATTATTTATGATTTTCATATAACATGCTCCAATCGAAAAAGAACGTTTATCTGTGATCAATCATATTATTCACCAAAATTTGCTTTTTTTTGTTACTTAAATATGAATAAACTAAAAATGGCTGTAGTTTCTAAAATAATTGTCCAATTTAAAAAAAAAAGTTTTCTGTTATCACTCATATTATTATACCCTTCACCACAGGTGGTGAATAGGGTATATATAAGTTTGCATTCCATTTGTAATTTCTATAATATTGATGTTAGACCCTATAAAGTATATATATTCTGGGTCCTTATGAGGAGCGAAGTTGATTTAACGATGTCTGTCCGTCCATCTGTCGTTGAAATGGATTTTCCGAAGACCCCATATATGATGGGGGCAAGGTTATTATACATTTATGTTACATATGGTCCGGAATTTTTTGCTATTGAAATTCAGCAAGATCGGTCCACAATTGGCTGATATATGAGTAAAAAAACACGACTGCCTCAAATTTTTTCCTTTAAAGGTCCAATTAGACGTGACATTACCATACCAACACTGTTTTACCAAAACGACATAAACATACCATACAAACCAATTCAATTTTGGTTTCTACGGTCATACAGTGGCTATGGTAATACAGTGTTGGTAATGTGGTTTTTTTGTTGTTATTTTTTATACCCTTCACTACAAGTGGTGGATTTTTTTTGTAATATGTTTAATTTTACGCATACACATACACATAGACTCAATATATTTTAATTTAACGCTTCTTCAGTAAAAGCATTCGTAGCCGAGTTGTTAAGTTCTCTCCTGAGACTTATGATATTGCCAGTTCGAATCCCAAAAATAATTTTTTTTAATTTTTTTTATTTCATTTTTTTATGTTCTAAAAAACGATTTTAAGATTATAAAACGCATTTCAAACATCAACTTTGGCAAAAGAGGAAACGGGCTTAGGTACATATATAAATTTTTTGTTTTATATTCTTCGGCATAGCGAAATGAAAAGTTGGCGTGGCTCAATTAATATTTATTTATACCTATCTAAAGAACGTTATTTATGTATATTACTTTTTGTTCTTATCTCATCATGGTGAAGGGTAAACAAGATTCGGCATAGCCGAATTTTTTTTCACTTACACTTAATTTTTTCATACTAAAATGTATAAAAAAACTAAAAATGGCTTTAGCTTTTTAAATAATGCTTCAATTAAAAAGGTCGTTTATCTTTTATCTTAGATCGCTTACATTTTTCACCAAAATAAATTTTTTCATAATTAAATGTGAAAACCCTAAAAATGGCTGTAGTTTCTTTAATAACACTTCAATGAAAAAAGGACCTTAAATGTGATCACTCATATTATTCACCAAAAATTAATTTTTTCATAGTACAATGTGAAATATTTTCACGCAAACCGATAAATATTCGGAAATCATAAGATCGGCTAAGATCAACGGCCTTTGAAGTTGTATCTTAAGGCAGCAGTGAACGAGTTTCGATTTTAACAATTAAATCTTAAATTATGGCTTAATGATTGAGTAGGCTTTAGATTATTTTTATCTTAAAAAATAACTTGGCAAATTTATACTCTTCATAAATGTGCAAGAAACTGTACATTTGGTTAGTTCAATTAAGTCGTTAAAAAGGTTGTTACACATTAAAAAAAATCTTCTTTATGATCCCGAATTGTGGTATTCGTTTTTCGTATGTCTAAAATCAGATCCCGGATACACGCAGAAAAAAGTATGGTTTGTGGTAACCATATTCTAAGAGCAACATTTTATGTGTGGATTTTAACAATGTTCATGTTTGAAGGTAACCATATAATGATTAAATATGACCATAATATGGTTAAGATTAACAATAGTTTGTCCGAAGTCAACCATAATATGGTAAACCATAATATGTTTAAATCTAACCATATATTGGTCACAGTTAACTGTAATAATGGTCAAAATTAACCATTTAAAATTACCCGTAATAGGGTCAACATTTTCCAGAATTTGAACAAAAGTAACCATATTAGGTTCAAAATTAGCAATAATATGGTCAATGTTAACCATAATATAGTTATTTATTTTAACTATTTTTTTAATTTGCTTATTAAATGTTCAAGTTATAATTTTATTTCGTGCTTATTTATTTATGTTGTTTAAAGCTGTTGGAAGGATGATTTTAACCATAATATGATTGCCGGTAACAACAATATTGTTAAAGTAACCATGAAATGTTTAGTTGTTTGGTTGTATTTTTTAAAAACCTTAAATTGTTTAATTAAATCATACTTAAAGTCTCACAGAAGGCAAACACTTTATTGGTTTAAAAAAAAATATTAATAATCGTGAAAAAAGTAATGTTAAAGGAAGTGTTCGAAGAAAACACCCTAAATATCGCTCCTTAGTGTTCGGTTCTTCAGATTTGTGAAAAACACAAACGCTAATATTTTTTGTGTAGTAAATCAGTAAAAAAAATAGCGTTTGAGTGTTTGTCATCTCTCGAACACAAAAAAATTACTGTTGTTATCCAACTCAACAAAGAGATCAGAACATTTAATTCCGTTCGGTTTTTTTTTTAAACCACAAACTTCGTTGTGTTCGGTGTAGCTCATTAATGTTCGTTCGTTTCTGTTGTGATTAGCTCTCTTTTGGCTGGTAAAAAAAACAAGCACTTTTTACAAAAACAAAAAAAAGCCAGCACTATATAATGTTCGGCTTTTTCTTGAAAATAGTTACGAACGGTATTAAGGGTTGTGTACGTCTACACAAACACTAAATAATTAAATATCGTATTAGAACGTCAAATAATGTTCTGTTTATTTTCGAACACTTGTTAAAAACGACTATAAATTGTTTGTTGCCATTGCGGGGACCATAATAGGTTTTTTTCTCTGCATGTGATCAACTAGAATAGTCTTAAAAGCGATTCTGAAACAGTAGACGTGTACCTAAAGAAATCCATGACATTTATTTTTGGAGTGAAGTCTATAATTTATTTTTGCAACCTTTGACCTGACTACCATAGTCTCTTCCAGTACTACTAGACGCAGTAGCCACAGTAATTCATAACTCCTGGACTATTTGCTGCTGAGAATTTTTGGTGGCGGCTGAGGTTCATATCAGAATCATAAGTTGCTGATTGAAGGCTTGAAACTACGACAATGTTCGTTGTTTTGCTCTATAGGCTACATTATCCAAATTACATTAGGTACAGAATGCAAAAAGTAGTAATCTAAAATAAGATAGCAATTTTGTTAGCGTCCACACGAGAGCGCTGGTAAACTAACTGGTTCCACCCGGTATAGGAAGCATTCCTGAAACAAGTCGTTATAAATAATCTTAAACTCATCTTTTATGTAATAGTGAACTATTTTGGTGTGCTACAAACCGAATGATAATATCTATATATCACTTTATTTTTAGTGGGGTGTTTTCCAAAAAAAAAAAAAATAAGAAAAATTTTAAACGGTATAAAACAGCAAACAAATCACTTAAAAAAAACCATCAACATAATCAGAAGGTGGTACAAGAAACACATAAAAATCTTTAAGTAGATGGGAAAAATAACGTTTATACTTTAAAAGTATTAATGCATAAATATATCTACATAAATACGTTTGCGTAACCACACATGAATAACCACAATGTATTCCTTCCGTTTCCGAGAAACCAAACAGCAAAAGTGATAAGGAAACAAAAAGACAGACAACACAACATAACAACAAAACCAAGAACGAACAGAAAAGTAAAAACAATTTGTTGTACACTTTATGATATTGTTTCTTATAATATTTTCCTCCAGCCTCGTAAAATTTGCAAGCAATTTAACAAAATACCTGAGGCGTTGCCTGAGTCTACAAAAAAAAAAAACAATTTTTTTTTTGTACTCTTGCTCTGGTGACATATGTATTCATACGTGAGTTCCTTAATAGCAGCAGCCATCGTAAAAGAAATTAAAATAATTTATCTTATGTATTGTGTCAAGAAGAATTCTTAAACTGATTGTAAGTCTATGAAAGCAAAATAAAAAAAAAAAAAAAATAAAGGAGACAATAACGAAACTGTTTAACAGCTTCTGTCAGTGCATTTATAAATTCCACTTTTTGTTATGCCATCGTAAAAATTCGTACGCTGAGTAAGATGATGTGGACGTTAATGTGGAGGACTATGATGATGGTGTTGTTTAGTGTGGCGGTAAGAATGTGTAGTATATTATACAAACATACATATTTACATAAGTATATATGCGTAAATTAAAAAAAAGCTTTTACTGCTGCTACTATTACGAGTATTACGGCTGTTGCTTGTCATCTGTTTTTGTGCTGAAAATAAAAAAAAAAATAAAAATAAGAAATACTCAAACAGTTCTCGCTGACACCTCAACATAAGCACGCAACATGAATGCAACACGCCTCTTCAACTGACAGCGCCCTGACAGTTTTGTTGTTCACGCGAGTAATTCATTTTGTGTCATGTGAAGTAAAAACTACAACAACAAAAAAAAAAAAATATTTAAGAACGAATGAATAAACGAAAAAAGACGGCAGTCAGGCATCACCAACAATACCAGGATCAACGTAGAGTTGTGAAGGCAAACAATGCCAAAAGCATAAAATTTATCCTCGAACGAACACACATACACACGCACTTGCTAACATAAAATGTTTAAGCAGGGGCTTAAAAGAATTTGTTTAATAATGGGATTTTAGGTCAAAGAGCTTGCAGCGATAATTTATTTTTAAGTTGCTTTAAGTATTTAATAAAACTAAACCAACGGACCTTTTAACCTCTCTAAATGAGGACTTTTGTACGGGCAGCATTTAAATGTTCCAAAGTTGTTTACTTAGGGATTCTTACAGTTCATTAATGATATTTTAAATTTATTCATGATTTTAATTTAATTTCAACCGATTAACTATTTTAAGAAGATAATTGGCCAGTTCCACATATGTATTTATACAGTAATTTAGACTTCGCTGCACAATCTCCTTTACACAATTTTTTGTGCTGATAAATTAAAAATGCAGTTATCTTAAATGTATTTAGCTGCCTTAATGTGCAGGTACGCAATTGTGGTTACCTGCTTAAGAGTGCAGCTAAAGTAAAGTGTTTGAAAGAGGAGTAACAACGTTTTTATTAATAAATTGATAATAACAATGACGCTCAAACAACATGTAGTCATTTGTTATGCATTTTTTTAATGATCGAGGTAGCCAAATTGGTAACAATAAAGTGAGGAACAGAATAGTCGCTGTTGTACAACGTTAAGAATAGTGTCAACAGAATACGTTATTGTAGTAGTCGTTGCAGTTGTAGCGCAAAATTCGAAATTCAAAGAGCATTCGTCAGCTGCAAATACTACTACAACTCCTCTATTCTGTGCCAGGCCTAAGATTTGCAATTCTTTTCATATATGCGTGGTAAAATTGCTGTAACCACAAACCATATGCATAAATGCAGGTACATGCAAACAAGATAAATAAATTAATTAATTAATGATGTCAACTTTACTTGTTTGAGATTTTTGTTTTTAGAAACATCTTAATTTGGATGTTTATGTGGAAAAGTGGACACCATATTTTAGTATGTGTGCAGCTAACTTTGATGTTTTATATGAAATAATTTTAAAGCTGCCCAAAAATATAATAAATATGCAGGTATACAAAATGCACGTAGGCAAGGATTTTGAAGAATAATTACAGAAAATATGTATTTTGGGCAGTTAAGTCAAAGTGCAGCTAACTTTAATTTTTTGTATGAAAATAATTTTAAAATGCCTAAAATTTTGTGCATTTATCTTAAATGTGCAGGTATAGAAAGTGCAATTAAAAAAAAAATTTGTATGGTGTTTTAACCAATAATGACAAAAAATATTAATTTTGTGCAGCTAAGTCAAAAGTGCATTTAAACAATAGGCAGTTAAGTCAAAACTACTGTATATATTAATTTATGTTTAAAATTCGTTTTTCATGTCAAATAAAATTAAAATTATATGAAAAACTATGTATATTCAAATATTATTTGATATTTGAATTGAACTGATGGAATTGGCCATAAGTATTTTACTCTATATTATATTAGGAAATAGTCTGAAAGTTAAATTTTCGAGTTCTTAAGGTTTAAGAAATAAAAATCTCCAGAAAAATATCACCCTTCTTTTCTCAAGAAAGTATCGGGAACTAATTATTAAATCCTCAGATGGTATATCTTAACGGTTGTAAAGTTCTTCTACAAAGAAAACTCAAAGTAACAAAGTGCCAATTTTTGGACCTTTACAGAGATGTTTCTCTTACTGAAACTCCATTTTATATTCGTGCCAGATTCACGACCGTAGAATTTTCTACTCTAAATATTAACTAATCCAATAAGTTCGATGTATTCTTAATATTTCAAAATATAAACAGCAACTGAAAAGGAATAATTAGAGGATTCAGAAGGTGTGCTATCAAGTCATATCGTCATAATGACCTTAATAATATTTTACAATTGTTTAAAAAAAATATTATTGTTTTTTTAAACAAAATAAAAATTTAAGTGCTGTGTTCATTGAATCGTCATAATATAAGCGGTTGCCCACAGCTGTCATATATATTTCTTGTTATTATTTTAAGACATATGACTTTACAACTTTATGACAACCTTGTGAATCCCCTAAATATAAAGGCATACGAAGAAATTCTAATCTATCCTCCCCAGAACGACCACTGCGGAAAGAAAGTTACGTAAAGCAAACATAGAAATTATATTTTACCACCGCAAAACTCAAATTATTTTCTGTTAATATTAACAAGTCCATGTAATTTAGTATTTTCCTAATAAATCCGAATTATCAATCTGAAAAAATGCTAGCGGTAGGGTAGTGAGCTAGTCAATCAGTGCGGGGGTTGCAGGTTCGATTCACGGCAGAGACTCTGTTCTTCTGCAGAGAAGCGTAGAGCTTCGGGGGATTAGCATAAGAAAATCAAATAGATAAAAGGTTTCGAAATAATAGCAATTCATAAACGTGATGACAAGATATTCTTATCCAAAGTTAATTTTTGTAGTACGCATAGTTATTCTCCAGAACTGAAATCCTTTTTCCTAACAGTCTCGTAGGTTAGACAGCAGCTGTTACGCAATGTTTATGTACAAAACTTATCCAGAAAGCATTTTTTACTTTTGGCCCAATTTTTCCTAAAATTCGAAGTCCATTTTGCGATTATTAGAGTTCTGTTGATATTACAATATATTTCAGGTGCATATCAAAATAAAAAGGAGAATAGAGGACTTTTCTGTCGAAACTAAGCGTTTCTACTCCAGCATACTGGCGCAAAGGGGTGGTGCTGAATCGTGCTCGAAACAAATAATATAGCATATAAGATAAAAGCATACTGGTTCAATATTCACCTCTTTAAAATTTTTTTACGGATGTTTTGTTGCAACTAGTGCGCACGGAATTTTTAATTAATAATATTTTGAACAGAGAAATTAAAAAAATTCGTATTTTTATTGAAAATTTTAAGTACAAAGAACAGTGGTCGA
The DNA here is from genome assembly GCA_963931875.1 of Pollenia griseotomentosa. Taxonomy (NCBI): domain Eukaryota; kingdom Metazoa; phylum Arthropoda; class Insecta; order Diptera; family Polleniidae; genus Pollenia; species Pollenia griseotomentosa. Next base: position 184,818,861 of record OZ007561.1, read on the forward strand.
TTCCGTCTAAAAAGGATTTGTGTCAGCTAAAGCCTATAGTAGACGGAATGTAAAAAGCTACATTCGTATGTGGTTCTGACGTAATTTTATCGTCAACACACATCACGAACTTGCTATTGTGGCTTTGTAGTGACGTCAAAATTACGTCAGAATCACATGCGCATGTGGCTTATTACATTCCGTGTACTGTAGGCTTAAAGGCAGAGACTTGCAATTTTTTTTGTAAGCTCCCCTCTCCTTTTTTTAATTTCTGAATTAAAGCACACAAAAGGGTGAAAATATAATTTGGTACTTTTTTGGTTACCAATTTATTTTCTAAAGTAATAAAGATAGAAAGAAAAATTAAATTTGTACTTGAGGAAGCCCTCAAGCATATTTTGGTTCTTTTGGAAAATTCTAATATATAAATCTATTCCGCATTTTTTTCTATGCATGTATTTGGCGGCATGAAATAGCACCCCCCAAAAAAATAGTGAAATAACCCCCCTTATTTCATATGCAATAAGACCATAATATTAAAAATTAAATAAGCCCCAACGAAATAAAATAACGCCCCAAACAGAAATTAAATAATACCCTAATTTTTGGGCGCTTATTTCATTTCTGAAACGAAATAAGAGCCCGATTTAAATGCAATAACACCATAATATTAAAAATTAAATAAGCCCCAACGAAATAAAATAACGCCCCAAACAGAAATTATTCATTTCTGAAATAGAATAAGAGCCCAATTTAAATGCAATAACACCATAATATTAAAAATTTTATAAGCCCCCAACGAAATAAAATAACGCCCTAAACAGAAATTAATTAATAATACCCCAATTTTTGGGCGCTTATTTCATTTCTGAAACGAAATAAGAGCCCGATTTAAATGCAATAACACCATAATATTAAAAATTAAATAAGCCCCAACGAAATAAAATAACGCCCCAAACAGAAATTAAATAATACCCTAATTTTTGGGCGCTTTTTTATTTCTGAAATAAAATAAGAGCCCAATTTAAATGCAATAACACCATAATATTAAAAATTTTATAAGCCCCCAACGAAATAAAATAACGCCCTAAACAGAAATTAATTAATAGTACCCCAATTTTTGGGCGCTTATTTCATTTCTGAAACGAAATAAGAGCCCGATTTAAATGCAATAACACCATAATATTAAAAATTAAATAAGCCTTCAACGAAATGAAATAACGCCCTAAACAGAAATTAAATAATACCCTAATTTTTTGGCGCTTATTTCATTTCTGAATCAAAATAAGAGCCCAATTTAAATAATACGATTAATTGTACAGTTTTGGTTTAAAGAATCACGCGATGGAAGGCATGGTGGGACTCTGGCCGAGCACAAGGATTTCCTCCTCTGTTATATACCAAACACTGGCTTCGATATTTAGTAATACGGTTTCTTTGCCAACAATTTTTTCGGAGTTTTTTAGAAAATTTATTAAAGGCTTACAAAACTAATTTTATATGAAAATTTTACTAAATAAAAGTTTGTTAAATAAAGTAATCGTTTATAAAAACGGGGGAAAGTGTTTAAGATTTTGTTTACTAAAAAATAAATAACAATAGTCTGTTATGTTTATCAAAACCGAAATAGTGTTTATTTTAGAACTAGATAAGAATACAAGTCATTTATTGTTACAAACATAATGAATAATTCTAGTCATTATTTAGTTTTAAAAACAATATGATCTTTAATCAATCAATCAACTCTTTTAATTTGTTTCATCTAGTACATTTAAATTTCAAATATGTGTATGTATCAAATGCATATGTATGCATAGATGTGTTAACTCATACATCTATTTATTCATTCCTTTTTTCACTGCTCCTCTCTTATACAAACACACACAAGCATATACATATTCGCAATTTTTGGTTCCCTCTGTTCCTGTCTGTCACCTCAATGCCAACATGTTGACATGTGACAAGTGACAGTGAAGTTGCTTGATGGGAATTGTTTAGCAGCGTATTGTTGCTTCGCGCGTATCCCTTGTGTGCATTTCGCCGTACACAAAAGTTATTCCAGAAGAACAGAGTGACACAAAAAAAAAAAAAAAAAAAAGAAAACGAACAAACAGCAGCAGCAGTAGCAGCCAGCAATCACACATCAAACTTCAACAAAAACATGAACTGGTATACATACATACACATTTACAAACCAAAAGAAAATCTACATATGCGAGTGTTATCAACATCAAATGAACAAAAACAGCAACAACAACTACAATAGCAACAGCAGCAGTAGCATCAAAAATAAAACGAAGACGCATACATCAGGCAACTATAAAGTGACAATGACAACGACATCACACGTTAAATATACACGTTCATCACTAGTCGTAGTCATAGTCATTGAAGCAGTAGTCATACATTAATTTTGAAATATTTACTCCATCAGTCATTTCTGCAGGATGTAAATGACGCAAAAAGGAAATAAATTTCGCGTGAATAAAGTAGAATTTGATTATATTTACGTGGTTGAAATGTAATTAAGTTTACTCCATACATTAACATTACAAAAACAAACTTATTTTTACACTTTTACATATTATGTAGATCCGTTTTTCAACGTGCGCATGGAAGAGGTAAACGAATGATAAATATTTTTTTTTTTTTTTGCTTAGATTTTTGGCAGCATAAGAGTGATGAGTTTTAGTTTGAATGTGATTGATATTGATGTCAAGTTTTCTGTAGATATTAAAGAAATGTCGACCAAAATTATTTAAATAATCAATCTCAGTACGAGGTCCTTCAAGGGACAATAGGATGTTAAGGGTTCAATTTATTTACAAAAAAATTTTTAAAGAATTTTTTTTTACTTCAGACGGGGTGGGCCATAAGTCATTGAACAACCGGTAATAATTCGGTTAACTAATCACAAAATCTTAAGCGGGCTGCATAGTCTATGGCCATGGTCTATGGCCATAGAAGCACAGTCAGCTGCCGATACACATCGAAGTAGAGATTTGTACAAAATTGCAAAGCAAATATCAGGGAACTACCGTTCAACCACATATCCCCTTAAAGATCCGTTGGGAGGAACTGCCGCGTCCGTGGAGCGGCAACTGGCAATATGGTCCGACTATTATGCCGGCATACTGTCAATTCCGCAACCCACAACAGTCTGGCAATGTCACTGTACTTCACATCAAATCAGATCGGACATAAATACAGTTTGCCCAGACGAAACTGAGATCGTCACTGCAATACGTGCACTGAAGAATGGCAAGGCACCAGGCGTAGACAACATTAACCCTGAACTGCTTAACCCTTAAATGCATTGTGATGTAGATCTACATCATATGTTAAAACCTTCATATCTCTTGATGTGGCAACATTTGCAAAGTTTTTTTTTTACATTTTTAATTCCCAAGAACTTATTTACCGTTATCCTGTGCAACTAGAAGCTCAAGAAGTTCATTTTACTGTGTGTAACGATATTAATAGGAACAACTCATTTTGTGTATAGTTTCATTTTGGTGTGAGTTAAAAAGTGTGATTTTTTATATAAAAATAACATAAAATAAATCAGAAAAATTGTTTTTGGAATGAAAAAAGGTAATAAAACGAATTTTATTTGTATTTGTTTACATTCTGATGATTTTGTGCATAAAAACTTTGTTTTGAATGTGATGTAGAAATACATCAGTATGCAAAATCGGTATGCAAAATAACACAAGATACGACCTGTCATAGACCATCTAAATGAAGCATTTTGATCTATACCCATTGATCAACGCCGCTCAGGCCAGAGTTAGGAGTAACGAAAAATGTCGTTTACGGTTACTGCGAATGAAAAATAATAATATGTGTTTCTCGATAACTTTTATGGCTCATTGCCGCTGGCATATTATTTCGCAAAAAAAGGTTTCCGTTGCGTTGGAACCATTCAACAAATTTACCAGTTATCGGCTTCCGTATAATAGGGATGTTATGAAAACTTAGATTCCTAGGGGAACGTTGATTTTAGAGAAGCGGCGTGAAAAGACAATAAGGTGGTTACCATCTGAATGTCGTCAGCTCATTATTGGTTTGGCGCATAGCATGGTTAAACTACCAACATATGTGTCATGGTAAAATTACGATATGTATATTGGCTCACAACCTGTTAGCAGTAAGTCGGTATAATAAACGACCAAACAAAATAAGAATGTACATAATCCAAAAGTGGTGGAAGACTATAACATGCATATGGGTGGACTTGACCTGATGGGCAGCTACTAAGATCATAAAACCGAAAATGGTACTTTTGCTTATTTTACCACATTTGTGACCTCGTGGTCAACTTGGCTAGTTTCAAAATGCCTTGGCTGGTTCCCATTGCAAAATAGGATAAAGTAGAGACAAAAGGGGTCGGCCCAGCAATAGCTCCCTTCCTTGAAAAAAGCTTACAGACAAAAAAATCGAGAGGATCACCTAACCATTTTTTTTAATTCCCTAAGCTAATTCCCTCGAAGCTCTTGGCTTGTCTGCAGGAAGTAAACCAGAGTCTCTGGCGGGAATCAAACCCGCAACCCCGACGCTGATAGACCAGCTCACTGTCAGCTAGCGTATCGGGGCACCATAGATGTGTGAAAAGACGGCGTTGATAACTGGCCTTTATTTGCAAATAGATTGCGATTAAAAATACCGGAATGTACGGGTACAACACCGTGGTAACGCAAGAGATTCAAGGTGCCTTTATGATTAAATGCAAAAAATAACCGTTTTTTAAATTTCCATACATATAAATTATTAATTATTTAAAAAAAAAATTTCAAATATGAAAACTCTCTTTGTAGTTCATTATAAGAATTCAAGGAATGATTATGCATGATGATGTAGATATACATCAGTATGTTTTTCTCAAAATAAAAAGAAAATACGCATATGGCGGTTATAATTTTATTTTTTCCATTAACTAGATACATTTTTAAGTTGATTAAAATTTTTTTTTACCAAAAATAAAAAATCATGCATTTAAGGGTTAAGGCTTTTTTTTTTTTTTTTTTTTTAAATTTCCTAAGCTAATCCCGCGAAGCTCTACGCTTGTCTGCAGGAAAGAAACCAGAGTCTCTGGCGGGAATCGAACCCGCAACCTCGGCGCTGATAGACTAGCTCGCTACCAGCTAGCCTACCGAGGCACTCCGATCAATATATATATATATGTATATAGTCTAGTTTTTGTTACTACAAAATAAAATAAAAAAAACAAATACAATTAAATTGAAACATAAATAAATTAAAAAATAAATGTCCTTGAATCGATCTTTTTTCTTTTATCACTTGCAAATTATACGATACCTCGAAGAGAATAGCCTAAAGGGTTGAACTCGCGACCTTAATATATATTTTATCTAACCCTTTATATGCCTACTATTTGAACGCCCCGGCTTCGCCCGGAAGCTATTTAATTATGAGAAGTAAAAAGGAGGCAGTATGTTAAAAAGTTAGTTGTGCGAGTTTCTCCTTAAATTTTCTCATATTTATAAAAATGAGAAGTAAAACGGAGGCAGTGTGTTTAGTTCTTCGCGTTTCTCCTATTAAGAAAAATTAGAAGTAAAAGGGGCAGTGAAATTTAGTTCTTCCACTTCCTCCTAAAATTGTCCCATATTTACAAAAATGAGAAGTGAAACGGATGCAAACTATTAAATTTTTAACGCTTTCTCTTAAATCGGCTTATACATAGAAAATATGAGAAGTGCGTAGAAAATTATTTAAAAAAATTTATTTTTTTACACACCATCCCCTGAAAGTTTCGAATCGAATAAAAAAAATCAAATCGGCTCCAGCCGTTCTCACGTGATGCGATTACATACATGCACTGTTTCCTTTTTATATACATATTTAAAAGAATGCATGAAGTGTTAAAATTATCTGTGTTTTTTTTTGCTTTCGCGTACATATTACCCCATACAAATTTGACATTGACAAATGACATTTCTAACTCCGATAATTGTTAGGTGTTATCAAAATGTTGTGAATGTCATTATCAGATTGTACAGAAATTATAAAAAGTGCTGCCAAGTTTATTATGATAGTTTTTTTCCTATTCCTTTTTCTAAACGTTAATTTTAAAATTTTGCTTATAACTTTAACACAAATTTTTTTATGTAGGCGTGGTCGAGAAGTAGGCGTGGCCGATAAAACCTATCTCGAGTCCACCCTGAAGGACCATTCTTAAAATTGGTAAAAACATTTTTAAAATCGAATGAGTAGTTTCATAGGTTTTTTAAATTTTACATTTTTTGCGAAAAGTGGGCGGAGAAATGGGCGTGTTCAATAAAACCCAACACATTTCCACCCTGAAGGATCGTTCCAAGTATAAATTGGTGAAAACATTTTTAAAATCGGATTAGTGGTTTTGGAGATTTTTGAATTTTACGTTTTTTGAAAAAAAGTGGGCGTAGAAGTGGGCGTGGTCGATGAAACCTAGCCTATGTCCATCCAGGAGGAACACTTTAAACATTGCTGAAAACATTTTGGAAATCGGATGAGTAGTTCCGGAGATTACTTTCTACAAACAAACAAACAAAAAAACAAACATTACCTCTTTATAATATTAGTATAGATATAGATAATAGCCTATAATGGGTTAACCAATTATTGGACTACAAAAAAGAAAAATAGCAATGCATTTGAAATACAGTTCTGCTCTTTTAATTATAACTATCAGAGTTTCTAAGAGGTAGACCACAAGTCTTTGTTAATTTTTTTAATGGTGCATATAGGGTTCTATCAGCACCATTTTGTTATATATTAAGGTAACTATGTCCTAGGCGATAGTTGTCGGTATGCGTCATTTCGTCGGTCATCAAATATTACGCTGCATAAGTAAAAATTTTTCCAGTATGTTGATCAGGCTGAATTAATCTCGAAGTCTTCATTGCATAAATTCTTTGAAGATGTATAGATGTCCATGTAGCGATATGAGCCTTTGTAAAGAGAGATTACCTAGATCAGCTCTTAGATATGGCGTTACTTACGAGTTCTTTTAAAAAGTTCTAGTATCAATGACTCTCATTAATCATGTAAAATAAAAGCGAAATAAAACGTCCATCAAGCGCAATTAAAAAAAAACAACAGGAGCGCGAGAAATTACAACAATCAAATACTTTATGGCAAATTTCGTTTACAATTCAGGAGGTATCCCAATTATTTTGCAAATAACGTTAATATCCTCATTCTTGGAAATTGAAACAAATTTAGTTATCACTGATTTTTAATATTCTACGGCCACGCCAGCACAAGTTCACGTAATAATGTTCGTATTGGTGGATTTTAAGTCGTACAGGGGAACCGAATTGCCAACTAACGCCTGCTATAATTGCGGACTTTCAAATTTTTTCTGAATAAAATTTTGCTCTCGCAAAATGAACTAAGGCCCTTATCATGAAAACGCAACACAATGCAACGCAACGCCAAAGCATTACATTGAAAGCAAAAACAAAGTCATAAATATTTTGTAATTTTGCGGTTGCTTTTTACAAAAATTAATGTATCCTTTATAAAATTTTCAACGCCACAAGCTATACAGCGCTTGAAATTTTAAAACGCAATGTGAATTTCTGTAGAAAGCAACATCAAAAGTACGAAATATTTATGACTTTGTTTTTGCTTTCAATGTAATTTTTTGGCGTTCCGTTGCGTTTTACATGATTAGGGCCTAAAGCAACATAATTTGACCTGAATACTTCCTATGTATAACAAGCGTTTGATAAAAAATATACATTTAATCTTTCCACCATATAACCTAATCGCTATACAAGTGTACAATCAGAAAAATATTTTTGGAGTGATAACGAGCAGATAAAGAGTGTTTGTATCAAAAGTAGATCCAATCCGTCCATTGTTTTTTTTTAGCTCTCATACAAATGTCCTTCAGGAATGTGGCTTATTGCGCGATAAAAGCCATCCTAAATGATCTTAAGCAAGATAATTTGGCAATGATACTGTTTTAGTACAAAGAGTGTTTGGCATTAAAAATGGGCGAAATCGATAAACTATTTATCCGCCATATTGAAATTGCAAGTATTACTCATACGCACTGGTAAACTAAATAGGCATCATAATACTTGTATACTATATTATGCTCAAAGCCGTTGCGAATCGTAATACTAAAATGAAATTTGAAACATAATAAGGGTTTTTATGATATCGCTTAAAATTGCATTTGTGCAAATGAGCAAATTTGCGTGACTCGTTTCATGAAGAACCTTTTTAATTTTTGCGTAATTTTAAACAATTAATAGCTGCGTTCGTTTACCCCAAAATTTGTACAAATTTGTACTGGATTTTACTGAAATGCGTTCGCGTACACATAAATTTGTTAAATTATGATATTACTCAGCTACTGGATTTTACTGGGATTTTACTGGAAAAGTAAACGAACGCACATAATGTCAGTTTATGAAAAACGTCATACAATTTTTTTTTTTTTTTTTTTCATTTTTTATTTATTGAATCTTCATATAATAAAAAAATAAATTCAAAAATATAAAAATAAAAGTTGAAATTTGTGATTAATTTATGAAATTTGTTTTTTAAAATGCACAAAGAAAGCCAAAAGATTTTGTGATTTGTAAATACTTGGATTTTTCATTGAAAACGACGTTAAAAGATCGGCTTGTATAAATGTACAATTTTAAGAGTAAAAATTGTTGGGCAAATTTACGAAGTTTGTGTAAATTAATTCTCATACAATTTTTGACACTTCATTTGGGAGGGCGTCAAAATGCACAGATTGCGAGACTTTTAAGCGATATGATGAAAACCCTAAAGCTAAAATTTACAGTCATAAGTTAATAATTGTTAACTCTATTAAAATAATAAATAATAAAAAAATTAAAATATTTAACCAAAAACATTTGAGAGTTTAACTAATGGTTAAGAAAAAGCTGGAAATAATATTTTATTTGTTAAACTTTTGTTAATAGCTAACTAATGACTGTAAATTTGGGCCTTAATGATTATATAAAACTAAAAATTGTAATGAATTATTTTATTAAGATCGGTTTATAACAACGCGTTAACATGATCGATTTTTTTAATTCTTGTCAACGATCAGCTGTTATGACGCACCAACATTTTTATTTAAGATCAGGACCCTGTTTCTCAAAACTATAAGTTACAAATCTACAAGTAAAATATATTTGAAACAAAAATAAAAATTGTAAAATTGTGGCTTTTTTCAATGCATTTTACTTGTAAACTTGTAACCTGTAGTTTTGAGAAACAGGACTCTGGTCCCGAAGCCTTCATGACTAGGAATTTATTCAAAGATTTTGAGAAACGACTTTCAGTGATCGACCGTCCTTAAAATAGTGGTTATCGAAATAATCACCCCTCAAGGCAACGTGTAAGATGTGCGACAGAATTTTGAATATGATCCACCTCTCTCATCTCGTCGTTCAGGCCAATTGGTTATTTTCACAACATAGTTGCTGATAATTTTAAAGTTGGATCTTAAGATGTATCCAGCAAAACCACACACAACTACTACAATAGGTCTTATTTGTTCCACATTGAATTTATGTATATTGTATAATAAGTTCCCACCAGTGTTGCCAGAAGTAGGGGAAAATCCCTACATGCAGGTATTTTTGATACTAAAATAGAGGCGTAGGGAAAATCGGACAGATTTTTTATTATCACCAAAATGAAGGGATTTTTCGCCATAACGTCATTATTTATAACATAAATTCAGAAAAACGTTTAGTAAGTGATATAATTGTTGTCCAAAGCGGTTGAAATTTTTTTTCTTTTCAATAAAATCGCTTTAAAATATATATCCAGAGTTATTTGTGGTTTAAAAAATTGGCGACACTAATATGTATGTATATGTTTTTTCTAAGATGTCATTTAATTGAATTTTTAAAAGTACATACAGTACTTTTTGGAAAAAATCGAGAGGTATTATTATTATCTACCCGTTGTATTAATATCGAGTTATTGTGTGTACCTTTTGGTAAAGAAACAGTTGGTTTAAAAATACTTTTTGATATTCCTTTAATATTAAATTAAAAATTGTTTTGCTTCTAAATGCTAAAAATTTTGAAATTTTAAGGTAATAGAGTATTGTTGAAAAAGTGGAATATGTATTATTTTTTTTATGTTTTGTACTTATTTTTTGTCAAAGCTTTAATGTACATATTTAAACAAAATTTATTTTTTATAACTAATGTGATTTCGTCTGTTTTAATGACAATAATGCGTAGGGATTTTCGTAGGGGAAATTTTTTCAACTTGTAGGGAATAATCGGATTTTTTTTTAGCATGTGTCCATCCACTTGCAACACTGGTTCACACACAATTGTTCTCCTATTACAAGGGCTTGGTTCTGTTATAGTAAAATGTTTACTGCATCTAAAGGTTGTTTTATATTCTAACTGATGGCATTTTTTTAACATTTCAATTAATCTCACTCCCAAATGAAATAATTTTCAAGAAAAAAATTTAATAAAACTGCCAAATTTATTTCCATACTAAATTAGCCTTAATTTGGAGATTGTTTAATTTTTCGTTAGGAGTACATAATGTCATAATAAAAATAGTTCCATATGATATAAATTCCTTAAATTTTTTGGTTAAGTTTTATTTTATTATACCAAACCACAATATTTGAGAAGGTATTATACGCTTGTGCTGATGTTTGTAACATATAGAAATATTGATCCCACTTTTTAGTATTCCGATCGACTCAGCTTCATGTTTTGACTGAAAACCTTGTGCGTAAAGTCCAGGCCGCAATTTTGGATTAAATTTTGTATTTACATAGCTTCTCCCAAGTATCAATTTTACCATCTTATTTTGTTGGTACTTAGATTAAATTAAGTCATATAAATAATACAAGGTAAATTTTGTTATTAATTAATGAAAAAAACTTTTATGAAAACACGTAAGGGAACTTGTTTACAAAGAAAGTAAAAGAATTGGTTCAATACTAAAAAATTAATTGAAGATTGAAATAGGAACTTGAATTGTTATCACCTCACGCCTTTATTCCCTATTATTATGCTTTTATTCAGTATTATTATGCTCTAGATACAAGATAAAAAGATAACATAAGCATAACAATTAATTCATAAAACAATAATAAAAACAAAATAAAAATTAAGGTATTCAAGATATGAGATCAAAAAGTTAATTAATAAAATATATAAAATATTTTAAAGAAATATGTAACATTTTTTAACGGCTTAGGAAATAACTTTCTGACACACTCAAAGCGCTTGGTAAGTCGTCAAAAAGTATATTCCTGATTTTATTTACTAATTATCATGTTTCCGAAAAATTTCGTTCATTTTTTACCGAGGTTGGACAAATAGTTAAAAGTGCACCGTTGTAGCATGCATCGGATTCACAATCAAAAGCATTTTTTTCTTTTTTATAAACGACGTCTATATCAGTCAAATTTATGTCAAGGTTGATGCAAAAATAGCATCAACCGGACTGCTTCTTACAAACATTTTCATTTCAATAGGTCCATTTGTAATCTTTAGGACAATGTGTTTTTCAAGTTGTATGTGGTAGTATCTTACACGAGTTTCCAAAATGTTATTTTATTCCGGTTTCCCCGCAGTTCAAGGGTATATAAACCACCACAAATTGAAATTAAAATTGAAAATTTGTGTTTATCACCTAATAAACATATCGCTCCTTCATTGCATCATAGTCATATATCAACTCTAGCAAAGTTTTCCTTCATAACTTCTCGTATTATATCTCAAACTGAACCGAAGTTATAGCAAAATATATCTTTAAATCGGTACATTTGGAAAACTTTAATCGCTTTTTGCCAAGATCGTTTATTTTTTTTTAAATATGACTATGTTGCAATAAAGAAGCGATATGTTTAGGTATCTCCTATTTTTGGACAATGAAAATTTACTGCCTGCATCTTATTTTGAATTAATGTACTTTGTTAACTCTTCACTTCACTAAATGTAATAATTATCATCTGTTACACTGCCCATTCTGCTTTTAGTAGATTTATTGCATCAGGAGACATTAATTTAAATACATGTACTCACTTCTTGCAACTGATCTAATCCACAACCCATCCACAGGTGCTAATTTTTAGAGAATAGAAAACTAAATTTCAAAGTATAAATAGCTATTTTCTGAAATTATGAGGAATTTTTTATTTCCCGGGATCCCGCAAGAAAAATCCCGGGAAAACGGGAAATAAAATAACTGAAATTCCCGGGACGGGAAATCCCGGGAAAAAACCCTAATTGCAATCTAAACCATCTTACCTATATTTTTTTTTATTTGCTCCAAAAAAAGCTTTGTGTTTTTTATATTTTTTTTTTATATTATAGTAGGTCCAGAATTGAATATAAGTCTTATATACCCCATTCCTAAAATTTCTTAACGAGAAAAAAACTCATATAGATGAAGATATCTTCATTATATGTGCAAAAAGAACGTTCAAATGAATCTTTATTTCGTAGCTTGATTGTTTCCCAAATAGGGCAAACTCTTGAAAATTTATCTCTAAATTCTGTGGTGTACTTTCTGACTTTTTTGCAGCCATTTGTGTAAACAGTGAAACTACGATGTAACGAATCTCAAAATAGTTCTTTATAGCTAGGTACTGCTTAAAACTTTTTGGTATAACAAAATTTTAAAAAATACTTTAGTTTTTATTTTGGCTAGAATCAATGCAAACCTGTTTACTTTTTAACGCTTTATGTTACAATTGTAAGCACATTTCAACTTCGTTGCTTTGACAACGGTGTGCTTTTAATTTGCCTTAACATTTTATTTTGCTTTATTCTAACTTCGTTGTATGAAGAATTTTGAGTATATTCTTTGCTAAATAAAGGCTTTATAGCTCAGACTGTCTTCATTAACGCTATAAAGTATTTTCTAGGGAACTAAAAAAAAATCGTCATATTGAGTTTTTCGTTATACCGAAGTTTAATTAGATTGGTTTTTATTTCGCATTCTTTGCGAATTATCATTGGTATTTTTTTTTTTAGTAAAAAATAAAAATGTTTTTTTTGGTTCTTTTTCATTGGAAGTTTTTTTACTAGAAATTTTTAATTTGGGGGCTAATTCATGGTACGAACCTTAAGGTCTTTTCACACCTAACAAATGCGAAAAAAAAGTGACCACTAAATTGATCAAACTTTAGCTTTATTTTTAACAAATTTGATTGATCTACTAAGCTTTATTTGTGGAAAGATAATTATATAATATAATTTCGAAAATTTTAATGATGTTTAATCTAGCAAACGTTATGCAAAAGCTAACATTTTTTTAATTAAAGAATGAAGGGCGTCAAATATTTGATGAGTGTGAACATAGATTAATTTTTATGTTTTCGTTACAATTAACAAATTCTGTTAGTTTTTTTTTTTTATTAAAATGTACCTTTTTAGTTAAATTTGTTGATTTTATTTTAAACTACAGACAACTGCTTATTCGTGACCCAGTATTATACGCACATATTTTATCGCAGACAGCTTTTAGAAGATTTTCCGAAAAACTATTATGTTAACATTTTTATATGTATTTCAGCAGGCATTCCCGTCCCATCAAAATGGCAATTGCAAAAATTATTGGCCAAAGATTTAAGTAATTGCAAAACAAGTTAACTTTGATATTATATTACTCGTATCGCATTAATTTTCAAACAGCTTTTCAATTAATTTAAGGCAATATTAAATGCAAACATATCAGTTAACTACTTAACTTTTAAAATTATATGCATACTTAAAACTATAATTTTAAAATGCTGTCAGATGGTGCATGTGAGTACATAAATACAATCATAAAAGTACAGTCCAAATAATAGTTAGAGGGTAGGCACAGTTGAGAATATGTTAACAAGAAAAAAATATAAGTATCTGAAGGTAGTTGTAGAAGGAATAAAAGCAGTTCTACGTAAAACAACACTACGCCACAAAAAAAATTAACCTTAAAAATTATTTTTTAAGCTAATTTGGACGTCTTAATACGAATATGGCACATTTATTTTACAGTTTAAATTTTGTACAATTCACATGAAAAGCTCTCGAGAATTTCGGAAAAATCTAATATACACAACTCTAGAAAAACACGACTTTCGCGAATATCTCGAAAACCCTTCTTGAGAGAAATAAATAAGTGCCATATTCGCGTTTTGCCGCCCCGGTCTTAGAAAACATCTTATTTTTGAGGTTATGGCAAAAAGTTTAAAATTGTTAAACCAGTGTAAAACTAATAAAATCTGTTGTCTTAAAGTTATTTCTGGCATTTTTAACCTCTTCGAGTTTTTTCCAGACTGCATCCTGCAGTCTATTAAGTATCGGATAAATATTACTTTACAAGGTTCTTTTTAAAATATTTTATTTTTGACCATTTATAAATTATCCTGAGTATAGTAGAAGCGGCAACAAAAATCAAATGTTATAACCAAACCAATGTGTACCACATTAAATACACAGCTTTACTAGCACAATGAACAACAGATACATACTTCCAATAAACAGAAACGATACCTAAATATAAAGGAAATTTCTACCAACTTCAACACAATTGGAGACCCCTTTTAAATAAATAAGCATGTACTGCTCTGTTTTAAATTTATCTTATTACATTTTTGTTACAAACACATTTACTTATAAACTACATATACATATACATATTTAAAATACATTGACAGCGTTGATTTTACTTGCATTATAAAATACTAAAATAATTGCTATAAAATCTAGTCTTTAATGCTACTAAACTAACGGCAACAACAACCATCGCCAACAAGTACTACCAGTGATGATGACGACGATGATGGTGTTGACGATGGTTGTTGTGGCTTTGATTTTTTTTTTCTTTCTTTTTCTATTTTACCATCAACATGTTAATGTTTCACCACTTTATGATATTTTCACAAGTTTAATTGATTTTAAGTTGAAATATTTATATTCTGTGCTGTCGTCTTTGCTTTGTATTTTGATGATGTTGCTGTTGTCGAGCTGTTTATAATTTTTAATTTTAATTTCTCTTCTTCTTGTTAATTTCATTATTTGCTGCATGCATTCAGGCTGGCATGACAGTCGGTTAGTCATCCACTTTATATTTGGTTTTTAAAGTAAATTAATTTCATGCAATTTTATGATGTTGGTGATAAAATCACTTGAGTAGGGTGAGAATTTGTATGTGAAGCGAGTGAAATAGTGTAGTGGGATGGATACCAAATAATTATAAAATAATAATGTAGTCATGTTGTTGAAAACCTTTTGGAAATTACTTGACAAGTTAAGCAATTAAAAATGCTTTTTTATACAAATATATATGATTTATGAAGGCTCTACACAAATTGCTAGAGCGACTTGATAACTGTGATAACACAAGGGAACAAAATTGAACTTTTTTGTGCGGCCTGCAACTTTATTGAAAATTTTAACTAATTTGCGGTCGCTGATTTCAAATCTAATCTCCATCAGCTCGCATTTTTAAGTTACAGGTACTTATCGTAAGGGTGGTTGAATTTCAAGGGCCGATTTTAAACGTCAAGATTTTTTTTGCATTTCATTTGACATTTCTCAGTTTCAGACTAACTAAATTTGAACCACGTAAAGATATGCAATCGAGCAACGCGTTAAAGTTGTTCAGGCTTATTATGAAAATGGGCGTTCAAATCAAAATGCATATCGTGCACTTCGTGATTTCTTCGGTCAATTTAATCGTTTAGATGTGCGTAGAATCGGAAAAATTGTGCAAAAATTTGAGCAAATCGGGTCTGTAGGAGATGTGAAAATACCAGTGCACGCTCGCATAGCTTGTACTGCAGAAAAAATTGCTGCTGTTCGCGAAAGTGTGGCTGAAGAGCCGTCCATCTCAACTCGTCGTCGTGCCCAACAATTGCACCTCTCACGCTCGCAAGCCAGCAACAATTCAAGAGCTAAAGGATGCGATAATTCGGCACATTAACGGCATAGAGGTGTGCCACCGAGGCCGATTTTTTGAAATTCATACCTTTACTCAATTGCGAATAAAAGCGAAACGCGTGCATCGATTTTTATGATCTTTGTCTCATTTTGCTCATAGGTTATGTGACTTTGCGAAAAAATAACTAGACTTGAAACTTTTTTCCATTTTGGATTTTTTATGTATTTTTAAAAAAAAAATTTTAATTTTTAGGCAAAAAATAATTTTTTCCCTTCATACATTCATTTTTAACTTCGAAAGTGTTACTTGTATAGGAAAACAATATATGACCAGATTAAGGGAATTGTAATTCTTAATTTTTTAAAATTTATTTTAACTAAATTGGGCTAGTGGTTGTCGAGCTATGTCAAACAACAGGGCCTAAAACGTGATAAATTCCCCTATACGATAGTACTAACTTCAAATCGATACTAACTTCAAATCGCAGGTAAGAAGACAAAACGAATGATGCAGAAATTCTTCTTTTTGGGTCTAATTTCACATACAGTTCACAGAATTGAGTTGGCAAATCATGTGTTGTACTGTGTAATTGAACCATACTAATATTATCATAATAAAAAGAAATGACAATAATTTCCTAAATAGCTTGTGTTTTATTCAAAATCAACATCGGCCCTTAAAATTTAACCACCCTTTATTTTTGACTTTTTTCCAAAAATTAAAAGTTAAAAAAATCATAACTGTACTCTTCATTAAGCGATTTTCAAAAATAAAATGTAATTGTTAGCTTTAAAAAACAGTCAAATTTTTGGATATCACCAAAAAAATGGCAACCATTACTTGTTTACTAGGGTATTCATTTAATCGACCTTTTGCTTTAATCGGTTAATCGCTCGATTAATTACCCGAGGTTTTGGTTTAATCGGTCAATAATCGGTTAATTTTGTTTTTGATCGGTTAACCGATTAATAAAGCTCTTTTCATAAATTAAGTAATTTCAATATATAGAAATTCATTAAATTTTGATTATTTGGAGTTTATTAGTAAAAAAACAATAACATACGCAACATTAAAATTCTTGAACTAAAACGAGCAAACAAAAAAAACAATTCATAAATATGTAATATGCATTTTTCAATTAATACATAATTGGGGGATTTACAAGGTGTGCTATCAAGTCATATCGTCATAATGTCCTACATAAAATTTTTAAAATTGCTTAAAATAAATATTGTTGTGTTTCAAACAAAATAAAAATTTTAATGCAGCGCTGATTGATTCCTCATAACTGCACAGTAAAAATATAAATTATTAGCGGTAGCCCACAACAGTCATATCGTCAAAACTTGACTTAGAAATAATTTTTTCACTTATCGTAGATGAATATCTAATTTCTCAGTCCTTTTTCAGGATTGCTCTAAACATATAAAATATTCCATTATGCCCTTAGAGTCTGTTTTAATTTTTAAAAGTGTTTAACACTTCTAGTTGTTTCGGTTAATTTTGTTAAAACAATGTTATGAGAAGGTATGAGAAGAAACAAATAACTAAACACATACGTATAAAAAGTACGTGAAACAAAAAAGAGTGTTGGCAATCAAACATTTAACTCATTTTTCGCCACATTCCTGTTGATTGAACATTGAAATCAGTTGGCGGAAAATGGGTTGAAATAAAGATCACAGAACACCTTTGTTTGTATGAAAAAATATTTTCTAAACACAAACCTTTTGTATATGAGACGAAACAAATAATTAAAAACACAAAAAAATATGTTATAATACTACAAAAAATTAAAAATTTTATTACATCGGTTAATCGGTTAATCGACTGAAATTAACCGATTAATCGTTAATCGAAAAAAGCCAATTTGAAATTAACCGATCAGTTAATCGGGTAGTAATTAATCGGTTAACCGATTGACGGTTAACCGAATGAATACCCTATTGTTTACGCAAAAAAGAAAAAAAAATTTTTATTATAAAAAATTATGAAAAATCAAAAAAGGGAAAAGTTTAAGTCTTATTACTTTCACCTTAAGTTACATAACCTATGAACAAAACAAGACATAGATCAGAAAAATCCATTAACGCGTTTCAATTTTATTAAGTGAAGGTACCTCATTTTTTAGTGAAAGAAAAAGTCCATAAATAGAACAGTAAATTGTGAGCGAATTCTAGAGTTGGTCACCGATTACAATAAAATGAAGCTCATTTGATTCGAAATGTGTTTAACTAAAACTGTGACTTTTGGCGCATTTAAATTTTTTATGAATTTTTAAAGAAAAAAGTTTTTTTTAAATTATTTTTTTTTTCAAAACTTTAACGATATCTCTGAAACTACTGGGCAAATTAAAAACCAATGTAAGCACGGCTTAATGATAATCAGGGGTGTTCTGGAAATCGAAAACGCAAAACGCAAGAATTTGGAAGTTGTTTTTAATACACTTTTAATCAAATTTTTATAATTTTTGTTATGAAATTCTGTTTAATAGAGAAATATTTGTAAAATATTTGTCATAAAATTCATTTATCACAGAAATCTTATTAAAAAAAGACGTTTAAAATTCTTGCGTTTTGCGTTTTCGATTTCCAGAACACCCCTGAATATTGTTGTCGAATTCGAATTTTTGTTTAACTGTATATAGTGAACCGTTTTCAAGTTATTCACATTTGTGTAGTGAAAGTGCCTTAATTTTGGACATAACGGTATATCTCGAAAAGTCGAGCTTATAGAGAAAAATTGAGATTTGATTAGAAATCAATGACCTGAAATTAGTAAAAATTTGCAATAAACTTCCAGGCCGCAAATCGACTGTTCCCCAGTGTAATTTTCTAGAGCGATAATATTGGCAGGTATATAAGGAATGTTCCCAGTAAAAACTTCGCTTACTTTTTCAAAATGAAGAGCTTCTTGCACTCATTATTAAGTAGCTCTCTTCTATAACTACTTCCATAACAGCTTCTATAACTTTTTTCTTGATGTATTAAGGTAAAAAAATAATGACTTACTTTTGAATACGTTAATTTTTGGACATCCCTTGTAAAATTCATTGGTTCTTTCAGTAGAATTGTAAGAAGTGCTTTTATTTTTTTCTGATTTCTCAACCCATTATTTGGTAGGTGAAGTTTTTACTGGGTTTTGGGCAAAAAAAATTTTTTTTTGTAGAAAAAAATTTAATTTTTTTTTGTTTTACTATAAAAGTAAAATTTTAGCAAACTTTTTTCTTATACAGTATTTGTCCAATTGACAACTCTTTATTAAATATTTGGCTGGACTTTTTATCTTAAAATTTTTCTTTCCTATGAGATCTAGAAACGTTTAAAAAGAGCAATTCATTTTATATAAATTTCATACTTCGTCTTCAGTCGCAATGTTGGAAATTTTTTTTCCTGTTTTATATCCCAGTAAAAATTTCGCTTCCTTTTTTAAAATGAATAGCTTTTTTCACTCATTATTTAGTAGATTTCTTCAATAACTGCTTACATAACGACTTATTTCTTGATGTATGTAGGTAAAAAAAATAATGACTTTCTTTTAAATGCGTTCATTTTGGGGCATCCCTTGTAAAATTCGTTGGTTCTTTCTGTCGAATTGTAAGTAATGCTTTTCTGATTACTCAACACATTATTTGGTAGGCAAAGTTTTTACTGAGATGTGTATACTCTACACCACAAAAGGTGAGGAGGGTACTATGCGTTTGCACAGGCTTAAAACATTAAATGTTAATTTAAAATTTCCTTCACATTGTATAAAGCTGTTTTCTATTTAAAGTTTTCAAGCATTTTGTTTGAATATCCCAGTAAAAACTTGGCTTACTTTTTCAAAATAAATAGCTTTTTTCACCCATTATTTAGAAGCTTCCTTCTACTACTACTTTCATAACAACTTCTATAACTACTTTTTTCTGAATGTATATAGGTAAAATAAGTAAAATTAGTCACTTGCTACTACTTTCATAACAACTTCTATAACTACTTTTTTCTGAATGTATATAGGTAAAATAAGTAAAATTAGTCACTTGCTTTTGAATGTGTTCATTTTTGGACATCCCTTGTAAAATTCATTGCTTCTTGCAGTAGAATTTTAAGTAGTGCTTTAATCTTTTTCTGATTACTCATTATTTATTCATTATTTATACACATTATTTTGTAGGCAAAGATTTTACTGGAATATTTTTGCAGTTGGATAAATTGTTTTACAAATAAAAGTTATTATTATTATTGAGGTTTTTTTTCCTCACGGGCTAATCATTTTTTTTTTTAACTTCATTAGGGGAAATTTTTATTCCATAATAATCTAGCGACAAATAGATAATAGTTTTAATCAATATTAGAACTTTATATGTATAATATCACAGTTTAACCTATGAATTAGTGGTTATAATTGCATTACACGTTTTAACTATTTAATATTAAAAACTGGACTACATGACGCAGAAATAAATAATTAATTAATTAAATACAACACAAACGCTGAAGTCAAGCTTAATGTTTATATCACAGAACTATAACTTATTTTAATCATTACCTATTGCAGCGGAGTATTGCAGTTTTGTATTATCCTTATCTTCTTTCGTTTTATATTTATTCATTATTAAAGATATATAATTTATATGGCTTAACAAATTTTTTCAATTCGTTTTTATTAAATAAAATAAGATTAATTAAAGCCCATAATGCTACATCATTCTTCCTTAAAATCTATTATTAAACCAAACACATTTAACTTGTCTTTCTTTTGAAAAGAAGAAAAAAAAATTTTTTTGTATATATGTATGTACTTTAACAAATGTCAAGTTGTCACACACCACATAAAATCGAAATGTTAAGACACTCAATCACAAAACCTTTCTGAATATTTAATTTCTTCCATACATTTTAATGACAAAGAACAACACAACATCTTGAAATATAAGATTCTTAGCAAAAAAAAAAAAAAAAAAAAAAATTAATAATACAAAAATTAGAAAAAAAGCGAAACGTAGAAAACAGAAATGATGAATTGTTTTCAATTTCATTTCAAAAAGTAATCAAAAGAGGAAAAACAAACACACACACACAAAACTGTCACTGTCGTATCTTGTCAATTTTGCAATTACACACAAAACCGAATTGTTGTTCTTCAAGATGACACAAGATGATAATAAGCAAATATTTCAAATTGAGCCAAACAGCCAGCCAACCAGCCACAAATAACAACAACTAAAAAAAATCTTTTCAAAAATTAAATAATGATAAACTACAATAAAAATTGTGAGAGTGAGTGTGTGTTTATAGTCATTCATATAATAATGCTGAGATTTGATTTGACAGTTAACAGCAGCTGCTACTGTCCACTTAAATCATTGTCACTTAATGCCGCATCACATCACATCACAACCCATCACTATCATCCATCCAAATCAACATCAGTTTTTACTCAGTTTGTTGCCTTCACAATGAATGTGGTTCGTATGATGAGTATACGAGATATTGCTGTTATTATTGCTACAACTGCTGCTGCTGCTTTTTCTGTTATTGCTGACTTAGCTACTGCTGTCAGTTGGTCTCTATTTGAGTGTATGTCTATCTGTGTGAGTTAAGTTTTCCGTGCTGTCTTGTCTTTCATAGAAACACAAACAACAAAAAGGAAGAATGCTCTGAATAAAAGTGACATTCTCTTGAAAACTTGACAACTCTCATCCTTGTTGGGGTTTTGCTATGATATCATTGTCATTTTTGTAATTATTATCCTTTCGTCTCTTCCCCTTCCAATGTTGCTGTTGTTTTTTGTGTCTCATACTGTCATTGAGTTGAGTGAAAAGTTACATCAGTTGTGACATTATTATTGTGTGGAAATTGTGATGAATAACTTTGGTTAAAAATATGAGGTTTTTTGTTCATTTAATTGATTTGGGATTGCTGTAATTATTCACCAGCCAAATGATTAAGGACAAGTGTATGTAAAGAGGAATTCACGTCCAAATTATTGAAAATCATTTCACACTAAAATTTCAACTGCCAGGATAAGGATTTTTTATATAAATTTTCAATATAAATTGTTAAACTCTGCACCACATGAAAAATTTATATAAAATCAAACTTAAATATCGTAACTTTAACTTGCAAAAGGCGGATCTGACATAAATTTTTTTAAGTTTGAGACATGAAACTTGATATAAAAAAAAGAACAAGATTTTGTTTGTCGTGCTTTGATAAAAAAATAATATACAAAAAAAGCTTAAGTATAATTTTAGAATTATAAGAAATGTAGGGCCACTTATATTTATAAAACTATACATAAGTTTTTTTTATATTTTGTTTTATCAAGTTTTATGTCTCAATCCTATGTTTGGGACTTTTACTTCAATATATTTCTAGTCTCTATTGAAAATTTTGTATTTGATGGAAATAAAAAAGTGGGGTTGGCCATATATTTGACCCGTTTATGCGCCCCGTACACGGTTCAATTCAGTTGTCAACTTCATCAACTGAATTGAAAGATTTTAAATTTATTTTAAAATTTTATGAAATAAAAGACAATTTTTAAAATCCTTTACTAAAAAATAATTTGACAGTTGATCGAGAGACTACACACAGAAAAAAATATCAATGTTAAATTAACATGGCGCAATGTTGATTGAAAATCATAGTAAATATCTGTCAACGTATGGACTTTATTTAAAATGATCTTAGTTTCATAGTTATTTTAAATGAAAAATTTTAAAATAAAATTCTTCAATATTAAAACCATAAAAACCAGTTTTACTTCTTTTGTATAGAAAAAACAACAACACTATAAAAAGAATGACATAATTTTGTTTTTTTTTTCATGTTTAAAAAATATATAAAGAGAAAAAATTCCCGTATTCTTTTTGTTAAAATTATCTAGTTAAACAGTACATCAAATTTTCAAAATTTAATAATGACGAAACTCATATCGGGCCATTCTACAAACAAAGGGTAATACAAAAAAGTGAAACATGTGTTACAGGAAAATAAATAATTATATCCTCGCTTTCTCTGGCCCCGCGGGTAAGTTTTTTGAAATATGCTTAAATTAATGCATGTGTTGTCTCTAAAGATTCTTCTCACTGTTATTTCACACTCAAACCCATTTGATTCTACATGAAACTCACCTTGTTTCAACTTGAAATAACTTTCATTCAACGTGATTCAGATTGTTATTTCAATATAAATGACATTACACTCTAAATTTACTCTAAAGAATAAACTGTTGTTCGCAAGTTATTGTAAAATCATGTTAAACTAATATGAAGTAGCTATGAAGCAAAATCACTACCAAAAACTGTAGAATTAACTTTGCTTCCGACGATTTTACATTGATTTTTTTTCTGTGTGTAGAAATATATTAAAGTAAAAGTCCCATAACTCTCCAGGAGTCGCCCATAAGGGTATAAAATGAATGACCGATCCCAATTAGTTTTTTGTCTTTAACATTTTCTCAAAACATACTTGTCCTTTATCTCCACCCCTTAGGAGGGCTCCAATACAAATATGGCGTTTTATATTATTCTTAAGTTAAACTAAAATTTTTCATATTTCGTGAATAAAATCAAAAGTTGTAGACAGATTTTTATTTTTTATGGCTTGCATCGCCTCGGATAAAATCCCAGACTGTCAACTGTTCTGCAGGAATTATAGAAATTCTTCCTTAGCAAAACTATAAAGATTTTTGCGAGCTTAAGCTTTCTAATTAAATTTCAGATTGTTTCTGCTGGATATATCGAATTACTTCCTTAGCAAAAGCTTAATAGTCCCTTGCGAGCTTTACTTTTTTGAAATTAGGGCGGTACGAAAAGAGATCTGGTGGATAAATACTAGAACGAGATACTTTAGGTCAATGGCCCCTTAGGGCAAAACATTGGTCTTCCCGCGGCAAAAATATTGATACTTTACGATCGGACTGTAAATGCTTAGGTAAGGTTAGGTTAGGTTAGGTTAGGCTAAGAAGGGTTATGCGCCCAAGGGCACACTTCCACTCGGATACCAATATGACCATTGTGAATCCCTTCAAAAAAAGAAAAGAAAAGACAGTAAAGAAAAAAGTATGAGATAGATAGAATCAAGAAATGTAAATGCTTAAGATATAACGAAAAATGTAAAAAGACGACCCCTACGTTCGGCAAAAAATTTTTTTTTCGAAGCCTCCTTGCAAAAATACTTTATATTAGAGGGTTAATGGGGAAACTTTTTTTTTGAGGTAGGTTCTTATGTACATGCTAGTCTATACATTGCAAATAAAATCTTATTTAAAAGGCTACTCAAACATTGGCTAATTGGCTTTAATCGGGAAAAATAGCTTAGTTATGGTGGAACTATGCTTAGATTTTATAAAAATTTACCACTATTCGACGCGTAATTTATTAGCCTTAAGTTTGAGACAAAAAATTGCAAACAAATATTTCGCCGACCTGCTTTATTAATATTAATTGTTTGTTTATTTTATTTATTAAATTTATTTATCACGGTTTTTTGCACTAAATTTAACTTTTTATTAAAATGTTTAAAAAATTGCTTAGTTTTTTCGTCCCAATTTCATATGTTTCATAGAAAAACTGCAAATCTTGTTTTCTTTCTATTCAGTTTTTTGTTGGAATACCTTTTTTTCGATTGATGCGTTACTGAATGCGTGAACCTTAACGAAATCCGGAATAAGGGTGAATTACTCTAAGGTTTTTTTTTTTTTCAATTTTTAAAATAATTTTATAAACTTTTATAAATATCATTTACTTAGCATTAGGTTTTAAGATTTAAAAAAGTTGTGTTTAAAATTCATGTTTTTTTTATACAAAAAATGTTTGTAAATCGGCATAACAGTTATCTAGTTTGTAGTGAAAAACTTCAGTACCCCCTTAAAAAGCAAGCTTCGAAAACCGAAAACCTCATTAAATATGTAATCAGATACTACCTCTTTTCTTCAAGTAATTTATTATTAAAACCACTACAATTAATAATATTTAAAATCACACTTACACAAACAAAACCAGTCTATAGCTAAAAAAAAAATTAAATCTTTTAACTTCAAAACGAAAACATTCAAACAAATGATTTCATTAATCTCTAGCTTCCTTAAATGGTATACTTTAATACTTAAAGCAAAATAGTTCTGCATAATGAAAAACCATAAAATACTTGAAAACAAAATCAGAAGAAGAAAAACTCTACTGAAACTATAGGCAAAAAAAAAAAAAAAAAAAACATTCATACACGATTAAAAACATGTCGATTAGACATCAATTTCACAAATGAAAGCAAAAGAGACACATGCCCGACATCAACCATTAATGAATGTAATACGATGCCACGCAAAGTGCTGGGGAAGGGGTACATAAAGCAAAAAAGGAAAAAAAAAAAAAAACAAAAAGACACGGATGGTTAAGATGAAAAATCTTAAAGATACTGACAGCCAGACAGACAGGCAAACACATACCACTTTGTTGAATGGATTAAGTAAGCAGCGGATGTTTTCGACTCAAATGTGTCCTATACAAAGAATTTATTTGAGATTTAATTTTAATAAATCTGATCTAAATTAGAGCAAAATCATGTCGGCTTTTCGGGGTCCATTTAAAAGTTATGTCTAGCACAGAAACTTTGATGATACACCTTAACCCATACTTGCCTAATGGGTGTTAAAAACCCCAAAAAAAAATTAAAACAGTAAAAAAATTCTAGCAAAGGCCAGATAAAGGATAATTGCAGCAGCTTACGTTTCTATTAAATTGTAGGCATTGATTAACCTAAAAATAACCTAATTTTGGTTTTTGCATTTAGTTATCATATAGGAAAAAGTAATTCGTTTTTAATCTCGGAAAATTCTTGGAAAACTGTTCCCAAATAAAGCACAACGCAAAAAACAAAATAATTTCCGCCAGTTCTAAATAGTCCTAAGCGTCCCATTAGCTATATAAAATAATTAAAAGCGACCTGGCCGACACACGTTGTATTATTAAAATGGATATTTAGCCCTCGAGCACGAATGATCGACGAGCAAAGCTAATTTGCTTTCAAATGGGTTTGTCTAACACTCTCATTGCTTTTCTATATGAATAAAAATTTAAAAAATTTATTTTGGCATAAATAAAAGCCAATTTAAATTTTTTAAAATTGATTTGCAGAAAATAATATTTTTTTGCTATTTTAGAATCATGCGCGCCAACTCCATCGTGCTTGTTGGTCGTTTATTAAATTTTTCGCCTGGCACATTCAGCATATCTACTAGGTATTGCCCTACTCTGTGGACAACGACGACGTTTGGGTAGTTTTCCGATTAAATATGCCTTTTGTGCACCCACAAAATTCACTATGACTTTTCCAGGATGTTCATACGTATTCTGTCTGCTAGATAAAAGAGCATACATTTTAGTTGGATCTCTCAAAATCTGCATTTATGACATTACATTATAAGCTGATGAAAAGGCCAGTAAGTGTCTTTAGTTCAGATTTTGGAAGCAGAAGTAACTTACTAGATTACCTCGGAATAAAGTGACAAATGCTTTAGTTTGCCAAAATCCAGAAGTATTCATCTATAGCTGCGTAAATTCTCGTACGAACCATAATTGTATCGTC
The DNA here is from genome assembly GCA_963931875.1 of Pollenia griseotomentosa. Lineage (NCBI taxonomy): Eukaryota > Metazoa > Arthropoda > Insecta > Diptera > Polleniidae > Pollenia > Pollenia griseotomentosa. The sequence goes on from OZ007561.1 coordinate 184,845,308, forward strand.
TTCCTAATGTAGCCCCAAATTCTTAGTCCACTTTGTATAATAAAACCACTTAGCGGCAGAATTTGAAGCTGAATTTCTGTTTCTACAACGCAATCCGCAGGATAATAACGTAGCTCGAAGCTAATTAATGAAATTTGAAGCGTTAAAATAATTTATCAATTTATCGCACACTATGGTTTTGTTTTTCATAAATCAGGGGCGAATTATGACATTCGATATCGATCGGAACTCCTAATTTGACCACAGTTCATAAATAAAATGTATTGCGACCACGAAAATTTCGTTTGCGTCTCTGTCTTCTATAAAAGTTGTAAAACTCAATTTGATAACTAAATTGCCCTTGTGTTAATACCCGGGTACCATGGTACCCACTTAGGTATATTAACATGAAAAAAATGTATTAAGAATTAAAATTTTTAAACAAGCTTCTGGATCGTCGTTATTTAATTTAAAAGAAAGCGAGTTCAGATTCTAGATTAATTTTTTTGCTCCTTTAATACTCAAAAAAGTTAGCTTAAACTTTAACCATCGCAACATGCTTAACCGGGTACCCCGGTACCCAATACAATACAATACACTATATGGGATAACAGAAACACGTTTGAGCTGCTCAAAAAATTCAATAAACTAAATTCTGTATCATACAATTACAAAAGTTAAGTTTCCAAAGCGTAAGTAAGTACATACCAAAAATGTTCAACTGTTATACTACCAAAAATGTTCAACTGTTATACTAAAATATACTGTCCTGTAGCCCGTTTCTGTATATCTCACATCGTAAAACTCTTCGCATGAAACGTGTGAATTGCAACAAAAATAGTGTGAAATGAAACAAAAAATGGTTTTTCTCACGCAAGTGCTTCTGTATCTTTTTTTTGCGAGAATTATCTGTCATTTAAATAATTTTCCAGCAATTATTGGAAGGATGCGAGAAAAAGTGTTTCTATAACCATATTTTGCGAAAAGTTTCTTTCAAGAACTGTCAAAATAAGTCACATTTGAAATTGGTGGCGAGAAAAACAAAATGTAGATATTTTGAATTTAAAATATGTTTATATACCAAGGTATATTTACACAAGGTAGACTCATTTAGGAGTGTAGACATGCTGCTCTATAAATGGAGCCAATTTGTCAAAATTGTCTTCATATAAAACAAAAACAATTTAACGCACACATGTACAAATTTTGGCTCATATACACGCAATTTGACGTTTTGGCTCCAACTAGGGGTAAACAGCTGACAAACATATGGGCCAACGAGTTTACCTTGTGTAAATATACCTTGTTTATATACTATTTTTTTAAATAAATAAAAAATAGAAGGAATATAAATGATAAATGCATAATTTATATGATGAAAATAAACAAAAAACAATTGTTATATTTTGTTAGTTTAAATTTTTGTTAGCCTTTTCTTGTTTTGGTTTTAATCAGTGCTGCCAGATAAATTTGTGTCAAAATCGTCAATTTCCTGAGAAAAAAATTAAAAAGATCGTCTTTTTTGTTTTAAAAATCGTGCAATTTAAAATCAATTTTAAACAAATTTGTTTCGACTTTTATTAAAAAATAATCAAACAAAAACATAGTTAAAATTCATGGGTATTTAATAATTATTATTTAATAATTGAGATATAAATCTTTAATTTACCTATTCCTATAATCTTTTTCTTTTTTACCTGAAATAGACTTAGTAGAATACCTTGTAGTTAAAATTAAAAAAATCGGTTCATAAATAAACGGGTTAAAGACCCAGTAAAATCTTCGCCTACAAAATAATATGTTAAGTAATCAGAAACACATAAAAGCACTACATACAATTCTACTGAAAAACTAATGAATTTTACAAGGGTTGTGCCAAAAAGAACAAATTCAAAAGTAAGTCATTTTTTTTATCTTAATACATCCAGAAAAAAGTAGTTATCGAAGTTCTTATGGAAGAAAGCTATTTAATAACGAGTGAAAGAAGCTATCCATTTTGAAAAAGTTTTTACTGGGAGACAAACAAATTTCTTTCTTGCCGGAATAATGGTTTTGGCACAAAAGTGTACATATAAGATAAGAATATCAAATATCAATCATATTTTGTATATGTATATAAGAAGTATTTAATGTTCAAAATAAGCCAAGTCGGTCTATTACTTTCCCTCGAAATTTTGCTTTTGCTGATACATTTTTTAGGGAAGAAACAAACAATTTCGAGGACAATTTTCACAATAGGGATAAATATAAAAATTTAAGCAGCCTTGTTTCTAAAGGTATCTTTTTTTTCTAATAAACAAACATATACAAATATTTACAATTATCTTATTTCGAAGACTAATGCCTGTAATTTCTACAAATAGATATCTAGTGGTGTTCATACCTAACAGTTATCTTTACCTATCCGGTATCACTATTGTGGTAACTTCAACGTTAATTTTGCCCACGTGAATTAACTACCGAAAATCGATGGGGTAAAATACATTACACTTTAACCCGTAGGTTAGAAATACGTTTTAAAATTATGAAAACCATAGATACCTATACACAGCTAGATACCTATTTGTAGAAATTACGGGCATAAGGGGCTTATAGTGTAAAACGCAACGCCAACAATTTCATTAAAAGCAAAAATAAAATCAAAAATATTTTATAAATTTGTTGTTGCTTTCTACAGACATTCATATTTTTTTTTTTCAATTTTCAACGCCACAAAATAGAAGTGTTTGAAATTTAAAAATTCAAGATGAATTTCTATAGAAAGTAACAACAAAATTATAAAATATTTTTGATTTTGTTTTTGCTTTCGTCTTTTTTTTAGAAAAAATTATCAAAACGTCACTTTGTTAAAATCGGAACAAAAAATCGTCAAGATGACGATAACTCGTCAAATCTGGCAGCCCTGTTTATATTATATTTATTTCTTTTGTTGACGTTTCGCTTTTATTTGACACTTAATTACTGGAAATATTCCAGTATAAACAGAATTTGTTGTGCCTGTTTTCGCATTCAAATACAGAAACACTTTTATCTCATAAATCGAGAAACGATGGAATTTTTTGTTTCACACTTCATGTAAGAAATTTTACAATGCGAGAAATACAGAAACGAGCTACTGTATAAAAAATTTAAAATTTTAGCCGTAATGCAATACAATGTTAAAAAATCACATTTTAACATAAATATAATTTAATACGCTTAAAAAGTTTAAACATTTAATTTTATTTAATAAAAATGTGGATTATAAATACATTATAGTATATGGGTACCCGGGTACCCCGGGTGCTAAGCAATATGGATAAGGTTGGGTATTAACACAAGGGTTAAAGACAGTTTTCCGCTTATTTTAAACATTTTTAAATTTTGAGTTGTGCCTGTTTTTGCTTTAGTGTGCGGTATGTTTTCTGGGTATTTAATTTTTTTGTTCCCAATCGAAAATACACGCTGATTTTGCATATCCGAATTTAAAGTTTAGCGCAGTAAATGGATTGTGACTAGCATAACAAACAGACCTTCCATTGACATTAATATCATTTTTTTTTGCATAGCACTGTGACTGGGATACAGAATTAGAATCCAACATAATCGGTTGAGTAGGAAAAGAGTTACGAATCCATATGTGGAATAACATCCCTAAAAATGTATATTTCAAAAACTAACATAAATCATTAACAGAATGCACCGCTTCTTATTTAACTTTAAAAAAATTCGCTTTATATGACTTGAAATCGTACAACTGAATTTCGTGAAGATCGGTCCATCTTTTACCGTAGGCCCCAAATAAAGCCCACTATCGGAAAACGCTTTAGTACGCCTTAAGCCGTAACGAATAACTCTACTTTAGTAAAGCTTAGTCTATCATAGTTTCATAAGATAAGAAATCTCACTGTCTGACTTTGAACAGATCGGTCTACAATTCACGATACACCCCGTATGAAGGCCGCTCTCGGAAAAAGCTTTAGTACGTCTTAAACCGTAACGAATTAAGCTATTGTAGCAAAATTTGATCTGCCATAGTTTCATAAGATTAGAAAACGTAACTTTGTGTAGATCAGTCTACAATTTATAATAAAGTTCGCTCTCAAAAAGCACTTTAGAACGACTAAAACAGTAATAAATAACGCTATTTTAGTAAAATTTGGTCTATCTTTGTAAGATTAAAAATCAATCTGGTAAATTTTGGTGAGGAGCATAAAAAACCGACTCTCGTAAAGTAAAACACTTTAGTACGCGTTAAATCTTAAAAAATAATGTTATTGTAGTAAAATTTCGACAAATTTCTTGAGGATTGGTACATGATTTACTTAACCAATAAAAATTCTATCGTTTTGCGAAGCACTAAAAGTACATTAAAAAAAATAAGCGCACAATTATGCGCTACGTAATAAGACATACGGAAATACAGTTAAATTCAACATTTTTTATTTTTCGAATTTATTCTATGAGTTACATTTCAGTTATGTATTTTATAAAGCTTTTTTTTTTTGTAATAGTTCTATTCCTTAAATTTATAATATAAAGTAACCTGCGAAAGGAGATAATTCCTAGTTTCTATTTGTTAGAAATACAGTTAAGTAAGTTAACGAACTCTTAACAAGTTTAATTAAAAAAAAAACATTTCTAGAGCCACGGTATTCCCTTACTACGAACCCGGTTTGTAAGGGAGAATACTAAAAAAAACCTGTAAAAACACATTTAGTGTCTAAAGCTGATGGCTATGTTCGCCAGTTTTTATTTGCGTTGAATTAAGCGCTTTTTGTGTCAAAAAAGTATTGCTTTAAAGTGGGAACTCACCATGTAAAATTCATCCCTTCCGTAGGCGAAATGGTTAGCGAAACTCTTACATTTCTCCCTTACAAACCTGCTTTGTTTGAAGCTCAATTTTTTATTGGGTGACGTCTTATATAAAGCTTACTTTTGATATAAGCTTTAATGCGCCTAAAATCGTAACGAATTTGTATACTGTTAGATCATTTGTTAGTAATATTGGCTTATACTTTTTGATATAAATCCCAATTCTGCACTTTTCTTACTCTCGGTGGAGGGTATCAAAAATTTGGCATATGGGTACCCCTGAAATTGGTCTTTTTTAAAATTATTTTGAACTTTACACTTTAAGCCTATTTCTATCACTTTTGCCATACATCCCCCGATTAGTAAGAAATATATGACTCGACTTTGATCCTAATTATTCGACTTCAGTAATGTAGGGTCTTTAAAAAAACTCATACACACACACAAGCTTATTAACTCGGCTGTCAGTGTATGGCAAACACAAAATAAATAAATTTCTTATTCAGAATGAGTTAAATAACAAAGATACAAGCAACATTAATATAATATCCTGCTGTTGTTAAGTTGCTTATTTACTTTAGTTGGCTTCTCGGTGCTCAGGTATGTGTCCCATGTCAAGATGACCAGCAAAACAACAACAGTAACAAAACAAACAGCTACAATATCGTTCAACGTTCAACTAAATAGCCTGAGTGGAACGCTTGTAGAGTCCATGAAAGTTTATAACTAAAAAAAAACCACCAAGTATGCAGCCATCTAATTTATGACTTAATTATCGGGCCATATTTAATGTGTCAAATAAACTAAAGTATAAAACTATACCATACAAACAGAATCACAAATACACACACTAACACTTACTTGCATTGAGATGGTCTGAGATTTTTTTTTTTTGGTTTGGATGTTTGTACGAGTAAATATGCGGCAGCCAACATCAGTGGTGTCTCTTAGTTGGTGTTATCTGGACTTATTAAGCATTGGTTTTATTGTTAATGTTGTTGCTGTTGTTATTAAATAAGCTACAAGTCAAATTGCCTTGTTGGAGTCCATTTGTTGGTAAATATGTGTTGGATTTGTTGTCTCCCTATCTGACTGTCTGGCTTGGTGGCTGTTCGTCAGACTGTCCCATATGATTATGATGGCAACGACAATTATTTACAGTGGTTTTAATTGAGAGTTTTGCAATAAATAAATCTGTGTTAGTGTTTTTTTTGTAACCTGTGGTAAATCAGCGATCGATCATTTAATAAAATTGGGCAGTGCGATTTTTTGTCATATAAATTCAATCAAATTTAATTATTTGTCTTATTTCCATATTTAAAATCAGGCTAAAATTCATTAAGTTTAATTTTCATTAAATTATTTTTATGACGAAAGGAATTTTTCAACATAAAATTAATTAAAATTTATTGATAATTTTCATTCTTGACTGACCGGGAAGTTGAAACCAAGTTCACGGACAGGTTGATTTGACATGTTTCGATAATAGCCACAATATATCTTCAGAAATCTTTGCCGTTTAACATTTACAGCCATTGACGACAGTGAATAGTCAAAGATGAATCTTTAAATTAAATGGTATTTTTACTTTGGTAGATCGAAATTAGCTTTCAATGATTATCTATTTTAATTGGCGGTGAGTGTTTAACGGCAAAAATTTCTAAAGAGATAGTGTGAAACAAGTCGAAACATGTCAAATCAACCCAAACTGTAAAAATCTTAAATCAATTTCTCTAGAATTTTGCCAAAAAAAAAATATATATATATGTATATACAATTGTTTCCCCCTTTGTAGTATAAAGCTAAGATCCCAATATCGGCTCAAATAGCACAATCTCTGACGATTATTATCGTGGTTTATCGGGGCACATTTAAAAACATTGCATTATATATTCTTGGATGGTTCCATTACCGTCGCACATTGTGACAATTTTTTTCGGGTCATATCCGTCAAAACTTAATTGCGACAATAATCGGTACAATGCAGTCACACTATCGCGCTATTTGGACAAACAAATTTTTTCTTTTTTTTGTTTATTTTCTTGTTAACAAACAACAACGCAAATCGCTGAATTATCTAGAAATTCGCAAAATTATTTGTCTAAATAATCGATTTCTATTTCCTAAAAATTTTTAATAATATATTAAAAGAAAAAATAAAATATTCATTCTATTTTATTAAAACTTACTGCAGATCGTGTTTTTTTATACGTGTTGTTTTGTAAACAGATGTTTAAAAACCAGGGATGGCAACATCGGCACAACTGCAGTATCTGTTCAAAGCGATTTGTTTTCTATTGTTCAACAGTACAAATGTCTTATTCAGAGTTTTAATATATATTAATATTAGACAAAACAAAAGTATTTTTGCTACAATTAAGCACAAAAAAGTCAAATTTCAGTGGCCAGTTGGCGTAATTTCAAAATTTTGTTTTGCCATCCCTTGTATCGGCGCTGATTGTCGACTGTGATCGCAGCTGATTGTCGACTGTGATCGCCGCACAAGTGGCCGAAAAAATCGGTGCATATTTAACAATTTGTTTGCTACACACTGTGCAAAAGGGTGTTCACATTATCGGCGCAACAAGGTTAATTTTGATTGTCTACAGCCAGCACAATTTCGGCTCAGATTGCTGCATTTTAAAAAATTGTGACCGTTCACACTATCGGCACATGAAATTCGACAAAAAATGATACATTGCGCCGATAGTGGGATCTTAGCTCAAGACTACACATTAAAAGAAAACTGTTTTTTGTGTCTCTACTGAAAATTTATAAATTTAGAGTTGACCCTCTTTAGAGGAACAAGTGTGAAATAAACTGTTTTTTGATTTGATAATTCAAAAAATTTAAATTCCTAAAATTTATGTACATTCAAATTTTTAAACAAAATAATGGATAGTGCAAAACTAATAACTTTGTAATAAATAGCTGATAAGTTACTACCGAAAAAGTGAATATTAATATTTTGTAACAGAACAGAAATTAAAGACTAATTCTATCTTAATAATCTACAACATTTCCGAATTTTGTTGATAGACGGCAAAAAATTTCCCATCCAGCATTAAAGGCTAGTTTGCACTATTATACTTTGTATTAATACATCTGATCGTGTGAATGCATTTGTGATGAAAATGACAAGTATTATGAAAAAAAGTTTGACATCCCATACGACTTCATCGTTTTTTGAAAAACGAAAAACTCTAATGTGTGAGTATTTATACTTTGTGTGATGGTGTGAACATAAACTGTTATGTAAAATAAGATTTTTTGACAGTCGCATCAAAACTCATTAGATTTCTATCTCACAAAGTTTTATTGAATACGTAAGTTTTGTGAGATAGTGTAAACTAGCCTTATGGAAGCTAAATCCGTTAAGAGGCCAATTTTGTACTCTTCATCGCTTTACCAAACCCTTTCGGAAATTTTTTTTGAAAACGACGCAAAACTTGCCATACAAATTTAGGATGGCCTAGATTGACACTAATTAAATGTCAAAATATATAAAAAAAAAAATATCAAGCCGCTTAACGTGCTTTTGCTTGCAAAAAGAAAATAAAAAAAAAATAACCAAAGATGATTTGCGTAAAAAAAAAACAAGATGCTAAAGACGAATACGAAAACGCATTAAAGAGTACCAATCACTCGATTTGCTACCAGTTTTCTTTTGCACCCAGTGTTGCCACTGAAGAATTCGGATATTACACATGACTGTGTACCAAATTACACATACAAATCAAAAAAGTAACTTTGATAGAATGAATTCAACTTGCAAAACCTTATTGATATTCCTTATTTTCAATTTAATGGTTAGGTTTTTTTACACATTTATTATAATTAAATTACAATAAATCTTAATTGTAAAGCACTAGCTACTAACGGCTATCGGCTCTTAGGTACTAATAAGTAGGTAGCTAACTAATTGCTGTAGTAGGAAAGAACTGGATGAACATGTATGAAAGCACGTATTGCGCAGTATAAAAAATAATAATCTAAAATCTCTAAAATTTACACACGTTATTAAATACCGCAAAAAACAAAAGTCAAACAAACTTAAATCAAAATCGACAGCTTATGTTAAACTTTATTTCTTCAAAAATGTTTCAACATTTATTTCCCGGTCTACACATGGACATATGCTGTTAGTCTGGGTTTACACTATGAAAGTCTTCTTGCAGATAGTTTATGTTTATTGTTGAGCGGGAAAGAGAACATGCTATGGAAAGTGAAAAAGTCAGGATTGAAAAAGCAAGTTCGACTGTGATGGAAACTGAAAACAATTACCAAAACTTAATGTTCGAAAAGCAAATCATTAAATGAAAAAAAAGAACTTAAATTAAAATTACACACAGATTACACTTGAAACTGCAATAGATAATAGCCCCCCAGTTGGTCGTATTAATTATAGGATTAAACAAAAAACGCCATAAGTATTAAAGCAGGCACAAAGTTGTCATTTTTTTATGTTGTCGTTCCAATTAAAAACTATTTGGAAATCAAGGAATGGGTAGAGTATCAACTCAACTACACCTCTGTCCTTTCCGATTACACATTTGTTTCGACTTACGCAGATCCCCCTGCTGGTATTCTCTTCATTTCATTGTTACTCTTTTTCTGATTCTCAAATGACAAGAAGTTCGTTCTAGAAAGTTGACGTAGGTCAATACTCCCAGAAAAAACTTTGCTTACTTTTTCAAAATGTATAGCTGCTTTCACTAATTATATAGTAGCTTTCTTTTATAACTTCTGCTGTAAATAATTTTTTCAGGATGTATGTAGGTAAAACAATAATGACTAATTTTCGAATGCGTTTATTTTTGGACTCCCTTGTAAAATTCACAGGATCTTTCCACAGAATTGTAAGTAGTGCTTTTTTCTGATTCCGATTTCTGAATGCAATTAAAATTTTATATTTATAACCAAAGTGAGATCTTTTTATTCCCTTCACCAGGAGTTGTGAGTTAGGGTATATGAAGTTTTTCACTCAGTCTCTATCAGTAAGCAATGCTTATCTAAGTACAGCTAAGGCAAGTGCGGATTCAAAAAGGGGGAAATAACATTAGGGTCCAGACCCCACTTGGGTAGTAGATCTCTGGAATTCTATATTATGAATTGGGTTTAGATGATGCCCCCTCCTTAACAGAAGGCTGTAACCGCTTTGGCCCTAGAGTATGCATTGTGGGTTTTTGTCGCCTATAGGCGACAACGAATCAACAAAAAAAAAACCATTTTGTGTACTTTAGTTCATCTAAGCAGGTGGGGATTGAAATACAACAAATAAAGTTTCTCAGGAGAGTAGTTGTAGACCGAAAGAATAACTCCTTCCTTGAAAAAACGATGTTTTTTAAAGTACGGATGCGATATGTTGTTGTTGAAGTGAAAAACAATGTTTGACCTGACGCCTTATGTGGGGTTTTCTTTACAAAAGCCTTGATTTCCAGTACACGCAGAGAAAAAACATGTTTAAATATGGTTACCTCCAATAATACACTGTTTAAAGAAAATATAAACCATATTATGTTTAATTTAACCATGTTATTGTCAACGACAACCATATTATGGTAAAATTAGTCCCAAATCAAGAAGCCCCAACCATACTATGGTTGCCTCTAAGCATGCTATGGTTAAATTTGACAATAATTTGTTTTTAAATTAACAATAGTAATTTCCTCTTTTCCAAGAGCAATATGCTATGGTTGAAAACCAACCACGCTATTACAAGAGTTAAACATGTTTTAGTTATTTTTAATCATAACACGTTCGGAGGCAACCATAATATGGTTGTGGCTTCTTGATAGGGGACTAATTTTACCAAAATATTGTTGTCGTCGACAATAATATGGTTAAATTAAACATAATATGGTTAAAATTTTCTTTAAACATAGTATTGTTAGAGGTGACCATATTTAAACATGTTTTTTCTCTGGGTGCACATGCGTGAACGCGTGCCTAAAAACAGTATCTGTGACAAAATATAGAAATTGTCTTGTACTCGTTTTATACGACTAGAAATTATAATTCAAACTGTAAGGACGATCTCATAAAAACATATAAAGCCGACATACGAAAATACCTCGATAAGCCAAAAACTGTAATAAATAAGACTACTGTGATGAAATTTTGTTTTAATTTATTTATGTGTTTGTCTAGCATTTAATATGTTCTAGACCACAGCGTATTTTTTTTTTTGGAAATTTTTGAAAACTTAAAACTATTTTCAAGATTTATTAGCCAAACCACTGTAAAATTGTATGTAGTATTTATGTCTCTAAACCATTTTGTATAAACAACAATCCTTTAAGTTGTTGGAATTAAGTCGCACCTTAAGTTGTTGGCTGTTGTTTTCGTTTTCCAACACGACAAGGCGTCAGTGCTTGTATGAGTATGTATGGACATGCCTTTAAGCTTTCTAAGCGCTAAACTTATAACAGCCAGCTAAATTTATATATGTTTATATATATCTAAGACTGTCTGTCTCTGTGGCAAGCAGACCGACATATGTACATTTTTATATTGTTGTTGCATTTTAAACATGTTGTGTTCATTTTATTATTATTTCTTTCTCTCACTTTTGTCATTGTGGCATTGTTGTTGCAATAAAATTCCATTTAAAGTGGCAGCGATTATATCTCAACAGACCATTAAAGTCACTCAAATGACAACTACTATTCTACCCACCACCACCACCATCACCGTCATGATCATCATTTTCTTCATCACCGGCAACCAACAGCAGCATCAGTATCATCAATTCCATCAGTCCAGACCTCGTACTACAACATTTTTCAAGTTCGTGCTTGTGTTTCATGTAAATTTCTTTACTTTAGTCTCTAAAGTTTAGAGAATACATTAAAAAATTTATAGTGATTTAAAAAATTTTTTACGACCACAGATGCTTTTTTTTTTGAAAAAGAAACAAAAAGGTGATATGTGTTCCTTATAGCTGATTATAAATTACAAATTTCAGTGGTTTTAAAACCTTCATTCATTCATTGGCATCGTATGTAGAGAATTAATGTTGAGAATCTTTTATGATGAAAATGTGTTGATATGTTATTTATAAAATACAGTCATAAAATTAATGTAACTTAATACGATTGTATGTGAATTATATCAGTTAATTGATCAGCAATTCGTAGAATTGATTTACAGCGACATCGAAGTGGTCAACATCTGTTAATTAAGATAACGAGATCAATTTAAAAATGCATTGTTATTGCTTGAAATCAGAGATTATTTATAGATGACTTTATTGTAATATGAATCTATTAAATTTTATTTTTTTCTATCAATTATTAGTTTTATTAAGAAATAAAACAAACAATGTATCAATGTTAATAGTAATTGATTGTGACTTTTAAAAAGTAAGTAAGTAAGTAATTAGGAAAATATGTGCGATAGTACGATCAGGGGCCAACAAATTACGGCATTCGATATCGATCGAATTTCTCATTTAAATTGAATTGTAATTTCGATCGATATCGAATGCCGTAATTTGGCCCCAGGTTTTATTATTTCATATAGGGTTTCTAATTCCCCATACATTTTCATTTCCTTAAAAAAGTATACAAAATTGTTCACTTATTTCTATTTATAACGAGCTTATTGTCAATTATTTAAAAAAAAGGAATATAAATTTTTATTAGTTTAAAAATTTTCGTGACTCACAAGGGTCGTCTTCAGGATATTGAAACAATTTTACAAAAAAAAAAATAACAAAACTTACAGGTTTTGAAAAACTACATTAGACGAAATGGGTTTAAAATAGAAACGCAAGCTATTGCAACTAGGTTAACCATCTGCTCGATATGGCCATAGCAATTGCATTTGTTCTATATCGCAGAGCAAACGCCAAAAACTCCGATAAAACCGAAAAGCTAAAAGAAATAACCAATTACCAGAAGCGGTCACCAGGTCGGCCTTCACATGGCGAAATACCAACACCTAGTGGCTTTGCAGGTAAAAAAGCTATTCATTCTACGGAGAGTTTAAGGTTCGACCATATAACTCATTTTCCGGAATGGGGATTAAAAAAATCGTGTAAAAAATGCGATACTTACACTTTAAATCCACTTGTGTTTTAAAAAGGCAAAATTTTTTTTGAAAAATATTATATGCAAGAATGATGTATGATTAATTATTACTAGGGATGCGATTTCCATGCATTTGTCGATAGTCTACACGCAGAGAAAAAACATGCTTTAATATGGTCACCTCCAACAAAACTATTTTTAAAGAAAATTTTAAACATATGTTGTTCAAATTAACCATATAATTGTCCCCTACAACCATATTATGGTTAAATAAGTCCCCCACCAAGAAGCTACAACCATATTAGTTTCTTTATACGTAAAAAAAATTAATAGAACAAAAAGAATTTCTAAGAAGTAATAAGTATTTTAAAATGTTGATCCTAAGCTAAATTTATAGCAATTTCAATGCATAAAAATACTAATTATATTCTATACAATCTTTGAAAAGCTTTCAGCACTCATCTCTGACCATTCAAGTGTACTCTATTAATACCTAATTCTCTTTCATTCCCTCGGGTACTTTTCAAAAAAAAAAAAAAAAAACTTTAAATTTCTCAGTATGACACTTGGACAATGGAAACGACGAGTACAAAATTAAATAAATCTCACTTTACAGCGGGTGTTTTCATTCCTTTTCATTTTAAACGTCTTCAGTTTTTATGCCTGCCACATCTTCAGGCCTTTCAATCCTGTTAAAATCACAGCTTGAAACTAGATAAATACCATTTTGCAGTAATATTTTATTTATTTAAGATTTCTCTTTTAATTTTTTTCTCCATAGTTTCAATACAGCATGTATGTTTTTTTTCTACTTATAAGCCTTTAACCCTGAGTGGTAAAATATATGAATTTAAGTAGATACGAACCCAATGAATTTGTTATTAACAACGTAGTAAAAATGAATTAATATGATAAATTATATGTTTCTGCAACACGCACAATACAACGTGCAACCTGGCAAGATGTGCATGAAAAGTAGAGTGAGTGAGTGAATGAGTAAGACCAAAGAAGAGCCCTTTAACAAAAATTAAACGTTTGCTTTGAATAGGAAAAGAAAAAAATAGGGATTTTATTTTTTGTTCCTTTAAGACAGCAGGAGTTCAGAAAACAATCATGCCGCTTTATTTGGTATCAAATAAAATACTTATTCTCTCTGGAATCTCTTTCAGTAAGACAAGCAAACAAATATATTTTGTTTGATTTAACTGACATGGGCAACAGCAGGGAGGCACCACCTTGACAGTGATAGGTCTGTTTCTTTTTTTTGCTCTTGTTGCTTTTCATTCCCTTTTTCTACTTATTTGACTCTGTCGACTGATTTAACAACCTTAATACCACAAATAACAGCAACAAGAGAATTAGAGTTTAACTTTGCTGACACGACAGGAAACCTTTTTAAGTTATTTTCTTCGTTTCATCCGTACGTCCATTCAAAGTAGTGCTGTGAAATGATTACTCCTCTACCCAGCTCTTACTCTTCGGCGGGTTGCAAGTAAAACTCCTTTCTGTGCGTAGTATAAAATTTTCTGGTCGTGGCTAACGCAAACGCCTTAATATATTCTACTGTTTGTGTGTGTGTGTCTGTATGTTGAAGAGAAATTGTTTAAGAATTCTGTGAAATCTGCAAATTGCCATGTCATTATTTGTTAGCATCAACAACGTGAATTTATCCCCTGAATACTCAATTGCCACCCATTGACATTAGACGCATTAGACATCTATTGAATTTATTTAAAGACGGTAAATTTACTCATTGCCTGCACAAGTATGGGTGTGACCGTGTGCTGTGTTTAGCTCATACCAAAGTGGGTAGTTATTATTATGTCTGCATTATTATGTTGGTTGATGGTGTCAAAACTTTTAATTGGCAACATGAAAATATTTCCAAAAATGTATTTATGTATAAGGGAAAATTAGGCTGAGGTATAGATATAAATGAAGCCCCCGTATTCATAAACAATTATTAAATTTAGCAAACGTTTATTAAAGATGATTTTCATGGTAAATTTGTTCTTTAAGAATTTATTAAATTTAAAATTTTTTTATGAATGCGGACATAAATCTTTATTGAAATGATTAAAGTTACAGTTTTGTAACTTTTCAAGAGCTGATCAAGCAGACAAAGCCATTGTTAACGGGTACAATTTTTAAAATTCCATTAAAGTTCTTTAAGGATCCACATGTCAAGACATTGAGAGAAAAATATTGTTTGATATAATCAAGGACTGCTCATTAAAGATTGATGCACGATGAATAATTTGCAATAGGTTCAATTTGAAATCAACTCCTGAAAATCACTCTGATACGCCTAAAAGTATTTCTGAAACGAACCAAGAAATTATATTTAAATTAGGTCAAATTAAATTTAATATGACTTTTTAGAATAGACTTCAAAAGTCTAAAACTGCAATGAATTACAATACTGTGAGGTTGGTTTTTATAAAGATTGGTTTTAAATAAATAGATCATATATAATGTCCACTACCGGAATATTCGAACTCTCGGTAGAGGATATCAGGATTCAACAGAGCCGAATATAGCGCTCTTACTTGTTTTTGCGAAAATTTGCTTGTTTAAATTTATTGCAATCATGTTATTTTTTTATTGTAAATATGTAACATGGCCATGGGCAAGCATAATGTTGTCATTTCTGCCCTATCCATAGGATAGTCGCGCTAAAATAACTTCGTTATAAAAATCCAAATGTGTATGAAAATTTCCCTTAAAAATATATAAATGGAATAGGAGATAACAAAAAAATACACTTTTAGCCGAGGAAATTAAATTTTGCAGCCACTGTACGTCAATGTGGCGAAAACTGTTTGAAGATCTGCGTCACTCCACTTATAAGTTCAAGTGTTACTTAAAGACTAAGTAAAGCTCTATGTTTGTACTATTTTTGAATTGTTCTCGGTAGCTGCTGAGCCTTAGTATATTGAGTCATATACAACAATATGAATATATGAACAAGTTTGCACCAAGGCTTCAAAAATCCTTTAAAATTAGAAGAATGCTGAGGGCCAGATAAGATGGCCATGTGGTGGGTACACTAATAGAAAAATGCAAATACATTGATGATGCGCTAACTTCAGAATTGTGGCATCAATGTTATTATGTACATGCGGCATCGATGAGCAAAAAGTGACATCAATCCACTGACGAACGTCATCATAGAATTTTACTATCACTAGCGTGAGATCAATTCGATGCCACATTTTGTGTATAATTAACAGATAAAGAATGAATATAGAAACAAATTAAGTAATGTTAAAATGCTTGTAAAGTGTGTTTTAGGAAGAATGTTTTTGATTTATCCACTATTTTTATGTTAAGACACATTTTTAAAACCTGCGTAGGAGGCATGACTTTAATATACATTCGTAGTCAAAGTAAAAAAAAACTTTATACAACATAAAACATCATATTGATGACATTTAGGCCCTAATTATGTAAAACACAACGCAACGCCAAAAATTACATTAGCAGAGTTCAGTAATAGGCTGGCAAAAGAGCAAATGCAAAATAGCATAGCACTTTATTGAAATCTAACGGAAACTCTACACAGAAAAAAATTTTTGCGTCAGTTAAAGGATTAATCAAAAATAAAATCAGTTTTAATTAAATATTTAATCAGGTGAATTAAACTTTTATTCAAGTGAATTAAACGTTTAATTGAAATATTGTCCATTAAACATTTAATACACTTGATTAAAAGTTTAGTTCACCTGATTAAATATTTAATTAAAACTGATTTAATTTTTGATTAATTCTTTTACTGGCGCAAAAATGTGTTTCTGTGTATTATTTAACCGACTCCGATTCGTCATTTCTGTGATGCCAATGTGTCATCCCATTGAGGACAAAAATTTAATTTTTTACCTGATGACAATTTGGCTTAGTGCTGTTAAGGCTAAATTCACAATAATGAAAAGTGTCATGGGGCCAAAAACACTTGTCATAGTACTGATGTCAAAAGAAATCAGCATTAAATTTAAACTGGCTAAATTCATGCAATAGTATTAACATTGTATAAGCTTCATTGGGCAGGCAAATTAGGGAATTCGGCTTCGATCGAAATGCCAATACAATTAAATTGGAAATTTCTATCGAAACCGAATGCTGTAATTTGTTTCCAGCTCTTGTGCATAATGGACTCTAATGGCTAATAAATCACTGATGGCTTAAACGCTGGTTTAGTTGAACTAAACTTGAATTTATATGTAGTTTAAGCTCAACAACTATAAGTCAGTGTTCCATGAACTATATGTTGTTAAAAAAATTACATATGGCAGCACTACGACAAATCTTAACAAATTCATATGGGGTGTATTGGTAGTTTAAACGCCCAATTTTATGCGTTTAAAGATGGTTTATATGTTTAGTGATTATAGATTTTAAACCAAGAAGAGAGTTTAGCTTGCTCTGATTTTTAAGCCCTAAGCCCTATAGTATTTTTTTGCGAAAACCATCACAAAACACCTGATTTGTTAAAAAAATCATTGAAAGTTGAATCCGTCATTTGCGATTGTGTATCGGCTGAGCCAAATACCTTTTTACATTTGAAATCGAATTGAAGCGTAAATATTTCCTTAAATTTCTGTTGTCTAATAAAACATTAGACATTATTTTCCAAATATTAATTTGCACACAAGAACAAATCCATTCAACTTTCAACCCTTCTCAGTTTTCCGTTAAAAGGGAGGGTTATTAAATAACTTTCTTTAAGAAAATTTTCTAAAACAGTCTTTCAGTTCAGTTCAAATGTTTAGCCACCTCCACTACCCCTGTCCAAAACAAAACAAAAATGGGAAAATAAATCTCTATGAAGTGAAAAGGATAAGGAATTTACACAAATAAATAAAAGTGAATTAGGTTAAGGTACATAAAATATTAAACAAATCACCGTTGGTATATTAAATGTTTCAAAACAAATCATGAAACAGGTTTCATTTTTTAAGCTAGGAGTTATGTACATTAACATTATTAATATTTAAAATTTTATTTTACATAACTTTTTTTTTCCTTCACTTTGCTTTTTGGCTTATCCATAATGATTTGGGTAGACAGCGGTCAGACATTTGTTACTGTTCTGCTGTCGCTGGTAAAATTAAAAAAAAGATGAGATAAACCCACTGTTTATTGTTGATGTGTTTTGTTTAAGCTTTGATATTGTTACAAGTAGAACTGTTGCTATGAGTCTCATACGCTTAACAGTTTTATTTGGTTTAATATCTTTAGTTTTTCCAAAATCTTTATGGATGAAGTTTCCTGATGATCTGGCCTAAGCAACCAGTGAAATGCGCATAGGAATAGCTTATCCCATCAACAATAAATTTCAAGTGTTTTTATCAATAATAAAAACTGGGAATTAAGCACGAATAACAAAATCTTTTGAAATTAAAATTTTGTATTCCCAAAAATTGAAATTACTTTTTGATAATAAACAGACAAGTGCACGGTCTAAAAAACACTTAATTGACAACATCTTTTGTAAGTTGTTGTTTGTTTTTATTTTGTTTTTCTTAACCTACTTACAACTACAGTTAATGTTGAGAGAATTTCAACTAATTGTAGTGGGGAATGTAAGATGAGATAAACCCACTGTTTATTGTTGATGTGTTTTGTTTAAGCTTTGATATTGTTACAAGTAGAACTGTTGCTATGAGTCTCATACGCTTAACAGTTTTATTTGGTTTAATATCTTTAGTTTTTCCAAAATCTTTATGGATGAAGTTTCCTGATGATCTGGCCTAAGCAACCAGTGAAATGCGCATAGGAATAGCTTATCCCATCAACAATAAATTTCAAGTGTTTTTATCAATAATAAAAACTGGGAATTAAGCACGAATAACAAAATCTTTTGAAATTAAAATTTTGTATTCCCAAAAATTGAAATTACTTTTTGAGAGGGTGGATAATTTTAACAAAACGTGGATTTCAGACGTTTTTTTTTAACATAAATTTATATGTCAGAAAAAATGTTTCTTTTCACATTTGACATAATATTTGTTTAATTGTTTTGCTGGTCTTATACAGATTTAGAAAAAAAGCTTTGCTGACATTATCTTGACACCTTTTAAGAAATTTTTTTTTAGCGTTTTAGATTTTAGATAACAATTTAAGAAAACATATATCAAATCATGTTAAAATTAGTTGAATAACAACAAACTATTTTTTTTTTTAAATCAATGATGGCCAACACATATTTTTTAATATTTTCGCTTTTGTGGTTAAATCGCAAGCAGTTTTGATTCCCAGTAAACAATTAGAAAAAGCCTAAATTGTTATCAAAAAAATTAATCGAAACTTTTAAAATTCCGTACAGAGATTTAACAGAATCGTCGTAAGAGTTTAATGTTAACAGTCTCTGAACGTATTTGGATGTTTAAGAAAACCATTTTAAGACTAGTCAGCAAAATTAATATTTTCGGTCTATATTTACAAATTTTTTTGTCGTTTTTTGTCAGACATTTCTATACATTTATTACGCTAGATTGCCCACTTTTCTAAACATTGTGTTAAAAAACTTTTTTTACTGCCTGGCCGACTATGTCAAGCAGTGTTCGAAAATAAAAAGTACATTATTTAGCGTTCGGCTCACACACCCAAGAACGATATCTAATTTTTTAGTGATTGTGTAGACGAACACAACCCTTCATACCGTTGGTATCTTTGTTCTTTGTCAAAAAACAGAACAATTGTAGCGATACTGTAGACAAACATTATATTTTAATATTCTATAATGTTTCTGCTTTTACATTGATAAAGAAATTAACAACTCGGTTTGACAGGACCACACTACTCGCCAAAAGAGGGATGTGGTGAAGATATTTCAGTAGATCAATTCTTCTAATTCCAATTCGTTCTAATCGTTTCACATGATATCACAAAAGATTTCAGAAAACAAATTTTGGTAAAAATATCTGTAATTCATTGCAAAATGTTGAACATTTTATGAAGATTCTGTCGGAGAATAAGTCAAACATCAAAATTGTTAAAATAGTTTTTAGATTTTTAAACAAAGTTCAGCTTTCAATTTGAGGTAAGATTGGTTAACATTTTCTCTTGTGGAATAATGTAGCCGCCATCTATACACCAGTTTGGCTAATATTGGAACCACCCACGTAGTTATATCAGTTAATGTTTATTAGGAAAGATGAGTCCTAGCTGGGGCCATTATTTTGAATTGCGTTTAAATTTACTTTGGTACTTACAGTCTTACAAAAATAAAGATTATATAAACATTTTCGAAACAATGTTCTCAATTAAAAAATCTACGAAAGCGTAATTAGTTATTTTTCTTGTTTAACCTCCGGCTTACACATGGTTTGATTTTCTATGCAAAACGCACTGAAACAAGTTCTGGCCAGACTCATGTGTACCACGAAGGGTTAACAAATGTTCGAAA
Organism: Pollenia griseotomentosa; assembly: GCA_963931875.1. Taxonomy (NCBI): domain Eukaryota; kingdom Metazoa; phylum Arthropoda; class Insecta; order Diptera; family Polleniidae; genus Pollenia; species Pollenia griseotomentosa. The sequence goes on from OZ007561.1 coordinate 184,865,522, forward strand.
TTCTTTCTATTTTAGACAGACGCTTACATTTTTCTCCAACTAATCATCTACACCTTCCAACACCCCAGCAAATATTTCATAATTTTTATTAAAATTTTTTAAGAAAAAAAAAACCAAAATTTTTTAAATTTATTTAAATCTTAAGAATATTATTCTTTTAAATGAACACAAAACTGTCATAATAAATTCTATTTTATTACTTTTTTTTAATAATAAGTATTCATGTTTTCTATGGAGAAGACGTTCAAGAAAAAAACCCAAACCAGAAAAAAAGAAACAACACATTTTATTTATGAACAAATTTATAGTAAATTAAATAAATTCACAAAGAATGAAAACAAGATTTTATAATTCTTATATTTTTCAAAATTTTTATTTCGCTCATAAAAATCCCATAACTCATAATAAACTTGTGTCTATTTAATGTTAGATGGCTGTTTACTTTAGAACTGGAAAAAAATGTAAAAACAAGAAACAGATCCCAACCTCATTTTAATTATATTTTACGACGTCCAATAAATCTTTTTTAATGGCTTGCTGATTATCATAATAGTGGTTATTTGGTAAAATAAAATATATTTAAATAACGAACAATATTACGTGTACAAATCATAATTGTTTTAGATTTTACTGTCAAGTAATTTTCAATAGTTAATCAAAGTAAGGAATTAGTTCTAAAACTTATGGGATCCGTGCGGGGCTTCCCGGGAAATCTGATGTTTTTTTCCTTTCTTGTTTTCCTGGGAAATTTTCAAATATATAAAACAATAACAAAGTCTTGTATTAACATAGTTCCTTACTTGTTTAACTTAATAAAATCTGGATTTTTGTTAACTTTTGAAGCGTTTTTTTTTTTGTTTGTAAAACAGTGGTACGAGTACACTCCGATTATAAGTTAATGCAAGGTATAGCAATTGTTAGCTTTGACCATTTGCCATCTCTTAACCAACATGCAGATTTCGGGCCAGAAAAACTGCTTACTTTTTGAGACCAACAACAAATCAAGCCTTAATAGCCTGTACTAAAGTAAAGCATATTACAGTGCATCGCTCAAAGATCTACCAAGAATGTCTCTGTAAGAATGCACATTTTCATTTAAAAAAACACGTATTTTTGAGATAATTGTGTTTTTTTGTTAGATTGTAAAGAAGACATGTTCTGATTAAGTATGGAATTAAAAATCCGTTAAATGGCCTACACGGCTCTGATAAGAATCAATTAATTTTTTATTAAAGTTTCCATGACTTTCTCACAGAGATGTGGCTGTAAATCACCGATGATGCATTGGATTTCGGATTTGAGCACAGGAATTGTTTTTGGTTTATTCGCATAAGTGTGAGATTTCACAAAAACCAAAAAAAAAAAAAAAAAAAAAAATCGCAAGGCTTTAAATCGCATGAGCTTGGTGGCCAGTTGACATCTGCATTTCTTGAGTTAATTTGTTCTGGAAACCGTTGCTGTAATAAATCGATTGTTTTGTGTGCAGTTGTGTTAAAGAATTTTTAGATCGCCATGTAGCGTTCAAAAAGCGTTTGAGTGTATTTCTGCTGATTATAAAGGCGAGCAATGCCAAAAAGTTTATGCCTAAAGAGCCGGAGTTTAAATATAATAATAAAATGTATAATAAAATTAATAAGGAAAACTTATAGCTAACAAGCCGTTTTACAGTTCAGATTCATTAAACGACGCAGAATCATTTCTTGAGTCGAGCTATCGATGTCCGTTCGGCTAGTTGGCTGGTTGTTTTTTATTTTTAATGTTTTTATTTTTAAATTTTTTTTTTAAGATAACTTGATAAACTTTTGGCACATTGGTTCTAATATAGAGAAACTATTTAAAATGCTGAAAGTCGCTCTAAAATTTTACATAGCCCTTACTTTGGTGTTCAAACAATTAACCGTTGTTCGACCAATCGATTCATTTTGGGCGATTCGAATAATTTAAAATTGCTTTTTTTTATTAACAAATAGTTCGAATAATTTATGTCGATTAATCTAATCGAAAATTTTTTTCTTTACAGTATTAGTTTTTTTCTTTAATGTTAAAAAAACAAGCCGGTACGTTTTAAATACACTTTTATCGTTTCCTAACTCAAGAACATTTCCTACGAAGTAAAAATTTTTTTAAATATAGTATAGTACAAAAAACTGAAACCAAAGAGTTTGGGAACTATTTATTTTTAAGAATGTTTAGTACAGACTTTTTTTGAGACAAATGAAAACAGCCCTCTACCAGACCTTAACAAGACTATTAAAAGTTTTGAAAATGTTAGTATTGTGGGTCTTTTGTTGAACTGTATTAAAATTGTTAAAAAATCTAAAAGAGATTCAATAATGGAAGACTACTAATTTTTAGAAAAGACAAGAAAAAGAACAGAGAAATTGGCAATGCTTTATAACGCTTTACTTTCAATATCTCCAACGTCAACAATAAGTGAAAGAATCTTTTCTCAATCAAGTTTTATCAAAATAAAAGAAAGAAATCCTTTGAAACATGAAAATTAAAACTGTTTACTTTTTTTTAAGATTATTTTTGAAGATGAGCTTTAATTTTGATGTTTTTTTTTATTTAAAAAGTTCTCCTCTCTTATTACATGAAGAACCTTTTGTTAAACTAGACTATACAAAATTTAAATTATTCGATTAACCGAACAATATTAAATAGTTCGATCATTATACTATTAAATTTTTAATTGAATAATTATTCACGCGATTAATCGATTAATACAAAGCATTGATTAATTGAATAACCTAGCCCTTGCTCGAATTTTTTGTCGAAACTATGCTCCCCAGAGGAGTAAAAGGAACATATATATATATATTTTTGCAACAATACACATATTGTGTGTGTATTAAGATTAAATTTAGCTCAAAAATTTCTATTACAACTAGAGTTGTCAATTATTCGCCTTTCAACTTTGTTCGAATAATTCAAATAATTGTTTTTGTTTATTTGATCAAACGATTAAATCTAAAAAATTATTCGATTAATCGATGAGAATAACGAATAAAAAAATTATTTTTACAAAAATATTACTATGAAAAATCTTCCATTCCATTTGCTATGATTTTTTTTTTTTGGATGCATAACATTTTTCTATTAATTCCATATCATTGTATTACTTAAAAGCATCGTACAACCCTTAATTCCTTAATAATTCAATATTACTTTGGATTTTCGAAAGGCGTTGGCAGACCTATCATTATTCTGATTGCATCGATGCATGTCCATGCTAAAAACAGGGAAGAGGACATGAAATGATACAATTAATATATTTTTTCTCTTAAGCGCCAAAAGAACTGTTAGAATCAAGTGTCATCTCGTATTTTAAATTTTGTAACGAACGAGTTTTGCAACTCACCTACTCAATTGTTTGTTAAGATTTATTTAATAAGAACATAAAATACATTTTTGAAATACTGTGAGTACTCAACACGGTTTTTGCTTAGTAAACATTGAGATTAATTAAAACCAGGACTATGGCAACAATATTTTTTAACTTTCCAAAATTTTTTTATAAAATCACTAAAAACGTATGAGAATAAATCAAATTCTTAGCTGTTATTTAATTTATTTATTATTCATTTTAATAAAAAAAAATTGTTCGATTAATCGACATTAATTAATCGATTTATTCGTTATTCGAAAATCGTCGTTTTAAAATTATACGAGCAAGAGTTTGGTTTTGTTTGAACGATTAATCGAATTATTCTTAATTGGTTGACAAATCTATTTGCAACCTAAATCATCTATTTATATTTTGTTGGAATCGGTCCATTGACCATAGCTGCCACGTGAATACCACTCCAGGAAATAGCTTTTAATACCATAATTTATAAGCTGGTATTGATATACAATTGAGCGACGATAATTTCTATAAAAGCTAAAATATTATCTCGTAATTTTGTGTAAGTAGGTACAGAATTGATAATAGGTCCCATATAACCCACCTCCCTAAAATCACTTTAAGACACAAAGAACAATTATTTGAATATAAGCTCATAGCATCATTTTGTTTTGAAATGTCATGATTTCACATGGGTCCTAAAGAAGTAATCTTAAAAAAATTTGTCTCTAAATACTGTGGCGTAGGGTATTATATGCTCAGGCTTGATCAACTATACTGCCTTGCTTTTTTGCAATAAAAACGTTCAAAATAGTCCCAACACTGCATGATCTTTTTACAAACATAAAAAATATTGCAAATCTAAATATACAACAATTTAATAATATGTTTAAACTGGTGCACCTCAACTTCTTCTATCATAATCTATCTTGTTTCTTTTTACATTTAATGACAACTTTGAGTTAAGTCAGTTAAATCTATCTATAGATAAGAAAAACATCCTAATATAATTCCAGTCATCATTACATTGTTGCAACTTACATAAGAACTGTCCATCTTAATTAACCACAATTATTACCTTCATTTAAATTCTCACTACGATGACTAATCACGAATAAATCTCGAAAAAAACACAAATAATCGAAGAAAAAATAGATCATGTCTATGTTAAATCTATGGCTGACAAAATGACAATCTGTTTGCCATCAACCAAAAATAAATGACAAATGCAATAAAATGTTGTAGATGATGACAAAGGAGACAGCTACAACAGCGTTGACGATGACTCTGACATCGACGTCACTGTGACTATAAGAGAGTTCAGCATAAATAATGAGAAATGTGAAACTGTTGTTAACTTGTCAACATCATCAAATAACATCATCCATATTAAGCACTGGAAGAATTCAAAGTCAATGTAATGTAACACACAGATATTGCATCCATGCGATCCATGTAATGTATTGCAACAATAACAACAAGAACATTGTGTGTTGTTGTTGTTGTTGTTGTTATTGCTGTATGCTGAAGATGAAAAGATATATAAAATACTACTATAAATGAAAAATTTATATCGTAACAGGGAAAAATGTCAAAATGCATTAACATTTAATTGAGGCTAATTTAAGGCAAAATATTTCTTATGGGTTTTTATTTTTCGACATTCATTTCATTTTATCAGTGATGCATGAATATTGTTTTTTTTTCTCTCTCTCTTCCCTGTCTCTCTGCCTGCTTTTGTTCATATAAATCTACCATCCATTTATTTATTCATCCATTCATATCCCCATACATATAAAAATATTACTGCCTCATATGAACTCAGAACTACATTGGCAACATTTCTTTATTTCGTTTTTTTTTTCTGTAGCGCTATTCATTCATACAATAAATGAAATGTGAGAAATGAGCATTTTGTAAAAATGTCACATTAAATTTAATTTATGCGTTGTTGCGTCCTCACTCAATGTGTTGTAGATTTTTCATCTTCATCAGCAGCGACAGCAACAAGAACAACAACTTCACTACGAACAAGACTATCTAGATACAAAAAGCCCAACACAGCAGCCACATTAAGCAAGCACTCATTCTCGGAATCATAGTTGTAGATTGTTTGTTTTTATGCTGTTTTGTATCTCCTTGCCACCCTAATGTTTTTGGTCACTTCTTTGGTGATTTCTGTTATTTATATTTTAATAAAGTGTTCACAATGGGGTGGAATTTTGTTTTTATTTTTTTTAGAATCGCAATGTAAAGTTATTCCTTTTAAAGCCTTTAACGCTTTTGGTTTCATTTTTCACTTTTTTAATTTAAATAATAGTACTATGCGTTTATTCTAGGGTTCCTAATCGAAGAGAAAAATAGCAGAAAAGTTTTGGGAAGCCCATGTTTTAGGAGGAAAATTTAAAGAGTTTCTCTGCTGTCAAGTCTTTAACTTTGTGACGTTACTAAATTTTCAGCTCATTATTGGTTTGACCTACCGACCACTTTTAAAAAAATTGAGTTAGATATGCATTGTTGAATACCCACTTTCTGAATTCAAAACTTGTTTCACGAAATTTTTTATGATTTCTGAGATAAAAAGCAATCATTTTGCTCCATATCAACGATTTTAAAACCGTACAAAATAAATTTCACTCTTCTTTCATTGACGTAAGAAGAAAAAGAAGTAAAGCAAAAAGAAAATAAATTTACAAAAACTCAATACCCAGCAGAAAGTACACATATGCAGAGCAAACAGCTACTTTATAAAAATAAACTTAGGAAGGTGGCATATGTGGTGCAAAACAATAATTTGTCTCTTTCTATAAAATACCTTCTAATTCATTTATGAAAGTTCACAAAAATAAACATTTTTCTTTTAAACATTTGCCGGAAGCAGTGGTATAAATAACAAAAAAAAAATTATAACGGGTATATTTTCAGAAAACTTCATGTAAACCCTAATTGTCGTTTTTTCCACTACGACTTTTTGGCATATGCACCAAACCAATAATGAGCTGACGTAATGTTAATTAAGTGCTGTTCAAAAAAACTTATTCAAATAACAGCTAAGGTCAATGTAATAGCGTGCGATAACCAACACAGGGATTTTTCTTTTAAAAAGTAACATACAATTTTTTATAAAACTTTATCCCCTATAACCGAATTTTGAGTCAAAACTCGGAGATTGCAAACCTCTTCTGTCATAAATCCACGATAAAATGTGCAACTTTAGCAACCTCGTTTTATGCACTTCTAACCTTAACAGATCCCAAATAATACAAACTAATAGCTTTTTAAATTTAACACAAATTTTGTTATAAATCCTGGTAAAAACTTCGCCTACAAAATAATGTGTTTAGTAACCAGAAAAAAGTAAAAATACTACCTCCAATTCTACTGAAAGAACCAATGAATTTTACAAAGGATGTCCCAAAATGAACGCATTTAAATGTAAGTCTTTATTTATTACCTACATACATCTTAAAAATTAGTAGTTATAGAACTAGTAATAGTAGTTATATAAAAAAATAACTAAATAATGAGTGAAGGAATCTATTCATTTAAAAAAAGTAGGCGAAGTTTTTACTGGGATGTAAGTTAAATAAACGAATATCCCAGTAAAAACTTTGCCTACAAAATAATGTGTTTAGTAATCAGAAAAAACTTAAAGCACTACTTACAATTTTACTTAACCCTTCTTTGCATGGTGATGGAAATTTCCATCATAACATTTATTGAAGAAGAAAACGCACACAAACTGGTGTACAGTAAATTGGTTGCTGTTGACATCATTCCTTATGACCATTCTATACATTGGTTCATAGCGGTAAAAAAAAAGAAGAAGCATAACATTAAAATTTATTGGTTATGTCTCGTTACTCCGCTGTAGAACCGATGAATTTTACAAGGGATGTCCCAAAATAAACGCATTTAAATGTAAGTCATTATTTTTTTGACATACATACATCCAGAAAAAAGTAGTTATAGAAGTAGCTATAGAAGTAGTTTTAGAAGAAAGTAGTTTAGAAAGAAATTAAGCGAAGTGATGGGATTCGTAATCAACAGGATAAGATTTTATAGCTTTTTGCTTAAAAAATAAGTTTTTGTGTATATTTTTTTTTTTTTTATTTGCAATTAACGACTATATTGGGAAGTGACAAATTTTAAGTGAATACAGTATAACCCGGTTAATAACCCCACGCTTAAATACCTTTCTCGCTTATTTACCTTGAGTTTAAAATCCCCGTTTTTTTTCTTCCATTTTTCAAAAAAAAAAAAATCCACGTTTAATTACCTTACGCTTAATTACACAATTCGGGTAATTGCCTTAAAAATTTAAACTTCAAAACAAAATAACACCTAAATTTCATTCGTTTAATTGCCTGAGTACTTTTTGACAACAACAGTTAATAAAAAAATATCAGAAAACTAAATTTGGCTTATTTGAAAGCAAAATATTGCACAATTAAATATTGGCACAAAAACAAACCTTATTCTCGGCTCACCAGAATGCAGTTATGTTATGAGGTTAAGATTCATACAAGAATTATTTGTGCTGAATATTATCTAGAAACACCAAATATATGAGATATTTTGTCTTAAAGGGATTAAAGGAAAGGTCGTTAAATTTTAAATTATATTGAATATTTTAGGGATTGATAGTTGTATGTTTAAATTTGAACCGATTCAATCATATTAAATTTTCAGTAAGATATTTTGGGCCCAATTTAATCTTAAAACGAACATGATTGAATGGTTTATGGAGATAAAGAAAGAAGTTTGCATGAGGACTATGTGATATTATAGACTGATTCTCACAATTTACATAGGTTGCGTTCTTATGACAATTAACGTTTTTAACAAATTGTATTAAATTATTTACAAACTGCTACTTTTACATTCCGCACAAGTTTAACATGGACACAACCAGCCATTTGGATGGACGGACATGAAAAGATCATTAAAATATGATAAATGTGCAAATTATTCACAAACAAATCGATACCAAAATTCACAAAAAGCCCTGAAACGGATAAATACACTCGTTTTAGGCGATAGATGCGTTCCAAAAAAATCGCACTAATTGAATTCGCATAAAACGATACTCTTGCTTCATATAAAAACTAATGATTCGTTCCAAAATTCTGAAAAACAGCATAAATTCAAATTTTAATTAAAAAAACAAACCAAAATCGCATAAAAAAAATCAACTATTATGTATATATTTGGGGCATTATTTGTAAAGCGGACAAGCCAATAAAAATATTTTGTTGGAATTCCTTTATAAAAGGTGGTTGATTTTCAAGGGCCGATGTTGATTTTGAATAAAACACAAACTATTTAGGAAATTATTGTAATTTTACTTTATTATGATATATTGGTATTACTCAATTATGTATGGAACAAAATATCGGCCAAATGGGCGCCGCGACCACGGCGGCACACCTCCATCCGATGGTCCAAATTTTCGATGACCCTGAGGCATAATGGAGGTTCTATGCCGTTAATGTGCCGAATTATCTCATCCTTTAGCTCTTGAATTGTTGCTGGCTTATCGACGTACACCTTTTCTTTCAAATAACCCCAAAGAAAAAAGTCCTACGGTGTAAAATCACATGAGCTTGGCGGCCAATTGACATCGCCATTACGTGAGATAACACGGCCATTGAATTTGTTGTGCAAAAGAGCCATTGTTTCGTTAGCTGTGTGGCAAGTGGCACCGTCCTGCTGAAACCACATATCGTCCACATCCATATCTTCCAATTCGGGCCATAAAAAGTTCGTTATCATCTCACGATAGCGAACACCATTCACAGTAACTGCCTGACCGGCCTCATTTTGGAAAAAATACGCCCCGATGATGCCGCCAGCCCATAAACCGCACCAAACAGTCACTCTTTGTGGGTGCATTGGTTTTTCGACAATCACTCTTGGATTATTATTCGCCCAAATGCGGAAATTCTGCTTATCGACAAATCCACTGAGGTGAAAATGTGCCTCATCACTGAAGATGGTTTTCTTCGAAATTTATCATCCATTTTCATAATAAGTCTGGATAACTTTAACACGTTGTGGATTGTGTATCTCTCCATGGTTCAAATTGAGTAAGTCTGAAATAGAGAAATGTTAAATAAAATTCGGAAAAAAACTTGGCGTTTAGGTGTGGTTCACATTCAACATCGGCCCTTACAATTTAACCACCCTTTATTTAGCATAACTATAGTTCTAGTAGTTATGAATAAGTGTGCAAAATATTTTTTTCTATTAAGGTTTTTTGTCAAGTTACGGGGTGGTAAAGTGTTGTCGTTTTCAAAAAAATGTTTTTTCATATTATCAATCATTGCTTTTTAAAATTACTAATCAAACGAAGAAAAGTTTAGGTGATTCTTATAGAAAAAGATTGATCCCTTAATAAAAAAAAAATTAATTGGAAAAAAAATATTTTTTTCATCCACAAAACCGGAAATGACCAATTTAAATCAACATTTTTCTTACTTAAGCTACGTTCACTCCTATTAAATATTTGACGTCCTACACGTAACCCCTAGTTTTATTAAAGAATTATTTGCTTTTGCTTCACGTTTGGCTAAATTAAATACCATTTAAGAGTTTCTTAATTACACTATACAATTCTCTTTTCACAAATAAAGTTTAGTGAAACCAATAGAACTTGTCAAAAATGAAGCTTACGTTTGATTAATTTATTGGTCACGCTTTTTTGGATTTTTTCGTCAAATATTTGTTAGGTCTGAACAAACCTTAAGTTTTAATTTTTTTTTTTTTTTAATCAAAATTGGCCTTTAGTGTCCTTATCAGATTGTAAAAGTTTTTTTATGGGACCTCTATTAGTTTAAAAGTTATGCAAATTTCTTTACACTTGTACATGTGGTTATTAGCGTAAAAGACAGGAAAAAACGAGTTTTAAACTAAAATTTTTCTAACTTCTACCTAATTATTGATTCTATTTTTACCGAAATTAGCCTTCGCTGTAAAACTAATATTATGTGCTCTTTATTAGTTTAAAAACACTCTTACATACGTATCGGCTATGCATATAAAAACACAAAATAAAACAAACTATAACGATTATGTCAGTGATGCAAGCTTGGCTTGATTTCAAAATGGTAAAAAGCTTAAAAAACATCTTAAATTTCAAAAACCGTAAAAATTTAACAAAAAATCGTTAATTTAAAAATCGCATAAACTTGAATCCGCATAAAACGAGACCTGAGTGTATATTGTTTCTGCATTCATTGGTCGCACAAGAAAAATCATGCAATTGAATATTTACGGTTTCCATGATCATAAGTTTGCATGTATGAGTAAGCTTTTTTTAGGAGGATATGGCAGGACATCTCAAAAAGCATTACAGAAAAAATTTAAGACACCAAAACCCATTGTTTTTATTGCTATATCTTTAGATTTAGCTGATACATGTAAAAATTCCTCTCTTACCTTTTTTTCATACATCAAACTTAAGGTGTCTTGTAAATAAATACGTTTAATTACCTCACTGAGGTATTTAAACTTATTCGCTTAACTGCCTAAATGAGGTATTTAAACGTATTCTTAAAATTATCTCAACGAGGTAGTTAAGCGTATTCGTTTAAATGCCTACCCCGCATAATTACCCAAAAATATTGACATTTTTGGCGAGGTTATTATCCGTGGAATACTGTATTTAAAAAGTATATTTTCACAAAAATTACTCCGAAATAGACCCATTGTGCACATTAATTTGTACAATAGTTACTTAATGCCGTCGATGCTGCTGTTTTACTCTGTTGTCACTCTTTATAAAGATAAATATCTTGCACATCAGTGCCTTTAATATCAACATCAAATTGCAAACCATCGCTTTCCTTTGGCATTTTATGATTTTGCCGCATATGTATGAAAGTACATGCATACATATGTACATAAAAGCAAACACGCACCCATACACTGCCACAAAATTTAAAATTTTTTATTAGCGGTTCTGTTCTGTTTACTTTTGGGCAAATGTGTTCATTTTCGACATGCGTAAAATCTCAGAAAGCTAAAATTAATTCATTTTTCCCTCAAAGTTTTTTTTTTGTTTTGTTTTTGTTGTGTTTTGTTTTTTTTTTTTTTTTTTGTCATATTCGTGATTGTCTCTTATTTGACATGTTGTTTGCTATTAAAATTGTTGATTGTTGATATTTAACGCTTGAAATATGACATACGCAATTTTTAAAATTATTCAGTTGTCATTTGTTATTAATGTCGTTTTGGCTCTTGTTGCTTTGTATGTCTTTCTCTCTCTCTGTGTGTGTGTGTATGTTTTAAGTGGTCGTCTAAATCTTTGGCTCTTCTTTCCATTTTACTTCTCTTCCGCTTGTTTGCTGGCACACTCACACGCCTCTGAATCGCTTCGTTTCCCTTTTATGCATGACTGTGATGGCGTTGATGATGATTCGCTTTAAAATCGGATAGAAATAACTTCATGATGTCCACAATATTGTAAATGTCGAAAAATCTAAAATTATTTTTTTTTGGTTGTTTATCGTTATGTTTATGTGACTCTTAGTGGTGTCTGTTTGTATGTATGTACATGTAGTTTGTATCGTCTGTCGTTTTCAATTTAAACTGTCATCACATTTTTTTTTTTGTTATTTTATACCCTGGACCACAGTCAAATTTATGAAAATTTTGTCACATCCATAAATGTATGAATATTTGTGTGAGACACATATGAAAAATTATCACTTAAATAAAAAAAAAAAAAAACAAGTTTGTGTTATTAATGTCTTTTGATTTGCATATTCCATAGTATTTCTCCAGTTTTAGGCCCTTAGCGTTAGTGGAATAGTCCAAAGGTTGGTAACATCAGTAAAAGCTCTTGAACATCTTTTTCAAGAATCTCATTTTTGAAACAAAATTCATAAATTTACGAAAAAGCTTCCTTAATATTAATGAAAAACTAGAATACAACGAAATCGTTTATTGGATCAAACATCAAAGGGCTCGAGTTATATTTTTTTCGTAAACTTTTTTAAATAATACGAAAATAGTTTATTTAAAAAAAATCCTTCCGAAAATGTTGCATGGACTATTTTCTGTGTAGGATGCTAATATTTCGTCATTAATCCCTTTTATCATTTTTTCACGTTGCTATCAATATTTTTTGTTGATGTCTTTTTGGAAAATAATTAATATACATACAACTGTGTTTTCCTTTGATGTTGTCAGAATAATTATTAACGGTCGATGTATTAATTATGGACCGTTGCCTAAGAACATTCTTGCCGGTTGTACGCTGTGTGTGTGAGGATGTGTGTGTTAAATCAAAGTTCTTTCATTGACAGTTTTAATATCCGATTTATAAACTTGTTAAAATTAATTTTTTTGGGGTTTTCAGTTTTAATTTTCCAAATGTTTAATTTTGTGATCCCTCATTCATAAATAATATGCATGAAGGCATTAAAGTTGTTGTGAAAATTACTTCAAAGTCAAATACAAAACGACGGCCATCTATCATGAGAACCTTAAAGCCTGTTTATCGATTTCTAACGTTAACGTTAATTATTTTAGAATTTTTTTTATGCAAATTAAGTTATAGGAAGAACAGGGGCCAGATTCTGGCATTCGTGATCGAGTACTTTCTCGATTTGAAAGCAATTTAATATCAAATTATTTTAGTCAATACTGAACGAATCGGAATTATTTTTTCGTTATTGTAAAGCATTCATTTGAGTTTCACAATACTGAAAAAATAATTTCGATTCGTTCAGTATCGACTGAAATAAAATTGCTTTAGAAACGAGAAAGTACTCGATCACGAATGCCAGAATTAGGCCCCAGTTTTTTATCTTTAGTTAGAAAAAATTCAGAGAGATTGGAGACAATCAAATAAAAAAATTAAGACGAAGCTCATATGGCATTACAATAAGAACTTAGTTGAAAGTACAACAAATTTTTGCAGGGAACAGCATAAACGATATTTTATTTTTAAAACGATTTGCGGTGTAGATTTTATCTGAAAAGTCTAAGGAAAATTATCGCTATGACCTTTCATTATATTATAAAGGGAGTAAAAATTTTAGGTATCATCTGTTAGTGGTAATCGCTACTGGGAGACTATCCGAATTTTTTTGTGGCGGAAAATTAATGATTTAGTTCTAGAGAATATGTGGTTCGAACAGGGTGGTTCCACCTGCCAACAAGAGAAACAATGGATATTTTGAGAGAAAAGTTCGTAAATTGCATCATTTCTAGTAGAGGAGGAGTGAATTGGCCACAAAGATTGTGAGATTTGACACCTGTAGATTATTTTTTGTGGGTGGAAGATTGCGATGATGGGGAGTTTTAACCGGAATCTATTTGTAATAAACTGAAATAAAAATATTTTTAATTTCTCAAAAAACCCCTTCTTTATTAATGTTAAAATTACCTAAATTTCTGGACACCCTTTAAATATATCTGTGGCATTTTGACAAAACATCTTAAGTCAAATTTAAAAAGCTGAAAAAAAGTTGTTAATCATACAAATTTTAATTTAAAAACATTTTTGTTTAGGTTTTTACAATTTTATATTATAAACGAAATTTTTCTTTAATTTTGGTTTTGTATTTTGGGCAATGGGTTTTATTTTGCCCCAGCTATTATTAGTGGCAGCAATTTCGATATCGACTTGTCGCATCCGCGTGCGAGCAGGTCGGCCTTTTCTGTATTATAATGTCTGCAAATTATCTTAAGCATTATAAATATCTACTGCCGTATTCATAAAAAATTAATGTGGATTTGAAATATATTTTAAGAAAAACTTGTATGAAAATTTTGCCTTAAAACACATTTCAAACTTATTTTATTTTTTATGAATACGGCAGTTAAAATTTAGTTGATTTTTTATAAGACTTTTATTTCTGCAATGCCGAATCGTATGTACCCTTCAGCTTGGTGCCATAAGAACAGAAAATTATATAATTACATAAATTATATTTAGTACTGTTGTTCGTTTAATAAAAATTTCTCTTTTTAATCAACAATTCAGGTATGGATTAGTTATGTGTAAAAAAAAATCCAAAAAAAGTCTACACATTCAGATAAAAAAAACAACAACAATTGATTATATGGGAAAAATTAGAAGCAGCCCAACCTGGCTGAGTTTCGACAGCATAAAATTACGGAATATATGAGATTTAAGCATAAAACAACCTAGTCCTCGTTTCTGAAACCCCTTTTCAAAGGACACATGAACAGATGGACATCGTTAAGTTAATTTCGCTTCTCATAAGGACGCAGAATATACATTCTTTATAGGTGGTAACATCAACAGAAATTACAACCGAATTTACAAACTTATATGTATATACCCTTTTACATTTGCTTAGCGACCGATTAAATAAAAATTGTCTTAGAAGTATCCCGGCAGATAATATTGGACAACGTAATCCATTTTAATGAAATGGACTACTTCCTGGACTGGTCCAATGTTATGCAAGCATGGACTAGTCATTGTTAAAAAGAGTTTGTAGTGAAACGACATGTTTTCGTTTTTAAACGAAAGGTTATCGATTTTAAACGAAGTTAAAACTAATCATCTGGAGTATATCATGGAGTAGTTTCAAAACTAGTCCACTAGAGTCTGTATGAACATGGAGTAGTTTTAAGACTACTCCGTTGTAATGCAAAACTGGGTTATATGGTCCACTCCCAGGACATCGTAATGTTAAATCGACCACCTTTTAACCATATATTTGGAGTAGTTTTGGAGTACTCCTATTCCTTTATGGACTACTCTTTACATGCATGTATTGACTCGTCTCGTTATCTGCAGGGATGGGCAGCAAACAAAAAGTATGTCTTATAAATGCGAATTTGTAATTAAGTCCGTAAGGTCGTTTCTCTTACAAAATTTTTTTTAAGTAAGCAACATTTTTGCTGGGCAAATTTTCAGAAGAAAATAAAAATTGGTTTCAGTTTAAAAATTTGTTATATTAAATATAAAGCTAATTAAATATAAATACAATATACAATATAAATACAAATAAATAGTATCAAATAAAAAAAAAAAAAAGTATTTATATTTATTAACAAAATTTCTTGAAGCTATGTTGTGGATTTAAGTAAATGTTTAATTCCCTTGATAAAATTTTTAATTAAAACGTTTTTTATTTTTGTTACAAAAGCTCATTTTGTACATATTTTATTCAATTTTTGATTATAAATATTCGTTAACGAATTTGGCTTAGCAACTTTCTTTTTATAATCCAGCCACTTTAAGAGAATTATTTAAAACTAGAACATTATATTTAACCTATTTGTTTATCTAAAACTCTACAGCTTACCTCGAAAATATTATTTTACAATTTTTTTTTTTATTTTTAATATATAAAAAAATTTTTCAAGGTGAAGTGGTAAACAAAATAACTTCCTTAATCTTAATTAGGTAATTATTTTGAAAATAAAATAATAAATAAATAAAACAGGGCAGTGCGTATGTTAACAAAAAAATATTTGGTTATAAAGACGAAATACATACACACTTTATTTACTTATTAAATAAACAACAGCTGAATAAAAATTATGTGTGAAAAATACAATTAGTTTCACAGTATCTAAAGAGTTTTGGCAGTCAGAACAAATAGATATTTGTCATGAGACCGTTATAAAGCAGAGTGGCGCAGTGGAAGCGTGCTGGGCCCATAACCCAGAGGTCCGAGGATCGAAACCTTGCTCTGCTAGTTGGAATTTTTTTTTTATTTTTATTTTTAATCTCCATTTTATAATTATTATAATTATATCAATTATTCATAAAAATAATTTATTAAAAAATATTTCTAATGTTAATTTTATGATTTATGAAAATGTAAATCAATGGAATTTTCTTAATTTCTCGCAGTGTTCTTTTGTTCTTTTTAGAAAATAAGCATACAAAAATTGATTCAGGGATTGGAGAATTTGTTGGGCCTTTTCATTTATTAAAAATTTTACTTATCTGCAAAATTTGTGAAACTTTTCATATGCAAAACTTGGATTTGTACAATGAGGAAAAAAATTTACAACGTATGTAAAACTTTTTTTAATAAAAAAATAAACACACAAAAATTCAATTTAGCAATTGAAATTTAAAGGATATTAATGATAGTGATTTATGTATTGCTATTAGGGAAAAAAGCTTTCGGGAATTCACAGTAAAAATATTTTTAAAGTTTTTGCGCATTTGTCAACTTTAACTTTTAACTAAACTTTAAATTTTTGTGACACTAAATGGCACTGCAACTTCGCAAATGACTTTTAAATATTGGTTAACAATGTTGAAAAAAAGCTATACAAGTTGTCGAGATCAGTGTTCGAAAATAAACACTAAATATCGCTCCTTAGTGCTCAGTTCGGTAGATTTGTTGAAAACAAAAACGCTAATAGTGTTTGTGTAAAAAATCTTAAAAAAAAAAACACAAAAATATTACTGTTTTTATCAAACTCAACAAAAGATGAGAAAATTAAATTCCGTTCGGTTTTTTCTAAATCCACAAACTTCGTTGTATTCGGTTGGGCTCATAATGTTCGTCTTTTTTGGCTGGTAAAAAAACCAAACATTTTTTACAAACACAAAATACACATACAAAAAAAAAATAAACAAAAAGCCAGCAAAATAATTTTACACAAACAAAACACAGGAGCTTTTCGTGCTGCGGTCGTTGCTTTTTTGTTGGTTCATTTCTTTATCAATTTATAAAAAAGAAACATTATAGAAATCAAAATATAATGTTTGTCTACAGTATCACTGCAATTGTTCTGTTTTTATAACGAAGAACAGAATAATATAAATATAATATTCGGCTCTTTCTTGAAAATAGTGATGAACGGTATTAAGGGTTGTGTTCGACTACAAAATCACGAAAGAAATAGATATCGTTCTTGGGTGTGTGAGCCGAACACTCAATAATGTACTGTTTATTTTCGAACACTGGTCGAGACGAACATCGTAGCAGTCAACTTATTGAGGTGTCCATTCCCGGAACGTTTAACAAAATTCACGCAATGGTATTGAAGAACTTTAGGCATGTCAATAAAAATGGAAAAGCCATCCTACAACAGACTTCACTACATCCAGAAAAACGCAATGCTTGGCACGCTAGTGGCATCAACGGACCTTATTTCTTTAAAAGTCCGACGCTCACTTTACGGTTACCAAACATCTTTACCGCACCATGATGAATGATTTTTTGTTTTAAAATATCAATGGCATTAACACTTATGTGAATGGCAAAAAAAAAAACACCCTTAACAGCATTGCAATGTACCTGGGTACCTATATGGAAATAGTATTGGAAACTTAAATTTTTTATCGAAAATATGTGCATAATCACGAAAAATAACTCTGAGACTTACAATAGAAGTTCATTTTCAGTAAAATTTCAATATATTGTAAACACCCTGGGTTATGCAACGTATTACTTCTAAGATACGCAAGTTAATAAGTTATCTCAGTGAAATCTGCAATACCGAGTGTGCTGGGGAAAGATTTTAATGTATCCAAGTCAAACATTTTCGGTTTGCAAAATAAATAATAAAAGCGAACGTACTCCCCTAGAAGGGAATTGTCGCGTGTGCTCGCAACTACGTATGAAGCAAATAAAGACAAGCAAAGCTTGCACTAAATGTTCAAAACCAATTTGAAATGAGCATTCAATTCAACAAATTGAAGCGATCAATGAAAATTTATTTGAACCTTAATCTAAAATATTCATTACGACTTCCTTTAATCTTATTTTAGTGACACTTTACTAAAAATATGCATGCAATAATCGTTTCTGGATACTAAATGTATGAAGGTACCTTGCCATACCTTTAAGGGTGTAAGATAAAATTTGGTACACCAAGCCCTTCCAAAATGATTTTTTAGAAAAAAATAATGATAATTTAAAATTTATTTATATTTAGGAGTTCTCAAGAAGTTTCAGCTATGTGAATCATCTCCTTCTATAAAAAAAATTAATCTGAAAACGCCAAAGGTACCCGGGTACCTTGCCATTCACATAAGGGTTAATTCCATATAAGCTAGTGAACGCTTATGTGATAATTAACACATTGGGGGCCAAAATATTTCGTGTTATTCGTGACATACGGCTAGCAATGTTTATTAAATTGTAATCCAGAATGCGCTTAGTCAAGCCGCGTTGCCTATACGCCCTAAATCATTTTCAAATATTGCTTCCTGGTATTGATCTTTCGAATTATTCCTTCAATTCTGAAACCTTAAACTTTGGTGGTATATTTTGAACATGTAGTATTTACAAATAACATAATATTTGCGTTAACTTTTAAGAAGTATCTTAACTTTCTGCGGAACTTTTCTACTACAAAAATAAATAAAAAGCATAATTTTTGGCTCAAAATCTTTTTTCGTTATAACTGCCAATTTGTTATGTATAAACAGAAAAACAATATACTTTTTTTTCATAAAATTGTTGCCAGATTTTTAAATTTTTACAGCATTTAAGCCGATCTATTTCAGGTCATCAAATCAGTGCTTTATAACTCCCCTTTTAAAAAATCTTCTCTAATTTCATCTCTGTTATCTCAAAGTTAATAAAAAACAAAAATATTTAATTTTTTATTAGACCAAAAATTTTTGTACCCACAAAAACAACATATTTTTTTTAAATAAATACTTTTAATCTTAAGGCCATTTAGTTTAACAGAAAACATATAAATTAACAAATTAATTGCCAAAACAAAAATCAGAATCATGTAAAAAGAAATAGATTAATAACACAACAGATTTTTTAAGACAACTTAATTAAATTAAATATAAAAAAATGATGACATCAAGTGTTAAGATCACTTGTATTAAAAATGCCAATAAAATTCAAGAAATAAAATAAAAATATTGAAAAATTAATGTAAAAGCATCGTCGACTAGAAAGTACATTACGATTTTTTTTAATAAAAAAAATATAAGTAGACCTGAAAATTTAACAGTGGCTATAGTAACAATCAGTCACATGACCCTTGATTTACTAAGTTCTCTGATTTCCGAAAAAATGTTAAGGCTTTTGGCTTAACATCCGTCTTCATTTAGTTCTCTGAATTCCGGAATATCTTGAAATTTTTCTTAATTTTTTTGTAGTTCATTTTAAAAAATAAACTTCCTGTAGCGTTTTTGAGAAATAACAATAAATTTTGACACATTTTTGTTTTAATTCCAATACCGCTTACTATAAGTTGATAAGAGTCAAATACCAGACTAAAACCACATTAAAGAACGAATCACTGCAAGTATTTAAAAATATTTTTCTTACTGCCTGTTAAGTGTGCGATAAGTTTTTAAATTCCAGCACATTTGAAGCTCATTTAAAAATATAATTAAAAAGTTTTTATTATGTTTGTTGGTCTAATTTTTTTTTTTTAATCTTTAATATGTGGCCATTCAAATTGAGTGTTTATAAGAGTATAGTCATCAAATGCACTTCAAAGTCAGAATTAACAAATAATGAAGTAGCATAGTCGGTAAAACACGGCCATGTGACAACCTACACCACAGTATTTAGAGACAAATTTTCAAGAGTATACCCCATTTGGGACCCATGGGTGATCATGGACCCGCCATAACAAAATTTTGTAATGAGGTAAAGATTCGTGTAAACGTTCTCTGTGCCGAATATTATTTAGACTTCTTCATCTTACTAAGTGAGATTTTCTTATCATCAAGTCATTTTAGAGAGTGCGTTTTATATGGTCCAAGTTCAAGTTCAATTCTAACCTACCGACACAAAATTTTCACACGACATAGTATGAAATTGTTGTTATAGATATTTAATATTTTGTTTAGATTGCAACTTAATAAGTTTGGACCAAATTTAAATTGAATGCCAACAGAATCAGGTTGTTCCGGAAAGCAGCTTGTATGGAGGCTATGTGAAATTATGAAAAAATTCTTACCGTTTTCAACAGACTTGGTCTTTCTAACAATTAAAACAATTTAACCAAATTTCATAAAATTATCTCCAAAATTGTGGCCTGTACTTTTGGCATTAGGTATACATATATGTATACATAGACAGCCAGCCAGCCTGTTAGCCGGACAGACGGACGGATGGATGGACATCGTAAGATCGATAAAATGATACTAAGCCGATCCATGTACTTAAAGGTGGGTCTCGACCCACTATTCCACTATTATGGTGTGGGTATAAAATCGGCCTTAATTTTGAAAATAAAATAGTAAAAATCTTCATTATTTCAATCAATGCTGCTGTACCTTATTTTTTCCCCAAGTTGCAAATTCTCATTTCGAGTTGTTTAAAGAGCCAAAAAAAAGCGATACAAGCAGTTTGACAACACCAACAACAAGATGTTTGTAAGAATATTAAAATTTTTCAATATTTACACAATCCTGCTCTAAACATTTTTCATATGCTTGTGTTACCGTTTGTGTGGTTTATTTGGCCCTTAAGTAGATTTCTCAAAAACAGGAAGACTATAAAGAAGTTAAAATATGCGTGTAGTATTCAATAAAATGGATAAACTGTAATAGAACGACTATAAAAGTGATATTTGAAACGTCTTTTTGCACAACTTTATATGTTTAAATACAAAATTTGAATAAATTCCTGTCCTTTTTTTTTGGTTTTTTTACAGAACGAAAATTTTATCAAAATATCAACATCTATTTTATTTTGTTCGTATTACAGTGATTATTGGGACTTATGGTCAGATCTCTACAAACGACCAAAAATGTTTTTCTAAATTAATTTCCCAATAGAAACATTTAATGCGCATTTACCAATCCAATTTCTGGAGTGGTAATTATCTGGGAGATTTAGTCAAGAATATCCCGAATCCAATAAATTTTAGATATATATAGATCGCACGCCGGACGGATAGACATCGAGTCGACTAGTGATTTTAAGCAGTGTTCGAAAATAAACAAAACATTATTTAGAGTTCGGCTCACAAACCCAGGAACGATATCTATTTGTTTATTGCTTGTGTAGACGAACACAACCCTTAATACCGTTCGAAACTATTTTCAAGAAAGAGCAGAACATTATATGGTGTTCTGTTTTTCGTTAAAAAAACAGAACAAGTGTAGTGATACTGTAGACAAACATTATATTTTAATGTTCTATAAAGTTTCTTTTTTTACATTGATAAAGAAATAAACGAACAAAAAATTTATGCAACGAACGCAGCATGAACAGCCTGTGTGTATTGTGTATATGTTTTGTTTGTGCAAAATTAGTTTGCTTGCTTTTTGTTTTTGTTTTCCTATGTGTATTTTGTTTTTGTAAAAAATTTTTGGTTTTTTTTGTTTTGCCAGTCAAAATGGCGCTATGCACAACATAAACGAAAGAACATTAATGAGCCAAACCGAACACAATAAAGTTTGTGGTTTTTTAAAAATAACCGAACGGAATTAAATGTTCTCATCTTTTGTTGAGTTAGATAAGAACAACATGACAAACAGGGAAACGTTATTTTTTTAATGATTTACTACACAACACTATTACCATTTGTGTTTTCTACAAATCTACCGAACCGAACACAAAGGAGCGATATTTGGTGTTTATATTCGAACACTGATTTTAAACATGTTGGATAATCTAACTTATTCCGTTTAGACTCCATTTAGTGTCAGATCACCTGGTAAAAATGGTGTCATTTTTAGTACTAAAAAAAAAAAAAAACACAGAAGGAAGCTTTTATGTACATATTTATAAGAGAAGAAACTCCATAACTATTTGTAAACTTTTACATAACATTTATTTACATACAAATGTATGTACATTAGGGTCCTTCAAAAAAACACGTTTTTTTCTTTGCTATCATCTCAAAGTTTCTAGTAGTCATAAAAAAGCTCTCTCACCAGAACAGCTCTATATTTTGATTATATGCTCCGTTCAATGATTTTAAGTTTTTCCATATAAATTACATATAGGATTTTTTTTATTTTTTTATTTTAAAAATAAAACTACTAAAAACTGGTTTTTTTTGAAGTTGCCACAGAAAACCTCTTAGATGCTATTTTCGTAAGCCTTACGGGTAAAAAATTTTCAGACACAAAAAAAATAGCTAGTAATCAAAGTCTTATCACTTTTTACCCGTTAATTTAACAAAAAAATCACGTACGAGGTTTTTTGTGGAAAAATTTCTTTGCCTAAAAGAATTATCGAAATTTTAAAAAAATTTTTTTAGTTATTTTCTTTCAAGAGTACAAAAAAAAAAAAAAAAGGTCTCACGTGTAAGATATCTGGAAAAACTGAACGTCGTTGAGCGTTGCGTAGAATCAAAATATTGGCGTAGTCTTGTGGGAGAGCTTTTAAATACCTGCTAGAAATTTTTGAGATGATAGCAAGAAACAAAAAAAATATTTTTTTTTTGAAACACCCTACTGTACACATGTATACTTAATTTATTTAGTCATGGTAAATGTATTTGTCAGCAATGTTGTCTTTTTATCATAATCTTTCAGTAAATAAAGATTTTGATTGCTTTACATCTTTATTTTTCTTTAGAAAAACAATGTCATAATTTTGACTTCTTTTTGACGTTTCTATATTTTAAAGTTTGATACGTTTGTACAGACGTGTTCATATTTTTGCGGTACATTTATTATCTATTTAAATAAAAATGACAGCTTAAAAAATTTTATCACAAAAAACAAAGATTGTCAAAAAACAAGACAGTTTTTTTTATATTTGCGACATTTTAACTTAATACGTGTCGCTCAAAGGTTTCTTTATAAAAAACTACATGGAGAGCAAACATAAATAAAGAAAAATATTAATAATAGTTTATAATTGCTAGAATGTTGTTATAAAATGATTAGCTAGGAATAAAGAACTATGTAGAAGATATGCAAATATAAATAGATATATTGATTGTATATGTTTAATTAAGCTCTATTTCTTTTCTATAGAAAAATATATTCAATTGTTTATTTATTTACTTATTTTATCCCAGACAAATACTGGTCTGATTATTTTTTGTAAAAATCACCCAAATGATTCTTTTCAGATCAGTTGTGATTAAAAACTGATTTATCACTTGAGTGATTGAAAGAGGATTCATATATGATTCATTATGTTTAACTAATGATTTTTAAATATTTTGAATTTTTTTTTTTGCCAAATAAAAATAGATAAAAATAGAAACTTTCATGTTAGCCAAATAATAAGAACTTGGCTAAAAAAAAGCCCAAAAATTATTGACAATTTATGAACATAAAGGTTGGTTTCTTTTCTTCTTTGCAAAAAACCGATAACTTTTTTTTGGTTTAAAATAAAGCTGGTTCGAATAATCAAAAGCCATAATTATCGGAGAAAAAATAAAAAATATGACAATTAAAAATGATATGAAATATAATCAAAAACTATATAGTTTACGATTAAAAAATGAGACGAAAACGACTCAATAATGATTATAAAAACTACCATTAAATTAATCAAAAAGGAATCAGAAAACTGTATCAGAAATGATTCTTTGAGGTGATTCATCGGTAAGGTACCATTTCTTACAACGAGAGTATCATTTATGATTGAAAAATGAGCTTATATACGGGTATTTTGCTCTTGAAGCTGATTCCTAAATGATTAGATTATGATACAAAATGCTAGCTGGGATATTTTTAATTATCTTAAATATTACACATTCACAAAGTGTTTAATTGTATTTTGGGAATACAAAATTTTTAATTAATAAGATTTGGTTTGTCGTTCTTAATTCCCAATTTTAATTCTTGATAAAAACACTGATATTTATTGTTGGGGAATAAGACACACTGCTTATTGTTAGTTTTTTGTTTAAGCTTTGATATCGTTGCAAATAAGACTTTTTTGAGTGTCAGCAATTCTCATCAACTCTGCAGTTTTGTTTGCTAATACCTTTGGCTTTTTTAAACTGTTTTGGGAGAATGTTTCCGGATGATCTGGCCTAAGCAACCAGTGAAATGCATATAGAAACTAGCTTATCCCCTAACAATAAATTTCAGTGTTTTTATCAAGAATAAAAATTAGGAATTAACCACGACATACAACATCTTATTAATTAAATATTTTGTATTCCCAAAAATTACTTTATTATTAAAAAAAAAAAAAAAATAACATATTGGTTGTGTTTGCTATAATTTTATGTATGTGATGTGTGATATAAAAGCTAATATACTTAAATAAGATATTTAAAAATATTCCCAATTAGTTCAAAATTACAAGTACTTCCCCTAAAACCGAAAAAATCAAATCATTAACTTTATTTTGGTCCATGTGACATTATGAGAATTAAATTGCAATTATCCACAAATTCCAAAAATGTTGCTCAAATATAAGTCCCTCAAAACAATTAGCAAATCTTGGGACTGCGCACAGTGGTCGCTGCATTAAACTCGCACTGCTTTTTAAGACAGGCTTATATTTATTTTTTTGTTTAAAATACGGAGGAAAATATGAAATAAATCTTTTATTTACATATAGGAAATAATTAGACCTTGAAAGCCTGTTTGGAAATCCCAAAAAACATTAATATAGTAGAAAAAGGTCGATAAATATATAAAAAACTACAAGTATATAATTTTCGTGATTTGTGCAAACTACCACGAGTCTTCACAAAAAGTTCGTCGCAAGAAGTTTTGTTCACGAGCTGCAAAACCTTGTTGTCTTGGGTCTTTGCAGTGCATTCTGAAAACTCTGTTAGAGGTCGCCCTAGGTTATAATTTATTGTTATTATTAGGCAAGAACGGGAAGACCATTATAGACGCTGGATATCAACTACAATCCGCATTATAACACAAATCCAGAATTAGACCGGATCCATTTGAATCCTGGAAGTAACACTTCATGAAACTTCAATATACACTGATAGAAAAGGCGTCATAACGCTTAACTTAAGATTGACTTTAATCAAAGTAACTTTTGTTGTATTCCCTTTGTTTAAAGAACAACTCTTAATTATAAGACACCAGCAGTATACCCGACATGTTTCTCGTAATCATTCCACTTTGGAATTTTTACGTATTTAACTACAGAACTTTAACAAAAAGAATATGGGAATTTTAGCTTCTTATATAACGTTTTCAACATGAAAATTAAGTACGTTTTCTCGATGTGTTGTTGTTGTTGCAAGCAAATCGTTGTTACCTTATTTTGTAGTGTTGTTGATATTTCTACAACAAACTTTTACAAAAACTCATGTGTTTCACATTTGCTCTTTTCGCCCTCAATCTGTTTGATGTTGATGCCAAATGTGAAGATTAAATGTCATCAAAATGAATGTTATATGTTGTATAAAGTTTTTATTTGTTTTGACTACGAATGTACATCAATGATATGACTCGTGTGTTTAGCTTTTATCTATATTCATTCTTTACCTGTCAATAATACACAAAATGTGCCATCGAATTGATGTCACTGTAGTCATAGGATAGGTGACGTATAATATACGACAATATAGTATGATGACGTTCGTCATTGGAATGATGTCACTTTTTGCCCCATCGATACCATTTGTAATAACATTGATGTCACAGTTCTGAATTTAAGGCATCATCAAAGTAAAGATGCTTTTTCCTATGAGTATAGAAAACGCTTAATATGCTATCACACTTGTAACCTTCTAGTAGACATTTCTATTGGACTAGGAAACGCAGGCTACAAACAATTATATTTTAGCTTATACAAACTTCAATATACAAAATAAGCCATTATTTGTTTTAATGCTGACAAAAATTATGCACTGATTAAACAGACGCCGAATTGCCTTAATGTACTTATTGGAACATATGTTTTATTTAGGAGGTAACAGCTCTTCGAATAGTGAAAGAAAAACAAATGTAAAGGTGTTAATTTATTAAGTGGAGTGGCAGTAATCGATAAAATGTAAAAGATTTTCCATCTAAATTGGTCTAAAATTGGACTTTAATGCCGCTGGTTCAGGCCTTACGACCACTGTGCCGCGGTTCCCCTTAAAATAAAACCACAAAAGTTTTAAAAAAAGAAAATCCACGAAAAGTAAATGAAAACGAAAATATATTTTACACAGCATGGCTTGATGATGACTTAAATACAAACAAATTACTTAACAAAATGTTATACACTGCATTTTACACTACTTACACACCAAACCCTTGTCCCCTCATACATCGCCTAAAAGTTTAAACAAATATATTTTAAAGAGTGCATATGAGCATACGAGCTTTTTTAAGATAAATGAAACTCACTCAAAAAGATTTTTGATATATTGTACACACAATACAAGAGTTATGATATGTGGCATGAAATGTGGTGGCAGCTTATAACTTTTAGATTTTGCCTCTTTGAATTGTACTCATAGTTGTCGGGCGGATCTTTTGAATCAAACAGCACCGCTAGCTAGTTGTTTAAAGTTGGCTCTTCGGTTGTTGGCTGCATATATTGTTTAAGTACTTAACTTTTATAAAAAAAAAAAATAGATGGATGGTTGGTTGAATGGTTGGATGGCTTTTACCATCCATTCAAACAGTCAAAAAGTAGAAAAAGCAATATACAGGGACAGACAGTTGTACAAAAAGCTAGACAGAATGATAGCCCGAAATAATAATAATAAAAAAAAAATTATGAAAAGAAAGAAGAGAAGACCTCTTAACGAATGGAGCTTTTATCGTTAATTTATTGCTGCTTTTTATTTCGTAATTGTGATTGATGACCACGATGAGTATCCGTTGTATATATCAATGTACTGAGTGGTAAGTACAGTGGTTCGAAAACCTGCCTGCAATGTATTTAAAAAAAAAAAATAACAAACTTGAAAAATTTTCAACCTTTAAACACAACTTTAAAAAAGGGATTAGAAGATTAATTTAAACAAGTTAGAGTGTTATATTTTTCTTTGTTGAATCTTATATACAATTTAGCATACCAACTTAAGAGTGTTAAAACTTTTGACTTTTCTTTTTTGGAATTCTAAAAAATATATAATTTTTAATGTTCTGTAATTCTTTACAAAACGTTAAAAAATCGATATCTGAAAATCACTTTTTAACCAATCGAATATTGAATACGTCAGCAACTCATATAGAAACTCCCGCAATTTCTTTTTTTTCGAAAAGATAGGTATATTATATGTTATACTGGCTTAACACGGTCGCGGAGCTATGCTTATCGAAATAAAATAAGTGAACTTTTTTTAAATAGTTCTTGTGTATTGAGAGGAGCCATGCCTCCTTTTCCAATTGAACCTATTATTTGACAGATGTTGCATTAATATCTAAGTCATTAGTAAACGCAGAGAAAAAACATGTTTAAATATATTCACCTCCATTACAACTATTTTTAATGAAAATAATAATAATTATGTGTTTAAAGTTTTCTTTAAAAATAGTTTTGTTGGAGGTGGCAATATTTAAACATGTTTTTCTCTGAGTGTACAATATCGAAATTCTTTCACTGACACAGTACTCCATATATATTGAAATCTATATTGTTTTTACCTAATACAATTTCGGATGTTGTGTATTTCTAACCAAGCTGTTTATAAGATATTTGGACAATTTTACTCTTGGCGCTCTCCAGTAGCCCGTTTCTGTATATCTCACATCGTAAAACTCTTCGCATGAAACGTGTGAATTGCAACAAAAATAGTGTGAAATGAAACAAAAAATGGTTTTTCTCACACAAGTGTTTCTGTATCTTTTTTTTGCGAGAATTATCTGTCATTTAAATAATTTTCCAGCAATTATTGGAAGGATGCGAGAAAAAGTGTTTCTATAACAATATTTTGCGAAAAGTTTCTTTCAAGAACTGTCAAAATAAGTCACATTTGAAATTGGTGGCGAGAAAAACAAAATGTAGATATTTTGAATTTAAAATATGTTTATATACATACTATTTTTTTAAATAAATAAAAAAATAGAAGGAATATAAATGATAAATGCATAATTTATGTGATGAAAATAAACAAAAAACAATTGTTATATTTTGTTAGTTTAGTTTAATTTTTGTTAGCCTTTTCTTGTTTTGGTTTTAATCAGTGCTGCCAGATAAATTTGTGTCAAAATCGTCAATTTAAAATCAATTTTAAACAAATTTGTTTCGACTTTTATTAAAAAATAATCAAACAAAAACATAGTTAAAGTTCATGGGTATTTAATAATTATTATTTAATAATTGAGATATAAATCTTTAATTTACCTATTCCTATAATCTTTTTCTTTTTTACCTGAAATAGACTTAGTAGAATACCTTGTAGTTAAAATTAAAAAAATCGGTTCATAAATAAACGGGTTAAAGACCCAGTAAAATCTTCGCCTACAAAATAATATGTTAAGTAATCAGAAACACATAAAAGCACTACATACAATTCTACTGAAAAACTAATGAATTTTACAAGGGTTGTGCCAAAAAGAACAAATTCAAAAGTAAGTCATTTTTTTATCTTAATACATCAAGAAAAAAGTAGTTATCGAAGTTCTTATGGAAGAAAGCTACTTAATAACGAGTGAAAGCTATCCATTTTGAAAAAGTTTTTACTGGGAGACAAACAAATTTCTTTCTTGCCGAAATAATGGTTTTGGCACAAAAGTGTACATATAAGATAAGAATATCAAATATCAATCATATTTTGTATATGTATATAAGAAGTATTAAATGTTCAAAATAAGCCAAGTCGGTCCATTACTTTCCCTCGAAATTTTGCTTTTGCCGATACATTTTTTAGGGAACAAACAATTTCGAGGACAATTTTCACAATAGGGATATATATAAAAATTTAAGCAGCCTTTTTAAAGATATCTTTTTTTCTAATAAACAAACATATAAAAATATTTACAATTATCTTATTTTGAAGACTAAGGGGCTTATAGTGTAAAACGCAACGCCAACAATTTCATTAAAAGCAAAAATAAAATCAAAAATATTTTATAAATTTGTTGTTGCTTTCTACAGACATTCATATTATTTTTTTTTTTCCAATTTTCAACGCCACAAAATAGAAGTGTTTGAAATTTAAAAATTCAAGATGAATTTCTATAGAAAGTAACAACAAAATTATAAAATATTTTTGATTTTGTTTTTGCTTTCGTCACTTTTTTAGAAAAAATCATCAAAACGTCACTTTGTTAATATCGGAAAAAAAATATCGTCAAGTCTGGCAGCACTGTTTTTATTATATTTATTTCTTTTGTTGACGTTTCGCTTTTATTTGACACTTAATTACTGGAATTATTCCAGTATAAACAGAATTTGTTGTGTCTGTTTTCGCATTCAAATACAGAAACACTTTTATCTCATAAATCGAGAAACGATGGAATTTTAAGATGCGAGAAATACAGAAACGAGCTACAGATATACGAAAATCTATTTTTGGCGCGCCTACTTCCTTGAATACTTATTGACAGTTGTTGTGCATTAATAACCGATACATTTGAACCAAATTTTGAAACATTACTTATTGTCGTTCCCAAAATATAAAAATTTTGTATTTTCTGCTACGTCCACTTCTTCAATTCTAACCACTTTATGATAGATGCTGTGCATTGATATCCAAGAAATTTGTACCAAATTTTTAAACTGCAGCTGTTACCGTTCTCCAGATATTTGGCACCTATACTGTCTCTGTATGGGAGATGACACGCTAATTTATCCAATAGCCCCACTTTTTTTGATGGATTTTGTGTATTTACAACACAGCTATGTGTACCGAATTAGTACAATTTTTCACCATTCTTTCTCCAAACATAAAGAAATCAGTTTTGTGCAACGTAAACATCTCCAATTCGCCAGAAGTCGTGCATTTCTATATCAGCTTGTTTTACTAAATTTGGAAACTTTTACTGCTAGGATTCTCCAGATACACAGAAATCTATTTTGTATTTGAATGGGTGGTTCCACTCCCAGTTGTTCAATCTCGCCGACCTTTTTGTCGGTTGTTGTGTATAGATAACCATGTCGCTTGTACCTAATTAAGCAACTTTGGCTCTTGCCGGTCTCCTGATATACATAAATCTGCAATTTCTTTGTATGGGAGGTGCCAATGTTTTAAAAAGGTTGTCTATTGATAACCCATATGTGTGATCCAAATTTGGTTAATTTTTCTCATTGGGTTTTTAAGATTTTTATTAATTTTTGTGCCAAGCCCACTTCTTCAATCCAACCACATTTTGCTGAATGTTCTGTATTGATAGCAAAGATGCTTGTAACTAATATGGATATTTTGTAGGGTATTCATTCGGTTAACCGTCAATCGGCTAACCGATTAATTACTACCCGATCAGTTAATTTCAAATTGGTTTTTTTTGATTAATGATTAAACCGGTTAATTTCAGTCGATTAACCGATTAGCCGATGTAATAAGATTTTTAATTTTTTGTAGCATTACAACATATTTTTTTGTATTTTTAATTATTTGTTTCGTCTCATATACAAAAGGTATGTGTTTAAAAAATATTTTTTCTTACAAACAAAGGTGATCTTCATTTCAACCCATTTTCCGCCGACCGATTTCAATATTCAAGCAACAGGAAAGTGGCGAAAAATGGGTTAAATGTTTGATTGCCAACACCTTTTTCTTGTTTCACGTACTTTTTATATCTATGGGGGATTTCATGTCAAGTGACCCAATTTTGAAATCGATGTCTTCCGATTTGGATGAAATTTGCACCAAGGTTAGTCCTATTGGATAGTAGTTTAGACACAAATTTTCAACAAGATCGGTCTAAAAGTTTCTGAGTTAGTGGGGGTCAAAATTTGACATTTTGGCCATACAGGTGTTCTTTCTTATCCATGTAACTTATTACCTATTGGTGTTAGCAAAATTTGTCCCAAGTAGCTTCGATAGCTATTTGATCCATCTTTTGAAAAAAATTTTTTTTGTTTTTTTAAAAAATTTTTTTTATTTTTTTTTTTTAAATTTAAAACTTTTTTTTATTTTTTTTTTTAGCGGGTATGTTTTTTTTTTTTTTTTTTTTGTTCAAAAGAAAGCTTATGTCTTTTCCTTTAAGGTAGTTTTGGTCCCTTTTTGGGATGCGAGCGGCTTATGTATAAAAAAAAATAATTTCTAACTCTAGACAAGGGTTTTTCAATTTTTAGCATATGCAGTGTTCTTTCTCATCCATTTAACTTATAAGCTATTAGTGTTAGCAGAATTTGTCCCAAGTAGCTTCGATAGCTATTTGATCAATATTCTGAAAAATTTTTTTTTTGTTTTTTTAAAACTTTTTTTTTTAAATTTAAAATTTTTTTTTTAAATGTAAAATTTTTTTTTATCCGGAATGTTTTTTTTTTTTTTTTTTTTGTTCAAAAGAAAGCTTATGTCTTACCCTTTAAGGTAGTTTTGGTCCCTTTTTGGGATGCGAGCGGCTTATGTATAAAAAAAATAATTTCTAACTCTAGACAAGGGTTTTTCAATTTTTAGCATATGCAGTGTTCTTTCTCATCCATTTAACTTATAAGCTATTAGTGTTAGCAGAATTTGTCCCAAGTAGCTTCGATAGCTATTTGATCAATATTCTGAAAAATTTTTTTTTTGTTTTTTTAAAACTTTTTTTTTTAAATTTAAAATTTTTTTTTTAAATGTAAAATTTTTTTTTTATATTTTTTTTTATCCGGAATGTTTTTTTTTTTTTTTTTTTTTGTTCAAAAGAAAGCTTATGGGTTACCCTTTAAGGTAGTTTTGGTCGCTTTTTGGGATGCGAGTGGCTTATGTATAAAAAAAATTATTTCTAACTCTAGACGAGGGTTTTTAAATTTTTAGCATATGCACTATTTTGAATTTTTTCCTATTTGTGTTTAAGTGTTTCTAAAGCCTTAAAAATAAAACGTTTGCAAAGAAACTAGACAAATTAACCTTTCCGACGGTATGTTACAAACCCAATTACTATTTTATACCTTCGATACTATAATGCCCACGATATGTTAATCCCAGGAATAAAATCACTTTTTTCTGTAGAAATGTTGACAAATAATTCTTTTTTTAATTTTTCCTACATAAATTTTATTAAATTTTTTTAATCCAAATTTTTAATAATTTTAATTAGGCTTAAGTTCATTAAATTTAATTTTCATTAAATTATTTTTATGAAGAAAGGAATTTTACAACATGAAAATTAATTAAAATTGTTATTGATAATCTTTCATTAATGAAAATTAAATTTAATGATCTTAAGCCTAATTAAAATTATTAAAAATTTGGATTAAAAACCATAAATAGTTCAACAAAATAACCACAATACTAATTATTTTATTAAATTATTTATCTTTATATTTTTATTATTATTATTAGAAATTATTATTATAATTATATATTAATTTAATTATTATTACAAATTAATAAAAAGAATTTAATTTGTCAACATTTCTACAGAAAAAAAGTGATTTTATTCCTGGGATTAACATATCGTGGGCATTATAGTATCGAAGGTATAAAATAGTAATTGGGTTTGTAACATACCGTCGGAAAGGTTAATTTGTCTAGTTTCTTTGCAAACGTTTTATTTTTAAGGCTTTAGAAACACTTAAACACAAATAGGAAAAAATTCAAAATAGTGCATATGCTAAAAATTTAAAAACCCTCGTCTAGAGTTAGAAATAATTTTTTTTATACATAAGCCACTCGCATCCCAAAAAGCGACCAAAACTACCTTAAAGGGTAACCCATAAGCTTTCTTTTGAACAAAAAAAAAAAAAAAAAAAAACATTCCGGATAAAAAAAAATATAAAAAAAAAATTTTACATTTAAAAAAAAAATTTTAAATTTAAAAAAAAAAGTTTTAAAAAAACAAAAAAAAAATTTTTCAGAATATTGATCAAATAGCTATCGAAGCTACTTGGGACAAATTCTGCTAACACTAATAGCTTATAAGTTAAATGGATGAGAAAGAACACTGCATATGCTAAAAATTGAAAAACCCTTGTCTAGAGTTAGAAATTATTTTTTTTATACATAAGCCGCTCGCATCCCAAAAAGGGACCAAAACTACCTTAAAGGGTAAGACATAAGCTTTCTTTTGAACAAAAAAAAAAAAAAAAAAAAACATTCCGGATAAAAAA
Source organism: Pollenia griseotomentosa (assembly GCA_963931875.1). Taxonomy (NCBI): domain Eukaryota; kingdom Metazoa; phylum Arthropoda; class Insecta; order Diptera; family Polleniidae; genus Pollenia; species Pollenia griseotomentosa. The sequence goes on from OZ007561.1 coordinate 184,898,834, forward strand.
AAATATAAAAAAAAAATTTTACATTTAAAAAAAAAATTTTAAATTTAAAAAAAAAAGTTTTAAAAAAACAAAAAAAAAAATTTTCAGAATATTGATCAAATAGCTATCGAAGCTACTTGGGACAAATTCTGCTAACACTAATAGCTTATAAGTTAAATGGATGAGAAAGAACACTGCATATGCTAAAAATTGAAAAACCCTTGTCTAGAGTTAGAAATTATTTTTTTTATACATAAGCCGCTCGCATCCCAAAAAGGGACCAAAACTACCTTAAAGGGTAAGACATAAGCTTTCTTTTGAACAAAAAAAAAAAAAAAAAAAAACATTCCGGATAAAAAAAAATATAAAAAAAAAATTTTACATTTAAAAAAAAAATTTTAAATTTAAAAAAAAAAGTTTTAAAAAAACAAAAAAAAAAATTTTCAGAATATTGATCAAATAGCTATCGAAGCTACTTGGGACAAATTCTGCTAACACTAATAGCTTATAAGTTAAATGGATGAGAAAGAACACTGCATATGCTAAAAATTGAAAAACCCTTGTCTAGAGTTAGAAATTATTTTTTTTTTATACATAAGCCGCTCGCATCCCAAAAAGGGACCAAAACTACCTTAAAGGAAAAGACATAAGCTTTCTTTTGAACAAAAAAAAAAAAAAAAAAAACATACCCGCTAAAAAAAAAATAAAAAAAAGTTTTAAATTTAAAAAAAAAAAATAAAAAAAATTTTTTAAAAAAACAAAAAAATTTTTTTTCAAAAGATGGATCAAATAGCTATCGAAGCTACTTGGGACAAATTTTGCTAACACCAATAGGTAATAAGTTACATGGATAAGAAAGAACACCTGTATGGCCAAAATGTCAAATTTTGACCCCCACTAACTCAGAAACTTTTAGACCGATCTTGTTGAAAATTTGTGTCTAAACTACTATCCAATAGGACTAACCTTGGTGCAAATTTCATCCAAATCGGAAGACATCGATTTCAAAATTGGGTCACTTGACATGAAATCCCCCCTATGTGTTTAGTTATTTGTTTCTTCTCATATCTTCTCATACAATTAGAAGTGTTAAACATATTAAGAAATTAAAACAGGACTCTAATGGCATAATGGAATATTTTATATGTTTAGAGAATATTATTAAGGACATTATGACGATATGACTTGATATCACACCTTGTGAATCCCCCAATTATGTTTTAATTGAAAAATGCATATTACATATTTATGAATTGTTTTTTTGTTTGCTCGTTTTAGTTCAAGAATTTTAATGTTTGGTATGTTATTGTTTTTTTTACTAATAAACTCCAAATAATAAATAATTAATGCATTTCTATTTATTGAAATTACTTAATTTATGAAAAAAACTTTATTAATCGGTTAACAGATCAAAAACAAACTTAACCGATTATTAACAGATTAAACCAAAACCTCGGTTAATTAATCGAGCGATTAACCGATTAAGGCAACAGGTCGATTAAATGAATACCCTAATATTTTGGCTTTTGTCGTTCTCCGGATACACCGAAATCTACCATGTCTTTGCATGGGAGGTGCCACGCCTACGTCTTCAATCTTACCCACTTATTCGCTGATGTTGTTTATTGATAGCAAAGTTTCAACTTATCAAACTATTTTGATGCTAGTCATAATAAGATAAGAAGTAATCATATTATTATCATGTTAATCATTATAAATTTAGAAGTAATCATATTATAATACAGTGGTGCTGTCACAACAATAAAAAAATAAATTAAAATTTTTTTGCATCGATTTTTTATTTTGTGGATCTTTAGAATTTTTTTAAGTACATTTTAATTTAATTTAATTTGTTTTTTTAATGGGCATTTTGTTTTTTTAATTGTGGTTCAACAACTCACTAACAAATAATTCGATATTAAAAAAAAACGACACAACTGACTGAAAATTATTTTACAAATGGCGCTAACATAATATTATTAAAGCAAACATATTTTGTTTGCTTCATAAGCACGCTATGACTACACGTAAAGAAAGTTATCATGTCATGGTTGTATGAAATTTAATATGTTTTCAAAGTTATCATTATTTAGTTGTTAGAGAAGTAATTATTTTTCTGTCAACAATACTCAAATGTATAATTGCGATTAACTTATGCTTATAGTAACTATAATATTGTTGGTATTAAATAAAAATAACAAAGAGTAGTTATCGTAACCATGCCCAACCATATTTTTTCTCTGCGTGTATGAATATTTATTATCGTTTTATGGAAGGTGCCACGCCCACTTTAAAATTTGCAAATAGTAAAAGCCTATGGTCAGCGCCGGGTAATCAGGAAATTACTGCGAAAATTGCAGGAAAATCGGTTCAGTAGTTTAAGAGTCTATAGGTAACAAACAAACAAGCTGACAAACATACAAAAAACACACCCTTTTTCATTTATATTTTATTAATAAAATGCTTTCTTATATTTATTCTATGTTAAACCACTGTATTGTATTGCCACAGTGCTGTCAGTAAACATTTGCGCTAAATAAGCGCAATGATAAATTAATAAATTGTTTTTCCTCCCTTTTTTTATTTTTTTCGAAAATAAACCCAAAAGAGAAGCATAAATTTTTTTGCTGTGAGTTATGCTCCTCTTTTTTTGTCTACATTACTTATGATTATTATTTATTTTCAAGTTATTTTTCATAAGTCATTAAGTCGCCATCTTTTGTATATTGTGTTGTCATTTTGAGCTTTTTTTTTCATTAACGATTTTTTAACGTTTCTCTTCTTGCGTTTTCAGTGAATATGATATTTTTCATAATTTGTGTATTTTTTTTTTTTATTTTGGTCATATATCATATTTTGACAAGCACAACGTCATTTTCAATCAATATTTATAAACAATTTTCAATATAAAGAAAAAGAAAGGAAAAAAGCAAAAAAGTACAAAAAACATAAAACAAGACATATTGTATATAATAAGTTTTGAAAGCGTAAATATCATCATTATTTTTTTAAGTTCTTTAGCATTTTTTTCATTTAATTTAAAATTATTATTTTTTTGCTTCAACGGCTTATGAAACTGTCAAAAGCCTAAGCTTTTAAACGCAAGAAGCAGCAATAACAACAGAATGGGGTTTATCATTTATACGAGCATGTCATTTATGTTTCAGTTTCAGTACGTTTCGTTATTTTTTTTAATACATTTTTTTCCATTCAACGTGCCAAAATGACCAAAACGTCAAATACCTATTAGCAATGACAGTGCGAAGTAACCACCACTAACAGGCCGCCTCAATGTACGTTTTCAAATACCGACTACATACTCGTACAATGAAAACAATTTTAAACTTCAAAGCATTTTGCTGTCGGCATTTAATGTTTGATGGCAAAAACAGCTTAAAATGGTTTTTGACGTTTTTAATTCTCTCATATACGCTCTAAATTTAGTAGTCTTCAATAAAGTTTTATATGAACGTCAAGTCCCTTGATGTCTGTCGTTAATTTTTTTTTGCAGTTTTTCTTTTTTTTTTATGTATGTATGTTAGTTTGTTTATACATGAACGTTTAGACATTTAGTTTGAATGAGTATAAAAAATGAAACGTTTTTATATATATTGATGCCAAGATTTATGGAAGTTAAATGTCATGACAATAAACAGACACATTCAGTATTTTTTAACGATTGACAGCTACTCAAAGGCTTAAACTGTTATTAAGTGTTATGCTTTGACGTTTCTTTGATATCTGTGTGATAATATACAATATTCAATACTATTATATGTTACTTAAATGAGAAAAAGAGACTAGAGTGTGTTCGAGCGTGTGCATTTGCTATCAGGGCATGAACACGTTTGTTTTTGTAAGTTGAATTTTCCATAAATGTTACTTAGTGCTAAAAGGGTTATTGCCAAACTTAAAAAAAATTTAAATCAACCCTTTTTAAATTTTAAAATTTTTGTAGCGCATCAATCAAACTCATGTGCACCGGAAATTAACTTAAGAATTAAATTATTCGATTTTGTTTATAAACAAAAATTTAATGGTATCATGGACATTTTTAATAAGAACAGATTTGAAGAACTTGGAATCCAAAAATGGAATATTGACGATTTGAAGATTTATGTCCTAAATTTAAAGATTTTTGGAAAATAACTTATGTACTTTTTACAAAAGTTTTTAGTGATTATAGATCTTAGTTGAGTCAGATCTCTAGCTCACATTCGCAGACTTTTCCGGAAAGTATGATATCGTGAACAAATACAACAAGCAAAGTCGTCTTTTGAAATGCTTCAAGAATTAACTTATACCACCAATGTTTTAAATATTTTCTTATTTTGGGCTTTCAAAACGCTAAATTTTTCGTCGTTCGTCCCCAGTCCTTATTCCAGCTGGACATTGGTACGAGGAATAAATCCAGATAAAGTACATATTGATATCACTGCTCCATTAACTCTTCTTGTCTGTCAGGCATAGTCTGTAAATCTTGATTTCAAGATGATATTTTGATTTGAACCCATGGTATGATTAGGGAAAGTTGCCATTATTTACCCATGTAATGCCCAATTTATTCATTTGATTTTTTTACGCTTGTTTATTCCTCTACACAGAAAAAATTATTGCTGAATTATTTTCAAACAAACGCTTGTTTGAAATTTTTTTTAATTTCTACAAATTTTTTTACTGATTCAATTAATATTTTTGTTTGATTTTTATTTTAGCCAACATAAATGTTGACAACTATTCAAAAATATAATAAACGCGTTATTGGCTTCTAGTTTTCATAATTTTGTATGAAATATTTAACGCTCTTTATTGTTGTCGTGTTTTTGCATTTTTTTATTTGACCGTAAGCATCACTTCTTTATGTGACATATAAGAACAACAAAAAAAAAACACATAAGCGGTATTCAGTGTTTGGTGCGTTTTAGGTTGCAACGGTTTGGTAGTGCAATAATTTTATCATTGACAGTGAGCGGTATTTTAAGCAACTTTGCAATGCTTGATGCAAATTAGATAACAGCTGTTATATAGAATTATTGGTCGTGATAGTTAACAGAAAAGTGTTTGATTATTTTGTGAAATTGTTTTAAAATGCCACGAAGCAGTGCAAAAGAAAATATTATCGCTGCATTAGTAGAAGAAGTTGCCCAGGAAATAATTCTAAACCAAGGTATATTCATAAATTTCGAGCGGTAATAAACATATAACTTGTAAATACTTTAATTCCAGAAATGTTGGATGATGACAATGCTTGTGAAAATGTGCTAGATGAGTTTGAGGAAAATATAACTATTGCAATGTCTTGTCGCCGCGGAATTTTTGATCGAGTTTCAATATCCTCTACTTGGCGAAACAACGTTCTCACAACTCTAGACGACGCCAGATTTAAGCAAATGCTAAGGGTTAGCAGAGAACAGTTTGCAGAACTCGTTAGCATAATAAAGAATGCCAAGGAGTTTACTGGAGCTCATTCATGTAAGCAATATTCAGTGGAACTGCAGCTGGCTGTTGTGCTCTACCGTTTGGGTTCTTCTGGAGAAAGCGCAGCGTATAGGAAGATAGCCTCAATATTTGGAATCGGAGATGGTGGAACAATATCCGCTTTCACAAGCAGGATTTTTAATATTTTGTTGTCCTTAAAATCAAAGTATATATACTGGCCAAATGAAACGGAGCGGAATGAAATTGTATCTGATACATTAGATGAGCTTCCATATTGCATTGGTTATATAGATGGGACAGAAATAAAACTAGCAGAAGCTCCTATTGTTGATCCTGTACAATATTTTTCTCGAAGTCGACACTATTCTCTAAAAGCGCAAGTTGTATGCGACCATAAACTACGCATTCGGCATGTTGTAGTAGGACATCCAGGAAGCTGGCACGATGCTCGAATATATCGACACTGTTCTCTTTTTAAAAAAAGAAAGGATTATTTTTCTAACCAACAATGGATTGCAGGAGATTCGGCATACCCACTGTCCACAACCTTAATAACGCCTTACAGAAATAACGCAAAACAGCTTGATAGAAACGCTCGAATTGAGTTCAATTTGAGACACAGTCGTTATCGAGTTCGAGTAGAGCATTGCTTTGGCCTTCTGAAAGAAAAGTTTGGTAGCCTTAAAGAGCTAAGAATGCGTTTAGCAAACAAAGAAAGCCATCAAAAGTGCTGCGAATGGTTTTTAGTTTGTTGCATACTGCATAATATATCCAAATTTGAAGGGGATGAACCTTTCTTAGAAAAAAGTTGCGTAGAAGACATAGCAGAAGAGGAATCCCCAGGAGCACTAGAAACTGCTGCAAACATTGATGGAGAAATTAAAAGACAAGCCATTTTTTCTTTAATAAAAAAATAATTATTTAATTCAGTCATTTAATAAAATATTTTAATTACTAAATTATTTTAATTTATTAATAATTTAAAAAGATAATAATAATTTTACACTATTGTTAACTTATCAGCTTTTCGGTTAAACAAAAGGGTGATTAATCAAATATCAAAAATATTGCTTATCCAAATTTGAATCTATTATTTAAACAAACCTACCTTAATAAAAACAAAAATGTAAAAAATAAAATAAAGCTTAAGTTTTTCAGTCGTTCAATAAATTGGAAATTTGAATAATCAATCCATATTCAAAAATAACAATATTTAAAAAATAACTTTAATATTAATAAAAAACAAAGTAGCTACCTAAAAATTAAAATAAACAAAAATTAAATTAAATTTGTATTTCTTCGACCTTTTTTAAATTATTAAAATAAAAAGTTTTTTCGAGCTCGAGGCCAATTATTTGTAAAAAAATATATGTATATTATTTATTAAATGATTTGTTCCAATATTTCGATATCCTTCGGATATCATTATCAAGGCTGTAACAATATAAGAAAAACAACAATTTACGAAACATATTAACAAAGACTGTGCTAAATAAAAATAAAATACATAATTACAACAAAAAAGAAAACAAAAATTTCATAACAGTAAATACCTACATTTAATTTTAAAATACAGTTTAAGGCACTTTTTTAAGTAAAACTTTGTACTTTTGTATGTTTACATTTCCAGGAAATGGCTTAGGAATTCGAAATATGTATGTACTATGTAATAGTTAATATAAGACAGAAAAGAAATAAAAAAACAAAACAGGCGCACATTTTTATGCCTTAGTTTTGTATTTCATTTCAATCTCATATTTTCTTATTCGCTCATCTTTTTCCATTTCCATAATTTTCAGCCTTTCGTCTTTCTCAATTTCTCGTGCTTTGAGTTGTAATTCTTGTTTTTTTAGCTCTAGTTCCGCTTTAGATTTTTCTTCATCTAATTCTAATCTTTTTGTGTTAAACTCTATTTCTTTTTCATGTTTTTCCTTTTCCCATTCAAACTTTAGCTTAAACAGAGAAGTACGTTCAGCTTGAAAGGTGGCAAGGTAAGCTGCCGAAGATTTTGGGGCGTACTTTTGCATTTTTTCGGCAAATTCTTTTGCTTTTTTTGAAACTTCTGAAGACTTTGGGGATTTATCTGGAACAATTTCTGTTCTTTGGGTGTCATCTACGATAGTAATTTCAGCTTCGCAAGGATCAAAAATGACACAATCATCATCGCCAATTGCACCTTCTTCATAATTTGATCGGCTTAATGGTTCTTCCATTTCTACAACTTCGCCAGTATCCAAAATATTGAACATAAGTTCACTTTGCGTTTTTTCACCAAAGATTTTATTTAGTTGTTGGTAATGAGGGCACATTTGCAGAATTTTGGCTTTAAATTACAAAATACGTTTATATGTAAAATGTTTACAAACGACATATGTACATACATGCTTACCTTCCACACTTGAAGTTCCTGCATCGCTATCCAAGAGTCCTGCCCCAGTAGAACTACGCCAATCGTTGGCCTTTTTATAAGATGCCTTAAGATATCGTACCTTCCACCTTATTATATCCCAGGTTGCATCGATACCGCTTTTTTCAATAAATTTTTTATAAAACATTTGAGCTGTTGGTGTCTAAATAATAGTAATAAAGAAATTGGTTATGAAAAATTACGGACATCTATTAAATACTAACCTCTATGTTTTCTGACTCCTCCAAATAATCCAAAACGGTTTTTATTTCATCTGGTGTCCACTTTTTGTTGGGTTTTTCTCTTTTTAATTTTTTATTTAGACTTGTCGGCTCCATATCTTCAATTTGGTTTTACGATTTTAAATTATTGTTTACAAATTTCAGCTGTTCGAGTATCAGTGATGTAAACGCAATATACGTAGCAAAAAAAGCTATACAGTTTAAGTGTTGCGTAAAAGCAATGATGTGACAATTGCAATTCTGTATATTTTGTTGTTGGATTGCAAACAAAAGCTACAATATTTTGCATTTGCACTTTCGCAAGACCATTCGCATCAAACACTGAACTCCGCTATAGTCTATTTTTGGACGCTTTGAAAAGGTACAACTATAAGAAAGATGATAAAATATTGTGGCGAGGTTTGTAGTAAAAAACAACAAAAACAATAATAGGTAATAAACGTTTCACTCTTTTTAAACAACAACAACATTAGAAGAAACAAAATAAATTTTTTGTTGGTTTCAAAGTTGGTAAAAAAGAATGAAAAACAAAATCCCGTATTCAATTTTTCAAAAATGTTTAGTTAAATACCTACATCAAATAAAAGAAATAAAATGATGACGAAAAACATGTCGAGTCGGTCTGCTGCCAAGGAAAGGATACAGAACAGTGAGTGAAGAAGAAAAACATTGTGTGAACAAACAAGACTTGGTGCAAAAATTATTCCAACAAAAAAATGTGTCTCAAAGCCAACCGGCGCCGCTCTGCTCTGCCTTCATCTACTTCTACAGTGCTTGCTTGTGTGCGCGTCATTGCTTGTGCAAAAACTTTTTTGTTTGATTCAGCAAAATTATTTGTTTGAAATTTATATGATTTTCAGTAAACTATTTGTTTGATTCAGTTAAATTATTTGTTTAAAAAAATCAGTGTTTTTTTTCAATAAACGAAATGCAAATAAATTGTTTGAATATGCGAATTTGTTTGTAGGACCGATTTCAGACAAAAAATGTTTTGATTCTACAAATTTTTTGTTTGAATTGGAAAAATAATTTTTTCTGTGTATATTTGTAACTGTCACCAGTATCAGTCAAAAAGCTACTTTGGAAAGACATCATTAAACAGCTGTGTTAAATAGTGAACCAATTTTTGCTATTTTAATTATCAACTGATTCTACCGTGAAAAAAATATTTTTGTTTTTAGAGATTCGTTTTTGCAAAAGTTTTCTGCTTTCGAGAGATATACACAAATGTATATTGATATCGGTAAATGATGCAGAATGTTAATAGTTTATAGAATCCCTTGAAGTTATTTCAATAACAATTTTTATGGGTGCTTGAATAGGAAGTAAGATATTATAGATCAACTAAATCGATCTTATTATATCCCACGCCACTCGGGAATATATTTAAGTCTGTAATTAGGAGGTGAGCTGGAAAAAATCTCACAACTAATTTTTTGTAACGACCCTAATGTTGCATAGTCTGGAACAGGTAAAAATAATCATATTGAAAATATTGTAACAAACCTCAAACCCCGTATGTTGAGTGTATTAATCTTGAAAACGTAGATAACCACTTTCGTGTGGAGCTTTTGTGTGTTAAAGATGCATTTTTTTTAGTTCCTCTCACGGCAAATATACAGTCTATTGGGGGATTCACAAGGTGTCATAAAGTCATAAGTCTTAAAGTAATAGCATAAAAAAAATACGACTGTTGTGAACAATCCCTCATAATTTAGTGTGCTATTTTGAATTTAAATCAGGTGATTTAAAACAAATATAAAAAATAAAAATATTTTTTAATTCTCATCCATTAATTAATACATTAAATTAGATCTTATCTAACTATTTTCCATTTTTTAGACGCAAATCACAAATAAATTTTATTTTGTTTGTTTACCACCAAACATCAGAGTCCTAAGCCGGTATAATTTGATAACGCAAGTGTTTTGTTGCAAAAATTGCTAGTCGCAGGTTAAATTCGGATATTAGCCGGATAAAAGTATACCATCAACGGCGACGGCTACAAAAACTAATGCTGCTCGGCTCGGCCGCTCAGCACAGGTCTCTTCTGATTAATTACAACAGCACAATAAACATAGCAAGCAAAGTTCTATTAATTTAAGACACTTTTTATTAACAAAGCAACAACAATATTTTTAGGCCATTGTAAAATGTTAGAACTTTATGACAATATAACATGATAGCACACCTTGTGAATACCCCATATATGTTAAGCTTGTGTGGTTCTTAGATTTGGATGAGCGTCAAAAAGTTGCAGCCGACCAGAGTCCAAATTAAAACTGGAAACTCTAAGAACTTAGAGCCGAATAAACCATAGAAGCTGTTTGATCAAAGATATAAAAAACGTATAAAGTATTTTTTTAGGGAAATCGAATATTTTCAATATTCACACAAACATTTTGTTGTTGCCGTCACGCCATTTTTATAGTTTAAGTTCTAGACTAATTGTGGTCTTAGTTCGGGAATCAAGCAATGTTTGCGTTTAAAGTCAAATCACATGAAGGATATTGGGTCTAAAGAAATGTTTTTACCCTAGTGCAAATTCGCTATTTAGATCCGCTGATAATGTGAATCGTGAATACATATATTTTTTACCCATTGAGTTACCGACATTTTTTAATCTCTTACAAATTTGATAAAATGCGAAAATAAAAACATTTTTTTAACAATAACTAAGCAACTACTTTAAATAAGTTTGAAATACTTTTCTTCACCGGCAGCTCTACAAAAAATAATTCAGCTCCCGTTTAACATTATTAAATTATCGCTTACATTTCCGTCCTGTACACATTACAAATCGTGTTAAACAATATTTAAAAAAGACAATAGTAGCAACAAAATTGTGATTTAAAAATAACAACCACAAAATTTCATAGCTATTCAAATTGTCGCAATAATTCACTTATTGTTCTGTTGTTAAGAAACAAACAGGGAGGCCCAAAAGAACCGAAAAAGGTGGAATGGTTTATAAATTTTTCTTTATTTCATTAGGATTTTCTTTTATTTATTTTATTCTTTTATTTCTTTATTTCATTAGGATTTTCTTTTATTTATTTTTTCAGATGGTTGATAAAAAGACTTGCGGAGTTTTAAATAAAAGTTGCACTATCGAACAACAAAACCCAATAAGGAAAAATTGTTTTAATGCAACAAACACATGGAAAATCCTTTAGTTTTTTTACTAAATATCCCTGATAGGAGACAATTGTGCTGTGCGAAAATTGGAATATCAGGGGACTACTTCTGGCAGTCGTTATCGAAAACTTTTTTGATTTGAAAGAAATTTTATTTCTAATTCTTTCAGTGGACTCTTTTCAGTGTTGCAAGCATTTATTTGAATTTATACAACACTGAAAAAATAATTTCGATACGTTCATTGTCGACTAAAAGAATTAAAAATAATATTGCTTTCGAATCGAATAAGTATTCGATCACGACTGCAAGAATTAGACCCCAGAATTTGCATGTACGCGCGAGCCCTAGCGGCCACACGGCCGTATCTTTCTATATATCTAAGGCCATTTGAATTGATATTAAAAAGAGATTGCTTTATTTTAATTCAAAGTTCTGTTACTCTTAAAAAACACCCTGTTCGTACGAGTGCATAAGTTGAATTGTAACACTGTTGCTGCAACTAATTCTTGTTTGTTTATATTTACTCTTACAATGATTACATTTAAATTTTACGAAACAATTTATTTTCATCATGTTGCTGTTTTTCTTGTCATCGTAGTCATGTAGTGTTAATACCCCACTATTAACAGGTAAATATTAAAAGAAAAAAAATTACAAAAAGTATAAATGAATTTTAAATAAATTTCAACAGAATAATAAAAAGGAGATGATAAACAAAGTTACAAGAAAAAAATGTACTTGTTCAAATAATGAATAAAATTCAAACAAATAAGAATGTGTTTTTAAACTCTTAAGTAAACAATGTATATAATTTAATATTAATAATTATTATCTTTAATATATATCTCTTAGATTTAAGTACGTATTATTAACATTATTTAAGTCTTCTTTCCTCGTTAGGTAATAATTACCATGGCAAGTGAACTTAGCTAATAAAAGTTTAGCTAGAGTCGATGGCAAATTACGCTCTTTCTACCTGAGAATTTCAGAATGGTTAGAAAGAATTAGCTTTGGAAAATAATGCTTCGATCAAATCCAGAAACTTAAATTGAAATCTAAAAATTGATAATTAAAGTTCATTAAAATCGGATTATAAGTTGAGAAGGTGCAAATTTGATTTAATTTTTACCCAAAATTACATACTGTGCACTACAACTGACTTAAAAATTCGGGGCGTTTCTCCGTTATGGTACACACTACAGCAGCTATTACTTTTGTTGTTGCTTTTTTTAAGCTGACTATTCGATTTGGAATTTACAGTTTACAAATGTGAAATTATTTACAATTAAGTCAAATTAGTCGCAGGGATGTTGAGCGCAAAAGGAATATATTGCACGTTTTATATACCTGATGTACACTGAAAGAAAAATGCTTCATATATTTAATGAATCATTTTCATAAAAAAATTTTCATTGGTTATAATAGTTATAATAGTTATAATGAAGTATTTTCGTTAAAATCGCTTCATTGGATTTCGTAATTACGTTAAAAATTTTCATTGGATATATGAAAACATAAGTTTGTCCAAGTTACACAAAAATTTTAATTGGGAACATAAAAAAACAATATACAAACATAACTATATTCATAAATTAATACAAAATTATAGTTTCCTTAAAAAATGTTTAATTGTTAATTAAAAAATGTAAGATTTAATTATTTCATACATCTAATGTTATATGCCATTAAATTTATGAAATCAAAATTTTTTTTATAAAAGCAACATATTTCAATAATTGCCTTCATAAATTTAAATTTTCATTATGACAATAAAAATGTCATTATAGTAATGAAACAAAAACTTTCAATCCACTTTCAATTAACTTTGTTATTGTTCTTATGGACAATTTCATCTCATATTAACGCTCTTAATTGAATAAAAAACGTAGTTTTTTTATCCAAAAACTACACTGCCCCGGTAGGCTAGCTGGTAGTGAGCTATTCTATCAGCACCGAGATTGCGCGATCGATTCCCGCCAGAGACAGAAACAAAATAAAATAAAATAAAAAAAATTAAATAAAAAAACAAAAAAAAAATAAAAAAAAAATAAAATAAAATAAGAAAAACAATTTTTACTTTATTGAAAGTATTCATCCAATGAATAATATTCATAGATCTGATGTAATGTTTCATTGAATACATTTTAATGAAACAGGTTTCATTGATCCAACGAAGCGCTGCATAGGTTCCTTTTTAATGCAATTTTTCATGGGATTAATTTCAAAATTCATGGGTATTGCGAAGAAAATTCTTTCAGTGTAATCACTGTTTATACGTTTATACCCACAGAAAAATAATGAAAAAGACATTATGCTTCTATGGTGATATGTAAACCACTCAAAATTTTAGAATCAATTTTAAAATTGATTAAATGATGTCCATCCGTCCTGTCCATGTAAGCCTTGTGCGCAAACTAGAGGTCGCAATTTTGGAGATAGTTCGATTAAATATGGTGCATAGGCTCAAATAGTTACATAAAGCAAACGTACTGATAATGGTGAAAATCGTTCTATTATTTCACACTGACCCCATATTTGCTTCATATGTGAACAGAGTCTCAGTTGGTTTTTTGTTGCAATACTTTTGCCTAATTTTTTCGAGTCGGTCCATATATGACCATATCACCCATCCCAATAGTAGTCCCAAAAAAAGCTTTTAATGCCATAATTAATGACATAAAACGTGGCGACAGTATATTTGACGATAGCTACTATGTCGTTTTATCAATAATAAAAATTGGGAATTTAGCACGTTAGAGAGAAATCTTATTAATAATATTTTAAGTTGCCCCCTTCAAAGGAACTGTGCAATATGAAAACATATCTTTCTCTTCGCCATTTTCATTTCCTTTGCAAAATAACTCCCTAAAATTTTTGTATGCTTGGGTTGAAAAATAAAGTTCAATTGCATTAATTGTTTTGAAAAATGTATAAAGTCAATAAATCTACATTTCAAAATATACAGGTTTTGCCGGACTTATATTTTAAATCAAATATAACATTTTCAGTTATTTATTATATATTTTTCGTTCAAGTGTAAAATAAAGAATTTTTCATTTTCAGCAAAAAGGTTATGAAAATATCACTATAAATAATTTTGAACTTAAATTTTATTTAAATTAAGCACTAAACTGCTATCTTAACTTACTGTAGGGCATTTCGTAATATCAAAAAATTATAAAAAAGTAAAAAAATGTAAACAACAATAAATTAAATTTAAGAATAAATACGGGTATTTCATACAGCGTGTCATATTTACAATTATAAACAATATTTATTCTCTTTTTACTGGTCTGAACTTCTGTTTATTTTCAGCTTTTAATTGTTTAACATGTCATATTTATCTTCTCGCTTCCTTGGTTTATTTTAACGCAGCTGATATGCTCTTACAAGACCCAGCCGAAAGACAAACAGGCAGACAGTCGGTCAGCCACCCAGCCAGACTGCTATTCGGACAAATGGCAAAAGAATTGTGCACCGATAGACACTATATCAGACAATCCAACGAAATGTCCAAGCTGAGCCAGGCAGCCAGGCGAAACAACAACAACCCAACCAACCATCCAAACCAACAGTAGTAGAGAGTTTTTTTTTTTTTTTTGTACAATTTGTTTTAATGAAATTTTATTTATTACCCCACTCTTAAAAATAAGATGAAATGTTGCTGATTATTTATATAAAGTTGTAAAGGAAATAATGGAAAAATATTTATAATCCAGTTAATATTAATTATAAGCGAATAATTTACACAGATGTGTTGCTTTTTCTTGTTTTCAAACTGATCGAATTTCAAATGAGAAATTATAGAAATTAATGGAGATATTTTTATTGATTGTGTGAGATGCAATTAATAAGAAATGACATTGTTAAGGCGATTGTGTTGGGTCGATATATCATTCTATTTTAAATTTAGAGGAGTATAAGGAAGTGTGATATATTTGGCCTGGCAGAATCTTTGTTACGCTCCACTGATACTAAAAATATTTAAGCAGTGTGCTTTTTATGGAATTAATAAATTATAAGCTAATCTTTATAAAACCTGACCGCACATATTAAGAATTTGTTATGGGCTTAGGTGTATAAAAGTTTATTATTCCGCGAATACGTTTCATATAAGACCTATGAAAAATTATGGGCCGATTATTACTTCGATTTATAATTTAATTCTACGCCAATAAACATAAGCCATTAATGCTTGCTCATAGATCCGCTCGTACGGTTTTAACTGAAATTTCAACGATGTACCTGGAGGTCCGTTTAAGTTGCTTGTAGTGAACGAAAAAATTTTACCTATTCTCACTCCTGGGATAGGACATGGGTATTAAAATACCTAACATGATTTAATAGGTTAATGCAACCTAATTCAATCAACTATTTTAAATATGTCCAATTCACAAGGTTACTATATAAAGACCACACATGGAAAAAACTTTAGTACACCTAAATACGTAACGAGTAATGCCTTTGTTAGAATATTTGTTCTGTCCGTAGTTTTATAAAACTAGAAATCATACTTTGAAATCTTAAAATGATCGCTAAATACGTTTCAAATTGTGAAAATTATTGATGTTGTGGTGAAATTCAGTTAATTCACACTAAAGAATGTTTTGATTATCGTTTCAGAACTACGGTTAAGGTAAGTATGATAATAAGTATATATATCCCCTATTAATCACTTGTACACGCCTGAACTGAAACATTTGTCCAATCCACAAGCTCTGTCGTATGACTTATTGTTTAAAAAATACGTTTTTCCCTTAATTGCTAGGAGTCACTCCTAGGAGAATAAAATGTATGATCGGCCCCCATTAGTTTTTTGTCCTCAACATTTTTTTTTTTAAATATACTTGCCATTTATCTCCAACCCCTTAGAGAGGCTCCCATTAATGAAATTCGTAAATTTTGCCCCTACAGCGCCTAGGATGCCCTTAGACCAACCCCAATTTTTCTTTCATTCCTATAATTTTTTTTTTCTGGTAAACCTACCCGCTATCTTCATTTTTTTAGAGGGCTCCCATACACAATTTTCAATACAGTTATAAATATATTGAAGAAAAAGACCCATAACTGCCTAGGAGTCGCCCCTATAAGGATAAAATGAATGAATGACCTTCAATTGTTTTTCGTCCAAAACATTTTCTAAAATCATACCCGGGGCTAGGTGGTAGTGAGCTGGTCTATCAGTTGGAAAGTTGCGGGTTCGATTCCCGCCAGAGACTCTGGTCTGTTCCACTACAACGGGCTGAATATCTACGTTACTATTGCTTGGGTAATTCAATAGGAATATAATTAGTAACTCGTACCACCCCTTAGGGAGTCCTATACAAACATGGCGACTATATAAATTCTTAAATTTTATTAAAATTGTTCATCTTTTGTAAATAAAATCAAAAGTTATTGACATATGAAAATCATTTAAGCCCTTATGACACTACATTTTTAATGCATTGTTCAAGTTTTGGTGAACAGTACAAATATAATGTAATACAAAAATTTACCAAGTGCAAAGAGTTAAGGTGTATTAAGATAAATGGCAAAGTGTCAAACATTTTACTAAAGTTATCGATAAAAAATGAAGTTATGTCAAAAAAAATGTAAAACTGTTTAACTTAAAATTGACATTTCAAGCTTGAAATATTAAAAGTGTTGCTGAATCAGCGGTTTATGGGCAAACTCAGCGATTTACCGCTTTTTGTTTTTAGGTTTCTCATAAACAAAAAGTTGGCAACATTCAATAAAATAAACAAAACAGGGATGGCTAAGTTGTTTCAATTGTACTTTTTTGTTGATACTTTTTAAACTTAGATTTATAATACCTTTTTTTGATGTTTTTTATGAACATAAATAAAATTAATTTCAACTAAAAAAAATCTTTTAGTACAATTAGGGTAAAAAAGTACAATTTTTAAAGGTTGTTGGTACAATTTTAAAAATTCTCAACGCCATCCCTGAAACAAAACCATAGCAAGAGAAAAAAAATCTAAAAAACTTTGCTTACATTTTTTATAGTTTGCTCTTTCTAACATTTACTGTTTCTTTCTATCAATTCTATATCAATTAATGAATAAAAAATGTAGTGTCATAAGGGCTTTACTACTGCCCATTTAGAGCTCTGCATACTTTCTCTCTTTCTAAGCTGTTCTCTGCGACTTTTTTTTAAAGATTTGCAGAGTAATTGCTGGAATTTCATTTATTATACTATTTTTAGTTGGAATATGCTCTGTGGTGTTTTCACGTACCGAGGTCAGCGTTTCCGTGGGATATTTTCAAAAAGTACCAAAAAAAGGGGATATTTACAAAAAAAGTGTCACCAAAAAGGGGATTTAAGAAAAAAAGGGCACTACTTTTAAAATCAGAATAAGTACACCAAATAATGTTTTTCCACGTATTTTGTCCAATTTATTTAAAACTTCAAACAACATTTTATAAATGGTAAAAAAAAAATAATATTTTACCCGGAATAAGGCGGTTATGCCAATACATTGTATCATATGTAACTTGAGATCGATTTAAACGATTTTATCAAAACAATTACATATGATTATTAATAAAATTTACTTTGAGTTATCCAAATACACTTTTTTAATATTTTCAACTGTTTCGAAATTATTCAAAAATTAGTGACGATACATTTTTTGCAAAATTAGTACTATTTTTGTATTCGAAAACTCAAACAAAATTGATAAGGATAGAAATTTAAAATTTTTCTGATTTTTCTGAAAATATATCATGATAATCGTAGGACAACTGTTAATTTTTGTATTATTCATTATTGTGAGCATGACTTTTATTTCGCCCGAAATAAGTCGATTATTTAATCATGCCTTGAGGATATTTGTACGATTGGATACAATTATCAGCGAATAATTTGGAATTAAATTCTCTTTAAGCAATCTTAACAATAGTTTTTTATATTTTAAATAGCTTCGGAAATATTCAGAATATATACATACAGATGAAAAAAGCATAAAGACCAAATTGGTAAATACACGGTATATAGGGAAAATTGTAACAAGCTTTTTGATATTTAATGACGTTTTTAAAACACGAAACACGATTTATTCAAAATTAAATTAATTTTATTGACAGTTAATGATTGCCCGAGGTTACTTCAAATACCCCTAAAAGAAATAATCAGGAGAGGATTAATCGATTGCGGAATTTATCCTCTCTTGCCTATTTAAATCGCTGCATCTAATAATAATGCCATCTTTGATAATTTTCGTTAACAGTTCTACTATGAACCTTGCTATAAAAAAGTTTATCTTTTTCCAATATTTCCAAAACCTAACATAGCACTTCAAATAACTAAAAAACAGCCAGCCAACTAGACGGATGGACATTGTTGGATCGATTCTAAGTCGATCGGTATACTAAAAGTTGGCTCTAGGACCAATACAAACATCACCACAATCTTACAATACTCTCTCAACTATTGTGGTGTGGGTATAAAATCTATTAACTGGGCGCATGCGTATATTTGCTTAGGGTCCAAACAATCACATTAATTTTTGTAAATATACTTACTTGAAATACACAGTTAGATACACGTTAATAAATATCTAATTGTACGTAAAAATATACATACATACACACATATGTATGTAGATATTAATGTATGTTTATATTTCTCTTGTCTATTACGGCTGCCACTTAATATAATTTTTTTTCCTCGCCTGTGTGTACTTACAAAACCATTCATATCTGTCTGTCGTGACAGCTCATAAAAATGATGTGTCAGTTCACCACTTAACTGATTTATATATTTCAAGATAACCTTAAAAAAGCAAAATAACGATGCCATCGCTACTAATAATTGCAATCATAATTTATATTTATTTATTTTTATAGAAGTATTTTTTTCTTTTCTTTTTTTGCTATAAATACAATTGTCAGTTGGCTTTTTATTAATGACATTGTTTACATTTTTTGAAAAAAAAAAAATAATAATAATAATAAAAATTGTTTAATCATTGACAGCATAAGCTTGACGGTAGCTTTGAAGAATTATATGATTTGAAGGTGGTAAGTTTCCTAAAAAAAGATAAATTTAAAAAAACAGTTATAAAATCACAATATTTAGAAAAAATATTGAAATCTGAAATTAAGTGAGTCACGCAGTTTAGGTACAAAAAGGTTGCAATTTCGTTTTTAAACAATATAGACTTCTTTAGATTAGCTCTTATCCGCCAGTATTGTGGAAGATCAGTTTATAACAAGTTAAAACAGTATAACCAATCAAGTTCGTCTCTGTGAAACACTAGATAAGTTAAGTGTTTAAAGACAGAGTTCAACAACACGTGAAAATCGTGAAATGTTTTTGCCAAAATAAGACCCTAATTTTCATTTTTATTATTTGATTATTTTCAGCGATAAGGCCTATTTCTGGATAAATGGGTATTTCAACCAATGAAATTTCCGAATTTGGAAAAATAAAAATTTTCATGATATCCGAGAGCTTCCAATGCATCCCGAAAAAGTCACTGTTTGGAGTGGATTTTAAGCTTGCTTGAGAGTGATGTTGCCGCGCCATCTCTGCCAACTACGAACGCTTTAGGTCGATTATTATTAATTCCTTTTGGACGACTTATACTTTTAACAGGATGGTTGAGCATACAACACAGCTCATGTCACATTTAATATTCTGCAATTTAAAGACCTGGTCTTCTTACCTGATGGTACTGTGAACTTTTCACTGAGATCATTAAAAGTTTCACACAGTTGCACAAAAAGTTGCGGAAAAAAATTATTGAATTTCAAAAAAATTTAAGAGCAGCATCAAAGCAAATTAATCAGTGTTTTTAAAAATATTTTTATTACTAAGTTATCTGGTTCGGAAAATATGGTCATTGAAACATTAAGGAAAAATTTGGTTCTAATTCTTTATTGAATTTTATATCAAATTTGTTGGCGTATTGAATCGGTAATGCTGGACGTTTTCGGACAAGGTTACATTTTTTTTTAATAAAGTATTATATCAGCTATTTAAAATGGCTTTTCTTTCACTATTCGCTATTTCAGTTAAGGCTTAGAAGCGTAAATAGAGAAAAAACTGGTTTATTTTTCTATAATTTTGTAAGGAAGGTAACCCCCCGTTTCCACATGCAAGTTCAAGTTCCCTGCAAATAATAGGACTAGTGCAAACACGCGTGTAAAATGTAGTCCAAAAGGGACTAGGACTAGTCCAAAAGTAACCCAAACGTATGGAAAAAACATGGTCTATTTAACATTACGATGTCCTAGGGCAGGACCATATAACCCAGCTTTGGACTACAAAGGAGAAGTCTTAAAACTACTCCATGGTATACTCAAGAGGATTAGTTTTGAAGTCGTTTAAAAACGAAAACATGTGGTTAAAAAACGAAGAAATGCCATCTCACTACAAACACTTTTTTACAATGACATGGTCCATGCTTGCATTACATTGGACTAGTCCACGGAGTATTCCGTTTTATCAAAATAGATCAGGTAGTCCAATATTATTTGCAGGGTTCGAAAAACTCAATACACACACACTTTTTTACTAACACAAGTAAAATGACAAATGGAAAAACAGTGTTGCCGTGGATGAGTTTTGTATCAATTAACTTGTACTTAAGCTTCGTACAGACGATGGTCAGATCTAACAATATTGGTAAGCAGCGTTGCTTAAATTGCATTAAAATTGGCTAAAATGTCTTACAACTGTGTGAACATTGTAAGCTCATTTGTATTTGCAGAAGTGCAAAATTAAAAAAAAAGAAAAATATTGCTGTTGGCAACGCCTGCTTACAATATTGTAAGATCTGACCATCGTCTGTACGAAGCTTTAGTAAAATAAAAGTAATATTAATAGCTGATTTCTGTGCATTTACAAAAATTTAAAAATAAAAAAGAACACAACTATACAACATCGCATCTTAATGGTATTTTGAAACATAAATTTCAGGCATTTAGAAAAAAAATTTAAGTCAAAATATTCTTTTTAGTAATTTTATGATATCGGAAACACGGCAATACTGCATTCACATATTTTTAAAAATAAACATAACATTTCATAAAAGTTAAAGAAAGAAGAAATTATAAAGTTAATTAATTTATATCGTAGCCATGAGGAGAGTCTATAAATGCAACGATTTGAAAATAAAAGCTGGATGTTTAGTTGATGCTGACATTTAAAACATGAACTTGACTGTCCTGTGTAACCACTCAAAAAAAAATTGTTTTTTTTTATTTCTCGTGATTTTTGTAATTAATTACTTTCATGTGGAAACGTAGGGTAACCGGATTGTGTCACAAATCTATTGACTTGGACTTAGAAGTGTGAAGGAATTCACGTTCGGACTATTTTTGTAACGTTCCCCTAATTTGACTGACAGGGATGCCCTAGAAAGGCTCAGGGCCTATGAATGGACGAAAAGCGCCCGTATTTTCCAAGCAATAAGCCCTTTCGCTGCCCACATGGCCTTCACGGCCGGCACTTTCTAATTTGTTATAGTCCCTATATTAAGTTCTCTTTCGAAAAACGCCTTAAATACGCCTTAAATCTTAACGAAAAATAATTCTGTTATGATATTTAGCAATCAATAAATTTATATATGTAACTAGAAATTTTTATGTCAGATTTTAAAGCGGCTGGTTTACAACTTACCAAAGATTACAAAAATTTTAAATTCTTAGTGTAGTTAATAAAAATTCAGTACAGCTGAATAAAGTGTTTTCGCTTGTTTAAAATACAACATCATTAATTTATACAAGGTTTTTCTAAATAAATAATTAAACTAACTAAATTAATAATAATTTAAACAAAAAACTAATTAATATAACAAATATTAACTTATTTATTACTATTTAAGTTATTTAAAAACACTCACTCATTTATTTATCAAATCATTAAGAACTTTGATACCACAGTAAATATATTAAAATGCTTAAATTATCTATATAACAACAAAGTCAACAAATTCAATAAAGCTTCCTAAGAAAACGTTAAAGTAAGTTGTCATACAAAACAATTAACTACAAATATTTAGCACCATTTCATTTTTTATTAATTTATTAAAAGTTACAAATAGAATTATTACTAACCATATTCTTACTTAATTAACCGAACAATAGTAACTTAGACCTTCAGCCAGTTGTAGTGAAACAGACCAGAGTCTCTGGCGTGAAATCGAACCGCAACCCTCTTACTAATGCTAATAGACTAGCTTGGTACTGTTAGGCTTTCTGTTAAGTTATTGTTTTTATTTGTTGGAACATGTTTTTCTCGCGTGAATTTTTATTAGTTTATGAAGTCTGCTTAAATTCGCTGACATTGTCAAGATTACTTTAATTCATCTTACTTACTTTAGAGCAATCAGTTTATTTTCAAACTATGGTTCTTGTCATGCTTATTATTTTTCTAGCAAATGTTCTTGTTTTCTCCTATCCTCCCTCCGTCCTAAAGTTTAGCCTCTTTTAGGACGAGATACCTTTATTTTATCTTTTGAAAGTTGTCACGATTTCTGGTAAACAGCAATGAACACGCTTGATACTCTACACTAACTGGATGTTGTGGTTTAAGTTTATTGTTATAAAATGTCGGAACTTGTCTTTATTACACCCGTTCCTTAGAAATTAATTAATGATTGCTTTTTAGACATATTGCTTAACAACGCTTATTACAACCAAAAATAAAACACTAAGGTACGGCACACCGTTTATACTCATTCAATACAAAAATGCGTGCCGATCTTGTTTAAGCGGGCGTGTAATGCTCTTTTAACCTTCACATGCCAAATCATTCACAAAAAAACCCAACTTCATAATAACATCAGAAGTCCCGCCTAACACTTACACAATTTTAGTGTTGTTAATGGTAGCAAATTTGTTGCTCGAAAGCACAGAAAAAATTTTCAGTAGTTTTTTATCAATTAAAAAAATTGTTTGAAAAGTATTTTAATTTTATTTAAAAAATAATTTTGATTTAATTAACATTTTAGTTGTTTTGAAATAAATTTTTAATTAAAATATTAATTAAATTTCATAAAATCTTAATTGATTTTTTCACTTAAAAAAAATTGTTTAAACTTGTAAAATTGTTAATAAGATTGAGTTTTAATGTGCTAAATTCCCAATTCTAACTATTTATAAACTGAAATTTATTGCTAGTAGGATAAGCTATTCTTATGTGCATTTCACTGGTTGCTTAGGCCAGATCATCAGGAAACCACATCCAAAGATTTAATAAAAGCTAAAGATATTATTCAAATAAAACTGTTAAGCTAATAGGAATTATGAACACTCAAAAGTCTTCCCCGTGATAATATCAAAGCTTAAACAAAACACCAACAACAAACAGTGCGTTTATCTTTTCTAACAATCCCTAAATTGTAAAATTTGTTGTTGGTTGACTTTTTGTCAACTCTATTTGTAGTTGTAAGGGGAAAACCAAAATTAAAACAAATTACCTTATTTCATTGTTGCCAGTTCAGGTTTTTGCACTGCCACTTGCATATTCGTTATCAAAAGTTTTGTTGGGAGTCAAAAATTTCATTGATAAGATTTAGTTTTAATGTGCTGGTGGGATAAGCTATTCCTATGCGTATATCACTGGTTGCTTAGGCCAGATCAAAATTGTTGTTGGGAATTGTCAAAACCTGAGCTATGTTTAATTAAATCAATTAACACATTGTTTAAACTGGCAATGTTTTTTGATCATTTTTTTTAATTAAAATTAAAAATATCATAAAACAAATTCACAATTTTTTATTTTTTAAAGTTTGGTAATCAATACAATCATTTTGGTAATAGGTGCAAAATCAACAAATTGTTAGCTTGATTCTTGATTCCAAAAAAACTTGACCACTATATTGACTTTAAACTTTCTTTTTTACAAATTTTGTTGATTACTAAACTTTATTACTGAAAAAAATTTTAGAATCTAGCAAACGTTATGCAAAATCAAACAAATGCTTAATAAGTAGTGGTTACGTGTGTGACGTCAAATGTTTTCTAAATGTGACCGTAGTTTTACAATACCATTTTCGAACACTTTTAGGTTCCCACTAAGTCGCCTAATACCTTCATTCGTCTATGCGCACCTTAACGTTAAAATGTTTCTCCTCTAAGCATTCATGACAGAGAGTAAAAATATATTTTAAGCAATAACAAAATCGTTCATAACATTCATATACTGTAGAGTCGAGTGGAAGTAACTGCTACTTGAGATTTTGTGACAGTTATGAGTACTTTGCACGAGTTTAACTGCATAGTTATAAATTTTACTGTCAGATTCACGAGATTTAAGATTGTGTACACTTTTATTTTATAGTGATATTATTTTCGCTTTACATTGTATTTCTAATTCATTTTAAGTTTTCCTTTTTTTGTTGTTGTTTTGCCGTCTTATTCGGTCTGAAGACAATTTGGAGCTATAAAATACGAATGTTATTTGAAAATTGACAAATTGTCTGTGTAATAACAGTGCTTTGAAATTAAGTTTGTACTTCCGTTAGGGATTCTGTTTTAATGAACATTTTTTATACCTTTTGGATTATTAAGAAAGACATGTGTATATTTTTTGGATAATTATATTTTTCACATATGTATTTAAGGTAAAATATAAATTTTATTTCTTTCTGCGAGCAAATTTTTTGGTTTCACAGATAAAAATAGAGTTATTAAAATAAACTAAATCTCTTTGTGGCATTTTCTATAAATCACAACGGTAAAGAAGCGAATCTAATCAAGTTTCGAGCCACTTTAATGCGCCTTTTATGTCAGCTAGTCTCCATATAAGCCTTCTTTCGGAATAGGGTTTTTTGTGAAAAATTTCTTACTAACAGAAGAGTCAGCTTTTTCACTTCAATTCTCCGGAATCGATGGCATCTATAGGCCTTTAAAACTAATAACAAACTTATATAAGTAAGAAGGTATAGTCAGTCAAGCCCGACCATTTGATACCCTACACCACAGTATAGAAAGACAAATTTTCGAAAGTGTTCCCTATTTGGATTCATGGTCAGCCATGGAGCCGGCAAAACAAAATTATGTTATGAGCTATATGACTTTTGCCCGTCTTACAAACAAATTTTGAAGAGGGGGCTTATTTAGGTCCTTTTGTAAATTTTGGACCTAGCAGTACACATTTTTGTCATGACATAGTTTTTTTTAATCGCTAAGCTAATCCCACGAAGCTCTACGCTGGTCTGCAGGAAAAAAAACCAGAGTCTTTGACGAGAATCGAACCCGCTACCCCCGTTATCGTCGTCAAATTGTATATCAACGCCATCATATATATACAAGAACGTTATGGCCTTCTAAGCTTTTTTCGGAAATGGTAAAATTAAAATAAAAAAAAAATTGTAAGACGAATTATGTTACAAATTAATATTTTTTAAGCCAATTAAATACAAACGTATTTAGATAGTTTATGGGCACGAAGACTATTCCGGAAAGAAGTTTGAATGGGGGCCATGTGAAACGTTGGACCGATTTTCACCATTTTTAATAGGATCCGTCCTTATAACAATTAAAACGTATGGCAAGTTTCATCAAATTATTTTCATGTGGGCTATGTGAAACAATGGATCATTTTTCACTTTTTTTAATAGACTTTGCCCTTATGACAATTGAAGCATATCGTTATTATTGACTTTGCGCACAAGATAACATGGACAGTCAATCACCCAGCTGGACGGACGGACTTCGTTAGATAGACTTATATTTTAGGAATAGTATTTTTTACTGAGATTAACTGATCCGGATAAAGCTCACCCGAGCTGTAAGGCTCACAAGATGATGGTGATTATGTTTTAGTGTTACACACATCAGCGCAAATGCATAATACCCTCTCCAATATTGTGGTGTGGATATAAAGATATATAAGTACATATATCCTTGTTTTATTTAAAAAGAGGAAGCGGTTTAATGTTTATTAGTATCAAGTTTGTATATGTTTAGCACAAATAATTATCCGTACTCAAATCAATCCGAAGCGGTATTAATAGAACGTTGAGTACGAATTTTCTTGAATCAAGTACAGAAAGATTAAATCAAGTACAGATTTTTAATCGCGAAATACTTAACTTATCCATGTTCAATTCCGAATTTGTACGTGAAATAAACCGAAAATGAGATTGAATTAAATAAACCCATCTCAAAATGCGCTTGATTCAAGAATTATAAAATTGATTTAATCCCGAATTCGTACTTTAAATAATCCCAAAATAAGATTGATTTAAGTAAAACTAAGTTTGAACCAATCTAAAAGTGCGCTTGATTCGAGTACTTAAAAGTTGATTTAATCCCGAATTCGTACTTGAAATAAACCAAAATTGGAATTAGAAGGAGAATTTTATTATGATTGATATACTTACCCGTTTTACACCTTACAGAGTTTAAATTTATAAAACACCAGCATCAATCCCGATATGGTTTTTACTTTTAAAGCTTAATGTACATATTTAATTAAAAATATAAACTTAATGAGAACTCTGCCTTCAATTTTACTTTTAAAACATGAAAATAATGTGTTTTTGTTGGTTCTACACACAACAAGCAAATCTTTTTTAACGTTTTGTTTGGTGTTGTTGTAGTATCTACAACAAACTTTTAAAAGTTATATGAAATTAAAACGGTCACTTTGTAATTTTAGTTTCAGAGTGACACTACCAACGAAAAGTTCAATCTTTTTATACTTGGCTTAAGAATTCTATACTTATTTTAAGAAATTGCGAGATTGATTTTCAAAAGTAGTCCCATTTCGGATTATTTTATTTATCCAATTGTTTTTCTTTCTGTGTAGAAATTTAATTGTAGTGTTGCTTGTACAACTATGTTGCATTTAAAATGTTGTTGTTTAAACCGAATAATTAATTAATTTTTTTAAAATGTGAATTTGGTAGACATAAGAAAGAAGTATAATGAATCAGTTTTCCAGTTTTTAAACAATTTATAGAAAATGGCTAACATTTTTTTTGTTCAAATTTAAATATATTAAAGAAAATAAGTGTTGACGTTTTTTATTAGTTACATTATAAAAGGTTCAATACCGTTTTAGGTAACAGATACAAAAACCATACCAAGCCTATCAGTTCCGCGTTATGTCAAACATAATCCTATTAAGAAAACCATTTAACTTTTACTTTTACAACATACTTTTATTTTATCAACCTGACATAACACCCCCCCCCCCCCCCAAAAAAAAGCTTTTCATTTGAAAATGTTTTACATATTTAGGCAATAAAAATATTTTTTAAGCTACAAAACTTTTGACTATAGCTGACGTACATATATGCATACATGTTTATGAAAACATAGAAATAAATAAATTAAATTTTTTCCCATTTCGAAAGAAATAAAAAACCCCATAAAAAGATATAAAACAATAGTAGTTTATTTTGCTTTTCTGTTAACAAGAAAAGAAACAAAAATAATTTATTGCCACTTAAGTCATAAATACATTTATAATTTCTACCAATTTACTTTACAATCTCTTATGTGCATCTTACGAGTAACAGGAGAGAAAAAATTATTAAAAAACAAGAAAAACAAAAGAAATACATAAAACGAAAATTTATGGGTTTTTTGTTCATAGTTATATTAAAGACATAAATGGACAGACTGAAGTTCTACATGTTCATATGTATTGTACAAATGATATAAGGTTATGGCATTTTTAAGGCTGATATGATAGAGACGAGTTTATTTATGAGACTGCTGGTGCTGCTGTTGATTCTACTGCTGGTGGTAGGTAGTTTTTATTGTATTGCATCAGAAAGTAGCGAAACTTTCTCACAAGGAGGCCAAAAAACAAAAAGATACAGACAAACGGCCGGACATCTATACAAACATCCGTACAGTAGTAAAACTAATTACAAGGTGTGCCGCCAAAAGACACCACATTAACAATTAACTTAACTCAAATATATTCATATACTCATAAATATAATTACACAAATAAAACCTTTATTTTGGTTTAACATAAAAAATAACAAAATCTTGAAAAAATAAAACCATAAATAACAAAATTCTATAAAAACGTAAAAAATTTTAATTATTTTTTCCTCAGGTTTTATTTTGTTTAAAGTTCTCTCGTTTAAGCGTTATGAAACGCCCTTCTTTTGTTTAAACGGCTTAACTCTATTTATTTTCAAGGTACTATAGCAATTCAATTTAAAGCCTTTTTGTTTAGATAACTCTGATGTTATTACCGCTAACGATGATCTTAATGATCAAACAAACAACACTACTTAAAAATGTCCATTTCAGATCCTAAAAAAATAAAGATATTTGGGGGATTCACAAGGTGTCATAAAGTCATTTGTCTTAAAATAATAACATGAAAAAATAAGACTGTTGTGAACAACACCTTATAATTTAGTGTGCTATTTTGAATTTAAATCAGCTGATTTAAAACAAATATAAAAAAATTAATATTTACCTAAAATCAAAATGTTTTTGAATTCTAATACATGAATTATTAAATTAAATTAGATCTTTCCATTTTTCGGACGCAAACCACCAATAAATTTTATTTTGTTTGTTTACCAAACATCAGAGTCCTAAGCCAATCTAATTTGACGCCGCAAGTGTTTTGTTGCAAAAAATGCTAGCCGCAGGTTAAGTTCGGATGTTAGCCGGATAAAACTATACCATCAACGGCGCACAGTGGGAAATTTTACGAGAAGGCGGTCAAAATTCTATAACTTTTGACTGGATCGGTATTTTTTATGCGATTTTTTTTGTTCGATAGGTGCGATGTTAGGCTTTCATTTGCGCTATAAAACGTAAAATTCGACTGATAGGAGCAAAAGTTATGGGGAGTTCAAAATGCATTTTCATTTTTTGTTAAGTTTCGGTGTAAAAGTTGAATATTTCAAATATGATTTTTTTATAATTTATCATTATTTCTCTTGTATTTTACAACTGATACTTATTTTTTATTGTCGAACTTAGATCCTGTCAGAAAATGCCAATATTTGGCCCCTGTAAATTTTTTAGTCCCAATATTCACAGGGGCCAAATGTTGGCTTTTTTGGGACGAGACGAGTTGTTATAAGGATAAAACTGAAAAGGAATATTTTGAAAAATGCTCAAATAGCATTCTTGGCTATCGATAACATTTTAGGTAATTCAACTTTTATTTTTGGTTTGAGATGTATGTGTATTTTATTTTTATATATTAATACAAATATATACTTAAATTAAAAACAAATTATATGGTACAGCTTGATGAAGACTTTGTTTCGGTTAATGCTTGTGCAACTTTTCCATCGATCATTGTAAGGAACATTTGAAAATTAATTTCAATGCATTGGTCATCAAATTTAAATATTGTCGGTTGAAGTTCTTTAATTTGATCTTTTATTTTTCGAACTTCTTCAGTTATGACATCTTTAGTTTCCTTTTTGTAAACAAACTTTATTGGTCTGCAATACTTTGTTGAAGAGGGAATTTCATTTTTCCATACATCCATTTCTGTAACTCTACTGGTTGACGGCTCTAAGCCAATATAAGTTTTTCTTAAACGTAATGGAACTAAAGATACCATGAATAAGTTACCATCAGATGAATTTTCTGAATTACATTGCTTGTATTGTTTCTGACCAGAGCTTCCATCACATCCCCATTTAGAAAATAAAGTGATGCTGCAATTTTTAAGTTTTTTTAAACAGTCAGCATCAAGTGTATTTAATAATCGTTCTGCAGTGTGTTCGAGAAGAGCCTGCAATTTTACTTCTGCTGAACTTGAAGTTACACTAATAGCCGTTTGTGAAGGTAAGCACTCTTTTTTGACAGAAACTAAATCTCGATATGCTAGAAAGAATCCACCATTTTTTTTTAATTGGTTCGCTTTTGCAGTTCTGAATACTGATTTTTTGTCGGTTTTAAATCCAAAAATAGTGCAAATGCTCCTTCTGGAGTAAATTTCATTTCTTCAGTTGGTGTAGGCATACTTTTTAAAATCCTCTTTGTCCGTTTAGGGCTCGCTTCCACTATTTTTTTCAATTATTGCAATTTTTGTTTTCTTATTTTGCGTTGGTTGAATTTGATGCAGAAATGAATCCTTTATCATAATTTTCACGTAAAATATAACTGCGTGCTAGTTTTTTTTACCATTTACCTGCTCTTCCATTTTTTAAATTAAGTTGCAATTTTCAGGTAATTAAACTATGTAGTTTATGTTGCGGCTATTTACTAATGTTTTACCTTTTAATTTATGTCGCCTATTCGTTTTGCAGCATCCGTTCACCCACAATAAGTTCATAACAATGGCAATACCTTTACCTTCTCCAAATTAATTGATAACCTGACGTGCTAGATAATTTATGTCGCCTGAACTGCTTTATTTGTCGAAAATTGTTTAAGATTCACCTTCTTTAATTTCAGTAATGTTTCCTTGCAGGACTTATTTTTGGAACCGAATATCTTACCTTGGGTCACAGAAATTGCTGTAGTTCGCAAGGCCGTATCCAGATGTGTGTACAATGGGGTATAGAAATGTAGGTTAGATTGTGGACTACAAGAGAGTATAGATTTTTTTTTGACGCATTTTGACGCTCAGGACTTATGCTCTATAAAGTAGGAAATTTCCGGGAAATTTTGACATAAAAAAAAAAAAAAAAATTAAATAGTTCTAGAGGTCGCAGAGTTTAATGCTTTAAACCACGTATAGCTAATAAAATAAACTAATACACAAAACTTATTCTGTCAAAAAATCTTAAAAAACAAAAAAGTTATGAGCATTTCAACTTCAAAAATTGACTCAGAAATTCAAAACTATAACCAAATATTGAGAAAGTCCATTTAGGACCACCCTGTTCTCAATGAAATAGTTGAAATAGGGTTAAAATTTTTTGGCTCCCGAGGTTCACTAGTATTTACTTTCACATGAATAAAAAAATTTTAAAATCGGAGAACATAAAAAAAAATAATTTTGGCCGCCTTCTCAAAATATGAACCAGTGTGCGGCGATGGCTACAAAATCATAGCCGCTCGGCGCAGGTCTCTTCTGATCAGTAACGACAGCACAATAAACATAGCAAGCAAAGTTTTATTAATTTAAGACACTTTGTTTACAAAGCAAAAACAATATTTTTAAACCATTGTAAAATGTTAGAACATTATGACAATACAACATGATAGCACATGTTGTGAATACCCCAATTGTCTCTTTTAAGGGACATCTTAACATGACAACATAACATAAAAAGCGAGAAGACTTTGGTATGCTAAGTCGGCAGTCTAGTACCCGGAGCAAACAGGCACGAACGAATTGCCAGTCAATGCCACCCTTTTGATACCTATGAGCAATAATGGACCCGGCAAAACATAAGATAATATGAGGCTTACATTTATAAAAGAGTTCTTTGTACCAAATACAGCATTTCGTCAACTCATTATTGGTTTGCATATGTCACAAAATTGGAAGTGGAAAAAACACCATTGAAGGTTTACATGAAGTTTTCTGAATATAAACTCGATACATTTCTTTTGTATTTTCTCTACTGCTTCTGGCATATGTTTTGAAGAAAAATAAACCTGTTTTTGAACGTTCATTAACATAGAAGTTAATAGCATTTTATTGAAAATCAAAATTATTGTTTTGTGCCGTATACGCCACTTTTCTAAATTTATTTTTAAAAATAAGCTGTGTATTGCTTTGTTGACATTTTATTTTGCATTTGCTTTAGCTTCTGCTTTTCTTACGGCACTGAAGCAAAGCCATGTTAAATTTATTTTGTACGTTTTGGTATGAGGAATTTTCTGCATTCGCCAAACAGTGGTGTGTAGAGCAAAATAATACTTTATTAACTTGAAAATAGTTGAAATGGAGCAAAATGAATGGTTATTATCTCAGAAGCCATAAAAAATATGGTGATTCAGAAAGGGCACACAGAAAAAAATCAATGTAAAATCCACGAAAACAAGGTTGATTTTACATTTTTTGTAGTGAATTTGCTTCGTAGTTACTTCATGTTAATTAAACATGATTTTACAATAACTCGCGAACAAAATAGTTTTCTTCTAAAAAAAATTTAAGTTCATGTTACTTTAACTTCTTCAGACCCTGGGTACTTTAACTTATTACAAGTTTTAAAGACTAGCGACATCGTGTGACCAATAGAAAAAGTTTTATTACTTTTTACTGCGCTTTAAAAAAAATATCAAAAGATGGTAGGGATTAGAAGTTTTAGCCATTATTTTTTCATTTGAATTTAACGGTTCGCAAAAACCAAACTGTTTGGATATTTTTCCTCAACAACTAATCGTAAAGCCCTGAAGTACACATATGTGCACCTCCTTTTTTACCACTTTAAATTAAAAAAATTAAAAAAATAATATAAACCGAAATTTAAATTACACCTCAAAAAATAAAAAAAATAGTTAATAAACTCTTTACTCAATCGGTTCAGTTCAGATCTTCTGGAATTAAGTAATAACGTTGAAATTATTCATTTCTTAAGACCTGAGGTACTTATATGTGCACCCTTGATTTCTAAGACTTCAAATAAAATTAAAAAAAAAAATATACAGTTGTCTTATTTGCTCCCCAAAAGGTGTAACATTGCAGTAAATTTAGAGCAAAATGTCATTTATATTGAAATAACACTCCGAATCACGTTGAATGAAAGTTATTTCAAGTTGAAACAGCGTGAATTTCATGAAGAATCGAATTGGCTTGAGTTTGAAATAACAGTGAGAAGAAGCTTCGGAGACAACATATGCGTTAATTTAAGAAATATTCTAAGCACTTACCCGCGATACCAGAGAGAGGGATAATTATTTATTTTCCTGTAACACATGTTTCACTTTTTTGTTTCCCCCTTTGTTTACAGGAGCACTCGTAGTGCCTCGGTAGGCTAGCTGGTAGCGAGCTAGTCTATCAGCGCCGAGGTTGCGGGTTCGATTGCCGCCAGAGACTCTGGTTTCTTTCCTGCAGACAAGCATAGAGCTTCGCGGGATTAGCTTAGGAAATTAAAAAAAAAAAAAAAAAAAAAAAAAAAAAATTAAAAGACACCAGCAGAATAGCCCGATATGGTTTTCGTCATCATTCTACTCTGAAAATTTAATGTACTATTCAACTAAATAATTTTAACAAAAAGAATACGGAAATTTTTTTCTTTTTATAAATTATTTTCAATTCAATTCAATGGTAATCTTTATTTAGCATTTCAGTATAAACCAATTTAACAATGTTTTAAGAGTTTAGGAATATTTTCCTTTTCTACTTGATTATTAAATAACAATATTGTGTTGTTTATTTGCATTTAAGTTTAACATTGTTTAGAGAAGGAAAAATTTACAAAAAAACCTTTCTGAATTTTTTTTTGGTTTTAAACACGAAAATAAAAAAATTTTTGTTTTTTCAGTGTTGTTATTGTTTCTTTACAAAAGAAAAAAAAATGAAACAGGATTTTATGGATTCAATATTGAACAATGTTATTGTTACATTTTTCGTTTAAAATTAATATGAAACAATGATAATTTTAAATAATGTCCATACTTTTGCAGAAATTTACTATGATTTTTAATCAACATTGCGCAATGTTAATTTAACATTGATTTTTTTTCTGTATGGGGGCATTTAAAATATATATACCCCATACCTAACTCAATTTTTTAAAAAATGGTCGGCAGGTCAAACCACTAATGAGCTGGCGACTTATCGCTAATAATTTAAATAAACGAGAAAGGCTTTTAAAAAAGCTCGCTTATTTGCATATACTATGCTATTAAAAAAAAAATCGCTTAATATGATCATGAAAAACGCTATTTCACTTGTATCGAAAGCGCATGAACAAATTCAAAGTTTTATCAAAATTAAGCAAATTTAGGTTTAATGAAATAATTTTTGTGCGTTTTTTTATTGTGAGAATTTTTAATGTAATTTATTGAAATATATAAATTTTATTGTGATGCATAAACAGCTCAGCTCCTACAGAAATTATTCTTACCACATGTTTATAAGGATGTAACGGAAATTAAATCTTTTTTCGGCAGTGGTATTTGTGGTATGGGAGCTGTGGCCAAATATGTACCGATTCCTTAAAAATTTGGCAGCACACTTGCGTCCTGTAATTTGCGCGCAAGGTTTACATGGACAGCCTTACAGGTGGACGGACAAACATCGTTATTTCGACTCAGAAAGTGCTTTTTAGTCGATCGGTGTACTTAAGGATGGGGGAAGGTCCAATATTTAAAGGTGTTACACACGTTAGCACAAACGCATAATACCCTCTTAACTATGGTGGTGGCCTTACATTTGGAATTGGAATAATAAACGAAAAACTGCTCAGCCCAATTCCAGAGGATACTTAAAGGAATACAATCTAAAAACTGTGCGAAGTGAAATTTATAAAAGACAAAAATCCTAACAGTTCCAAATATTAAATATCGGACTTACTTTGAATGCTTTTTATCCGAATTATAGGGTATAAAAGAGTCTAACCGTACAAAATAGAATTCAATAACACTCATTTGCTACTGTTAATATTTGTCTTTTCTCCTTGTTTCTTTATTGTTCAATTTCGTTGTATTTTATACTTTTTATTGTTATCTCATGATAATCACTGGCCATTAGTCATTTTGAAGTATCACTACCATTGGTTTTAAATCAAATTGACAGTAAGACAGTGAGTGAGTAACAATATTGCCACAGCTCAAGCAGCTGTTATTGCGCCAACAACCGGTAGCGTTTCTTATCTTTATGATGAAATATTTTCCTCATTTAATAAACAAACATCTAACCATACGGGCGCTAATACCTGTACTCATATATTAAAGTTTTTATTCATATATTTTTTTCTTTTAATTTCAGATATTTTTTTTCAAAACTTAAATTGAAATTGACAGTAAAACACACAAGTTAAATGTTTACAAAGACTGACTTTTATTTTAAAAAATGAGAAAAAAAATTAAATGAAATATTTATTTATTTAGCACAAGTATTTGCATTAACTAATTAAGTGATCTGGTCAACAACTTAGTTATCTAATGACTCCATTATTAGTTTTAAATTTTTGCTCAGTTTGTACCGGTAATTATGCATATTAAAAACGATAAATTGGAAACTAGTTAAAGGAGATATAGATATGTGTGTGTACGATTTTAATAATAAATTGTTGTTAATACGTGTACTAGAATAAAAGTAGTTCGATTCTATTTTATTAAGATCTTAATTAATAGAACTAAAAGGTGTTATAATAAAATAGTTGTATTAATTGGCAAGTAAAATTTATTGATTGGATTAGAATAGTTGCAAAGAAATTTTAACTTAGTGTATTAGTTAGATTATTATCAATATTAATTACACTGCGCTAGAACTTGGCACTTTTTTTCTGACAAGCGGGGCACTTGGCGGGTTCACCTAATTCAGATACGCTGAATCCAGTGGTGCTAACCGTTTTTTGGTAATCTCTTGTTTTCGAGATATACCGATATTTCGAAAATGGATGAGGTTGCACAACATATACTCGCGTAACATAAACGTGGCTTAGTTTATTAAATAAACCAAAAAAAACCGAAACAACAATAAAATTACTTTTGAGTCAGACAAAACTTTTTTCTAATCTGCGCAGTCGTTTTAAAAAAATATTTTTTTTTTTTTTAGTTACACAAAAGTATGTTGGCAACATCCTCAATTTTCGAAATAACGGTATAGAACTTAGGCAAAAAAACGGCTAGCACCGCTGGATTCAGCGTACTCGAATTAGGTGCTCCGCTTGTCAGTTTTTTCAACTAGCACAGTGATATTATAAATGAGCTCAGTATTACAACCTTACCCAAGGTCGTGAATTTGTTAATGGTCAATAGAGCCAATTTAGCCATGTCCACCGTTCAGTCGGTTAAAGTCACTCTAATTTCTGAACAACTAAAAAGATTAGCTTCTTTTTCACCCAACCAGCCTGGATTTGAAATACAGCATTGAATACAGGAAACAAGTTACGGCTCTAAATGTGGAACACCCTCCTTTAAAAATTATTATAGTATTTATGTATATTTTACTTGCTTAACGCGATGCGCTTCCTTTTACCCACTGAAATATAATTTAGCAATTTATACCAAATTTAGATACGTTTACTGTAAGCGTTCTTCAGATATACAGAAATCTATATTCTCTTAATATGGGAAGTGCCTACTTTCAATTCCAGCTAGAGTTTTTTTTTCCCCGGACTTTTTCGATTCCCGGGAAAGCGGGAAATTTTTTTAAATTTCCCGGGATCCCGGGATCCCGCTCCATATAAATAATACAAAGTAAATTTTGGTATTAATTAATAAAAAAAAACTTTTATAAAAAAAACGTAAGGGAACTTGTTTACAAAGAAAGTAAATGAAATGGTTCAATACTAAAAAATTAATTGAAGATTGAAATAGGAACTTGAATTATTATAACCTCACGCCTTTATTCCCTATTACTATGCTTTTATTCAGTATTATTATGCTCTGGATAATTCATAAAACAATAATAAAAACAAAATAAAAGTTGAGGTACTCAAGATATGAAATCAAAAAATTAATTAATAAAATAGATAAAATACTTTAAATAAATATATAACATTTTTTAATGGCTTAGGAAATAACTTTCTGACACACTCAAAGCGCTTGGTAAGTCTTCAAAAAGTATATTCCTGATTGTATTTACTAATTATCATGTTTCCTAAAAATTTTGTTCATTTTTTACCGAGGTTGGACAAATAGTTAAAAGTGCACCGTTGTAGCATGCTTCGGATTCACACTCAGAAGCAATTTTTTCTTTTTTATAAACAACGTCTATGTCGGTCAAATGTATGTCAAGGTTGATGCAAAAATAGTATCAACAGGACTGCTTCTTCCAAACCTTTTCATTTCAATAGGTCCATTTGTTATCTTTAGGACAATGTGTTTTTCAAGTTGTATGTTGTGGTATCTTACAAGAGTTTCCAAAATGTTATTTTATTTCGGTTTCCCCGCACTTCACGGGTATGTAAACCAACACAAATTTGTGTTTATCACCTAATAAACATATCGCTCCTTCATTGCATCATAGTCATATCTCAAAATTTTAAGTAACTTTAGCAAAGTTTTCCTTCATACCTTCTCGTATTATATCTCAAACTGAAGCGAAGTTATAGCAAAATATATCTTTAAATCGGTAAATTTTTAAAACTTTAATCGCATTTTGCCAAGATCGTTTGTTTTTGTAGATATGACTATGTTGCAATAAAGAAGCGATATGTTTAGGTATCTCCTATTTTAAAGACTTGTTCATGTACAATGAAACTTTACTGCCTGCATCTTATTTTGAATTAATGTACTTTATAAACTCTTCACTTCACTAAATATAATAATTATCAACTGTTGCACTGCCCATTCTGCTTTTAGTAGATTTATTGCATCAGGAGACATTGATTTAAATACATGTACTCACTTAGAAAACTAAATTTCAAAGTATAAATAGCTATTTTCTGAAATTATGAGGAATTTTTTATTTCCCGGGATCCCGCAAGAAAAATCCCGGGAAAAAGGGAAATAAAATAATGGAAAAAACCCTAATTCCAGCCCACTTTTTGGCTGATGTTGAGGATAACAAACCAAGCTTTTTCTTCAAAAATGTGAAACTTTTACTGTAACCGTTTTTCAGACATGGGCATTTCCATTGTGACGAGCCGTTATATTTGTACGAAAAAAATTTACAACAATAGACAATGATCGAAGGATTTGACAATATAAGCAAAAATATGCGCTGGCATGAAGTTACAAAAAGTAGGAGTGGATTTTGACTTACATTACAAAATTCCATAAGTCTGCAAATTGAGCAAGACTTTTTTATATTTTTAAGTTAGCTGTGGACTTATATATTTTTATTTTTCAAGTTATCAAATTTAAAAATCTTTGAACGTTTAAAAGATACACACGCACCTCACCACACAACTCACTCACTCAAACCCCAACTCTAGGTGTCAAACAACAAAATGTTGTTAAGAAAGAGAAGAGGAGGTGTTATTTCTTCATGACAGTAAAACATTATTACAGAAGGGTTTAAACAGTTTTAAATCAACACCTTCTCATTGTCAACAGCACTATTACAGCAATAATATTTTTAATCTTAATTTTTGGTAGCAATCTGAATTTTTGAAGGGCAAGTTTTAATGTAGGAAAAACAAATTAAAAGTGTGCTAGTAAAAATGCTTAAAAGAAAGTTTTATTTTAAAAAATAAATAAAAATAATTAAAAAGGTTAGTCGTTCAAGTCAAACCTACACCACAGTGTTTACAGACAAATTTTCCAGATTATACCCTGTTTTGAGACACAAGGGAAATTGTGGACCCACCAGAACCAAAATATGTTTTACGGGCAAGATTTATTTCGTTATTAAGGCCAAATATTATCTAAATATTAACATTACTGATTATTTTAATTTAAGCTCTAGGTCTTTTTTAAAAAAATTTTTAAATTATTTATTTTTTCGATATTTCGCTAACCATCGGTTAGCATCGTCAGGAAATTTTATTGTTAAATAATTAAAAAGACCTAGAGCTTAAATTAAAATAATCAGTAATTAAATAAAAAAAAAGTCAAACAAAAAGTTATATATAAATATTAACATATTTACAAAATATTACCGTCTTAAGGTGGCTTAAAGTTCGGGGATCATATGGGACTTGTGGACAATTCTGACCCTACCATTACAAATTTTGGCTATTACATAGTTACTATTAGAAATGCTATCGTCGCTATTTTATAGCAATAATAAAATTTATTATAAAGCCAAATATAGAATGGTTCCAACAAAATAAACTGATTTTCATCCAAATGCCAGCATAATTTAATGGTTTATTAGCAATAAGACTCTATTCTGGAAGGAAGTTTGTTTGGGGGCTATGTACAATTTTTTTTAAC
Organism: Pollenia griseotomentosa; assembly: GCA_963931875.1. NCBI lineage: Eukaryota > Metazoa > Arthropoda > Insecta > Diptera > Polleniidae > Pollenia > Pollenia griseotomentosa. The sequence continues at coordinate 184,937,888 of OZ007561.1, forward strand.
GATTTTTCCTATTTTCGTTAAGATTTATTCTTATAGCAGTTAAAATTATCTCCAAAATCATTATCGGTACTTTGCGCACAAGTTTTACATGGATAGATAAGCAGCCAGTCGGACTGAGAGACGGGTTGATCTCGTTAATTCGATTCAAAAAGTGATTCTGAGTCGATTAGTGTACTAAAAGAATAAATATTTGTATGTGTTACAAGCATCAGTATAAACGCATAATACCCTTTCCGCTATGGTGGTGTAGGGTACAAAAACAAAAATATTCATAAAAATAGCTAAGGTTTATAAAAGATGTATAAAATAAATTTTCTATGAAACTTTTTTTAAAAAACTTTTCATAAATCTTAAATATTTTTTATTACCCAGTAAAAACTTCGCTTATTTAATAGCTTTCTTCTATAACTACATCTATAACAACTTCTAGAACTACTTTTTTCTGAATGTATGTATTTGACTAAAAATGAGGACATTCATAACAAAAATAAAGTTCCAAGAAGATAAATACATACATACGAGGGCGGTCCTAAAATAAGCTGACCTTACAAAGAACAAGTTAGAGTGTCATATTCGGCTGTGCCGAATCTTTAATACCCTCCACCGACAATTTGAATATTTCAGGAGTGATATCTATGTGATGCCTATTTATTATTAATTTATCTTTATAAAAACAGACATCAACATTAAAATTTTGCTATCCTAGCGTTCTTAATAACGGTTTTAGGCGTACTAAACGGTTTTCTGGGAGTAGCGATTATATGGGTCCTATGGTAAACTATAGACCGATCTTCATGAAGTTTCGCAATGTAATTTTGAGTCCTGAAAAACTGTGACGTGCGAAATTTTGTTATGAAAGCGTTATAAATTACGATATTAGGCGTACTTAACTGTTTTCCGGGAGTAGAGTTTATATGGGGCCTATAGACCGATCTTCATGAAGTTTCGCAGTGTAATTTTGAGTCTTGAAAAACTGTGACGTGCCAAATTTTGTTATGAAAGCGTTATTAATTACGATATTAGGCGTACTTAACGGTTTTCCGGGAGTAGGGTTTATATGGGGCCTAGGGTAAATTATGAACCGATCTTCACGGAATGTTACAGTGTCATATCTAGTCGAATAAAACGAATATTTGCAAAATTGCATACTATTTCGTGCATTTTTCAATCATTTATGTTAGTTTTTGTAACAAAATTATCAATTTTTTTTAAGTGGTGATTCCACATTTTGATTCATACCCAGCAAAAACTTTACTTACCAAGTTAGTTAGCAAATAATGTTGGAGAAAATAAACACTACTTATTTTTCGGCTGAATAACTACTTATTTTTGTTCGAGGTGTCCACAGAATTCAGTACTTACAATACACTTACTAGAAGTCAAAAAATATCTAGTTATTATTTAACTACTAGTAAGTTGAATTGTAAGTACTTACAATATACTTACCAGAAGCCAAAAAATCACTAGTTAACAGACCTAATAAGTAATTATTGAGTGCGTTACCAGTAAGTAAATATTCAGTACTGAAAACAACACAAGTAATAAGTAGTTACTGAGCTGATTATTAGAAAGCAAATATTCAGTAGTGAAAATAATAGAAGTAATAAGTAGTTGTTGTGGTCATTACTAGTAAGTACTTATTAAAGTTTTCAAAATAATGACAATTGTAATAACAACTACTTACCAGGTAACGTATGAAATAACTACCACCTATTACTAAAAATCAAAAAGTTTTTCCAGGGTAGCTCTGATTCTACTGAACCGATTCGGCTGGATTTCAATCCCAAACTGCTTAGGATAACTACAAGCAATCTGACACCATTTTTTTTTATTTCTTTTGAGTTTTTCGTGAGCATGTTTTCAACAGACGGACAGACGGACAGACAAACGGACATGGCTAAATCGACTTAGAATTACTCAAGGAGCCAGAATATATATACTTTATGGGATCTGAGATGAATAATAAAAAAGTTTCACACGGAATGACAAACTTAGTATACCCTCTTCACAACTTATTATGGTGGAGGGTATAAAAAGAGTAAGATGGTGAGAACTGTCTATCACATCAACCGTAGACTCTTTATTGTTAAAGAATCTTTTACTAGCGAACACTTTTTTTAAGTTTGAAAATAGCTAAACCTGGGCGATCGATTGCGTGATGATGCAATTCGAACTTTAATTCTTTGATTTTGGTCATCGTAATGGTGACTGCATAAATGGGTGCATTGGCATGATGAAAACACACTTAAGTTTTCAACAAATGCGGAATTTATTCCTTAATTTAGTTACTAAAGCGCTGCAATAGATTAGTCGTTGATTTCTTGTCCTTTTTAAGATAACCAATATAATAAGTATGTGGTTATTTTATTGAACTGTTTGTGGTTTTTTATCCAAATTTTTAATATTTTAATCAGGATAAAGTACATTAAATTTAGTTTGCATTAAATTATTTTTATAAAGAAAGGAATTTTACAACATGAAATTAATTTATTAATAATTTTTCATTCTTGACTGAGCTGGGAATCGAACCCAGGCTTTCACGGACAGGTTACCCTTACATGTTTCGATAGTAACTGCACTATCTCTTCAGAGGGGTTTGCCGTTTAACACTCACCGCCGTTGGCGACGGCTGGCAGTCAATAGTCAAACATCAATTTTTAAGCTAAGGCCCCTATTACGGTTCACAACTCAACTCAGCTTAGTTGTAACTTCTTAATTTTTGTATTATGGTTTACAACTTTGCTATGTTGCGGTGAACAAAAACATAACAAAAATTACAACTGATCACAACTAGTTGTCTTAACCCATTAAACGCCAAGACCATTAAAAACAAAAAAGATTGAAATTCATTTATTTGTTTATACTTAAATACAGTTAATAAATATAGAAAACACAAAAAATTAAAGAAAAAGTTCCTGGAAGTGTGTTTTAAGGGCTGTACTCGGACGAGTACAATGGCGTCATGAGTATGCAATTTTTTTAATTATGAAAAATTTTAAAGCATATTTTTTCAAATCATAGAGCAACATCGCATTGCTCAAATACCCATATTATGCTGTTATAACACTCACGACATCGTAACTGATTTGTTATCCTTTTAGGAAAGAAGTTTCCACCACTAGTTGCAACGCCAGCAGTCAGCGACCATTTGGAAACATTCACCTTCTGGGTATAGTTTCGCAAATAAAATTGAGCAATATTGCGTTGAAACCCAAGCCAGTCCATTTGAGATCTGTTTGCAACATAATCTAAAGTTTTAGGAACGTTGTTCATAAAATCAAGCACGACTCGGGATCCAAGAGGGAGTTTTGATCTTTCTACTTTTATACCTTTGGCCCCACAGTTAGTATCGAATTGGTATAAATAACCGGAACTGCTCGTTAGCATCCTATTTTTAAGACCAAATCTCACTTGTTTAACTCTTATGAATTATTTTGAGGAGTGTCTACCAAAAAAAATTAGTTTGATGCATTTGAATATCACAAGGTCTCTTTGTCTACTTAGGAGCTATTTTGCTTGATTTTGAAATTTATTGTCTGTCGCAACTTCTCAAGTGGGATATAATCTTTGATATCACTGCCGAAAAAAAACCTTCGACTTCACCTGGTGCATCATTTGGCATGCGATCAAAAAGAATATCCTCAGCATTCCCCTCCTCTTCATCTGTGTTATAGTCCGGATTTGGTTGAATAATAGCTATATTGAAACTTTTGTGATCATCTTTATCTAGCTGTTTAAATTTGTGAAAGCTTTAGCATAAAAACTTGAGGGTTTGATGGCTTGAAATTCCATTTTGGTCGAAGAAAAATTAAAAAAAAATTATACATATCAAGCCATTGTACTCGGTTGGGTACAGCGATTTTGCTACTCAAATAACGTTGTCGAATAAAAAAATTTTTCTTGTAACTTTTTTTTAAATGTACACACAATCACTCTTCTTCAGAAATTTATAAGAAACTTTTGTTTCAACAAAACAGTATTTACTCTATGCAGCTCAATTGTTACTGGCCTAGCTAAAAATCACAAAAATGATAAAGTGTTACAAGAACAAAAGAAAATACACTATAACGGTATATATTTTTTAAAATTTTTTTATGTGTGTCTTTAAAGCACAAAGTGTTGAATGCAAAAACACATCAAAAGTTTTCTAATTTATTTTGTTATAAAAATTAAGCGTACTTAAATATTGCCTTTTTTCTGTACCCAAGCGAGTACAATGGCTGGGAATGGGTTAATTACAACTCAACTGTGTTGAGTTGTGAACCGTAATAGGGGCCTAAATGTTTTTCCACTTGGTGGATCGAAATTTGTTGTGATTAAATAAAAATTTTAACTGATTTGCCTGTTTTTCCTTACTTCTATTTCCTTCAGTAAAATAATTTAATAAAAATTAAATTTGATGAACTTTCGCCTGATTAAAAAAATTAAAATGTGGATTAATATCCAATATATTGCAGAACCATCTGCGCAAACTTGGTCCTTCTTGCTCCTTGATTTTGTTTATTCTACTATGTTTATTTTAGGTCAAAATAAAATCAATAAAAATCATAGATTATATAAGAAGATTTTTAAAATGATACGTTTATGGATAAAGGTTTTAGCTTTGTGGGTAAAAATTGAAGGCAGTCGTTTTTTTTCTCATACCACAGGCATTTGTGTGCCGAATTGGCTGAATTTTAATAACAGCGTATTCCGGAATATATGTGATATAAATATATAAGAACCTGTTTCCCATCATAACCACGAAGAGATATGCATTCATAAATTACCTTCTTTACTCATAAGAGCCGAGAATATACATACTTTCCTTATAGGGTCTTAGAAAAATTCACTGGAATTTACAATTAAATGAAAAACTTATTGATAAGCCTCCGTCTCTGGTAAAGGGTATAAAACAGGGCGAATTCATTATAGGTGGTCTTTAAAGCCCTGATGATAACTTTTTATTTGTTAGCTTTAAAATTGTTGGATGTCAAAATTTTGTTTATTATCTTATTAACAAATTGCTTGTGGTTTTTGTACGAGTTGTACTTTTTGCAGAACCGAGATTATCTGTAATGAATACGCCTTGGTATAAAAGGTACAACGTTTTGAAAAAATTTTAAAAAATGTTCTAACAATTTTCGTACATAGACATGATATTTGACTTAATATTTGAAGAAATAGTGGGTATTGTAGTATCAAAATCATGCACACTGACGAAATATAACACGATCCATTATTTTGTTTGCATGTACTTTAAATTCTTTTTTGCAAAAATAGCTGGTAGTGAGCTAGTCTATCAGCGCCGGGGTTGCGTGTTCGATTCCCGCCAAAGACTCTGGTTTCTTTCCTGCAGACAAGCGCAGAGCTTCGCGGGGCTTAGCTTAGGGAATTATAAAAAAAAAAAATAAAAAAAAAATTTAATTGTTGTCACAACTTACCAATTGTTAAAGGGAGGATTTTATCGGTTAGTTGTGAAAACTATTTTTATTTGTAAGAGCGTGGAAGAAATTTTTTACATTCCCGCGATTGAAAAGAGTTAAGAAAATTAGAAATCCTACACCAACGACAACCATTAAACCCCCAACCATAATGTGCTTAAGTTGGCTTAAGCAAATGTGCGAATACATGTTAATTGTATGAGGCAAGCGATATTGAACTTTAGGAAACTTTTTGCTAAGTTTAATGAAACTGTCATTTCCTTAAACAAGGTGCGAATCTAATCACACATTCTGTACGGAATCAAATTATGGTTGGGCCTTAACACTACACAGAAGATGTCAATGAGTAGGTTACTTAATTCGTTCAATTATTTTCACCGTCTCCTTTTATTGTTGTGATGTCTTGTTGGTATTTCTTGTTACTGCCATTTGTTATTGCCGTCTTCAACAACATTTTTTAAGTAGTGTTGTGTCATTTACTTGTCACTTAACACATGATTGAGTTTAAATATGCGTTTCATCTTACATTAACGAAAAAAAAATTAAAAACAGAAAAATAAATAAATATAAAAATTTAATTTATTTTTGTAGTTTTTGTTTTGTTAGTGAGTGATGTTGACACTAATGTTTTTTTTTAACAGTTCATAGTAAGCATTTATCATACAATATAGAACAATTAAGAACACTTAGAGAAATATTTAAAAGCCAAAAAGGAAATTTTACATAAGGAACTACAGAGTTAAAAAAAATTTGTATATGTATTTGTTACTTTCTTCAAAAAAATTTCCATTTAATACCAACTATATTATTTCTCTTTGTGTATCTTTCATAAGAAATATAATTTATATGAAATACACAACATAATGTCGCAATGACACGACGTTTTACTTGTAAAGTTTTACAAGAGTGCCAGAAATAAAGAAAAAAAAAAAAAATCATTTATAAAGATTTTTAGAGCATGTTTATTAAACTGTCCCTGTCTTTCTGTCTATAAGTTTCTCCCCCAACTAAATATCTTTTTTAGTTTTAGTATTGTTTGTTGTTGGATGTAATTTATAACTAAGTTGTTAATTAGCTGCTACACCAGCTGCTATTAGATAATTAATGCTAAGTGTTGAGTAAAATGATAATATAAATTTTTAAGACTTTCGTCATTGTTGACATGCCTGAATTGTTGGATGTTGACATATCATTAACAATATTTCGTTAACAATAGTATAATAATTTTATTTCATTTTTTTTATTGCTTGAAATATGAATATTAACTAAAAAATTTTTTATCAAAGTTTTTCTTGGGATTCAAAAATTTAATTAACAAGGTTTCATTTAAATGTGCTACATTCCCATTTCATACTATTGATAAACTGAAATTTATTGTTGAAGGGATAAGCTATTCCTATGCGCATTTCACTGGTTGCTTAGGCCAGATCGTCAGGAAACTTCATCCAAAGATTTTAGAAAAACTAAAGATATTACACATATAAAACTGTTAAGCGAATAAGAATTATAAGCCACAGTTTTACTTGTAACAATATCAAAGCTTAAACAAACACAACAACAACAATAAACGGTGAGTTTATCTTTTCTTACAGTCCCGGCTACAATTGGTTGATTTTTTGTCAACTCTAAATGTAGTTGTAAGTGGGAAAAGAAAAAACAAAAATAAAAACAAATTACTTGATTTTATTTTGCCAGTTCAGTTTTATTTACACTGCCACATGCATATTAGTTATCAAAGTTTTTCTTGGGATTCAAAAATTTAATTAACAAGGTTTCATTTAAATGTGCTACATTCCCATTTCATACTATTGATAAACTGAAATTTATTGTTGAAGGGATAAGCTATTCCTATGCGCATTTCACTGGTTGCTTAGGCCAGATCGTCAGGAAACTTCATCCAAAGATTTTAGAAAAACTAAAGATATTACACATATAAAACTGTTAAGCGAATAAGAATTATAAGCCACAGTTTTACTTGTAACAATATCAAAGCTTAAACAAACACAACAACAACAATAAACGGTGAGTTTATCTTTTCTTACAGTCCCGGCTACAATTGGTTGATTTTTTGTCAACTCTAAATGTAGTTGTAAGTGGGAAAAGAAAAAACAAAAATAAAAACAAATTACTTGATTTTATTTTGCCAGTTCAGTTTTATTTACACTGCCACATGCATATTAGTTATCAAAGTTTTTCTTGGGATTCAAAAATTTAATTAACAAGGTTTCATTTAAATGTGCTACATTCCCATTTCATACTATTGATAAACTGAAATTTATTGTTGAAGGGATAAGCTATTCCTATGCGCATTTCACTGGTTGCTTAGGCCAGATCGTCAGGAAACTTCATCCAAAGATTTTAGAAAAACTAAAGATATTACACATATAAAACTGTTAAGCGAATAAGAATTATAAGCCACAGTTTTACTTGTAACAATATCAAAGCTTAAACAAACACAACAACAACAATAAACGGTGAGTTTATCTTTTCTTACAGTCCCGGCTACAATTGGTTGATTTTTTGTCAACTCTAAATGTAGTTGTAAGTGGGAAAAGAAAAAACAAAAATAAAAACAAATTACTTGATTTTATTTTGCCAGTTCAGTTTTATTTACACTGCCACATGCATATTAGTTATCAAAGTTTTTCTTGGGATTCAAAAATTTAATTAACAAGGTTTCATTTAAATGTGCTACATTCCCATTTCATACTATTGATAAACTGAAATTTATTGTTGAAGGGATAAGCTATTCCTATGCGCATTTCACTGGTTGCTTAGGCCAGATCGTCAGGAAACTTCATCCAAAGATTTTAGAAAAACTAAAGATATTACACATATAAAACTGTTAAGCGAATAAGAATTATAAGCCACAGTTTTACTTGTAACAATATCAAAGCTTAAACAAACACAACAACAACAATAAACGGTGAGTTTATCTTTTCTTACAGTCCCGGCTACAATTGGTTGATTTTTTGTCAACTCTAAATGTAGTTGTAAGTGGGAAAAGAAAAAACAAAAATAAAAACAAATTACTTGATTTTATTTTGCCAGTTCAGTTTTATTTACACTGCCACATGCATATTAGTTATCAAAGTTTTTCTTGGGATTCAAAAATTTAATTAACAAGGTTTCATTTAAATGTGCTACATTCCCATTTCATACTATTGATAAACTGATTTTTTGTTTTGAGATTTTGAAGGCTGCTTGGGGTAAACTTGAAAACAAACTAATAGAATTTAATATAGTAAAGACTTTGAAAATAATTTTAGTAAAACTAAGAAAATAAAATTTATTTAAGACCTTAACTGAACAACTGCCTCTTTGTCAATAGCGCACTAAAGCTTTCGTTCGTTAAACTAACGTTTATAATAAAAACCAATCTTTAAAATTTTCGGCTCTGGTTCGTTTGATCAAAACTAATTAAAGTAAGCATCAAGTAAGAAAGTATATTCGGTCAAGCCTATAGTATTAAAAATATTTTTTCACGAGTGGAACCTATATGAGACCCAGGGGCAATCATGGAACCGCCAGAATAAAATAATGTTAGCTATTAGATTAAGTTTCATAAAAAAGTTTTTTTTTTGCTGAATCCTGCTTAGATACTTTCATCTATATAAGATTTCTTTGCTTTTAAGTTTACTAATAAACCTTTTATGTCAATAATGAGCCTGAATACAATTTTGCGATAAAACATCGATTAATGATTTTAAAAGAAAATTTGGACAATTTGTTAGCGAAGTTAAAGTGCAAATAAATGTCAAAAAGTAATCGTAGCCAGGGTTGTCAGATTATTTTGACCTTTTTCGCCAAATTCAATGTCAAAAATCGCCAAAGCCTATATTTTTTAGTTTTTGACAGTAAAATATATATTTCTTATATTATTAAAAATATTTTTAATAAATCCTTAAAAAATAAATTGGTTCCGAATCGCTAAAATCCACCAAAAATTACAAAAAAATCGCCATAATATATATTTTGCTTAATTTTTATTAAGAACAAAGTATAAATTATTAGTGGACACCAAAAAGGTACAATGTTTACTAAAAAATAGTTAATAGTAGTCTACTTAATGCAACAAAAATAGATCTTGCAATTAATATTGAACATGTGGTTGGAGTTCTATTATATATGAATCAAACACGCTATAGTCGCTTTCTGTTTTTTTTTCTTCTTTAAAATGCAACGTACCTGCCGTATCCGTAAAGATAAAAAAATTTTGGACAAAACTGATTAAAATTAGATGGAATATCATCAATTAAATACTCTTTCCAATATACAAACGGTAATTCTTATTCGCTTAACAGTTTTATTTGTATAACATCTTTAGTTTTTCTAAAATCTTTGGATGAAGTTTCCTGACGATCTGGGCTAAGCAAACAGTGAAAATCGCATAGATTATCCAATGCACAATAAATTTCAGCTTAACAATAGTATGAAATGGGACTTTATCACATTTAAACGAAACCTTGTTAATTAATTTTTTGAATCCCGAAAAAAACTTTGGTAATTTTTGCCATTGTGTTTAACAACAACGAATTATGCTTCTGATAATAAATTGCCACATTTTGTAATTGAATGTTCGTCAGCTTTAACATATAACTCTGTTTTAAGGAATTCTATTTATTAATTCTTTCAGCAGCATTTTTAGTGATAAAAAAAAATTTTCTCGCAGATTTTCAATATCTTCATCAACCATTTCAGCATTACATAATTTACTTTACTGATAAATGCCTCTAATTTCATACTAAAATTAAAATAATCGGGTATGTTCTGTAAATCGAAATTTAGTGGATTTAAAACCGAACAAATTTTGAAAACGAGCCTGTAACGAAAGTTCATAAAAATATTCCTTTTTATATACTTCATACTTTGAGTATCAATTATATTTCAAAGAACAGCTCTAGAAAACAAGAAAAACTACAGTAATTTTGTCAATAACTAAAATTCAAATCTCGTTCAATTTCAATTCCACTTTATTTCGATTTGTAGAACATGCCCGAATATAACCTTTACAATTTGAGTTTCAAGAATTTCAAAACAAATTCATCGCTCATCAAAAATAGCCAACTTTATTGCCAACAATTTTATAAATCGCCATGTCGCCAAATCAATAAATTAAGTCGCCAAACAAGTTTGAAAATCGCCACATCTGACAACCCTGGTCGTAGCATGACAGTTCCTTTGACAGCTAACCCTTTCGCAAATTCAATCGGACTTGAGAAAACACCCTTCATAACCAATTAAGAATTGGAATATTTTTATATTGCCCTTTAGGTTTTTTCCAATTTATATAAGTTCATAAATTTTATTCTAAATAATTTCCGCTTTAATAGTCATAATTCAAAATAATCTTTTCTGAACAATTTAAAAAAAAAAAATATCAAGAAAACGCATTTTGCCGATTACAAAAATTTATTACTGCCTATAATTAATTTTATTGGGAATATCTTGTTTTTCAATTCACAGAAATAATATAAAAAATTTGTGAATATAATTTACAATTTGAGATAATAAAGTGAAATATTAACTCAATCCACTATTATTAAATGATTTACAAGTAAATAAAAATCAAGATATTGAAACGCACAGTGGAACTGACGTTCGTTTAAATTTTGGGATTAAAAATGTACCATAATCTTTTAAAAAATTTACCATTTTTTCAAAAGTTATAGAATCATTGTTATAGTTTTATTTTTTTATTTATGTATTATATATTCAATTCCTGTATAAGAAGACTAAAACTTATATTTAAAGTACAGGAAAGCAGTTTCATAAAGTACATTAAGAGATCACATTCGTATGAATACAATTAAATTAAATAAGGTTTCGTTTAAATGTGCTAAATTCCCATTTCATACTATTGATAAACTGAAATTTATTGTTGATGGGATAAGCTATTCCTATGCGCATTTAACTGGTTGCTTAGACCAGATCGTCAGGAAGCTTTATCCAAAGATTTTAGAAAAACTAAAGATATTATACAAATTAAACTGATAAGCGAATAAGAATTATAAACCCCAGTTTAACTTGTATCAATATCAAAGCTTAAACAAAAACAACAACAATAAACAGCAAGTTTATCTTTTCTTACAGTCCCAACTACAATTGTTTGATTTTTGTCAACTCTAAATATAGTTGTAAGTGGGAAAAGAAAAAACAAAATAAAAACCAATTACTTTATTTTATTTTCCAGTTCAGTTTTATTTACACTGCCACATGCATATTAGTTATCAAAGTTTTTCTTTAATAACTTTCTTTCATTTAAATGTGCTACATTTAGTAAAATTAAACTATAAGTTATTTATATAATATGACAACCGTTATTTACTGCGGTACCAAGTATGTAAATAAGAAGTTCTTGAAACTACTGTTATTTTAATTTCAGAAAATATTAAACTCTTTTCCACTTTCTGGGGAAGTGTTAAAGTCTTAAGCTCCGCTAATAACAAGAAATATTAAGTTAACCATTTTTATTTTTCGAATGTGTTCAATGAACTAATTTTCAATTTAAAAAGCTTTATTGCAATAGTTCTATTCGCTCAATATTTCACATACTTTTTTGCTTAAGCCAATCTTTGGTTAACATTGAAGCAAAAGACATGTAGACATAAAGAATGCTGACAAAGGCCGTAGCGGGCCAGAAAATGCATTACATTCTGCTGGTGACTGATAATTGGAAAATATTCTGTACATACAAAATTTACTTCATTGGTAACCAAAGGATAGCTAAAGTAAAAACATGTAAAATGAAGATATAAGATAGTCTGGTCGTATATAGAATCATTCCTAAGTAGATAAGAATGGGTCTTACCGCAAATGTGTATATCTATCTATACCATTGCTGACGGCTTTTGTCCCTAGTTTCTACCCATCGATGATCTGCAAGCATAGTATATAAAGGGTCCGCCAAATAACTTTTTTTTTTTTGAAAATGCTATAAAACAAAACTACTGAATATTTTCTCAAATTTCTTTTTTGAAAGTACAATCCTTCCAATGGCTGCCTCGGCTGGCCATGCAGTAGCCTACACGATTGGTCCAATTTTTAAGCTCATTTTCGATTGTGTGCAGCTGTATTTCACCAATGGCTTCACGAATATTGTCCTTTAAAGCGTCAATTATCTCTGGCTTGTTGGCATAACACTTATCTTTGACGGCACGCCACAAATAATAGTCCAACGGTGTCAAATCGTAGCTCCGAGTTGGCCAAACGACATCAGCTCTGCGGCTGATAATGCGATCTTCAAAAACAGGGCGCAAAACATCAAGTGTAGCTTCGGCTGTGTGGCACGTAGCGCCGTCCTGTTGAAACCAAATGTTGCCAATATCCTCCTCTTCAATTTTTGTGAACAAAAATTCGTTCAACATGGCCTGATAACGATCGCCATTGACTGTAATGGCCACTCCTTGCTCATTTTCGAAGAAAAATTTCCCAAAATCCGCACCAAACAGTGACTCGTTTTGGGTGCATCGGCTTTTCAATGTATGCGTGCGGGTTTTCTGTGCCCCAAATGCGACAATTTTGCTTGTTTACATACCCGCCAAGATCAAAATGAGCTTCATCTGAAATTTTCGCACACATTCTGCAACATTACCATGATTTTCAAAGTAATGTCGCAATATTTCCCAGCGTTGTTCAAGCGTATACACAACCATATTCGTTCAGCGGAAGGATAAAACTAATTATCTATCAAATCAGACATGAGCTAAGTGTTACCATTCACGAAATAAGCAATAGTTGAAAAAAAAACGGTAGATGGCGGACCCGTTATATAGGTTTTGTTATTTAAAATTCAAAACAAGTTAAAGAAAAGGTGCTTAGTCTACATTAAAAGTACTAAATAATTAATAGAAAAGTTGCTAAGCCACAAAAACTTCTGAAGAACGAAGATCCATAACTTTAAGTTGTCCATGTCTTGCATGTCAAAAAAAAAATCGACACTGTAAGAAAACTGCATTTACAGTTAAAAACAAAAAAAAATTGAGAACTAAAGAATTAAGCAAGTTTTTTCCCTCTCCTGTAAAATTTTTTAAATTGGAATAAGCTGCTTTACGTCTGAAGGTAACGATAGTGAATCCTATGTAGACTCAAACACACCTATTTTCCATTAAGAAATTCCAAATGTTAATACCAACAATTTGTTAACTGTCATATGCACCAGCTGTTTAATAAAAAAAATTTTAAAAATGTGTTTAAATCATAAAAATTTATAGCAACAAATTGGCAAAATGACATCTAAAACACACAGTCATAGAAAAAAAACCGCCAGAAATCATTTATGGTTGCTTTAGAATATAAATGCGGGTACAGAAATAAAAAATAAAGCAAATAAAAATAAACAGTCATAAAAAAATTTTTATACACAGTTTTTATTCTGGAAAATAATAAATCGCTTCATTAATCTAAATTTAAAAAGGTATAATATAAAACTTTATTCAGACGATAAATTTTGCGGTTATCGATTGCTTGTTAAAAACTTAATATGAGAATGTGATTGCAATTTTTTAAATGCATTGCTTTATAACAATTAAACAAATAGGAAAGTATAGTCAGTTAAGCCCGCTTCATAATATGCCCTACACCATATTATTTACAGATAAATTTTCATGGACCCACAAAAAAGTCAAGTGAGGTTAAGATTCATATAATAGGTCCTTGTGGATCGCCAACCATTACAATTGATGAATAAATTAACCCAGTGAAACCTTACATTGCAAAGCAATGAGTTAAAAAGCTACTTAAACATTGGGATTTTAACTCATGATTTTAACACGGTGATGTCATTCGAGGCAATTATTTACCACCCTTGCTTACAAAGAGGGAGTTAAATATAATGACTAACCATATTCGCTTACCAAAAGGTGCTTCACGTTGGTATCAACAAAACTGAATTTGTCAAACAAATTGTGTTTTTAATATAATTTACATTCTAATGCAAAATTTGACTTTTGACCTGCATTAAGGACATATTCGTACCTAATAAGCCAGAGAACGATATGATTGCAAAAACGATATGATATTTCAATGGAAAAACGATGTTATAAGGAAAGGTTCAATTTAAATATTCTCATTAACGATACAAGATCGATATCATATATTATAATTTATATCACCTAGACGATATCGTTATAATAACGGTTGGGTGATCGGGTGGTGTAGTTTTTATTAAAATTTTTAATTTTAAAGTACATATCAAAGTCAATTAAGTATTAACATTTTTTATATTTCAAATCTATTACAAATTGTTCTTCATGAATAACACTTAAAACAAAAAACAAATTGTATGAACCAATATTAAAAATCAATTTGAATAAATAAAACAGATGTTATGAATTAATTATAAATTTCGTTAATCAACTCATAAACAAGTACTTATGTATTAGATTATATATCAGCCATTATTAAACTACTTCTATGTAATGCAGATGGTATGAAGTAGTCATTGCAAAGTAAGTTAGTTAGTAATTGCCAGTTTCATTACCAAGTTTTTGCTGGGTATGTAAATGTTTGTCATGTAACAACTAAAATTATTCATCTAGATTCCTATTAAAAATGTTTCTAAATTTCCAACTTGATTAGTCCATGTCTGTCTGGGTGCCTGTTTTGCTCTTTTGCAAAACCATTTGCACCAAGAACTCAACTCCGCTATTGTATAATTATTGTTATTAATATATATATATATATATATTTTTAAAAAAGAAATATCGCTCATCTTGAAAGCTAAACAACTTACTACTCAATGAAAGTTTTTTTCTTTATCTTGTTACACTTGAAGAAAAACTTCGTACTAGATTTAAGTTTTTTCTACTTACTATTAGTACAAATCGTACTTAAAAATTCAAGTACGAATAGCACTAAAAAAAGACTTAAAACAAACATAAATGGGATTACTTTCGAAAACATTGAGTTTTTCGTTGTAAAAGTTTGTTGTAAAAACAACAACAACACTACAAAATTAGGTAAAAATGATTTGCTTGTTTTGTGTAGAAAAAATAACAACACACAAGATCAAAAACACAGAATTTTCATGTTTTAAAAGTAAAGTAACAAGCAAAAATTTACCGTTTTTATTTTTAAAGAAAATTTAGTTAATTACATCAAATTTTTAAAATAGAATTATTATTATTATTATTACTGCTGGTGTTTTATAATTATGAGCTCTTCTGTTAACAAAGGGGAAAATGCAACAAAAAGGGGAAACGAACATGTGTAACGGGTTATAACCCAGGGGCGAATTTTTCGATTACAGAAGCGATGAAGTGATAGACACGAGTAAGATAGTAATGCACACCACCTCAATTACAACCTAGTACACTTTTTCAAATGCATTGCCGCATTTATCGAGTGAACGCCTACCACTTGCACACAAAGTAAGCGGGATAGTGAAGTATTCATTCAATAAATATAAACTCAGTACTGCTTCACATACATTGTAAGCAGGCAGTAGACAGTCTGTACACAATCTCGCTTACTTCGTGGGCAAGTGGAAGGCATCTAGAACGCTACTTCGCACACATTGTAAGCGGACAGTAGACAGTCTATACACAATCACGCTTACTTCGTGGGCAAGTGGAAGGCGTCTAGTACACTACTTCGCAGCCTATACACATTGTCGCTTACTTCGTGGGCAAGTAGCAGGCGCCTTGCACACTACTTTCCACACATTGTAAGCAGGTAGCCTTTTTGGATTTTTGTGTCATTTCAGAATTATTAATTTTGTAACTATTTTCAAGAAAATCAAACCAGACTTTCTTTATAAAAATAAAAAATATATATTTAACTCGCGATATATTTTTAGATTGCTCCTTATTACACAACAGGCCGAAAACTTTTAAATCGCAATTAAAAAAAAACTTTTTTATAAAGTAGCAAATGAAAAATAACGGGACAAAATAAAAACCTGCATATTTAAATACATACAGAATATATCAGCACATTTTAAAAGATGAACGAAATTCATTTTGTACATTCCATACACTGCCCTCATACACTTTGTAAGCTAGAATTCATTGAACACAAAGTGTAACAAGCTTCATTGAAGAGATGTGTTGTGGTATGCAAAGTTCGCCCCTGGGAATAATCTCTCTTTTTTTCTCTCTCTCTCTCTCTGGTACTTTGGGGTAAGTGCTTAGATTAGAATCAATCGAACATCACTTTCGGATTATTTCAAGTCAGAATTCGGGATTAAACCAACTAAGAAATTCTTAATTATTTTAAATGCGGTGCACTTGAAGAAACCTTACTTGAATCAAGCATTCCGTCCTTGATTAGAGCAAATCTGTACTTACCGTACCTTGACTCTGCTGAGGCTTGATTTAATTACGGACGGATAAGTTTTTGTTTCCGTTGTATGAAAAGCAATCTTACCACGTTACTTTTAACTCATATAAGTCTAAATATTCTTCGCCATGAAAGAGAAAACAATTCACCATTTATCGCGTGCCTTTTTTAATGCTAAAAGCTTTTATCATTTTCAAAATATGTGAAAAATATTTTTTTTATTTAAAATTTTTTTAAAATAAAACACCCACAAAAAACACTTAATCAAATGAAATGTTGACACTCGTAGTCATATTTCAATGCTAAAATATTGTTGGGCTATAATTTCTATGCCATTTGCTTTTTTTTATAATAAAGAATTAATAATACTTAAAATATGCTAAAATAAATAAATTTTAAATAAGTTTTAAATAAATTTTCTTTAAATTTGCTTGGGGAATATGATTAATGATGGCAATAAATTTGTCTATATAAAAGTATTATCAATTTTATTTTACTTTAATTTAAATAATTTGTGGATCTTAAAAAAACGTTTTATTGTTTTAGGAAACAGACAAAAATCATTTGGCTGTACTAAATTGTTGTCAATTTTTTGACAAGCTTTTCAATGATAAATATTTTTCAAAAAAGAAATACCGTTAGTTAGTTAAATTGAAATGAAGTGGACGTTGGACTTTTGCTAAATGACACTACTAAAACTACCTAGGTAATTAATCATGAAACAAATTAATATGAGTTTTTTGTTTCTTCATTTTGTTTTATACTTTTGTCTGCAGTGATTAATTATTTAATAAATTATTGGTTAATTATCGAAAGAGAGGAAACAAAAAGTTTATGGTTTTTGTATTTTGATTTGTAGGGTTTAACTGAAAAATTTTAATTATATGGTCTAGTTTTGGTGCATAAAATATTGGGTATTCGTATTAGTACCCTACACGTAGTCATTTGGGCTGGTCTTGTGGAATTGCAAAGAAGTTTAATTATATTAATTCAAAAACGTTTTAATATGAATAATATCGCTTCGTTTTAAGAAAGAACCTTATAGACGACATATGCCCTATACCGATTTTTTTTTTAAAATGTTCACATTATGTTACTTATGGGGCTGGAAGCCACAATATGCTATATAATTTTTCGAAATTTTTTGTGTAAGCTGCACCTTTCATATAAAGTTCACCTTTATTATTGTTTACCTAGAAAGCTGTTTACTAGTATATTCAAACGATTAACCGATTAATCGAATAATTTTGGGCGATTAACTCGATGCGAATAAATTAAAATTGCTTATTTTCTATTAACGAATTATTCCAATATTTACGTCGATTAATCGATTAATCGAAAATTTGGTTTTTTACAGTATTAGTTTTTTTCTTTTATGGAAAAAACAAGCCGTTATGTTTTAAATTTACAGTATTAGTTTTTTTCTTTTATGGAAAAAACAAGCCGTTATGTTTTAAATGGTTTCTTAACTCAGAAACATTTTCTTATATTTCATGAAGTACCTTTTGTTAAATTGTTGTTCATTTTTTAATAAAATTTTTATGTTAAAAAATATAATTTTTGCTCTTATTTTTAAACTTCTAAACTAGACAAAGTAAAATTATCCGATTAACATTACATTTTTACCTCGAACAATTATTCGCGCGATTAATTGAATGCCCTACTTTTTACGCTAAAACCTATTAACTTAATAAGTATTTGTATTGTTCCAAGCTCTATTACCGCTTTGAAAATTATCGAGTTTGAGATGGAGGGAAAGATCCCCCCAAACAAAGGTTCCTCATGAACCAAAATTTTTAAAATATTCTCATCCAAGCCAAAAGTTTTGTAATGTAAACAGCGAAATAAAATTTACTTAAATTTGCGTTGCTTAATGCCAATTCACTAGTTCTATTTAAATATCAATTAATATTTAAGTGAAGTTTTTCAAATAATTTTATTTTTATTTGACATGAAAAACGAATTTTAAACATAAATTGAAATTGAAATAAATTGGTGAAATCGGCCATTTTTATTTTACAAAATACGAAGAAAGAAAACTTAATATAAAAATAAGAAACTTTTTATTGATTTGCTGAAGATGTCGATTCAAATAAAAATTAATTGAATTGAACCAAGCTTTCTTGAGTATTTTCTGAAAAATTTAAAGAAATCCATAGCCAAAATTCGGTAGCTAGGACCGTTTGTTTTACAGAAAATGTTTGGCAATAGAATTTTAATTTTTTTCTATCATTGTAAATGAAGCCTAATTGTTCCTAATTGACCGTAAGTTAATAATACTACCTCAAATATATTTTTAGTTTAATTCAGTTAACAAATTTTAATTAAAATTTTTGATTTAAAATATATAAAAAAATATTTGTTGATCAAATTACTTTATTCGTTAACAACTAAAACAGTAGCTCAGTAGGGTACTCCTCAAGTCTGAACCCTCCAAAATGCGCTTTACTCAAAAGAATGATTGATTATTTTCTGACTTATTTATGATTTTAACTCATGCTTAAACACCCAAATTACCACTAAAAATTTTTTCCATATACATTTCAAAAAAAAAAAGAAAAACTCAAACCAAAATTTTGTGACTAAGATTGATTATGTTCTGCAAATATTTTAACATTTTTGTTTAAATATATGGTACTGAAAAATCCATTACATCAATCAAAAAACATTAATTATTATTTTAAATAAAAAAAAAAATATTTTAAGCATTAATGAAAAATGAATTTGTTTAAAATATTTAATTTGGTCTAACATTATTTTGTTTTTCATTAATAATATAGTTTAAACTTTTTTTTTTATCAATTTTTAGTTGGATCAAGTGTGTTTCTTGTCTAACTACAAACAACCACTTTCCCTCAGGTTACACTTAACAGGTAAGCCGCAACAGCTGATCGTTTTTTATATCTGAACAAAGTGACTCTAAATAACAAAATATTATAAAAAAAAAAATTAACATAAAATAAACTTTTGAATGTGCCTTGCTTTCACTCTATTTTTAGATTAGTCATGGTTTGCTTTTTTTCTGACTTCTTTGCTTTTGTTTAATTTGTTACAATTTTAAAATTTATAAAGAGATCTTTACCTGGCTCGTTGGTCTAGGGGTATGATTTCCGCTTAGGGTGCGGGAGGTCCCGGGTTCAAATCCCGGACGAGCCCAAATGTTAATTTTTTTTTAAACATTTGATTTCATTTTAAATTAATTCATTAAAAATAATAATAATTACTGTTGCTTTAACTATTCCGAAACTAATTTTAAAAACATTTTATTTAAAAGACTACACTGAAAAAAAAACAAATCAATCCAACCGTATTTAAATCAAGCCGAAGCGGTGTCAATAGTACTGTAAGTACAGATTTCCCTTAATTAAGTACATAATGCTTGATTCAAGTTGGGATTATTCAAGTGCCTCGTACTTAAAAGAATCCTAAAGCAGGGTTGACTTAATTAAAAGTGAGATATAATAAATCTCAAACTGTGCTTGATTAAAGAATTTCTAAGATGATTTAAGCGGGATTCGTACTTGAAATAATTCGAAAGTGAGATTAGATTGATTCTAACCTAAACACTTACCCCACAGAACCAAAGATAATATTTTTATTTGACTTACCCGTTACACATGTTTATTTTAATTTT
This sequence comes from Pollenia griseotomentosa, assembly GCA_963931875.1. Classification (NCBI taxonomy): domain Eukaryota; kingdom Metazoa; phylum Arthropoda; class Insecta; order Diptera; family Polleniidae; genus Pollenia; species Pollenia griseotomentosa. Next base: position 184,958,225 of record OZ007561.1, read on the forward strand.
GCTTTAATTCTCAATTATAAGACACTAGCAGCATGCCCAATATGGTTTTGGTAATCATTCTTCTCTGAAAATTTTAACTATTTAACTAAATAATTTAAAAAAAAACAGAATATGGGAATTATTGCTCCTTATTTAAATGTATAAACATGAAAAAAACATATTGCTGTTGTCTCTATACAAAACAATAAAATCGCTTTTACCTTCTTTTGAAGTGTTGTTGTTGTTTCTACAACAAACTTTTAAAAACACACGCGTATGCTTTTGAGTACGACGCGTTCTAAAGTTAGTAGAAAAAACTTAAATTTAGTAAGAGTTTTTTCTTTCTGTGTACATGAAGAAAAAAAGCATGGTTGAAGTATAGTTAAAAAACAATATTATGGTCCCGGTAATGGCAACAAACAAACTGTTATTGTTTTTAACATTTACTTTTCTCACGATTATTAAAATGTTTCTTCTAAATAACAATAAAATATTAACCTCTCTTGAACCTTTAAATATGGTTGAATTTAGCAATATAACGTTTTTTTTGCGCTCTCCTGGCAAGTTTTTCTACGGAACACTTACTAGTAATAGTTTTTGAAAATAAGCAAAAAATTTCTGTTACTGAACAGACCTCAGGTATTTTTAGTGTGCTATTTAGACAGCTGGTAAATTTTTCTTTATTTATATATATATTCATATTTTTCTTTAATTATTTGTTTACGTACGTAATATAAAAAATGAATTTTTTTAATATTTCGTCATTAATGATAATAATTATTTTGTAAAGCTATGGTCAGACTTATCAAATATTTGACGAAAAAAACGGGACCAACAACCAAACTAAAAAATCATTTCGCTTAATATCAATATTTATTTTGATTAAAATACCACATCTTACAAAAAACTATTTTTTGCTATGTCTAGTAGTATAATTAGTTTATTTTGTAATATTTAGACCATTTTAAATCTCACTAACTATTAACAAAAGTAGGGGTTACGCTTATTTAATCAAATATTTAATAAGTAATGTTTGTACAAAAAAATAAACATATTAAAATTAAGTATACGCCATAGCACATTATGAAGGCTGAAGACTAATAAGCAAGCTAATTAGTTAGTTAGAAGACTAATCAGCCACGTTTCTTAAAACCCTCTTAAAGACCGAAATAAACCTAAATGGCGGCAAAAAAAACATAAAAAACGTTTTTTTTATTATTGAATTCGAGATTTATAGAAATACAAATTCATATTTGTGGAAGATAAACGTGGTTCTAGTAGATTTAGTGATTTTGATTCGAGCGTTGTACTCAGAAGTTGATACTAACCAAAATTTTGATGTATTGAAGGCTTTAGCACAAAGGCTTAGTACCTTGCTCCCCTGATGAGGTTGGATCAAGTTAAGGGTTAATGCATGGACATTCCAAAATAAAATTTTGAAAAAATAAAATTTGTTCTGCAAGCAATAACTAATTTATGACAGTGTTCAAATTAGTTGTTTTTGTTTGGCTGCAGGTCTAAGTAAACAAATAAAAATTAAAAACTCGTGATTTTTGTTTTAATATTTTTATTTTTATTCCCAATATTTCGGTTAGCATTGCTAACCATCTTCAGGGGTCTAAATATTTAAATACATAAAATAATTATTATTAATATTAAACAAATAACAAAACATAATTTAACAAAGATATTTACATGTAAACAATTTAAAAAAATAATAAAAAAACTTCACAAAAGCACTTGTTTCTCTTGCTATAAGATTTTTTTAAAAACTGCAGTTAAAATAGTAAAAGTCATAAGATTGTGATATTTGGTTTAACTGAAAGAAACTTTTTATAAATTCTGAAGTTAATGCATATTGGATGTTGTGCGTGTGTGTTTTTTATTTGATTTTGCTGTTTCAAATTCCCGGGCATCCCGCCCAAAAATTTTTTTTTTTATTTATTTAGTTACTTAATTCTCCAATAAAACGTATACTTCTTACTGCCAAGTATGCCTAAAATAATTAAATCTACTATACTAGATATTTTGAGGCACTTAAGAGGTTATTTTTGATGCCAGTAGGATCACACATTGTTAAATTGAGAGCTAATTCTGCGAATAGGCTTGAACTTTGCATAATGGGACTAAAAGTATTGAAGTCTTAGCGGATTATTATTTTTGGAAGGGCGAATAGGAACTGAAAGCTCAACATTACGAAGTAGGAATTCTGAAACAATTTTACCGTTTAACAAAGTCATCACGAAGGAGAAATTTAATTTATATAATAACATATTTTTTAATATTTATCTAATAAAGTATATAAGCATATATTTTTCATCCTTTAATAATTATAAGTCGACTTAGCCATTTGCGTGACAAATGGTTTCTAGTTCCCCTAAGCAGTTTGGGATTGAATTCCAACAGAACAGGTTCAGTAGGAAAAGAGTGAAAATGTTAAACAACCTGCCGAAATTACCCGATTGTCATTTATTTTCAACAAGTTCGTTTTATGTCACCAAATTTACCTACAGCTTCAAATTAAGACCACTCTCGCAAATAATGTTTGTATGGATAAAATCGTAGCGAATAATGCTTTTGTGGGGAAACTAAGCATAATATACTTTCATAAGACTCGAAATCAAACTACTAGATTTTGTGAAGATTGAGTCCCATACACACAAAAAAAAAGACTGTAGTGCCAAAAGAAATTGATTTTGATTCAAATAGAATTTACATTCGGATTGTGCCCAACAAGATTTTGCATTTGTAGCAACAAGTCTGTTTCTTTTGTCCCAAAGTGTAAATTCATTGTTCAAATACAATTTTTTTTACGACAACAGGAATATTATTTGATTTAAAAAATAAATATTTTATGGCAACAAAAATTGTTATTTCCTGCAAATGCAAATCATTTACGTCAACAGAATTTTTTAATGTGCTTTTATTTCAGAGGAAAACCTTTAACGACAAAAGATATTTCATTTGCAACAAATAATTTTGCTGTTGAAAAACTTCAAATACTTTCATGTTGTTGCGGTAAAAAAAAATTTGTTGGAAATTTTCTTGCGACAAAAGATTTTCATTTACGACAACAAGTTTTTGTTTACCCCAACAGCATAATCGTCAAATGCTCAAATTATTTGGCATCACAATATTTTTTTTTTTTGTGTATAAAACACACTCTCGGAAAACCCTTTAATCCGCCTTGACCCGCAAACCCTAATAATTTTGTTGTAAAATTTAGCTCACAACAGTTGGCTGAGACAAGAAATAAAATTTCGTGAAGATTAAGATACCTCAGGACCTATATTAAGCTCATTCTCAAAAATCAGCTTGATAAGCCTTAAACTGCAGAAAATTTTAATATTGTGGTGAAATTTATTTAATTTTGATAAAACAACTAAAGACACGTGTTTTTTCCCGTGAATCCCGCAATTAGTTTCTGGAAAATCGGGAATTGAAAATAATTAAAAATCCCGGGACGAAAAGTCACGGGAACAAACTCTAGTTATAACCAAAATAAACCGGTTTCAGTCAGATGGAAAGAGTACCACTAGCACCACCCCTACCAAACTTTTAAAAGCGCCGAGTTTAAGAAACGAATACAAATGGTTTGTGTCTGTTTTATTTGATGGCCAATTTTTCCATTATTATAAATTGATGGTGTATATTGGAGAAAGAAGATTACCTTCGGATTCTAAAAGGCATTTTACACTATTTTGTGGACAGAAATCGCATACACAAAGGAAGAAGTGTTTTTTAACAAGGCGGCTGTTCTTAAACAATTTATCCACTTTAAAAATATTTTCATAAAAATGTTGATCATTTTTATACCAAAAATTGCTCGCCGCAAATTGAATGGATTTACAAAATAACTCCCTTAATATATTTTATCGTGTTGTCAAAGATTTAATAACTTTGATTTGCAGTTTGAATTACTATTTGCCATAATTCATTAGATTAATTTATTGCTTTATATAAAATCTAACAATTTCAACAATAGAGTTTATTGTAGTTGTTGCTATTTTATTTTTTTTATTTTCGTTTTTTTTATATTACTAATAAATATTTAGAAAAGCAAAAAAAGGTTCAATAGAATAAATGCCGCGCACTATACAAATAAATATGAACAATCTGCGATAATAATAAGTTATTTATATAGTTGATTATTTACGATGCGATTACAGTGCTAACATTTGTACACACGTATTAATTCGCATAATAATAACCAAAGTAAGCTAAAAGCCATTTGTGTTAAAAACTTCGTATTGTTTTAATAGGTTTTTAATAATTTATAAGCATTAAAAAAAAAAAACTTTAACTATAAAAACCAATAAGGCAATTTGATTTGTATTCTGGGTGGCATATAGGAAACTTATAAGAACCCTTCCTTCAAGGGTCGATTGTATACAAAATAACAAAACTTTGCTTCTTCTTACAAAAGAGAAATATTTGATAAGCACGTTATTAACCTATTCAAATATGGATCATATATTTTTTATTTCTCATTTTTTCACAAGCGATTAAAATGTTGTACATTTGCCAGTTAAAAAAAATTTATTATTACTATTCTAGCATTCATAGATTCCATACAGTCAGTGCCGAAAAAATCATTTAATTTGTTGAGCGTTGTATTAAGTAGTCTCTTATCGAATCGATTTGCCATCCCTCGTCGTAATGGAAGCTGCATATTTCTATTCGGCCTACGATATACTTGCAAGATTTAAGAGTTAACACGGTTTCATATCCGAATATTCTGTTCGTTTAATAATTGAGAGTTTAACAAGCTTTAGATCCATGTGCGCCAACAAGCTCAACCAATGAATACCCTTCTGCTCAGTATATACAGAATTTTTTTAGAGTTTACCATGTCTGGAACCGATGGGAATACATGAAACCGGAAAAACAGACTTATGATATGAGTTTGAGATTCGTAAAAGAGTTATTTTATTCGAATATTAGCTAGATATCAACATCTGCATGAGGTTTGTTCGTCTTAAAGTGATTTGGAGAGAAGGATTTATATGGGACCTATGGTAAATTTTAGACCTTCCCGTAAAATATGACAGTAGCTATTATAAAATGTATCGCCGCTAAATTTTATATTATTTTTGGCTATATGTGTGATACATTAAAATCTGGGCCAATCTTAAGTATGCCGATCGACTCGTAATCACTTTTTAAAGTGATCTAGCAATGCCCGTTCGTCTGGCTGGTTGTATGTCCATGTTGATCTTGCACGCAAAGTACAAGTTGCAATTTTGTTGAAAATTTAATAGAATTTGGTAAGTACTTTTTAATTTTACTAAAAACGAAAACTACGTAAATGGTGAGAATCGTTTTATACTTTTAAATATTCCCCATAAAAACTTATTTCCAAATTAGACTCTTTGTGTCCATTAATCATCTAATTATGTTGGTATTTACATTAAATTCGGGCCAAAAATATTCTACTACATATTAAATTCTTTTTGAATCGGTTCACATTTGCCCAAAGCTCCGATCCTTAAATTGTTTTTATTCCGATTTAAATATAAACATTAATTAACCATTCCTTAAATCCCATTAAGACAAAAAATCTTAGGGAAAATAAACACTAAGGCCCTAATTATATAAAATGCAACGCAACGCCAAAGAATTACATTGAAAGCAAAAACAAAGTCATAAATATTTTGAGATTTTGTTGTTGCTTTCTGCAGCAATTTTCAACGCCACAAGTTATGAGGCGTTTGAAATGTGAATTTCTGTAGAAAGCAACAACAAAATTACAAAATATTTTTGACTTTGTTTTTGCTTTCAATGAAATTCTTTGGCGTTGCGTTGCGTTTTAAATAATTAGGGTCTTAATATCGCACCTTCGTGTTCGGTTCAGTAGAACTGTAGAAAACGCAAACGCTTATGGTATTTGTATAGTACCTAAATCATTAAAAAAATAACGTTTCCCTGTTTGTCATCCTTCGAACACAAAAATAATACTGTTTTTATCCAACTCAACAAAAGATGAGAGCATTTAATTCCTTTCGGTTTTTTTTTTAACCACAAACTTAATTGTGTTCGGCTCAGCTCACTAATTTTCGTCGTTTAGATGGTTTGGATCTTTTGGATGGTAAAAAAAACCAAACGTTTTTTATAAAAACAAAATACATATAAAAAAAAAAACGCCAGCAAAATAATTTTACACGAACAAACCATATACACAATAAACTGCGGGCTTTGCTAAAGTTTTTTGTTTGTTTATTTTTTTATCAATGTTCAAAAATAAACATTATAGAAGATTAAAATATAATGTTTGTCTACAGTATCACTACAAATGTTCTGTTTTTTATCGAAGAACAGAACACAATATAATGTTTGGCTCTTTCTTGAAAATAGTTACGAACGGTATTAAAGATTGTGTTTGTCTACACAAACACTTAAAAAAAAAGATATCGTTCCTGGTTGTGTAAGCAGAATGCTACATAATGAACTGTTTATTTTCGAATACTGATATAGACAATCCCCGCTTAAATGCACCACGCTTAAATGATTATCCCTCTAAAATGCGCAAAATGGGCTGGCAAGCAAAATTTTCACATAATTAAATGACATGACATGCGTTCCCAGTTTTAATGATTCATTATTTTTCTCCGAAATTACATAAATTTGAACAAAATAAATCGCTTAAATGCGTAACCAAAAAACTTGCGTTTTTTTAAAATATCCGGCTAAGCATTTATAAAGTTAGTAAAAGTATTTTTGTACTTATATGTATGACAACAAAAATATTTTAAACGGCAGTTGAAGCAAAAAAGTAAATTTCTTAACAAAAAAAAAAATATTTATCAAGTATTAATAAATTGTCGAGCTTGAGGTCTTTTTTTTAAACTTTAACCCCCATATTCATAAAAAATATTACTGATTTATAAGAGGTTTATTAATCAGATTTCCATAGGAAATTCGTTTAATAAACCTGTTATTAACCTGAAATATTTTTTATGAATAAGGCCATAAATGTTTATTCGAACCAATTTTTCGGCAGTACTAAGGTACTTTTAAATAATTATTGAGTTATTTATGCAAAGTTCTTAAAAATGCGTTGATTGCGCATTTATCCGGGTTATCGGTTAAATGATTCCCCGTTTAAACGCGTAGAAAATGAACACTGTATATGAATATATTTATATGATTTTTAACCTCATAACATAACGTGTTTTCGTCTGTTAATACTATGGCATATGGGCTCAACCGATCATAATTTTAGAATTTTTTTTAAATGCCAACTTTGATTAAATTGTTGAATATTTTTTTTAATTTAACAGAGTAATTTTTGAATTGCTTGCCATATTTTTTACAATTTTCATGGCATTTTTTTATGTTTTAACTGCATATTTTATGCGCATAAACGCGTTTTAAGAACCAATTTCTGCCTTCCCTGGGCAGAACTGATCATGATTTTACCTCACGCGAAATAAGTTTATGATTGATAAGATTACCTGGCAATATTTGTAGATTCATATTAAACAAGCATATCAAAATTGGTTTGCTGTTAAATATGTTTTAAAGCCGGTTCACCATTCTACGTTGCTTATCGATATGAGAAAATTTGGAAAATTCATTGTGTTTTAAATATTATTTGTTTTATATTGCAAAATACGTTGAGCCTTTAAGTTTACATATCTGCCATATTTATTTATAAATTATTTTAACTTTTATCAGCATATAATATACAGGAAAAAAACTGACAATGAACAAACTTTTTAAAGTATTTTAATAAATAAATGTTTTCAACTGTAGCGTACCTTAAACAAAAACTTTTTTTGCACAATACATCTAAATCAGTTTTGAAATAAAATAAAAGTGTTAATACTTAAATAAGGCATAAATCATGACATTATGACATGTTTTATTATGATTTAATCAAAACGCAAAAAAGCTTTATAAAATAAAATATCCATATATGAGGAGTTCAATATGTAGACTCAACACTTTTCACCTTTTTAAGTGTGTTTTATCGTATAATGATTGAACTAAAACTCAAATCGCACTTGATCAACAGTAGGATATTAACTCGAAATTTAAAAAATTTCAGTAAAACCAAACCTTTTTTTAATTTAATATTTAAGGCATATGAGAAAAATTTTTAACCCAACTGTTTTTATTACCAAAAAGTAGACAAAATATCACAATATTTTTACAACTGTTGATAAAGAATATAACGTGTTGATTTTTTTAAAAAAGTAAAAAAGATGAATATTTAAAGTTAATACCATTTTGTTGATTGAGTGCGAAATTTATAAAACAATTGTTAATACCATGAACATCAATATATATATTTATTTATGCCGTTCATTCCAGTGTGGAACAAAGACCCAACAAATAGAATCCATTTAATCCTATTGCAACTTAACAATTTTTTGCGATAAATGATAAAAAACTTAAAATTTTTTATGAATTCTTAAAAATAAAAATTACTTTAATTTTGCATGAAAAAAATCTATCGCCACCAATTTCTGAATAACTCCAAAACAGTTGAAAATGTGATAAAATATTGTTACAAGTAAAACTGTGGCTTATAATTCTTATTCGCTTAACAGTTTTATATGTGTAATATCTTTACTTTTTCTAAAATCTTTGGATGAAGTTTCCTGACGATCTGGCCTAAGCAACCAGTGAAATGCGCATAGGAATAGCTTATCCCTTCAACAATAAATTTCAGTTTATCAATAGTATGAAATGGGAATGCAGCACATTTAAACGAAACCTTGTTAATTAGAACATTTTTGAATCCCAAGAAAAACTTTGATAACTAATATGCATGTGGCAGTGTAAATAAAACTGAACTGGCAAAATAAAATAAAGTAATTTGTTTTTATTTTTCTTTTTTCTTTTCCCACTTACAACTACATTTAGAGTTGACAAAAAATCAACCAATTGTAGCCGGGACTGTTAGTAAAGATAAACTCACTGTTTATTGTTGTTGTTTTTGTTTAAGCTTTGATATTGTTACAAGTAAAACTGTGGCTTATAATTCTTATTCGCTTAACAGTTTTATATGTGTAATATCTTTAGTTTTTCTAAAATCTTTGGATGCAGTTTCCGGACGATTTGGCCTAAGCAACCAGTGAAATGCGCATATGAATAGCTTATCCCTTCAACAATAAATTTCAGTTTATCAATAGTATGAAATGGGAATGTAGCACATTTAAACGAAACCTTGATAATTAGAAAATTTTTGAATCCCAAGAAAAACTTTGATTGGTAATAAAATGACATTTAGATGGCTTAAAGAATTTATAAATCATTGGTTAGAGTTTTAATACAAATCGTTTTCAAGTTATTATGAAATAAATGTATTATAATCACCGTCTTATTTTGTGCGAAATATGAGTCAACTTTGAACACGATAGGAAAGAAATTGAAACGAAAGAAACCGATAGGAAAAACTTAAAGGCAGGTCAGTGTCATATGCTACCAGAGAGTATTACATTAAATGTTTAATAGGCATTTTGATATAAATATTATATATAAAAATAATTTTTCAGTACAAATCTGTCTTTTTATATTTAAGTGCTTAAAGCCGCCAAAATATATTTAAACAGAAGACTTATTTATTTTAAATTGTCAAATTTTTTTTTATTTTTACTTTTTTTAAAGACAAATTCGGGCTATAATCTTTTTAACACATATTCTAGCATATATCGAAAAAGTTTACAACCTTCAAAACAGGCAATCTTTAATAGGCAAAGACTATGGTCCACATGTTTGCACCCTAGAAAAGATAGGTTATGTAAAAGCTTACCGACTTCTTTTAAACTACGCATTATTGTTTTTATACCCTCCACCAGCACTTGTGTTGAATTAGAGTATACTTAGTTTGTCGTTCCGTTTGAAACTTTTTTAATATTCATCGAAGACCTCAAAAAGTTTATATATTCTGGGTTCTTAAATATTTAATTATAAATCGATTTAGCTTTGACCGTCTGTCTGTCTATCTGTCTGTCCGTCTTTCCGTTTGTTGAAAACTTACTCACTTTCGAAGGACTTAACAGGAAATAAAAAAATGGTGCAAACTTTTTTCAGTCCTCCTAAAGGCTAGATTACACTATTATACTTTGTATTAATACATGTCAAAAACTCAAGTAATATGACAAAGTGTGATAGTGTGAATGCAATGTGTCACGAAAATGACAAGTATTATGAAAAAAGTTTGACATCCCATACGACTTCATCGTTTTTTGAAAAATTTCGAAACAATAATACTTTTCATTGGATCAGGGTTGCATTTTATTTCATGTGTGAGTGTTTATACTTTGTGTAATGGTGTGAACACAAACTGTCATGTTAAATTAGATTTTTTGACAGTCGCAACAAGACTCATTAGATTTCTATCTCACAAAGTATTATGGAATACGTAAGACTTGTGAGATAGTGTAATCTAGCCTTAAGCAGTTTGGGATTGAAATCCAGCATAAATATATCAGTACGAAAAGAGATACGAGCCCGAATGTGGAACAACCTTCCTTGTTACAAAAACTAGCATAAATTGCTGACGGAACACACCAAAAAGAGCCCACTCCTAAAATATTTAAGCCCGTGTTGGAGTGTATTAAAGATTCGACATAGCCGAATATGGCACCCTTACTTATAAATAGCTGTTTTTGTTTTGTCTACAACCAGAATTCTTGAGAACTATTACGTTCTATCATTATGAAATTTAACTTATTTAATTTTGGGGATTTGTTTTATGCTGCCCATAAAAAAAATTTGTTATGAAAAGTTGATCTCTAGATATACGATCTTATCATATGAATTGCGTAGTTTTCAGAGAATTACTTTATTACAACATATATTTTGGTAGACTAAATAAATATTGTTACGGATTTACGTTTTAAAAACTCGTTCATTTATTTTCTTTAAATTGACCTTGAGTTCTTTTATTGCAAATAAAATATAGACACGTAATAACAACCTTTATTGTACCACTTGATAAAACATTTCAAAATACAGTTTTATTTTACGGTTACAGTTTTTAGTTTACGAAAAATCAAATAAAACTTCACACAAACACTCAAAAATCGAATGACGCAATTTTGTAGAGAACTGACAAATAATGAAATGTGAATTTATGATTCTTTACGCTGCCTTTACAGATGCAAGTAGTTGAATGCCACTGTTGTTTACATATTATCAACGAAAAATTGTTCGAAATATTTGAATCTAATGACATTTGCTTTTCTGTTTACACATTCCACTGCGAGTTCGTTTCTTAAATGTAGTTGAAGCGTCAACTTTGTTATATTTTCAAATCAAAAAAAGTACCAAAAAACGAATTAGAGTTTACGATTTCATCATATAGGCATATCTTTGGGCAAATGGCTTACATTTATTTATATTAGCATTATTTTAATAACATTAATACTCTGGTGAGAAGGTCTTCTTTCTACAAAAAATTTCTGGAACCGAAAGAAAACTATGAAAAGCTATTGCATTCTTTTAGGCCAGATTTTATTAAAGCCCACTAATAATATAAATGTAAAAGTTTTTATGTTTGTTGCGTGGAAACCGCTTAATTTTTCCGCGAAATCCGCTAAATGGATTTGTATGAAATTTGATAAACGGTACGCATATGGCTCAGATTAAAATATATGCTAGCTATATCTTTTTGATATATTTGGTATACAGATTGCTTATGGTCCAGTTTAAAATATAGGGTACTTTTTAGGCGGTGAAAACGGGATAAAATTGGTACTTTTTTTCTAAAAATGTGCTATATGGGCATATAAATTACAGCCTACATTAATAAACAGTGTACTTTCTGGGGATCTAAAATGAGCCAAACCGGATATTTTTGGTACTCTTTTACCTTTGGTACTTTTTCTCTTTTCAATAAGTTTGGTATAGAGGCCCCATTCAAATATAGGGTACTTTTTTAGAGGCAAAAACGGTCAAAAATATAAGTACTTTTGGTACTTTGGTCCAGTAGCCGGAATATATATATATATGTATATATATATTTTAAGTCACCTCTTGATTTTCACATGGACAGTAGGGTGACAATCGATTGTACACTAAAAAATTTTTGTTCGAATTTCAAAGTTTTTTCTGCGGAATATTGTGACATTAGGTCTAAGACTTTTATGCTGAAAAATTGAGCCAACTTGGACAAGGTTTTTTGGACGCGCATCGAGGTCAAAGGTCAGATATTTGCAAATTTTACAATTTATATGAAATAAATTGGGGAAAATCGTAAATTTTAAGTAAAATATGCGGGTTAAATAAAGAATATAATAATAATAATAATAAATTTTTTTTTTTTGGAAATTAACCCTAATATCTCCTTTGGGTTAAAGTGACCCACAAACTGTTTTATCGCTTAATTTTTTAATATTTGTCATTGGTTTTACAAATCAAATGCTTGATCAATGACACAAGTACATAAATATAGATGGGATTCTACCGGGATTAATCTGATGTCTAGGTAAATACCGGGTAAAAACCGGGTTTAATCCTTTTTAGGGAATTTATTTGCGTATTTATAAAACACAAATAGGTATGGCAATCATTAACTATCAATAAACTTATTTGATTTGAAATTACTTTTCGTTTTTAAAAACGTTGTTAACTTTTAAAAAAGCTGGTTAAATTGCACTAAAACTACAATTAACCGGAGGATATGTAAAATAAATTCCTGTGGACTTTTGACAAAAGAACTTATGTTGACTAAAGAAAAATCTTAAGATTTCTTATCATATGAGTTAATATTCAAAGCGCAAAATTGCGTTAAAAATTTTAAATTTATACAAAAGTTGTACTTTTTTATGATCCGTGTTTTTTTGAATTAAAAATTTTTAAAAATAGACTTAAGTGCTCTACAGAATTACAGATCGAAATCTTTTGTAGATATTGTAAATTAGCATTTTTCGAATACAGCTGCCAATAATTTTGTACCACCTTTAAAAATATAAAAACATCTAGAATCTGGGAATTTATTTCTCATGGTGAGTAACATTTATTATATAAATTTTTATATCATTCGAATGTGTATTCTAAGTTAAATTACAATCCTCGAAAGCTTTTTTATACTTTAATAGGCTAATTCCTTCAATATTTTCCAGGAATATTTTCTATGCACTATCAGAATTTTTCGTTTGTATATTTCTGTTGCGAGGCTTACTTAAGCTATCCTTTGGCTAGCAATGAAGTAGATTGTAAAGAAAATTTATACAATTACATATTAGATACACATTCGAATAATATGAAAATTTATATATAAAAACATCGTAAACAGAAAAAAAAATTAAACAAGTAATAAAATAAGACAGTTACTTTTATTAAATGTTGTTTCTGTTCCTGATCTTTTGTTATTTTTCCGTATCATTCTTGAATTAATTTTATGCCTCTTTTAGCACAATCATTGACAAACCTTATGTTTTGAATAATGTTGTTTGCTTTTACGTGCTATTCCATCACATTCTCTCGGATATTTTTTGAAACTTGATTTAGGGCCACTCCTTATAGTCTTTGCAAAAACTATTTTCAAAGCCAGTGGGATACCCCATCTTTTACTGTACTGTATTTATACTTCATCTTTTACATACATTAAGTAATTTTCAGAATTAGTTCCTAATTTTCACCATACTTCCTAATGTGAAATTATAATCAATTATTCATTTCGAGCATTTTGTCATTAAAACTGTTAAACATTTCAATCTAAAGACTAGTTTCAACATAACCAATATTTTAACATAAAAATCTTATTAGAACTACGTGTACAGTTGTGTTAACACTAGAATTATGTAACACATTCTTCATTTAAGCTTGTTAAAAAACTTATGACTAGAACTACAAATAGTTCTTAACTAAATTAATTTCGTGGCAATATATTACTACGCCTATCGTAAAAAGTTTTTTCCTCGAAATTTTCCTTTTCCTAACAAAGATTTCGGGAAGAAGGAATAAATTTTAAGAAAATTTTTATTCACAATAGGGGCGATTATGTTTTTTTTTTATGGAAATCCTCGTTTATGCACAACCACACTCACATATGTACCATTTATGCACTCCTATACACATGATCGAAAGAAATCACAGATAAAAATTTAAAAAAAAATCTATATAAAACTATAATAATAAATAAATACAAGTTTCATATTATAAAAGATCTCTATTTGTTTGGTTTGTTTTTAACCAAATTGTGTAAAAAGTATTAAAGTCAAAGTGATTGAATTATGGCAGACTGGCTCAATAAAAAATATGGAAATACTTGTTTAATGCTAAAAAAAATAAAAAAAATATGACAATAATTAAACGGTTTACAATCCATATAAGAGCGTAATGTAAATATCTACTTCCATCTTCTGTTGTTTACTATGACAACCACTAATTGCAGGTAAATACTTATTTGTTGAAATATTATCTTTTTATGTAAATGTTAGTTTTTATTCAAATACAAGAAATAAATACAGCTGCTGTGTAGATTATATTATTTAAAATGTGAATCAAGTTTTAAATATTTGGTTAACAATTTCCCGGTTGAGATTTTATCTTGTGAAATAATTTAAGTAAATAATAAAATTGTTCTATGTTGATAATTTTGCTAACAACTCTTATAAAATAAAATTACGCATTACAGTTAAAGATCTTAGTCAAATAAGATTTATTTTCTAAATACTAATTTGGAACTAAGTAAAAGTAAAAATTTAACTTTTAAACAATTGATTTCTTTATTATTGAGATGAGATGAGATTTTTAGTATAATTTTTTCTTAAGCGGCTAATTCTAAGGGAGAAGGACATAGAATAGCTTCTCTATTTCCACATGGCTTTTATCAGTCTTCTTCTTCAAAAGTTTAAAGTAGTGTTAGTTTTTCTAAACAAAAAGCTAAAATGAAAATCTAGTCAAACACAGAAACCAGAAGCAAAATGAGGGCATGCGAAATCGATCGAAATCAAGAAAAAATGTAACTGATAAAAATTGGTTCGATATTGAATACCACTATTTCGACCCAGAAAAAGAAATAAGTTAATTGTGAAGACCAAACAAATTCTTCTTTCAGAGAAAAATTAATCATGCACACGACTGACATGTTTTCATAGCCTTAATTCGCTTGAAAACTAAACTACTACTAAACTATTATCATTTTCAAAGTTATCCTTATAAAAGGAACATTTAAGCCCCTTAGCTTATATTGCCTGGATAATATTGTTTTAAAATCCTTATTACCGAAAACAAAATGGACAGTTTGATATTGAACATGAACCAATTTCAGTTTCAAACTTATTCAGTTCAAAATTTAAACTACAAACGCAAATATCTCAATAGCGGTCCTTCATTATTATACCCTCCACCACCACTAGTGGTGAATGAGGGTATACTTAGTTTTTCACTCCGTGTTAAACTTTTTTATTTTTCATCTCAGACCCCATTAAGTATATATATTCTGGCTCCTTGAGTAATTCTAAGTCGATTTAGCCATGTCCGTCTGTCTGTCCGTCTGTTGAAAACGCGCTCACTTTCGAAAAACTTAAAAGAAATGAACAAACTGGGTGTCAAATTGCTTCTAGTTATCCTAAGCAGTTTGGGATTGAAATCCAGTAAAATCGGTTAAGTAGGATCAGAGATATGAATCAAAATGTGGAACCACCATCCTAAAAATTGGTAATTTTGTTACAAAAACTAACATATTTAAAAGGTGGAACAATGAACAGAGTGATATAAGATTTTGACTGTGAAATTTCGTGAAGATCGGTCCATAAATTAACCTAGGCCCCATATAAACCCTACTCCAGGAAAACAGTTTAGTTCGCCTAAAACCGTCATTAATAATGCTATCATAACAAAATTTGGCACGTCACAGTTTTATAGGACTAGAAATCACACTATAAGCCCCATATAAAGCCCTCTCTGGTAAATTAATTAAATACGCCTAAAACCGTAGCAGATATAGATATTGCGGTAAAAATTCTTCCAACTTAGCTTCATATGGCCAGAAAACATGTCATACAATTTTGTGATTTACGGTCCATAATTCACCTTACATCCCATATTTAGCAGCCTTCTGAAATTGACTGTAAACGCTTAAACTGATTTCACCGCTGTATTGAAATTTATGTTTTTTAATACCAAAAATAACTCTGCAGAATTTTGGGATGATTGCTTCATAGCTTACCATGACTCCAATATAAATCCCTTTCCTGAAAATCATTTAAGATCGGCTTAAACTGTTACGAACCACGATATTTTAATCAAGCTAGTAAAAATTGCTAAAAAAAAGCATAAAACTTTAAGATTGTTTGGCCAATAATTTAATATCGGTTTAAGCCGCAACCAATTTTGAAAAAAATTATGTTTTTTCAAAATTCACCATTTTAATTCCATCCATTTAGGCAATAAAAAAAATTTTTAAATTTTTTAATTTTTTTTAACATGTATCTTAAATAATATTTTAATTCAAACGTAGTAAGCGTAAAATTGTTATCGTCTGACAAAGAATTAACAAACAACGGCATATTGAGTGAAAACATCCGACATGTATTTTCATAATTAATTTTTTTTTTTTTTATTAATTTGAGGTTGCTGATTTCAAATCTAATCTCCATTTTTCTGTATCAGCCCGACTTTTTGAGATATACCTATATGTCCAAAATGAAGGCACTTTCACTACATATATTGGAATAACTTAAAAACGGTTGACCATATTCAGTTAAAAAAATCCGAAACTCGGCAACAATATTATCTTTAAGCCGTGCTTACATTGTTTTTAAATTTATGCCGTAGTTTCAGAGATATCGTAGAATTTTTGAAGTAACTCAGTAAATCTTTATCCGATCGACACAGTTTAGATATTTTCTAAAATAGAAAATAGATATCTATGCAAAATGTTAAATCTTGTACAATTCAGTTGAACAGTTCGCGAGATTTTTCGAAATACTAAAACAACTGCAGAAAAACACGATTTTCACGTATATCTCGAAAACGCTTCTTGAGAAAAATAAATGAATGCCATATTCGTGATCAGCAGCCCCGATTTATCTTAGATAGCATCTCATTTTTGAGGTTATGGCAAAAAGTTAAAAATTTGTGAACCAGTGTTATCTTTATAATAAAACATTTAAAAAACGGAAACAAAAATTTTTTTGAATAAAAATTCGTATGATTAACAAAATTTTTTTCCACTTTTTAAATTTAACTTAAATAATTAGTATTGTGGTTATTTTGTTGAACTATTTATGGTTTTTAATCCAAATTTTTAATATTTTTAATTAGGCTTAAGTTCATTAAATTTAATTTTCATTAAATTATTTTTATGAAGAAAGGAGTTTTACAACATGAAAATTAATTAAAATTGTTATTGATAATCTTTCATTCTTGACCATGGCATGATCGCAACCACTCGATCTTCTCAAATGGATTTGCCGTTTTACACTTGCAGCCATCGACGACTGCTGACGTCAATAGTCAAACATCAATCCTTAAACCAAATTGTATTTTAACCTTTGGTAGATCAAAGTTTGCTTTTTTGAATTATTATCCATTTTAATTGATTTTACATGTTCTTCCTTACTTAAACTTAAAATGTTTTCTCAAAATGCCACAGATATATACGGAGAATTTCATAGCAAGTGACCCAATTTTTAAGTCGATGTCTTTCGATTTGGATGAAATTCGCGCCAAGGTTAGTCCTACTGGATAGTAGTTTAGACACAAATTTTCAACAAGATCGGTCAAAAAGTTTCTGAGTTAGAGGGGGTCAAAGTTTGACATTTTGGCCATACAGATGTTCTTTCTAATCCATGTAACTTATTACCTATTGGTGTTAGCAAAACTTGTCACAAGTAGCTTCGATAGCTATTTGATCAATCCTTTGGAAAAAAATTTTTTTGTTTATTTAAAAAATATGCTAAAAATTCAAAAACCCTCGTCTTGATTTAGAAACTATTTTTTTTTTACAAAAGCCACTCGCATCCCAAAAAGCGACCAAAATTACCTAAAAAGAAAAGACATAAGCTTTCTTTGGAGCAAAAAAAAAAAAAAAAAAAACATTCCGGATAAAACAAAAAAAAAAAAATAATAATAATAAAAAACAGTTTTAAATTTAAACAAAATTATTAAAAAACAAAAAAGATTGATCAAATAGCTATCGCAGCTACTTGGGACAAATTTTGCTAACACCAATAGGTAATAAGTTACATGGATGAGAAAGAACACTTTTATGGCCAAAATTTCAAACGGAAGACATCAATTTAAAAATTGGGTCACTTGACAAGAAATCCCCCATATATATGTAAAAGATTTTTGGTCATCGTTTCGTCAATAAAATGTTGGAGAATTCAAATTGAACGCATTTATCTTCTTTGTTGTCCTAAAGAAAAATTTTCTAATCACGTAGAGAAAAAACATGATTACTAAGTGTTCACTATGAACATTTTTATTCATATTTGCCTAGTATGTTTACCCCAATAAATTTATTATAGTCCAAATATAACTTGAAAAAAATATTTTTTGTCCTTAACATTTTTAAATTCACTATAATAATATAATATGGTATTTTATACCTAAAAAGTTGCTCTGATCTAGCTAAACATATTAAATTATGTGAAATGTTTGCTACTATTATAGGTATATGTATATTAGCGTGGCCGTTAGTTGTATGGATAACTTTTTTTTTTTTGATTTCTTATACTCTCTTCCTCCAAATCGGTTCAGTTTTATGTAAAAAAAAATACAAAAAAATTTCGTAGCGATAAGTTGTGTTTTAGGGAGGGCGTCCGCCCCTCAAAGTTTGCCATCAAGCCATTTATTCAAATGTAATTTGTTTGCATATGACTATCTTCTTAAAACAACATTTTACAAGAATATGATATATGGCAATATTTTAGCTCTTCTAGTCAACAACATAAGCCTCCAAGAAAGTTTTTTGCTAAGACTAATATCTTAGAAAATAATTAAGAAAATAACAACAAAATAACAACAAAATACCAAACATTTTATATACGTTTTATATAAAAAAAAAGGCGATTTAATGTCAAGTGACACAATTTTGAAATCGATGTCTTCCGATTTGGATGAAATTTACACCAAGGTTAGTCCTATTAGATAGTAGTTTATACACAAATTTTCAACAAGATCGGTCAAAATGTTTCAGAGGTAGAGGGGGTCAAAGTTTGCCATACAGGTGTTCTTTCTCATCCATGTAATTTATTACCTATTGGTGTTAGCAAAATTTGTCCCAAGTAGATTAGATAGCTATTTAATCAATCTTTTTTAAAAATATTTTTTTGTGTTTTTTAAAAAAATTTTTAATTTTTTTTTTAAATTTAAAACTTTTTTTTTTATTTTTTTTAGCCAAGTGTTAAATTTAAAAAAAAAAATTTTAAAAATTTTTTAAAAAAACAAAAACAATTTTTTTGAAAAGTTTGATCAAAAAGCTATCTGAGCTACTTGGGACAAATTTTGCTTACACCAATAGGTAATAAGTTACATGGATGAGAAAGAACACCTGTATGGCCAAAATGTCAAACTTTGACCCCCTTTAACTCAGAAAAGTTTTGACCGATCTTGTTGAAAATTTGTGTCTAAGGTACTATCTAACAGTACTAAAATTGGTGTAAATTTCATTTAAATCGAAAGACATCTATTTCAAAATTGGGACACTTGACATTAAATCCACCTTTTATATATATAAAACGTATATAAAATGTTTGGTATTTTGTTTTTATTTTCTTAATTATTTTCTAAAATATTGATTTTAAAAAAAACTTTCTTAGAGACTTATGTTGTTGACTAGAAGAGCTAAAATATTGCCATATATCATATTCTTGTAAAATGTTGTTTTTAGAAGATAGTCATACGCAAACAAATTACATTTGAATAAATGGCTTGATGGCAAACTTTGATGGACGGACGCCCCCCCCTAAAACACAACTTATCGCTACGAAATTTTTTTGTATTTTTTTTTACATAAAACTGAACCGATTTAGGGGGGGAGAATAGAATAAATCAAAAAAAAAAAAAAACGGCCACCCTAATGTATATATTTTCAACTATACAATTAAAATCATAATATAAGTTGCACACAAAAGGTATGTTTAGTACCAAAATTTTTGTTTGCTTTAAAACACATTCTCTAATTGAGCAAGCATTTATTGTCAAAACAAACAATGTTTATTTATAAAAAAAATAAAATTTTCTTCACGTCATTAACGTCTGCGAGCATCAGTTGATCGGACAACTTGGATTATTACAAAATAATTAAAACTTTTTCAGGGAGAAAAAGGCCATACTGCCTTGCAAAACTTATAAGTTTAATAAGTTTAACAGGTAAGTAATTTAAATATAATTATAAAAATACATACACACATGTATAAACGTTGTCTTTCTTGCAGTCAAAAACACCTACAACATTGAAAAAAGTTGGGAGTCAGTCTGTCCGGCAAATAAAAGGAAAATAAACAATTGGCAGATGAGTGCTGGTAAGCTTTGCGACAGAATAGAAGCAAATGACAAATTGAGAAAACCAAATTTCTTTAAAGTGCAGTTTTTCGTTGCGAAAAAAGATAATCGCGTAATAATAAGAAAACGGCCATTTAAATGTAAATATATGCTTAACTATATACAATATATAAAACAAAGTATACATATTTGTATTTTTAATAAAAAATAAATTTTTGAGAATAAATTTGTTATTGTTTTTATTGTGAGAACCATATAACATGGTTGGAAAGGTCGTTTGCGTTTTTCTTCTGAACGCAATAATATGTTTGAGACAATAATAAGTTACAAACGTTTTGTCTGAACATGTATTGTTACTAAAGAGGTGTTTGACACAATCATAACCACAAACATTAATGATAGTTTGCGATTGTGATTGCATCAACCATGTTTTTTCTTTGCGTGATGAAATAATTAAAAAGACTGATGCTCATTCAGCTGTCAGAGTAATTAAAAACTGTACAAACTGTATGCAATTCTCGCTTTTTTATTCTTAATAAATTCTCAATAATCGACAATGAAGATCAATTTAGTACAACTTGAACGATTTTGTTTCTAAGCTTTTTGTCATGTATAAGTAAAATATTAACGACAAATTCCCAAATATCCTGAATACCTACATCATTGACTAGAATTAATTACATAACAATTTTGCGAACTGAACAATTTTTTTAAAATAAAAAAATTTATAAAAAAGATAACTTTACTTGGGCTCGTCCGGGATTTGAACCCGGGACCTCCCGCACCCTAAGCGGAAATCATACCCCTAGACCAACGAGCCAGTTATAAATGATACATTATACAGCACACTACAAATATTCAAATTATACTCACTAACAAACATGCTCAGCTGGCTGTACATTAAATCACGTTCGTTCATTCATATTCAGTCATAGTGCTTCACAGCATTTGCTTTTCGTAACAAATGCCATGTACATTCAAACAAACCAAAACTATTGTCATAAACCGAAACCAGTTTTAACCGACTGCCAGTCGATATTTGTGTCCATTGCCATATTGAAAACTATTAAATATATTTAACAAAAGTATTAACAATAATAAAATAAAACAAAATATTCATCAACGTTTTGATGGCATTAAATACAAAACAAATTGCCCAGCAATAAACACAACAATGGCATTATTAGTGTATTTCGAATATTAAATCAGACATTCAGAACATGTGGAAACACTTGACAATTGTTATTAATACTACAAATATGCTTTTCAACAATAACATTAATAAAAATTCTATTAAAATCTTGCTAATAATAACAATAAAAAATTCATAAATATTAATAAATATTGAGAAAAAAAATTAATTCATTTACAAACAATTAAAACTTAAGTTAAAAGAGAATATAAAATAACAATAGAAGTAATAAAATTATCTCTATTATAAAAAAAAGAATTGCAATATGTCGAATTTAAAATTAGAGAAAAAAAATATAGAAATTCAAGTATTTGAATTGATTTCTTTTTAATTATAAAAATGCTCAAGGCTTAAGAATTTTTTGAACTTTTTCTGGAATCTGCTATAAAATATGAGTAAAACTTTATAAAGTCTAACATTAAAGTTTCTAATAAATTATATTAAATTTTATTTTTTCGACCTTTTTTTTATATAATTAAAATAAAAAGTTTGGCCTCGAGCTCGAAAAAACTTTTTATTTTAGTTTCTAATAAATTATAAACAAAGGTGCGTTGAATTTCGTGATAGTGAAATTATTCGTTGTAAGCGGTTACAAGTATTTTTAGAAGCGGGCTTTATAAGAGACCTATGCTAATTTATAAACCGATCTTTACAAAATGGTGCCATTTATTACCGAATTTTTTGCGGAAGTGAGCTTTACATAGGATCAACGATATATTATAAGCTGATCGCTAATTAAGTTTGTATTATAAATTATTTTTATTCAGACCAAATTTATGCCTATTTTTATTACAACACGTATATTCCTCCTTGTTTATTAAAAACAAGTTAGAGTGCTATATTTGGTTGTATGGAATCTTTGATGCCCACAGTTTTCTCACAAAGCTGCAGCTGAAGATTATCCTGAACACCTTCATTTGTCGACCACTACGGTGGCCGCCTTGGCAGCTCATAGGGCTTCATTAAAAGTCTGCCACCCAATATTTGAAAAGCGTAAGCAAAGCAGTGTTTGAAAATAAATAGTACATTATTTAGCGTTCGGCTCACACACCCAAGAACGATATCTATTTTTTTAGTGATTGTGTAGACGAACACAACCCTCAATGCCGTTCGTAACTATTTTCAAGAACATTATATAGTGTTCTGTTCCTCGTTAAAAACAGAACAATTGTAGTGATACTGTAGACAAACATTAAATTTTGATGTTCTATGATATTTCTTTTTTACATTGATAAAGAAATGAACAAACAAAAAATTTTAGCAACGACCGCACCACGAACAGATTGTGTGTCTTGTTTGTGTAAAATTTGTTTGCTGGCTTTTCGTTTTTTTGCGTATGTGTGTTTTGTTTTTGTAAACAATATTTGGTCTTTTTTAATAGCCAAAAGGGACGAAGATAAATGAGCCGAACCGAACACAATGAAGTTTGTTGATTAAAAAAAACCGAGCGGAATTAAATGTTCTCATCTTTGGTTGAGTTTGATAAAAACAGTATTTTTTTTGTGTTCGAAAAATGACAAACAGGGAAACGTTATTTTTTTAAATGATTTTCTACACAAACACTATAAGCGTTTTTGTTTTCCACAAGTCTACCGAACCGAAAATTAAGGAGCGATATTTAGTCTTTATTTTCGAACACTGAAAGAAAGCATTAGTAGAGTAGCATCTAGTTCGGTTAGAGCAGACGCACATAGAGCAGAATCTAGATCAGCTTCACAAATTTACTGTTTTTTTTTTATTTTTAAATGCTCCAAAAAATGTACTTAAAAACGGGGCACCTTTAAAACATAAGTTTAAAAAGGTTACTACATTTCAACAAAGTAAGTTTTTTCACAGTATTGCCGAGACTTATACGTCAAGTCGGCTATATTTGGAACCTCCCTCGTACTTTATGGGGTCTAAGATAAATTTTTCTTGGTATTACACAGGTAGTGACAAGCTCAATATACCCACATTTGCCACTTCTGGTGGAGGTTACAACAATTATAAGAAGTACTTATTCAAAACTCCTTATAGCCCATTTCTAGCCCACAAAGATCACATTATTAATCAATGATTTAATTAACAAATCCTAAGCAGCCTCTTATAAAATCAAGACCATTGTAAAAAAACAACTATTTATTCTACTACAATTCGTTAACTAAAGTCATCAATATCGCCAAAGAAAAAAACATTTTCAAGAAATATTGTTCATTTTGACAATCTTTTTTATTTAAAAAAATCAAAACATGTTGGCTGTTTCAAGTACCGAGTCAGTGAGCGAGTGTTATAAAGAACACTTGTGAAGTGGCATGTCTGATAATTTTACACAATAATCAAATCAATTGTACATTGTCACAATTAATTTATTTATGAGCTCGCTAAACTCACAAGGCAGAATCAAATGGTTGTGATTTGTTATAACTGATTCGTTTTAATTCTATCCTAAAGTGCGAGTACAATATCAAATTTTATTAAAACTGATTGTTTTGTTGTGATATCTTTTTTATGAGTGTTAAACAATAATAAGAGTAACAAGAACAAGAAAAACCATATGAATATAAATATTAATATTAATTGTAGTTAAAGAAAAAATCAGAATAAAAACGAAAGTGGTTGCTTAAATCGTTTTAAATTTTACAATGCGGGTGCTATTAAATACAATTTTTATTATTATTTTGAAAAGATTAAATAAACCAAATGTGAGGGGTAAATTAAGATTTCCCACTGAAATTTTTTGTGACATAAGTCCATGTTTATGGTTAAAAAATTATAATGACATTATTAATAAATGTTTGTTAATTTTAATAAGAATTTATTGCAATTTTTAAAGGGTAATTTTTAAGATGATTCAGCAAAGATAAAGTAGGAATGAGAATGAAAATGGCTATGGGTTTTGGTAAAAGAAGTTAATATAAATTATATAATACATATGGGCATTTCCTGGGGTCGCGAACGTACGTTCGTACGCTTTGGTGTGGAAAAAATACAGAAAACAAAACTTTTCCTAGAATTTTTTTTGCGATTCGTTAGCATTTGGGTAGCTCTATGTTTAGTGCAAAAGTTGGATTTCATCGAGTTTAAGTTTTCATAATGATAGTTATAAACATGTGGTCACGAACGTACGCAAAATAGAAGTCAACTTTGGCTGACAGTAGTTAAATGTAAAAATCTGCGTAATTAAACGGAATATTCAAAAGTGATTAATTTATTTTGAAAGTGTAGAAATGTAGGTCTCCATCCAGTATTTACAAAATAAAATTTCTCTCTTGGTTTTTGTTTAATTGGCTTATGTACCGGTCGCGAACGTACGGGTCCCGAACGTATGATTTTTCCATATGGTTTTTTATTATTATCACCATGCATTTTCCCATAAATGTCCTTAAATTTCCTTAACAAAAAAACTTAATACTCCTTTTACAGTTAATTGTAATGGAGAAATTATGAAGAAAGAGTGTCAACATTACATATTTTTTGCATGTAAAATAAGTATATAAAAATGTCTTTAGCAGTAGAAAATACAAGAAAATATAAAATTTTCCAGTTTCCAGTGCAATTTCCTCAAGTAAAACAGCTGAGACATGCTATGAAACCATTCTTTTATAACAACATAGACTTTTTTATAATAATAAACAATAAAAGACAATGATTATCAACATTTTAGTTTTTCATCCTGGTAGACCATTCTGGGGAAATGCCCATATATACATTTTTTTTTTTTTTTTTTTTGATAATAAACTGGCAAGTGCACGGCCTAAAAAACATACCTGGCAACATGCTTTTGCAAGTTGTTTTTGTTTCTATTTTTTTTTTTTTTAACCTACTTACAACTACAATTAATGTTGGAAGAATTCCAATCAATTGTAGTGGGGAATGTAAGGAGAGATAAACTCACTGTTTATTGTTGATGTTTTTGTTTAAACTTTGATATTGTTACAAGTAGAACTGTTGCTTATGATTCTTATACGCTTAACAGTTTTATTTGGTTTAATATCTTTAGTTTTCCTAAAATCTTTATGGATGAAGTTGCCTGATGATCTGGCCTAAGCAACCAGTGAAATGCGCATAGGAATAGCTTATCCCATCAACAATAAATTTCAAGTGTTTTTATCAAGAATAAAAACTGGGAATTAAGCACGAATAACAAAATCTTTTAAATTAAAATTTTGTATTCCCAAATATTATTTTTTGATAAGAAGTTAATATATTTCAATCAGCCTGTTCATCGATTTCGAACGTTAACGTTCGCATAGAAAATTATATTTGAAACAAAAACAACATTCTAAAAATTGTTTTTGTTTTAAATGTAATTTTCTATGCGAACGTTGACGTTCGAAATCGTTAAACAGGCAGAATATGTTTTGCGATTAAAATATTTATTAGAGTATTATCCACCATTAGATGGGTTTCTACCAAAAACAAATCCATTTATGGTATTTCCGACATAAGTGAGGCTTATCTTAATAACTTATCTTAACTGAACCGAAATAAATAAATAGATCTTAGAAGGAGAAAGATGGGACCTGAAAAGCGGGAGATGTATAATTTTTCATTGGCCATTTGCGAAACAATGTTGATACTGGAACAGCAAGATTAAGAAGAGGATTGACAGTATAGAATTTTTAGTTTAGTGTTGTATTATATTCTAAATGTTTTTCGTTAATTGCTTCTCTTCAAAAAGCTCAGCTTTGTCTGTGAAGCTTTAACATAAGAAGTTGGTCTAGAATTAAAGGCCCAACTATACGACCATGAGCAAGCTTAAGCAACTATGCGAGCACAAACCTAACATATGTATGTGACAAACCATATTGAACTTAGTTTTATTAAACTGTTATTTGCCTAAGCAAAGTGCGAAACTGATCGCACATTCCGTACGGCCTCAGATGAGCTTTGATTTTGCTTTTCTACCCTCCACTGAAAGTAAAAGGGTACGTTTATACAATATTGATTCTTGTATATAAATTCTGGATCCTAATAAGAAGAGATGTTCAAGTCGTGATGTCTATCTGTCCGTCGGCTGAAATCAGATTTGCGGAGTCTCTACACAACGCCAATTTATGTATGATGTATCTATCGATCGGTAATCCGTCCAGAAAAAAAGAGTTATGACCAAAATATAATTTTGAAAAATACGCATTATCGGAAAGAATTGATTTCCTGAGCCCAAGTTTAATAGCCCAATTAAATGACAATTAACACGTGGATAGAAAGATCTGTCAAATCGGTTAAAAAAGGACGAGTTATGACCAAAATACTCTATATTTATAGAGATCTAGTCTCACGTATGCATACGTTTTATACCAGGGTTTAAAAAACTACAGTCGAAACCAAAAACTGCCGAACAAAAAACGAAAATTTGTGTACAACTTTTCGCTTTTTGGGTTGGTTTGGCAGCGACTGTTTATAAAGAGTGTTTTTTTTTAGAGAGATACAAGTTTAAATCATAATAAAACATAGTAATAAAATTTTGATATCAATAAGACGGCCTTTGTTGGATAGAAAATTTTATGACATTAATGCTTAAATATGATTTTAGCCATGTGGCCGCCATGCCTGGTGCGTAGAAAGCGCAATCTGGAACACCAATTTTAAAAACTTTTCGCCTTCTGACCATCATCGTTTTTGAAGACATATGGGCCAATGACTCCGCCAGTAATTTTCTGTGGATGTAATGGTGTTTCGACAAAAGCTTGTGGATTTACCTCACCCCAAACTCGACAATTCTGCTTATTTACGTAGCCATTCAACCAGAAATGGGCTTCATCGGAAAATAAAATTTTGAATGTAAATTCAAAATCAATATCAATTTGTGCTTCAACCCATTCGCTGAATTATTTTGATTAAAAATTTCCACAATTTGCACCCGTTGCTCTGGTGTAAGTCGATTCGTAATGAAATGTCAAAGCAAATTAAACAAAAACTAACTATCAGCTGTTAAATGAATGGTCAAATAAAGCAGTGATGCGAACTCAAAGTTGTATCACTCAAAAAAAAAAACCCTTTATTTAATGAATTGGAAGTAAAGCAACAGTTTTTCTTTGGCTAATGATAAATGAAGAAGTGGAAGAAATAGCAGTTTTTCTACTTTGACTGCAGTTTTTTAAACGCTGTCTTATACATCAAAAGACCGAAGGGCATTTCTAGCAGAATTTCTGGAAAAAGTCGGATAAAATATTTTCCAGAAATAAAAGAAATATAATTTTTATTTTATAGAATACCCATTTTTTGTAACCATAGATTTTTCCGAGTCTAAGTTTAATGCGCGTTAATGACAAATTTTCTGCAAAATACGTCGGTGTATTAATCTGTCGAATCGGTAAAAACAAATGGCCGAGTTATGACTAAAATACTGAAATCTTAAAATTACTCACTTGGGGTGAATGAGGATATACTAAGTTTGTAATTTCGTGTGAAACTTTTTAATTATTCATCTCAGACCTCATAAAGTTTAAATATTCTGGCTTTTTGAGTAATTCAATGTTCATTTAGCTATGTCCGTCTGTAGAAAACTCGATCACTTTCAAAAAACTCAAAAGAAAAGAACAATGTTGGTGTCAATTTGCTTCTCGTTTACCTAAACAGCTTGGGATTGGAATCCAGCAGAATCGGTTCACTATTTCATAAATTTAAAGTTTTAAATGTGTACTAAGAAGGATGACTAAAAAGGTGATTATTAAAAAACTTGGCTGTGAAACTCTAAGTACTTGCTAATGAGCCTTAATACTTATCTGTGCTAAGCAGGGCTCTGGAGTCGTCAAAAAAATAGTTCTTACTTCGACTCCATCCGCTGAAATTTTTTAAGTTCTAATCCGACTCCGACTCCTACTCCAACCCTGATGCTGAATCGAAATGAGACTGGTCCTTTTCTGGGCTTAAACTCTTTTTTTTAATGCAATACCTTTTAAATGGTTAAATAAAGCAACAAAATGTTTCAAAATAGTTCTGTGATATAAACATTAAGTTTGACTTATTGTTCGTAGTTTGTATTGTATTTTATTTCTCGTTTAGTCCAGTTTTTAATATTAAATCGTTGAAAAGTGCGATACAAATGTAAACCCTAACTCATTGTTATGAAAAAAAAAGTTCGAAAAAAGCGAACGAAACGTTGGGAAAAACAAATAAAACAACCATAAATATTTTTTTTTTTTTATATAAAGTAAAAAACTATTTATCATAATTAGGCCGTGAGAAAAACAAAGAATCTCAATAATAATAACGGTAAGTCATTATTTTGTACCTACTGATATTCGAAAAATAAGTACTTATAGAAGTAGCTATAGATGAAAGCTACCCAGCAAAAACATCGCTTGCAAAATAATGTGGCGAGTAATCAGAAAAACATAAAAGCACTACTTACAATTCTACTGAAAGAACCAATGAATTTTACAAGGGATGTCCCAAAATGAACGCGTTCAAAAGGAAGCCATTATTTTTTTACTTAAATACATCCAGAAAAAAGTAGTTATAGAAGTTGTTATAGATGTAGTTATAGAAGAAAGCTACTAAATAATCAGTTAAAGAAACTATACATTTTGAAAAAGTAAGCGAAGTTTTTACTGGGTACTAAATACCCACTAAAAACTGGGTACTAAATGCCCACTAAAAACTTCGCCTACTTTTTAAAATGAATAACTTCATTTTGGGACTTCCCTTGTAAAATTCATTGGTTCTTTCAGTACTTAACACATTATTTTGTAGGCGAAGTTTGTACTGGGTAATGAGTAAAAGAAGCTATTCATTTTGAAAAAGTAAGCGATGTTTTTACTTGGTGTTTAGCTAAATAAGAGCGGCAAGCATTTTTTTATGTCAAGACTTCTCATTTTCATACAGTTTATACGAAACAAACCTTTAGCACGCAAATTCAATACCACCCGGCTGCAAAATCTTATTTTACAGATCGCTTTGTCGGTTTGATTTATTGGAAATGTATTGGAAATGGAATTTTAGAGTTTAAAAACGCTTGCCGCTCTTGATTAGGTAGCTCAATTAATTAAATTTCAAAATATTTAAAAGTATCGTCGTATAGAAAGTAAAATATGGCCGATATCGAGACATCGTTAAACCTTAAGTAACGCCAATATATCGGTATCGGTGTATTTTATTATTTCATTACTTTGAAAATTTCTTCTTCTGTTATTTTCAATTAAAGTTCATAGCGGATATAAGAATTAGGGAGGTATTGGTATTCGTTACCTCCCTAATTCTTATACCCGTTATAAACTGTAATTTGAATAAACAGGAGTGGAAATTTTCAAAGTATAAAATATAGACCTCACAAATTAAAAAAAAAAACCTATTCGAAAGCTATAAATTATTGCTAAAACAACTTTCATGCTTGATATCTGCTACTTGAACAATAAAAAGCAGCCGTCATCAAAATTTAATTTTGTTTGTACTTCCGAAATCCTCAAAAATGTCTATCAATTTGATTGATTTGTTTTATATCACTTAATAGTTTTCAGGTACACATGACTATACAACAGTCCCAACAAAATTAAGTGACTGAAATCATTATCTCTTATCAACAAATTATTTGATTGATTGTAGAATGTCATAAAAGCACTCTTATTTAAGTGGCCAGTCCAAGCAAAACGCTATCGTTTCGTTTTTTTTTTTTTTTTTTTTGTTTTGTAAAGATGTCGTCAGTTACCAAAATAATTTAAATTAATGCCCTCCACTTAACCCTTTCTAATCTAGAAAAATAAAAAGTTTGTGTTCAATTAATTTTTCAAAAAATGATTTTTGTGTTTTATATATTTTTAAATATAATTTATAATTTGTTTTTGTTTTACACAAATTGTTTATTTGTTTTTTTTTTTAGAAGTAGCAAATCTAAGAATTACAAACTACATAAATTACACATTTAACTTATGAACTAAATAACTAAAGAATTTTTATTATAATGTTTTTTTTTTTTCTTAAGCTTTAAATTAAAACAAGACATGTAATAAAATAGAAAATCATAAAATAATATAATTAAAAACAGTTTTCTTCATTTCATTACCAACAAAATTATGGAAGTTTTAGGATTTCTTACGGTTGATTATAATGTTCTTTTCTTAAGATTTGAAATTTATTAGAATTTATTAATGCTTTGGCTGTTTTAAAATAACAAAATTAAATATTTTTTTAAATTAATTATTAAAAATTTGTATGGATTTTTAAATGGTTAAATTGTTATAATGATTAAAATTATTAATTAAAACTAACAAACTAGCGCTCAACTACAATTTAGTATCACAGTATAACAGAT
Source organism: Pollenia griseotomentosa (assembly GCA_963931875.1). Classification (NCBI taxonomy): domain Eukaryota; kingdom Metazoa; phylum Arthropoda; class Insecta; order Diptera; family Polleniidae; genus Pollenia; species Pollenia griseotomentosa. The sequence continues at coordinate 184,989,040 of OZ007561.1, forward strand.
CGGTTTTCTGGACTGATGTTGATTTTGACTCCTTTTACCGATTTTGCTCATTTACTCATTTGTGAGTCTTAAAACTTGGTTTCTTTATGTTTTAGGTCATTTATCTCTTAGTAACTCTGCCTCTCGGCTTTTGGGTTTTATATTGTTGTTGTGTGTTTTATTTTTTTTTTTGGTATTTTCTTCATGAGTTGGTTGTATTTGTTTTTTGTTTGAGAAAAATCACATTTTCAAAATTACTCAGCCTTAGTTTTATTGGTGCACAGCAGCGGAACCAATACGTTGGCCATACATGGCATAGGGTGAATAATAAGGACCCAAAGCAGCTGCAGCAGCGGCGGCAGCAGGATTAAAACCACCTGGTCCACCAAAAGGCGAAGGGCCACCAGCAGCCAATGCACTTGGAGGCTTAGCATAAGGATGATAACGGGCGGCGGCCGCAGCAGCTGACATGGGACTTAGAGGAGGTGTAGGATAACCACCTCTTAGAGCTGATTGCGGGAACAAAGAACCCAAAAGAGATTGAGCCTGCGATTGAGCCAAAGCAGCGGCGGCAGCAGCAGGATCGGAGAGATTACCAGTGTGTGTTCTGAGGTGACTAAACAGCTCATCAGAAGTCTGGAAACGCTTGCCACAATAAGAGTCACCTACGACCCAGCTGCAGACATAGGGGGCTGATCGTGCAGCGGCAGCACTGGCAGCAGCAGCGGCGGCAGCTTGTGAGTAAGGATGACCTGGTGGTAGACCAGCACCTCCCATCATAGCAGCCATGCCATACTTTTGATGTTCACACTGAGTACAGCCAGCTGGACAAGGAGCTCCCATAAGCATTTGTTGTGTATGGGCAGAGTAAGGGCAGCCAGGACAGTAGGGATCCTTACAAACTGGTACTATAGCTTCACCACCAGCCGGAGTCTTAATACGTTGATAACTAATATAGGGATTTGGTTGAGCACTAGAAGGACCATTTGGATTGCCGGGATAACCACCATTGGCAGCAGCAGCCGCTAACATGGCAGCATGATGATGGGCAAAACCATTAGAAGCGAAGGGAGGACGGAAGGCAGGATTGGCAGCAGCATGCTGTTCCATACCGGGTGGACAGCATAATGCTGATAGAGGATTGAAACCATAAGGACCACCAGCTGCTTTATAGGCAGCTGCAGCAGCGGCGGCAGCTTGAGCCATACTGCTCATTTCTTTGGGATGCTGGGCTGAACCATTGGCATTGTTAAGAACTTCCATACCCGATCTAACGATTGGACTAGCTCCTCTTTGCGAAGAATGAGAACCCGACGGTGATACTGTTTTACGGCTGTTATCATGAGGTGTTAAAGAACCTCCTGTTAAGTCTTGTGTTTTATTTAAACCATTATCTGGTGTAGCGTTGGACTTGTTACGTGATGGCACTCTGGTGACATCACCGTTGTGCGATGATGACTTGGAACTGGGGCGCTGTTGTAATTCCTCTGTAGAGGATTGAGACTTGAAAGAGTTTACATTTTGTTGACTCAGTACATTGGTTTCGTACGGTTTAAAGGCCAATTTGATTTCGGTATTTGTGGGTGTTGTAGATTTCGGTGACTTAGCCTGAGTGGGAGACTTAGCCGAACCCGTTTCCGATGTTACACTGGATGACGATGAAGAAGCCGATGATGCGGAACCCGACTTTTTCGATTTATCTATAGAGAGTATGGGCTTGACTGCCGATGAGTCAGCACCAATTTGTGAACAGGTTTGGGCTAATAAGGCTAAAGGAGATTTTTTGGCATCCATCTAAAATGAGAGAGAGAGAAGGGAAAAGTTTTTTTTATAAGTATGGTTTTGTAAGGGATGAAGGAGATGGTGAAAACATGGAAATAAAATTTAAAAGGTAGTTGTTTGGAATTGTTATTGTTGATTTTTATAGACAAGTAAATTGGATTAATATTTAATTTCTTTTAATATGGTTTATTAATTTTATAATATACAATTTTTTCATAAAATTTAATTGAGCAGAAATATTTAAGCGTTGAAGTTTTTAAAATTCTTTTTTAGATAATTTGGAAATTTTAAGGTTTTTTGATATAAAAAAGAGATAGAGATTTAAAAAATTATATTTTCCGTCGGGAATTTTTTGTTTAATATATTAAATTTTGATTTAATAAAAAATTTTTTTTGACCAATTATTTGAATAGTTATTAAAACACATGCGTTTTAAAGTATTTAATAGATTTTTTTTCTAAAATTTAGAAATTTATTAAAGATATTTTTTTTTTTTTTGTAGCAAAATTTATATTTTTTGTTTGAAATTAAATGTTTTTTATTTACTTTTAATACAACATTTTAAGATATTTCAAAATATTTTCTTTAAATACATTTAAAATTTAAATACTTCAGAGTCCATATTACGGCATTCTATATCGATAGAAATTTTCATTTTAATTGTATTGTATTTTCTATCGGCATCGAATGCCGTTATTTGGCCCCAGTTTGTTCTTAGACAAATTTTGAGATAAAAAATTTTGATTCGATTGGGGAACAAAAAGTAGTTTGAATATTTTTGATGTAACTTTTTTTACTACTTCGTTTGAGTTTGATTTAATTTTGTTATTTGTGGTTTTATTTAATACAGTTTTTCTGAAATTGCTAATATTTAAAATGTTAATCTAAAATTGTTTTTTTAATTTTTTAATGAAAATGAACAGAATTTTTTTGTAATATGAAAGTATTTTGAATAAAACCGTTTTTTGAATTCTTTATTTAAATTTTAAATCTATTTGAAATAAAATAAACTTCGATATTAAAATATATTTGTAGTTCGTGAAAAAAGGAAAATTTTAGAAAACTCTGGACAGTTTTTAAGATTGTGAAATTAAAATTTAAAAAAAATTTAAATTTTAAAATTTGTTAAACTTTTTTTCGATAACTTTTTAAAATAATTTTTTTTTCAATTAAATTTTATTTTTAGATTTGAATTTTTTTATACTTTTTAATATTTTTTGAAGTCAGATTTTGTAATTTTTATCATTAGAAAGATTTTTTTTTTAATTTTCAAAGATTTTGTAATTTTTGAAATATTTTAATTTTTTAAAGTAAGACTTCGTGTGAGAAATTATATTGATAACAAAAGAGGTCGAATAATAACAAATTTGATAAACAACTTTGTTATTGATAACAACATTAAAATTCGAAAATTTTGTTTTGTTTGCAATATAACTTTTTACACGAAATTTTGTTTTCCTTTTCAAATATTGGAACAGAAAAAGTAGAAAATTTAAAAATTAGTTTTAAAAAATTTAAGTTTTATTTTTCAAGTAATTTTTTAGGCTTTTGAGGAGTTTTTTTTTAATTAAAGTTTGAAAAACCTTTTAAATTTTCCCTTAATTTTTTCATATGTTTTTGCAACGCTATAAAATAAATACTAACCGCTGTTGGCAAAGGAGCCAAATAATCTGGTTGTAGGTATTGATTGTTACCGATGGTAACAACACCACCGCCACCTTCTAAAACAACCATGTTGTTGATTTTGATTTAAAGATTTTTACGCAAATTCAAAGAAATTTCAGCAGCTAATCCACAAAATTCGTTAGGTCAAGTGATGACAAGTAATCCACAAAAGGTTTTCAGAAAACAATAAAAATTCTTAAAAAAAAATTTTTTTAGCACTCAGAATTTTATTGTTTTAGTGATGACAGACAGCATTGATTAAACCACTTTTTTTATTTTGGAAATAAATATTTATTTTATGCTTTTTTTATAAAAACTTTTCACTATTTCTTTTTTTTTAATTAAGAAATAAAAGTTGTTTTAGTTTGATTGATTTTTTATAAAAATAATTGTTTCAATATTTAGACTTGTTTATTTTTTTTAACTCTTGAAATTAGTTTTTTTTTCAATTTGTTTTATCTCTTTTCTGTACTGAATTTTTTTTTTTTTCTTTATATATATTTTTGAAATAATATTTTTATTATTTTTTAATCTTCTCTATATTCTTATTTTCTTCCGAATACGTCTGAACGCTACGAAAGCTAAACTCGAACTGATTTCTGTGTTGGCCACCACTAGAGTACTTTACCTCAGCGAGAATTTATTTTTATTTTATTTATATTTTTCATTTAAAAAAAAGTGGTGTTTTCTTATCACAAACTCATTTTTGCTTTTCAATTCTCTCTGTATTTCAATTTAAATTAGTTTTACTCTCTGGTGCTCTTTAAACAAGTTATGCATACTCAAATTAATTGAAGTGTTTTTCTATGTAATTTATCACTGTATCACTTGTGAAAGACAGAGATAAAAAACAATGGCTGACATAAACCGTTGTAGAGTAATTTTCAAATATGGCGTCTTTATTAACCAATCATTAAGCATGCGCCATCAGGAAAATCTTTGAAGTTTTACCGTCTTAAGAAAAAGGCACGTCTGGTCTATCAACACTTTCAAGAAAAGCAAACAGGTTTTTCAATTAAAAGAGCTAAGTAAGGTCTAGTAAAAGAGTAGAACGCTCTTTGTTTAGGGGAAACAACGTGGGACTTACTCTTTTTGGAGAATTTAACAAAAATTCTTACTCTTTTTTATAAACACCAATCAAAATTTAGTATTTTTGTTAAAGTAAGATGGTAACACTTAAATTTAGGGTTACTTAAAGTTAAAAAATGCTCAAAGAGCAACTGGTAGAACAAATAAACAAACTGAGTGTTGTTCTCTTTTAAAATTTTTCATGAAAAATATAAAACTCACTCTCCTTTTTAGGTTTTTATTATAATATCTTTTTTTATTTCATTGTTGACTGAATAAATGTGTAAAATTAATGTTAGTTTTCAAACATATGCCTCGAAACGTTGTTGAGTGTAATAAAACTGTCACGTTTATCACGCCTTTTAAAAAATAAAATTGTTTTGAAAATCGTTATTATCATTAGCAGTATGAACACTTTAATGGCTGGTCCTTCCTGTTTTTAATTCTAGAAAAAAAACGAAGCGTAAAAAATGTTTTTTTTTTTTCAGAAAAAATTTCGTGAAATTGAATTTCCAGCTTTTCGTTATTTTCCTTAATTTTCTACAACTTTATAACAATTAATATCAATTCATTTAAAGTTTTGCAACTATTTGCTTTTCTTTTTTCAAAACTATTTGTTTGTCTAGTTTTGTTTGTGTTTGCGAATTTTAAGTGAAAACTGTTGTTTTAACGTCAAACTTTTGAAATCAAAATTTTTATTTTATTCTTTATGCCAACAAAACTCGCAAAATATAGTATAATATTATAGTTTTTATAGCCTTTTTGTGGTTTTTTTAATGGTTTTTAGTTAATTTTTTCATTAATTTGCTTAAAATGCTTCTGGTTGTAGCCGTCGGTTTTGTTTTTTCTTTTTTTTTTTATTAAAATAAAGTTTTTACTGTTATTAGCATTTCTCATTAAACCATTAAAAATTTATGAAAAAATATATGAATTATTCATAGAAAAATTTTTATTAACGGTATAAAAAGAGTTTTAATTAAATAATTTATTTCTTCTTCTTCTTTATGCTTATGTAAAGCAGGAATTTCTGAATTATTGTAATTAATTAAATTTTGAAAATTTTACAAAACAAATCAGCATAACAATAAAAAAACGTTTAAATTTTAGTTTCTATTTTAAAATTTTTAAAATTTTATAAAATATTAAATTACTAAAATAACATTTATGTATGTGAAGCAAACTTATATTCACATGCCGAACCCTTACCCCAAAATAAGCTTAAGCGACATAATTTATAATTTTCTTTTTTTTTACCAAATGAATTTATTGGTAACACTTGCATCATAAAATAAAATGTCATGGTCACATAAGGTACCGTTACGATTTTATAGCAAGAACAATTTTAGCTCAAGCGCCAACCTTTATACAAAATTTGTATGATATATAATAGAAAAAAACCGTTCTCCTGTAAAATTGTGTTCTTGTCGCTTAAGTTTTTTTGCGGGAAGCTTTCGATGTAACTGCATTAAGATATTGCGTCGGATTGTTTTTTGCGAATATGAATTTCGAATAGCGCTGAAACGTTGCATTTTATTCTCAGATAAATGGGAAAGATTTTGAAAAGGAGATCAAATCGATCAATTTGTTGAACATAATATGATGCAACATTTTACAATTTTGTAGTTGTTGTAACTCATTACACTCAAAATACACTCAAACGTTGCATTTTATTCTCAGATACATGGGAAAGATTTTGAAAAGGAGATCAAATCGATCAATTTGTTGAACATAATATGATGCAACATTATACAATTTTGTAGTTGTTGTAACTCATTACACTCAAAATATCCACTATTTTTTTTATGTAAAAGGTCAAATTTGGGAATAAGTTATAAGACCAATTTTTGTATTCGAAAGTTTTTTTTAATGAAAACATTTTCAAATATAATTAAAGGTCGCTGTACTCAAATAAGAAATTCATTTATTGGCGATATTTCCAAAAATTAGCTTTTTCTTGGTTTTAATTTGTTTCAATGTTTATATGTGAAAATTCTGAAAATCGTTGATCTGTGGCCTAATTCTGGCAGTCGTGATCGAGTACTTTCCCGATTCGAAAGCAATTTTATTTCAGTCGAACTGAACGCATCGAAATTATTTTTTCAGTATTGCAAAACTCAAATTAATAGTTTACAACACTGAAAAAATAATTCCGATTCATTCAGTATTGACTCAAATAATAAGATATTAAATTAATTCCGAATCGAGAAAGTACTCCATCACACTGATAGAAAAGGCGTCATAACGCTGATGTATTTTGACATCAGTACTATGACAAGTGTCTTCATTTTTGACCCCATGACACTTGTCATCATTGTGATGTCAACCTTAACATCACTTGGCCAAAGTGTCATCTGGGTCAAAATAAAATTATGTCATCAATGGGATGACAGATCGGCATCACAGAAATGACAAACATGTCCTCAGTGCGATGACGCAGTAACATCGCAGAAAGGACATATAAGCATCAATTTAATGACAGTTTGTCAATAAGTCAAAGTCATTGGAATTGACTTAAGTCAAAGTAAGAGAATATAATTATTTACTTACGCGTTGCATATGTTTGTTTCACGTTTGTTAAATTACGACCTTTGTTTACAGCAGAACTCTCAATAATAAGACACCAGCACCATGCCTCATGTGGTTTTCGTTATCATTCTACTTTAAAAATTTCATGTATTTAACTAAATAATTTAAAAAAATAGAATATAGGAATTTTTGCTTCTTATAAGACATTCTAATCATGAAAATAATGTTAATAATATACAAAATGTAGCATCGAATTGATGTCACTATAGTCATAAAATAGATGACACGTTAAAAATGACAAAATTGTACGAAGACGTTAGTCATTGGATTGATGTTACTTTTTGCATCATTGATGCCAGTTGTAGTAACATTGATGTCACAATTCTGATGTTAGGGCATCATCAATATGAAGATGCAATTTTCTATCAGTGCACGACTGCCAGAATCAGGCCCCAGTATAAAATAAGTTTGTACGCGATTGTGTTGATTAATTTAAAATGTACTGAGTAACAGGCCTTAAAAGTTATAAAAAAATCTTAGACGTTTTGTAAAGAACTAGCGTTTTTAATTTCTCCATAAGAAAATCAAAGTAAATTCTTTGACGATCACATGATGTTTTCATCCCAGTAAAAACTTCGCCTACAATATATTGTATTGAGTAATCAGAAAAAAGCAAAAAGAGCACTTACAATTCTTCTAAAAGAACCAATGAATTTTACTAGGGAAGTCCCAAAATGAACGCATTATCATTTAACTAAATGGTACTTTAAAAGTATGGCGGTAGTAAAAAGTAAAAAATAAATAAAAAATTTGCAAACTTGTCAATAATCCACTTTCAATAAAAAAAAATATATTTTCAGATCACTTTTGTAAATCATTACCTGTAAGTGATTATTTCATTCATTATAATAATGACTTATCGAGTCATGACAGCAAAAAAAGCTTAAGCGACAAAAACAAAATATTACAGAAGATGATTTTTTTTATTTGATTATAAGTATATAAATTTTGTACAAGGATGTCGCTTACGATAAAATTGTTTTTGCTATAAAATTATAACGGTATCTTTTGTGATCATGACATTTTAGGAGATGATGGAAGTGTTGTCAATAAAGTAATTTATTAAACAAAAACGAAAATTTAAATTTTTTGCGGTTATGCCTCTATATAATACGTTATAAGAAGTAGTTATGTAATTGCTACCACGTAACACAAAAAATAGCGAAGAAAGCTACTAAATAATGTGTGAAAGAAGCCATTAATTTTAAAACAGTGAGCGAAATTTATTGTGGGATGTGTCAAAAAAAGATCTGAATATTTTCCTTATATCAATGAGATATTTATAAGTTTACTGGCTGTTTGGTCCCGGCGATGCTCGGGATTTTCTAAATAAAAATAAAAAATGAAATACTGGAGCATTTTGTTAATAACTTGACCCCAGCGCTATCTACCATCAATAAAAAAAATTTAAATATCACGACAACAGCGCCACCTATCGGGAGTTTTATTTTATAAACCATCAGTGAAAGTTGATCTTTCCAACGCATGTACTCGTTTGAAAATCGGTTGAGTGGTTCTCGAGTTATAAAATCACGAACATAGGACAACTTATTTTTTTATATATATATAGATTTAGTGTTGTCATTATAATAAAGGGTGTCCAAAATTGAAGTATAATTTTAATATAAAAATTAAAGTTTTTTTGAGATATTAAAAATATTGTTATTTATAGTTTCCGGTTAAAAATAAAAAATTATGTCGGTCAAGTGACCACCCTACTGGCTCGGCAGGCTACCAATCTTTTACCAGAATTTCCCATTACGTTTTTTAATAAGCTGTTGTCAATGGTTGATATCTGCTCCATAATGTTGCTTTTAAGCTCTTGAACGGTTGTCGAGTTATTGCTGTACACTGTCGATTTCAAAAAAAAAAAAACCCCCAAAATAGTCTAAAGATGTCAAATCGCAAGATCTTTGTGGCCAATTTACACCTTCTCTACGAGATATAATGCGGCTTTCGAACTTTTCTTTAAAATATCCATTGTTTCTCTTGCTATGTGGCAGGTGGAACCACCGTGTTGGAACCACATATTCTCTACGACTAAATCATTAATTTTCCGCCACAAAGAGCTACGGATCATCTCCTTGCAGCGATTTCTATTGACCGTAACCGCGTTTCCATTTTAGTTTAAAAAATATGGTCCGCTAAATAAAAAAAAAACATGTCAGCAAAATTAAAATGATACTTCGATTTTGGACACCCTTCCTTTATATTTATAAACTTAAGTAGAGGTAGAAAGGCTTTATATTAGTGTGACCTGTTATGAGTAGCGATATTGATTAAACGATATCCGTCTGTCTGTATGTCTGAACATTCGGCGGCAGTTGGTAAACGCATTGGTTGTAATCCAGTGATAAGGATCCACTATGGAGAACGCCCTAGAGAAGGTGTCCATATAAATCTTTTCCACAGCTGATCTCTATACAAATATGATCCCGGAATAAGAGTTTCCACACGATAGCGCCAATACAATAGGAGCAAGCGACAATTGGCTTTTTAGTACTATGGTGAACGGTATATAAGATTCGGCCATATATAGAAGTTTTATTTGTTTTCTATACATTTTTTGAAGCTTAAAGATTAAGCTAATTTCCCATAGTTAGTTAGCAATAATTTATTTAAATTTTTCAAAAAAACTTTAATTTTTGCGTATAAAATAAATGGAAAAAATAGATATTTTTACTTCGTTCACATGTTATTAAAATCTTTAAATTTAAATCATACAAAATACCTAAATATTTTCGCAGAATTTATCGTAAAATCCTAAGGCTTAATCAGCCGCAGAGTCTAGTAGATTAAAACAAAACATACTTATGTTTTACAAAAAAAAAAAAAAAAAAAAAAACCAATTTCATTTAAAAGTACAAATATTTTGTTAGAAAATTATATAATCTGCCATAATAATCATCCATCAGCTTAAGCCAACAAAATGTAAGGAAAAATAATATTTGTGTGTCTAAATAAAATATTTTGAGTAATTTTTACACAATATACAAAGAAAACAAACTGCATAATCTCAGATTTAAAAATCATTGGCAAAAATATCTAAAATCGGATTTGAAGTTTTAGACATGTGTGTAGCTCATAAATTTTAGGATTTATAAAATAAATTTTTTCGATAAATCCTAATCCGAAAATAATGTTTTAAATATAATTTAAGTGAAAATGTTTGTGAAACACAATACTTGATACTGATCCCTCTTGTTAAGGCTCTTGTAAAATGAAAAAATGATTGATAACTTAACACATGAACATTCACATGTATGTGATAAATGTGTTGGTTAATAGTTGTTTGTAAAAATCATAAATTCAGAACCCACACACATATACAAGCACTTGTTTAAAGAAAAATTTCAAATATTTACGCTGAATGTAATAGCAACTGATGTAATGTGTATTTTAAAAATTGATAGATTTTATGCCACTGTGATAAAAAGTAAATTCACTTTTTTTTACGTATTGTTTGAAGTTAGATATATCGCTAATTTTCTTCAATAGTGTCAAAATCCGAAAAAAAATATTTTTTAGTAAAGCCGTATAAAGTTTTTGATTAGAAAAAAATATATATCAAAAATATCAATCTTACGTTCATTCGAAAAAACCTACGATCTTAAGCCCACAACGTTTTGTGAGTTGTGATCTATACTGAGGCACAGTTCTCATTTAATAATTAATCCGGTTAATCACATTTAAAACTATTAAATAGGTTGACCTTAAATAGAAATGTTGCTTAAAGTTAAATAAAAACTCAATTTTATGTCAATAGATCCAGAATTGATCACTATTGCTATTTAAGCAAATAAGAAAGTGTCGGACGGCCGGACAAATTTCTAAGATTCTTCCTATTTGGGACCCAAGGGCAGCAATGCACCTAACAAAACAAAATAAAATAGGGAGAATAAAAAAGTTTTAGTACCGAATGCTTCCAGATATTACACAGAAAAAACTAAAAATTTATTTTAATTAAAAAATTTGTGATATATAATAAAAAAAAATAATTTGATTTTCAGTCGTTGACAAATTAATAGTATCAATTAAAAATTTTTAGATATTAACAATATTGTCTGCAGCAATTTAATAACATGATTAAATTTTTAATTAAAACTGATTTTATTTTCGACGAATGGTTTACTTGAAAAAATGGAGCGATTTTTTCTGTGTAACATCTAAAATAATGTTGTCCGTCCAAAAGCGACCAGCACATAGAAGCTCGCATATAAGTAATCATCTCCGAATTTTATTGATACTATTAATTTGTTTACTGGTCCAAATTTAATTAGTTTTTTAATAAATATTCCAAATTTTTAAATTGAAATCAATTTATATTTTTTTCTATGCAGTTTCTAATTAAAATCCAGTACAATCGGTTCAATTGGAAAATATTTATGAGTCCTAATGTGTTGTTCCACTCTCTAAAAAATATTTAATAGTTTCATATGATAAAAAGTTTTAGTGCCAAATTTTGAGAATCCATCGAGTCCATAATTTTTGACAGGCCGCCTAAAAAGCCCACTGTTGGAAAACACCTTAGTATGTACTTCTTAAACGGTAAAGAATTATGATACTGTAGGCAGCAGATATAAGAAATTGAAGAAACACGAAAATATTTCTTAAAAGTATTTTTTTTTTTAAGCAATTGTTTTTTGTTAAGAATTTATTTTTCATTCAAAGAATTGTTTTTTGTAAAGAATTATTTACTTATAAAAGTTTTTACTCTTATAAAAAATGTATTTCTTAAAAATAAGCGCGCTTTCAAATATGCACACTAAGGCTGGGTTTGGATTAGATTTGGGTAATCTGAAAACAGATTTATGCCGCCATTATCAAGTTTATATACAAAATTTTGATGGAGCAGGTTAGTTTTGCTTAAAATGTTGGTCTTTGATGAAATAAAAAAAAAAATATATATATCGTTGGAAAAATCCGAGTTTTAAACAAAGTTAAACTAAGTTTAAACTTAATCCACATCTTAAAAACCCGGGCTATATTTTTTTAACCTTTTTTAATATTTTAATATATCAATTAAATATTCGAGCTTAAGGTCTTCTTTTTTTATATAAAATACAAAAAAAAAAAAAAAATTTAATATCTTTGGTTCAAAACCTTTAAACGAATAAAAGATATTCAATTACTGAGACGCTGAATCAATTTACAGGGTAAGTCAAGTCACAAAACGAATTTTTGGCCCCCTTGTTGGTAAAGTTGAAATACTAGAACATATAAAATACCCATTAAAATTAATGAACAATTCAATAAATAAAAACTTTACTTACCCTGTAGGATGATTCAGCTTCTCAGTAATCTAATATCCTTTATTCCTTTAAAGATGACCCAAAGATATTTTTTTTATTTCGTATTTTAAACTTTTTGATAGAAAAATTTTTTAACAAAGTAATTTTTACAAAAAAATACAAACTGTAAATATGACAATTTACAAACATATTTGGGCTATTCACAAGGTGTGCTATCAAGTCATATCGTCATAAATATTGTTGCGTTTGAAACAAAATAAAAATTTTACTGCTGTGTTCATTATTTCGTCGTAACTGTACAGTAGAAATCTAAATTATAAGCACATGCCCACAGCAGTCATATATATTTCTTGTAATTACTTTAAGACGTATGACTTTACAACTTTATGACTACCTTGTGAATAGCCAAATTATATATACATATAATTAAGAAAATTTTAATATAAAGTACAATCTTGAAATATTCTTACTCTGAGGAGTAAGTTTACTCCCCCACCAGAGCTCTGGGCATAGCCGAATATTGTAGTTTTACTTGTCTTTTACTAATATCTTGTAGTTCCTTATTTCAGACACATTAAAATGTTTCACTTCAAATTTAAAAAGTTGTATTATATCGTTTTTCTATAGAACCCCTGATAAGGAATTAAAAATGCATTATTCTAAACGATTTTTCCCGGGCGATTTCATTTCTCTTGGTTATTGCGCCACAATTCCTTTAATTGAAAGAGATTGTTATTAAAAATCTCTTTTTCTTAAACTAACATCAATATCATTCACAACTCTCTACCAGCATACTCCTCGCCAAAGTCGGCCTTTAGTCATAAACTCAATTTATACAATTCTTAATAAAGCACATTGGAACAAATGAAAATCACTACATCAAATCACATCCTGCTGTGTTGCTGTGTACGGCCTGCTGTTATTAGTAATGCTGCCACTGCTGTTTTTGAAAATGTCCTGTTATTTATTGACAACAATTTATCTAATAGAATGAAAAAAATGTCAAGAAAAAAAACTACATAAATAAATCTAATGTACACACAGAAAAATTCTCTTTAACGAAACATTAAGTAAATATAATAAAACAGATTTTTTTCTTGTTAAGTTAAGCCCGGTATAGAAATAAATAATGTGACATTGGAAATTTTACAGTTAAATTAAGAAAAATTTATGTTGGTTTTTTATTTTGAACATGTTCATATCACATTTTTTTTTGCAATACCTACCGACACTGCAGGACACTAAAAACACAATGCACTTATTTCTCTAAATAATTCTTCTCTAGATTTTGTAAAAATGTGACCATAACTAAGCGATCATGTATTTGTATTGTTTTTTTTTTTTTTTTTTGGGAAATCGTGCTGTTTTTTTTTTTTTTTTTTTTGATGCGCGTAGTTGGAAGTTGCGGAAGGGTGTTGCCAAAACGTGAGGGTAATAGAAAAAAGGGGATTTTCCATTTGCTTAGTTTTTTGTTGCTTTGTGTGTTTCAATAAAGACCAATTAATAATTTTGACATGTAACAATAGAATTAAAAGGTATTAATAAATTATAGATTTATGAGGGTATTTAAAGTAACAAAGTTAATAATAATGAAATTCTACTAATGACTTTGTGATTTTAAATGGTGATAAAAAAAATTTAAAACACATATGGACGTAAATGTTATTTAGTTAAAAGGGTATTAAAATGGGATTTAGTATTAAAAACTATTTAAATTTTAAGCTACATTTTTACTTAAGCTTAAATATTGATTAAATATTTTATGGTTAATTCTGTTCAAATCAAGTTTTCTATATGAATGCTAAATAAGTTCTTAAATAATTTTTGGATTGTCAGCATATTTTAAAGACTTAAGGACTAAAAGCTGTCCAGCGTTTGGTTGTGAAGGCCATGTTGCTGGTTTATTTTGCTTACAGCCCTACCTTTTGAATCCAAAATAAGACGCATTACTAAATAAGATTTTACATTTGAAAAATAAGCTATAATTTTTGACCGAGCTGAATATTGCATGTTTGCAAACCAAGACTTTTACGCAAAATTGTTAATAAAGAGAACTATCAAAAGCCAAGTTGTTGGAAATGGTGTAGGGTTGTCAAACGTTAAACGTTGTTCGATTAATCGATTAGTTTTGAGCGATTAACTGTTGGAATAATATAAAATGGCTTATTTTCGATAAACGAATAAATCGAATATGTCGATTGATCAAAAGTTTTTTCTAGCAGTTTAAGTTATTTTCTTTAATCTAAATACTCCATGAATTAAAAAATTAAATTAGATCTTACCTGACTATTTTCCACTTTTCAGACGCAAATCAAAAATAAATTTCATTTTGTTTGTTTACCACCAATCATCAGAGTCCTAAGCCGATATAATTTGACGCCGCACGTGTTTTGTTGAAAAAATTGCTAGCCGCAGTTTAAATTCGGATATTAGCCGCATAAAACTATACCATAAACGGTGACGGCTAAAAAACCAATGCGGCTCGGCACAGCCGCTCAGCGCAGGCCTCTTCTAATTAATAACGACAGAACAATAAACATAGCAAGCAAAGTTCTTTTAATTTAAGACACTTTTTGTTTACAAAGCAACAACAATATTTTAAAACCATTGTTAAATGTTAGAAAATTATGACAATATAACATGATAGCACACGTTGTGAATACCCCAATAGTATATTACAAAGAATAAAACCATAGAGTTTGGGCATAATTTATTTTTTAGAATTTTTTGTACAAACTTTTACCGCAATGATTCAGATGAAGAAAATTATTTTTTTGAGACGATTGAAAACAGCCTTATACCAGACCTTAACCAGACTATTAAAAGTATTAAAATTTAAAAAAAAAATCAAAAAAAAAGATTCGAGTGGAATAATTTTAGAAAAGAGAAATTTGATATACGTCAACGATAACAAACTGTAGACTCTTTTTAAAGGATTATTTTAGAAGATGAACCTAAATTTTTTAAAAAGTTTTCCTCTTTTATTTCATGAAGTTCCATTTAAATTGTTAGTAGCTGTTGCTTTTGTTTACTTTTTTAATTAAATTTTTATGTTGAAAAATATAGATTTTGGTGTTATTTTTAAAGTTCAACAACAGTGTTGTGCTCGTTGAATGCAGACGTGTTTTTTTTAACTCAGCTTACGGTTTTTTTTTTAACATAAATAAGTGTATATTTATGATATAATAATATTATTTTTTTTTAATAATATAAGATCAGCGAATGAATAGACGCTTTAAAATAATTTTTAATAAGTGAACATAAAATTTTTAATACAAATATTAAAAATTACAATTAACAAAAATATATGTATGTACACACATACATATACATACATACATTTTAAGCAAAAACATTTCTTGTTTTCTTTATTCTTTTTTTTTTTTTATTCTCGGGGTTTTTAAACAACAAATAAAAAGAAGAGCACAATTAAACAAACAGTAATATATAAAAAAAAAACTCTTATGAATGCATATAATGCAAAAACAATAAAACATAACGAAAGAAATGCGTATGTTACATTGAGTGTTGACGAAACAAACGTAGAAAAAAGAATCGATGATAGCAATTATTTAACGGCTAAACCTATTACTCGAACGCGTTCCCTCTCACCCTCTTTGTTTAAAAATACGGTCGATCGTAATACAATAACAAATTTATTAACTGCAAGCGTTGCCACAGAGCAAAAAAAAACTTTAATAAGTGATGAAACGGTTAACCCCAAAACAGCCGCTATGGACAACTCAATAACTCAAGTAAAAACTTCTCAAAAGCCTACAGTACAAGTTGGTATGGACAGGTACATAACAGTGCTTAAACGGGGACGCAGCCCTACCTCTGCAGCAGTTTCTTCGGCCTCAAAAGTACCATCTTTTGATAAAATAAATTCTCAAAATCGTTTTGCAATTCTGAGGATGAATCCTCTGAAGCACAAAACGTCATAAAATCGTCCAAGCCTCCCCCGATATATCTTAGGGAACAAAATTCAAATGAGCTCATAAAGAGTTTGATATCAGTGATAGGTGAAAATTCGTTTTACGTAGCGGCTATCAAGCGTGGTAGTATAAACGAAACAAAAATACAAATCAATCATGAGAATGATTTTCGAAAAAATTAAGCAACTTTGAGGCACTCAAAAAAAATTTTTATACATACCAACTGAAAAGCAGTAAAGGCCTTCAGGTAGTGATTAAGGGTATTGACTCATGTGTGGACCCAGAAGAGGTAAAAACATTCCTTGAAGAAAAAGGCTTCAAGGTAAAACATGTATTAAACATTAAAAATAGAGAAAATTTTCCCCAACCACTTTTTCGAGTGGAGTTTGAACCCGGCGACGTTAAACTTAAAAAAAATGAAACGCATCCCATCTATAACTTAAAATACATTCTGTACAGAAAAGTAACTATTGAGGAGCCGCACAAAAGAGGTGGTCCCGTTCAATGTCTGAACTGCCAAGAATTTGGCCATACTAAGGCATACTGCTACTTACCCCCTGTTTGCGTAGTATGTGGCGAATTACATGGTACAGTTCTTTGCGACAAGTCTAAAACCGACCCCAACGTAAAAAAATGCAGCAACTGTGGTGGCAATCACACTGCCAATTATAGAGGATGCCCTGTATATACTATCGTCAAGCAGGACCGAAAACTAATCCCCCTCAGGTAACAAATCAAGTAAACAGTAATGACCATCAGGCCCCCCAGCCTAGTAGTAACAGAATTTCTTATGCTAACGTCTTAAAATCAAGCAATGTACCAATGCAAGGCCCTTCGACAAGTAATGACGAAACTCCAGTTTCTAATCTTAGTCGGCTAGAAAAAACAATGGAAACATTAGTGCAAACAGTAAATAATTTTACAAACACAATGGGTAATATGTTACAGGAAATTCTAAGAATACAATCGATGTTATTGCAAGCTGTACTTAACAAGCCATGAACTGTTTAAAAATTTGTTTTTGGAACGCAAACGGCATCCGCCAACATAAAAATGAACTAGAATACTTTCTCAAAAATAATAAAATTGATGTTATGATGGTTTCTGAAACTCATCTGACCTCAAGAAATACGTTTAAAATCAATGGTTATATACTATATGATACCAAGGACCCTCGAGATAGAGCTTGTGGAGGTTCTGCCATTTTGATAAAAACCCGTGTCAAACACTACTTAATGTGTGATCATCGTGAGGATTATCTGCAAGCAACAAATATTCGTGTTGAAGAGCTTAATCGAAACATAGTAATTTCATCTTTATACTCTCCACCTAGATTTTCAATATCAGAAAGCCAATATTGTGAATATTATAAATCCCTAGGACCCTGTTTCCTGGCCGCTGGCGATTATAACGCTAAACATACCTTCTGGGGGTCACGACTTATAACACCAAAGGGTCGTGTTTTGTTTAATACAATCTCTAAAATGAATTTAAATGTTGTCGCGAGCGGACAACCAACATATTGGCCTGCTGATCCACAAAAAATTCCAGATGTCATCGATTTCGGCGTGGTTAAAAACATCCCCACAGAAACGATTCACGTTGAAGCCTCATTAGAATTATCCTCTGATCACACACCTACAATTGTTATTATAACAAACACCAATAGAATTGTATCTCCCTCTAGTTACATAGCGACGTCAGCTACACAAATAAATTGGCTAAAATATAAAAAATATCTCAGTACCCATTGCACAGAAAATATTCCGCTTAGCACACCGGAGAATGTGGATCTTTCTATTGCCAATTTTGACAGTTATATTAAACTAGCGGTTCAACATTCCTGCAATACCCTCAAAAAAACTTATAATAATAATATATATTCTACAGATGTCGAGCGCCTCTTGAATGAAAAAAGGAGAGTGAGAAGGGAGTGGCAATTGCACAGATCCCCCCAACTTAAGAACTTATTAAAAGAGTGCACAAAAAAGCTAAGAAAATTACTGCAGTCCCGGAAAACGGCTTCCGTGGAAAAATATCTTAAGGACCTGGATGCAACACCACAATCAGAATACTCATTATGGCGTGTAGCCAGAAATCTAAAAAGGCCAGTTATCATGAAACCACCATTAAGAAACCTGAATGGAAGTTGGGCAAGAAATGATAATGAGAAAGGAAAACTGTTTGTAAATCATTTGAAAAACGTATTTACCCCAAACATATCTGACGACATAGCGGACGAGTTACCACCTGTTGCTGCTAGAGCAGCTGTTCCCCTAAGATTTGAGATGAGAGAAATCGAAAAGGCTATTTGTAACTTAAACCCCAAGAAAGCCCCTGGTTTTGATAAGATAAGCAACAAAATGCTTTTGGAGCTACCTCGCATAGCAAAGAAAATTATTCTTTAAATTTTTAATGCTATTTTACGCCTTCAATACTACCCTCAAGAATGGAAGGTCTCCTTAGTAAAGATGATACCAAAGCCAGGAAAAGATCACACAAAAGTTGAGTCATATAGGCCTATTAGCTTATTGTCTAATATATCAAAGCTATTTGAGAAGCTCTTAGCGTCAAAATTAACCCCAATTCTAAATGATAATGGGTGTATACCTAACCATCAATTCGGCTTCAGAAGAGAACATAGCACAATTGAACAAACCCATCGAATAGTAAACGCCATAAGAAAAGCCTTTGAAGAAAGAAAATATTGCTCCGCTCTCTTCATCGATGTTTCTCAAGCTTTTGATAAAGTCTGGCATGTAGGCTTGTTACATAAATTGAAGCTAAACCTACCGGTTAACACACACAAGCTGCTAGAAAGCTACTTGGTCGGTCGAAAATTTATTATTAAAGAAGGTGATTTTTTAAGTTCTCCTCAGCCAATTGAAGCTGGAGTGCCTCAGGGAAGCATCCTGGGCCCACTTTTTTACCTTATATATACCTCGGACATGCCAACAAATAATTACACCCTAACCTCAACTTTTGCTGATGATACAGCTTTTCTAAGCGTACACGAGAACAGTCGAGAAGCATCTCGATACCTGCAGGATCATATATTGCAACTAGAACTGTGGTTAAAACAATGGAGAATAAAGGTCAATGAGCAAAAATGCGTACATATAACATTCACCTTGCGTCGGGAAACTTGCCCCCCTATTAAAATCAATAATCAACTAGTGCCTCAACAATCGCATGTCAAATATCTCGGTATTCATCTAGATCGTCGTTTAACATGGAAATGCCATATAGAAGCAAAATTAACCCAAATGAAACTAAAAGCAATTCAAATTAACTGGCTTATTGGAAGAAATTCTGTTCTTAGTCTCGATTGCAAACTACTACTTTACAACTCCATTTTAAAGCCAATATGGTGCTACGGTATTCAACTATGGGGCACTGCCTCGGCCTCAAATACCGAAAAAATTCAAAGGCGCCAAAATAAACTTCTTCGAATAATCACAGCTGCCCCTTGGTATGTTAAAAACTCAAATATCCACAAGGATCTCAATGTGCCACTGGTAAGGACTATTATTACGAAGTATGCGGTAAAATATTTAAAAAGGCTAGAGTTGCACCCTAATCCACTAGCTCGAAATATTTTAAATAATAGTGGCCACACTCGCTTAAGAAGAAGAGACACTGCAGCACTTACCCATTAAGATGAGCGATAGACACCTACATATGTGAACAGAACCCGTATGAAGAAAATTTTTGTCTGGCACTGGCAGGACATAAAATAAATTATTAGGATAAGATTTGATTAATTATTGTTAGTTCATATTTAATATATGAAGATTCAATAAATAAATAATGAAAAAAAAAAAAAAAAAAAAAAAATTTTTTAAGTTCTAAGCTAGACAAAATTCGCTTAACTGAATAATATTAAATTGTTCGATTATTATTCGATTAAATTTTTACCTCGAATAATTATTCGCGCGATTAATCGTTTAAGACAAAATATCGAATAATGGAATACCCTATAACGGTGGTGGAAACAGGTAGAAATTCTTATGTACCCTTTCTAGAACGGATGTTATGGATGGATATATTTGTACGGGCGCTAGCTGATATAGTAAGTAGGTCGATTTCGGTGATTTTTAAAACCAAGCAAATCTCATAAAGATCATGTTTGAGCCGAATTTAAGCAATCGCGCTTGTTTGTAGTCCATACACCGTTAATTTAGGAGAACATTGTATGGAGACCAGGTAAAATAATGGTCCCCTAAGACTCATTTTCAATACTTAGTGCTCCTAATATTTAAGAAAGACCTGAGCCAAATTTGGTTCTCCTAGCTTTTATGGACGCTATAATTTTGTCTTTAACTCGGCCATTTATAAATTGATTTTGTTTATTTTCATGTCATCATTCTAGTAAGTTTACTTAAGTTTAACTTTAATAGCAAACTGTTTCAGAATAAATGTATTATCATATCTTGGGTCCTCGGAAAACACATTTCAGCCAATATACAGACAGACGTACGGACATCGTTTAATCAACTTCGTTACTTATTACGACCCAGAATACACACACTTTATTATGAGTAATATTGTAGATATTATTAACGGAATGACAAACTTATATATACCCTTTCCACCTGTGTTTAAGGATATAAAAAAACTTGGATCTCGATACAAAATCTTTTTTCTTTGTTGATAGACAAATGTCATGTCATATTTTTAAGAACTTGTAAGAAATTCTTTAATAACGCGTTAAATAACGCGTATTGCTATATATGAAGTACTTTTTGAGATTGTCAGACAGGGCACTTATTTTTCAAGTTGGAAGCCTTGCTTGGGCAAAATATTTTCAAAACTTACTGACAAAAAACGTAAAAACAAATTACCGCAAAAATAGCTTAAGCGACATGATTTCAATTAACGTTTTTTTTTAAATTAATGAATTTATTGGCAACACTTGCATCATCTCCTTAAATCTCATGTTCCTATGAAATACCGTAACGATTCTATAGCAACAACAATTTTAGTTTAAGCGCCAACCTTCTTCAACATTTTTAGAATATATAAAAAAAACCTTCGCCTGTAAAATTGTGTATTGTTCGCTAAAGCTTTTTTTGCGATAAGGGCTCGATATGTTTATTAAAAGATGAAATAGATTGCTGATTTTGTTTGGCATTTTTTTTTCAGATAATAATTTAATTAATTCATTTTTGGTACTCGAAGGTCCTTTTTTTGAAATATAACTTCTATAAAAAACAAGAAAGGTGAGCGCAATATCGCAAAAACCTCGACGTCATGTATTTACAAGACAAAATAAAAAATATCATTGGTGAATTGCAAGGATTGTCATGAAATTTTACATTAATTTATTCTGTGTGGATGCATATTATATTAAGAAATTTCATGATTATCGGTCCATAACCAAAGATCCGAAATAAAATCCGCTTTTGAAAAACACTTGAATACGCTTAAATCTAAAACAAATGATGAACTTTTAATGAAATTGTATAATTTACGGTCTTTAATTTACGACAGGTCCCATATAAAGCCCAGTTTTAAAAAATAGTTTAAAACCCCTACTTAATACCGCAAGGAGTAGTGATATATTGGTGCAATTTGCTTTAACTACCCAGGAAAAACTTTTTGATTTTTAGTAATAGGTGGTAGTTATTTCATACGTTACCTGGTAAGTAGTTGTCATTACAATTGTCATTATTTTGAAAACTTTAATAAGTACTTACTAGTAATGACCACAACAACTATTTATTACTTCTATTATTTTCACTACTGAATATTTGCTTACTAATAATCAATTCAGTAACTACTTATTACTTGTGTTGTTTTCAGTACTGAATATTTACTTACTGGTAACGCACTCAATAATTACATATTAGGTCTATTAACTAGTGATTTTTTGGCTTCTGGTAAGTATATTGTAAGTACTTACAATTCAACTTACTAGTTTCTGTGGACACCTCGAACAAAAATAAGTAGTTATTCAGCCGAAAAATAAGTAGTTTTTATTTTTTCCAACATTATTTGCTAACTTACTTGGTAAGTAAAGTTTTTGCTGGGTTACATTAAGAGCCAAAATTGGTATAGTGTTTTACTTTTATGCAATTTTTTTTTTTTTTATAAAACTTTAACTGAATTTAATAACCATCGGTCTATAACTGACCATATGCCCCAAATAAAGTCAACTCCTGAATAATTTCAAAAAAATTCTAATGGAGCACAGAAAAAATTCTCGTCAATTTTTTTTTTCTTTTCTTAATTAATCAAAAATAAAATCAGTTTTAATAAAAAATTTAATGAAGCAAATTAAACGTTAAATTATATTAACAACATTACTGCAGAAAAATTTGTTAATCTCTAAAATTGTTTAATTAATACTTTTTTTTTACTTGTGTAAATTTAATTAATCTTTTTAATTTATATCGCAAATGTTTTAATTGAAATCAAATATTTATTTTTTTCTGTGAGGATTTCAATATTCCGCACAGCCTAATTTATTACCTTAACTTGTTTTTAAAACAATTTTTAAAAAAAAACCTTTCAATAATAAAACCAATAAATTAGATATCATGTGTTTAGATAAACATATGGTCATTTCCTGGGGTCACGAACGTACGTTCGTACGCTTTTGATGTACAAATAATATAGAAAACAAAACTTTTCCTAGCATTTTTTTTGCGATTCGATAGCATTTTGGTAGCTCTGTGTTTACTGCAAAGGATGGATTTCATCGAGTTTAAGTTTTCATAATGATTGTTATAAACATGTGGTCAAGAACGTACGCAAAATAGAAGTCAACTTTGGCTAACAGTAGTGAAATGTAAAAATCTGCGTAATGGAATGGAACATTCAAAAGTGATTAATTTATTTTTAAAGTGTATTAATGTAGGTCTGCATCTAGTTTTTACAAAATAAAATATCTCTTTTGGTTTTTGTTTAATTGGCTTAAGTACCGGTCGCGAACGTACGGGTTGCGAACGTACGATTTTTCCATATGTTTTTTTATTATTATCACCATGCATTTTCCCAATAATATATTTAAATTTCCTTAACAAAACAACTTGATACTCCTTTTAAAATTGATTGTAATGGAGAGATTATGAAGAAAGAGTGTAAACATAACATATTTTTTGCATTAAAAATAAGTATATAAAAATGTTTTTGGAAGTTGAAAATATAAGAAAAATAAAATTTTCCAGTTTCCAACCCAATTTCCTCAAGTAAAATAGCTAAGATATACTATGAAACCATTCTTTTATAAAAATATAGACTTTTTTATAATAATAAACAATAAACGACGATGATTACCAACATTTTGTATTTTCATCCTGGTAGACCATACTGGGGAAATGCCCATATATTTTTTTCTAAATTTCAAACATTTGAACATTTTTCAACAAAACGATAATTTATTCATGAATATCAGCAAAAATTTCTTCTAAACAAAATTCTTAACGCCTAACACATTTTTGAAAAAAACGAACACTACTGAAAAATTAGCACGCTTATGCCATAAATCACACATCATTAATTAACATCTTTACAAAAAAAAAAAAAAAAAAAAACCCAAAAACTGTCAATGATAACAATTTGTTAAAATCTACAAAGAAAAATGAGCAGAAATGAAAAATGCATTTTATTGAAAAACTATAGACACATAAATAAGTAAAAAAAAAAAAATTTGTTAAAAGGGATTTTCAAACATTTCACAGCTGTTACACATTTAGTGGAAACATAAATATTATTTTAAGACCTTTTTTGGGAAATTAATTTTACTTTTTGTGTCCTAGTATGAACTAGTTGTTATACAATTATCTGACAGTTTGTACTTTTTTTGTTTTTAAATTTTCCTTTAAACAATTTTTTGGTCTTAATGTGGGGTCGTTTTTTATTTATTTGTTTTTCTTTAAAGACACATTTTGAACCAAGTCAAAATAGGTAATTTTTTTTATCTATTGTCTTCTAATGTTTAAAACACATTGAGAGTAATTTATTTTCAAGTACACACCCAAAATTTTAACTATTTTTTCTAAGCCAGCCGGTAGCGTAACAGAAGAAATAGTTTAAAACAAAAGTGAAACATAACTTAGTTATACTTGAAATATTTACGAATTTATCTTTTACTTTTTAACAGCTCATAAAAAAGATTTTTATGTACCATACAATTTATAAGAGTTATAAATTACCCATATGTAAGAGTGTGCTGAACACGCAATTAATTGATTTGATGAAATAACAGCTGTGGTTGAAAATATAGTTTAATAATGTTGAGATATAGTCTCGAGCTTTAAAGAGTCCTCCGATGTTGTGTTTAAGCTTGCCAAATCTCTAAAAAAGCATAGCTGACCAGAGCACAAGGCTTATTAGGTAACTGATTGTTTATTGGTATGCTGGACTCTACGGTGGTAAAGTTTAACAAAATTGCTGGAATAATGATACTAAGGATGTAATTTTAAGGACTAACAACCTTTTAAAGAGTTATGTTGCTATATTTCTTGAGCAAAAGGCTTAGAATTAGCCGTAAAAATAAGCTTTTGGTGTTATTAATCGGTGTAAAATTTATTAAGGCTGGCGCTAATTTTTTCATTAGGAAAATTGAGACACATCTGTCAACAGCATCCAGTGCGTAACTTTTTCAAAAACTGAAACACTTTGACTAAAAAATATGGCATCTGCTCATTATTATTTTGTTAGGAACGGCACTGAAAATCTCCCCGTGGGTTTGTAGGGACCATCTTAAGGAAATCTCACCTTTGGGTGTTAAATCCTCCAAGAAAATTAGGTGCAATTAAAACCTGGGATTTAACAAAAATCGAAAACCGGACTGACTCTTGGTTGACGCCTCCGTTAGTTGGCTTCTTGCAATAAATACTTCCTGTCTTTCAGGATGATTGTCTCTGCGAATGCCTTGCTTTTCTGATGGAAAGCTGCCTTTCTGGTAATAGGCGTGTACTTCTTTGGCGAAGCTTCGGGTAGGTATACTTTCGGGGACCATGCAGTGGCTTTGGCTTCTATTCAAAACTGCGTGAAGCGAGACTTCCATCCTTGGGGGAAAGTTCGGGCTGTGGAGGTTCTCCGTAGGTGCCGTTGCTGGTCAACATAAAGTTCTAGATTTTGACCGAAGTGTATAATTTTTGTCGGATTATTTACTCAAAATGTGTACCTGTGTGTGAAGTATCCATTCACACACGGTGTAAATGCATAAATATTCACTCAGTTATTAGGATCCGCCATGAGTTTAGGCCATTGGCAGGGGCTTAATAAAATCTGTTTTCACATTTGTATCAATTTTACTATAACAATCTTAACCTGTACCGCTAAGTTTTGCTTTAAAATCATTTATATTTGATTGATTGTTATCAGCTTCCATAAACATTAATGTTTTTGTATTGATCTTAAAAATTTTATCATTTTATGACATCAGTTTCCCAACCTGTTGTCTATTATCTAAAAGAAATCTCATTTACTTCAAATTTTCATTTCTTTATAATATTTTTCTTTTACAAATATTTATTTCTCTATTTTAAAAGAATTATTTTTTTCTTTCCTCTAAAATATGCGTCTTAAAAGCATGTACATTTTTTTTTATTGTCTCCAGTTCTCTTTCGTTAATTTTACGTATATCATTCTAAATATTTTATTTGGCATAATAAACCTGGTTTCCATTCTTGTGTTTTCGGTTATTATTGTTAAAATATACAAACATAAATTTATTATAGCTGCTTACGAACAAAAAAAAAAAAAAAAAACCAAGATAATGCCAAATTTATTGCATTTTATTTTTTATGATTTTCTTTTACAGTGTAATTGTTGTGTTGGTATGACGGAAATTTTACTTGTTCATTTAGAAAACTTGGGGGTATTTGTGTAGGGTGTAGTTTTGTAATATAAAATAAATAAATAGCAAATTGTTATGGTAATTTTATTAGGTTTTATAGTTATTTCGATTTTGAGATAATTTGTGAAAAAGATTTACGGACTTTGGTGGTACGTGTGCAAAATAGCTGATTTGAACTTTAAATGTAATATGCATGTTTGGTAAGGAAATTATTTAAAGTCGATTTGAATTGGTGGATCAGTGACAAATTATATATCAATCTTTATAAAATCTGATGTTATAATTTGTAGTCATATTAAACTAAATTTGTGCAAAATGTACGTTATTTACTTAAATTCAAAGTTTTTGTGACGTAAAGCCTACTGAAGTGGGCGGATCCAAAACTGTTTACTAGAATAATACTAAATTATTATGATTAAAATAAAGTTAATAATATTGGTTCTATATACTGTACATTTACTAACTAACCCCCCTAATTAAAAAAAATAACCAAACAATTTCATAGGAAATCCTTTTTATATACCTTTTAAAAACCTGTTTTGTTTTATAAATATAAATAAAGCCGTTTAAATATACGGTTTTAAACAGAATAGAAACACAAATTTTCGAAGATTTATAGCAGTCTGCTTCTGAACCGATTCTTCTAGATACCAATACCAAACCTTAAACCATTAACATTTTTTGAACCGACCGACAGACATGGCCAAACCAACTTAAAATGGCTTATAGTTTCAGAATATCGGCCGTAATATGAGGGTCGTAGTTAAAAAATCAGCCGTTTTTAAAGATTGATATTTGCATGAGAGTAAACGACATAAATGCGACAAACCTTGTATCGGCTTAACAATATCGTTGTCGTAAAATTTATGTGATATCAAAACAAATAAGATTACTTAGTCAGTTAAGCCAGGCCAGTTTCTATCGCCACTACAAAGTTTGTAAAGACAAATATTTGAGAGTGTCCGAAAAAGGGTACAATTTAGCACAAACAATTTAAGAAGTTTCCAGTAATAAGTAAAGTCAGATTAATTGGGAATGTATCTAATCTAGTAATATATACCCAGTATAAATTCATACCTCAAATAGCTTCAAAACTGCTGATGGGATGCCTGATTTTTGTATGAGGTGTTCCCGGTTTGGAGGACTTTTAACATGCAAACAAAGCACTACTAAAAAGCTTTTTTTAAAGGCTAACTAAACTAACATATTCATTGATGTTTTGCTTTTACTTGCTTAAATGCCTTTTTTCAATAATTTTCGTAAACCATAATATATTTTTATTTTGTTGACTTTAAAACCTTCTTCACGGTCAGCACTAAAATAGCAGCTTTTTTGTATATTTTATTCTTTATCATTTACTGCTACATAAGAGCTCTCTTATTGAAGCGCTCGATTAGGCGCTTTTTCTCTTAAGTGCTTCAAAAAACCGAAGTTTTTTTACTGGGTATATAAATCGGCGAAAGCAAAACAGTTTAAAACACTTTTTTCCTCTGCTTATCAAACGATTAAAACAAATACACAATACAATACACAGGCTGCGGTTAAGGTTTCGATTACCGACTCTGCTTCCTTTCCTATTAAAATCTGGGGGGGGGGGGAGATTAAAACGGGTAAATTCGGTAAAATTTATCTCCAAAACTAAAAGAGATACAAGAAATTAATACTTGTCGTTGTTTATTAGAAAAATAAGCAGACGGGTTTCTGGTACTTTTTGAAATTCGGCCTTTTTACGAAGAAAACGGGCATGACCTGTATGTCGGAACTTCTTTGTCACCCCATCTATCTTTTAAACCAATAAACATAGAAAAAAAGGTTATACAAAGTTCTTAATTGAAATTCGAACGTTAGAAGGGTAAAATTCGTACCTATTTTTGCTACTTTTTTCACAATACAGTTTTATCAATTCATTGACATATACTGCATCTTAAATTATGGGCTGCCACTACAATTTTAAAATTTCTTAATACTTCCATGGAGGTAATTTTTGAATTTTCTATAATATTAAACTTAGAAACATACAATTTTTGATGCAGGGTCCTGAGTGACTGAAAACCTAATAGATGAAAAATGTTGGTACTTTTTGTTCTTCAATTGGTACTTTTTGAATTTTCATTATATTGGATCAAGAGACATAAAATTAAACATTCATAATCCTGAGTGAATAACAATCTGTAATGGGGACATTTTTGGTACTTTTTCGTCCTTTAACTGATACTTTTGGAAATTTTTTTAATACTTAGCTAAGAAAAATTAAGTTCAGCATGCAGAGTTCAGACTGATTGAAAAATTATAAGAGGAGATCTTGGTACTTTTTGTTTTTTCAATTTGAACTTTCTGATTGTTGTTATATTATTGAACTTACAAAGTTAAATTAAACATTCACGGACATTCACTTAGACGGAAAATACAAATCATTGCAACATGTTTATTCGTTTATACTAGGGATTGCTGTTCGGTTTTAACCGAAATCGAAACCGCGGTTTTTAATGCCTAAAAACCGAAACCGAAAACCGACAAAAAACCTCGGTTTTTAGCTTTTACTTTAAAAATATATTTATGCTTAAAGAAATTGCAAATTATATATAATACTCGTACTTCACATAAAATAAGTTTAAATATAACAGCTTGCAACAATTGCAAGGTGTTTCAAAAATTTTTAAAATTTAAAATAGGTACTAAAAAGAACCATCCTGCTATTTTTTTACGCTTATCCGTAAACAAACGTTTGGCCGTTTTATTACAAGAAAAGTGAAAAACTAAACTTTTTATTCTTATTTGCTTAAAAAAGTTGGCAGTATATTAAAGCTTTTAATTAGTTATTGTATAATACTTATTTTATTAAAGAAATGTCTGAACTAAAATCTGATGTTTGGAAACATTTTAAATTATCAGAGCACCAGTCTAACATAACAATATGCAATATTTGTAAGAAATCCCTTAAATATTTAAAAGGATCTACAAGTTCCATGGCAAATCACTTAAGAGTGGTACATGCTATTGCCACTGAAAAGGGTAAAACTAATGAAACAGTTGCACAAAACTCTTTAAAGCGTAGAAAAGAATTAATGAACGCTTTCGTTAAAAAAGATTCATTAGAAATTATTGTTTCCAAGCTTGCAACAGTAGATGGGTTTTCTGTTAGAAGCATAACGCAATCCCAATTTATAAGAGAATCAATTTCTTTTAAAGGCTTTTCTCTGCCTAAAAGTGAAACCAACGTAATGAATTTAATATTAAAAGATTTTGAGAGCAAGAGAAATGTAATAATAGAACGTCTGAAGAATGAAAAATCTGGAGGTGAAAAATACAGCTTAACAATGTATGAGTGGACTAGTACTCGAGGTAGACGATACATAAACGTAAATTTACATAATTCCAATGGCAAATTTTATAACCTAGGCCTTAGTCGTATTTTTGGGACATGCAATTCTGGAAAAACACAAGAGCTTGTACGGAAGAAGTTGCTTGAATTCAGCATTTCATTGGACTCAGACATTGTGGCATGTACTGCGGATGGAGCAGCAGTTAATATAAAATTCGGGCTAGAAAATCCAACAGAACTTCAATTATGTTTGGCCCATGGAATCCATCTTGCGGTAATGGATTGAAATTGATGAAAGCGAGGACAATTTTGATGAAGAGGAGGACGAAAGTGGTGGACATACTACCCAAAAAATGATTTTTTATATAAATTTAAATCTGGAAGATGTAAGAAAAGTGGTTCGATATTTTAAAAATGCTTCAGTTCGCAACAATATTATACAAATAAACGTTCAAAAAAAGCATGGCCACGAGCTAAGTTTACTTTTAGACTCCCCAACTAGATGGAATTCAATCATACCAATGCTTGAGAGATTATTGCTATTAAAAGAATGTATTAAAAAAAGTTTAGAAGAATTGGAAGCCTTACATTTATTGGATGCTATAAATTTTGAGTTTTTAATTTTTTAAAGAATCATTACTTTTAATTAAAATTACTGTTGAAGCCATTTGTCGTTCAGATGCTAATATTATTACAGCTGAAGGAGTTCTAGAATTTCTTTACCAAAAATTACGTGGTTTAAATACAGATATAAGTCAAAAGTTGCTAACGTCTATTAAAAACAGAATGCAACAACGAAAAAATACAGATATAGTTAACTTGGCGAGGTATATTTTAAATCCCACAATTACTCCCACTGCGGAAATTATTAATTTTGCACCAAACTATTAAAACGTCTGTATCCAAACAGTGAAAGTCCATCAGATTCTGATAATGAAGAAAATGACAACAATTCCTTGCAGGAAGAATTGGAATCTGCTATAAAAAAAGCTTTAACAGACGTGAAGCAAAAAGGTGATAATTTCAACGTTCTCCGTCAAGAATTTATTCTTTACAAAAAAACTAATAACAAAACAACAAACATATTATTGCTTCACAAGGCAATACAAACAATTAAGCCGTCTTCAACTGAAAGCGAAAGAGTATTTTCAGTTGCTGGTAACTTTTGCACAAAATTAAGATCTCGATTAAACGATTCTTCGTTGAATGCTTTAACATTTCTTAAATTTTATTATTTAGATAATAAAACATAACTTTTTTTATTCTTAAGTATTTTTTGTACAATGAAACAAATGTTCCTTTTTTAATAAAAGTACCTGGATTGAAACAAATTTAAAAATTGAATTACATACGTAAAGTGTAGTTTTACTTGGATATTTTCAAAACCGAAACCGAACCGAAACCGACCGGTTTTAATCATTTTAAAACCGAAACCGCGGTTTCACATTTTTACGGTTTTTAGCAAACTCTAGTTTATACTAATATGTATGTTTTCTTTATATTTGCATTAAGAGTTATGGTCCAATTTCGACTACTGGACAAACGCTAGTTTTATTAAATTTTTAAATGAATACAGTACAAAATATATTTTATACATAACAATTAAAAATGTTTACAAAAAATAATTTACTTACAATAAAGCTAGCTCTAAAAACAGTAATGTTATGTATAAAAGGAAACGGATAGTCACCGTAAGAAAAGTATATAAAAAAATATTTTTAAGAACTTTCAAATCTGTGTCGTTTTAAAATTTGTTTTTCACTTTCATTTTACTCTCATTCGATTTCCAATTAAATGTTCAAACATATTTACAATGCATCCATATTATGGTTAAGTCAGTTCTCCATAAGGATTGAGAACTATGTTATGGTTACCTCCGATAGTATTTAAATAACATTACTTGCTCATAGCTTTATTACTGTTTTAAGCTAAATTTTTAAATAATTTCACATTAAATATCATATTTTTTAGATAAATGTACAATAATCGATTCTTAATTACTTATATAAATATGCAGTACAAGTAAATTAAATAGCATTTAGTTAATTTAATTTAAAAATAATAATTAATATTGAACATAATAATCACGTCTTAATTTTACAAATAATTTCGATACAACTCTTTTCTACACCAAACAACCTGTGACACACGTCTCCCATCTAACTATAAATTGTTGCATCAAAATTTCCGGTCAGGTCTACTAATAAGAAATCTCATGTAATAGACATGTTTTTAAATGTTAATAATTCATAATTATAAAAGAAAACATACAGGTTTAAACTTAATCATAATTTCTAGAGAAATTCGTGATATTTTAACAAAAAAAAAAAAAAAAAAAAATTAAATACAATAGGGCAAAAATATTCATATTTATTACTTTAATATGAACAAAAACAATATGAACAAAATATTTTTTTTATATAGGTAGTATAAAATTACTTTAAACAATAGAGCCAATAAAGACCATTTATGAGTGGTCATAAAAATGTTTTTTTTTTTAATACAAAATATTCATACAAGACAAAAGAGGGAAAAGATATAAATCTTAAAATGGTCATAAAATAAGTTACTATATTTTCTTGTACAATCGAATATATAAAAATCTATTTAATTTTTGAAAACCATCTGAAAAAGAAAACAAAGACATTTACAATGACATTATAAAATTAAGCAGAATAAACGTGACTTTTTCTTTACATTGTACAGTGGAGAGTTTGTAAAATTTTTTAAATAAAAAAAAATAAAAGCTGGCCCGATTGAATTCTCAAAAAAGTTTTGTAGAATTTTTAACTTAAGATCCTACGGATGACAAATTGACATATAAGAAACACTTAAAAATTTTACGTATTCGAGATTTCATACTCTCTTACCTCTTAGCAAGCACTATGTTAAAATTTATGTCTATAGATATTTAACATCAGAAACTTTAAACTATTTCGGTTTTTTCCACTGTGCACTGCTGCTGTGACTGACGTTAAGGCTGAAATATCAGTTCTTTTGTTTATTCTTATTTGAGAGTAGAGTCGTTAAAAAATAACCACTTATTTGTTAACTGCTCATTTTTGTTCATTTTGTTATTATCGCTAGTAAGAAAACAAAACATCATAAAAGTAAGAGCGAACAGCAAACAACACTTATTTTCGTATCCTTTAAAATGTCATTCCTGCAAGCATTTAGAAGAATTTTAAGAAATGGAAGTAGCTGGGCGTTACTTATTTTTAACCTCTAGATGGTTAAAAAAGGATTTTTTACATAACAATTGTGATATTTTAATTGAACTGCTGGTTTTAAACAGAAGTAAGGAAGAAACACGTAAATAAAAATTAAAAATTGATAATAAATTACAATAAATTGCGATTTACCAATCAAATTGGTAAAAGATTGACTTTAGTCTGGCAGGCGCCGCAGTTGCGCAAACGGTAGAACGGCAAAGAATTCCGATGATGAGAATGTGGTTATTCTCGAAACATGTAAATTTGACCCGAGTTCAACCCCGTCTTCAGTCAAGAATAAAATTATCAAAATTTTTTTATTCATTTCACTAAAAATAATTTAATAAAACTCAAGTTTGATGTACTTAAGCCTAATTTAATTATAACAAACTTCAGATTTTATAAATTTAACGAAAAACACAAAACATTGCAGTTAGTCTGTTTCATTTGATTATATGCTAATTCGTCACTTTTGGATGATAGTTAGATAAATAAGAAAAAAACATTGCATAAGAGAGAGTGAGAGAGAGAACTGGTTTAACTAGAACAGATATTTTACTAAAAATTTAAAAAAAATTAAATACATTTGTATCGCCACTTAATTTCACGAGCGTAAGTTAAAGTAAAAGTAAAAAGCGTTTACAGATTGTTTTGCATGAAAAAAGTATGAGCAAAACAAAACATTAGGCAAAAATTGCAAAAAGAGTGTATAGGATCTTGCTAATTTAAACTTTATTGTAATTGCTGTGTTTTAGATCCGTGTTCGAAAGTAAACTACATTATTTAGCGTTCGGCTCACACACCCAAGAACGATATCAAATTTTTTAGTGATTGTGTAGACGAACACAACCCTTGATACCGTTCGTAGCTATTTTCGTCAGAGAAGAGTAATATAATCGAAATTTTTATATTTTAATCAGGCTAAGTTCATTAAACTTAATTTTTTATTAATTATTTTTATGAAGAAATGAATTTAAACATGAAATAAATTAATATTTATTGATAATTTTTAATTTTTGACTGAGCTAGGAATCGAACCCAGGTTTTCACGGACAAGTTGCCCTGACATGAGTAACCACACTATCTCTTCAGAGGGGTTTGCGTTAAACACTCACAGCCGTTGACGACGGCTGGCAGTCTTTCCTGAAACATCTATCTTTAACCAAATGGTATTTTTACTTTGGTAGATCGAAATTTGCTTTGAATAATAATCTATTTTAATTGATTTACATGTTCATTATTACTTCTGTTTTTCGTACTTCTTGTCAAGAATTCTTCTTGAAGCCCAAAGTACTTTTTTCTGTTTTTCATGTTCTTGAAGAGTATTTAAGGTAAACGAATCTGTTGTCTAAAATATAATTTCTATCAAATTGAATCTTTCTGCGACCTCTATTGTGCTCTAAACAGTCTGACGACACGCCCAGACTATATTAGATTATTACAAAGATCTATGATATATAAATACAATTTGTTAATTTATATAGTGGTTTCATCTCAACACGAAATAGAACATCATCAAAGTAAGCCCTTGTGACATAAATACTAGCACAACTTAAAATATTTCTTTTTAGTTGAAACAAAATAGAATTCAGTTTACATTTGGGAACAACTCAAAATATTTCTCTTTAGTTGACTCTGGAGAAGCTACTTTTTATCAAGAAGAGGGATACAACTGTATTTTTTTTTTTGCGAAAGACTAGAGAAAATTATGTAAGATTTTAACAGTGGGTAGATATGACCACTAGGGTGGTCGTTAACTGTATGGATCATATTTGTTATCTATTTTTCCATGCTCTCACTCCCCAATTTGGTGCGTATTTATCAAAACCGACGCCAAAAGGACATTCGGCGATGGCTAAGTTGTCCCTCACGCCCACCAAAGTTTGAGAAAAATCGTAAAGTCCGAGTTTTACACCTCATAACTTAAAAAATATTAACTTTACAAAAAAATCGTTTACTAAGAAGTTGTTATTAGTGAAGTTTCTAATAACTTTTGTCTTAACAAGTTTTCTCTAAATCTCATATTTTACAAAACCTAACTAAAATAAAAAGCAAACAGCAGCATTGACGCGAATTTTTTCATTAGAACTATTTTTTCTTACACACTTCAATCCAGCTTCAATATTTGTGTTTGTGAGCGTTTGCATACAAAAAAAAAAAATTGTCAAACGCATATTATTTGTTTCTAGCAAACATACCCGCTATCTCTGTTCTTTAAGGGGGCCCCCATAGAAAATTGTCAATACAGACTAGAAATATATTGAAGAAAAAGCCCCATAATTGCCCAGGAATCGACTCTAGGGGAATAACATGTGTAAACGACCTCCATTAGTTTTTTTTTGTTTTTAACATTTTCTTAAAACATACTTTATCTTCACTTTTTAGGGACGCTCCCATACAAATATTGCGTTATATAAAATTCTAAAATTTAATGAAAATTTTCGTCTTTTGTGAATAACATCAAAAGTTGTAAACCGATTTTAATCACTTATGGCTTTTTTGTTTGCAACATTGTTTTTATATGTCTAGAAAAAAATTTAAGCATTTCCAATTTTTTTATGATTTTCTTACCCTCTAACAAGCAAGAGATTAATTTTAATGGCATCCCCTTTAATTTTTTAATTAATTTTTTTTATAATAAGTTGAAGTTGAAAATTTGCTTTATTTTAGTGATCGAAACTAACAATGGTTCATTGAAAAAAATCGTCAGTAGTATCACAATAGGAATAAACGGATAGTTAGAGGGTTAAAGAGCAAACATTTTTAAATTTTGCGAAAAAACTATTTTTTTTTGCCAAAAAAATTATGTTTCTAAAACGACAGCGCCTACTAGAAAAAAGTTTAACTTTTTTTAAAGGTAATTAAAAAACAGTTATAACCACTGGATTAGCGTACCCGAATTAGGTTAAATAATAAAAGTGTTTTTCAACAAAATTAAAGATACGTGGTTCACAGAAAATGCGTTTCTTTAATAAAATGAAAATTTGATTTTTTGTTAGTGGTTTATTTGATATTTTTCAGTTTATTATGTTTAATAAGAGATTAAGGAAATAGTTAAGAACTTTTTTACAAAATTATTTTTTTCTAAGTTATGAAACATAAAAGTCAGATTTCATTTAAAAATATAACTTCTCTCAAAATTTGGTGGGCTTGAGGGACGGCTTAGCCATCGCCGATCGCCATAATTTTTTTTGGCGTTTATTTTGTTTAATAAGAGATTAAGAAAATAGTTGTTAACAACTTTTTTACAAAATAATTTTTTTCTAATTTATGAAACATAAAAGTCAGATTTCATTTAAAAAAATATATATAATTTTTCTCAAACTTTGGTGGGCTTGAGGGACTGCTAAGCCTTCGCCGATCCTCCTTAAACTTTTTTTGGCGTTGTTTTTTATCAATACCCACCAAATTGTCGGGTGAGACCTAAATAAATCCAAATTTTGATTTTAACGGTCACCCTAATGACCACTGTTTAATTTATTGTAAATGATTTAATAAAAACAGAACAAATTTGGAGAGAATTTTTTCTAAAGTCTAATATTTCAATCACTTTTCCGAAACGCTTAAACCAAGACTCTTCTTAATGTCGTCTGAAAAAGTTTTGTATACATCACAGAGATGATTCTACGGTAAAGAAGTCTTTCCGATGAAAGATTTGAGTAATTATAGTTCAGGCCGTTTTACACTATCACACAAGTCTTAAATATTTTGATGAAAAATTATTGCTTGAAAATTTTTAAAAAACAATAACAGCGCTCATTGACATGGTTGTATTTTCCACAAAAAACTTAAGACTTGTGTACAAGTGTAAAGTACCCTTTAGATGATATGATTTGCGATAAATTTAACAGAACGGCGTATATTTTTCTAAAATTCGACGTTAGCACATGCTTGCTGGGTTTCTTAGCAAAGTGTTCCTGTATTTGTATGTGTTTGCTTGCGTAAGTATGTGTTTATTTATATACAAATACATTTGTATGAAATTTTTTAAGTATTAAAACACAAAAATGACGACATCCTTTTTGATATACTCATAAATTGCCAAAATTATTACTTGCAACGTCATAATGCCTACATAAATGTATGCACATGAGTAAGCGTATCCTTGTAAAATTTGTCGTAAATATAAAATTCATATACCAAAAGAAGTGTTTGCAAAATAAACGTAAAATGTTTTTAAGTATAGACCTCGGTATACGAAACTTTTATGTACAATTTTATGATTATTGTGATGAGAGTGTCGTAATCAGAATAGAGTTGCCAAATATTGGTTATTGAAATAAGCTCTTCTAATGTTGGGCTGTTCTCATCGTGGCAGTCTGTTATAAGGCTCAGGTTTTATGCAGACAAATGGCCATCAAGATCATGCGACTAAAGTCCTTTTTATTCCCATTTCCACATTTGCTGTTGGCAACCCTACCTCACTTTGTAAGGACGTGTCCTTTTTGTTGTGCATAAAAAACTTGCCACTCATATCGTTTTAATAATAACTTTTTCCAAACATCAAAAAACATAAAAAAAATATTGTTTACGACTTAAAGTGTATTTATGCCAATGAGTCTGTTTATCCCTGCTTTTGGTACCATGCAAGCAAATTTTTTATAATGAAATTTTGTTTTCTTTTCCCTTTTGAATAATCTTCTGCTCTTATGTATGAATATAGTTTTAAAAAATGTCTTTAAACTTTTATGTTGCCCTAGCAAACATTCCTTTTTGTATTTTTTGGCTGTCAAGTAGTAAATGCAAAATTATGATGCATGAAAATGCGTTACAATTTCTTGTTTATAGTCTGGAAAAACAGCTTGTTGTTAAACAACTGCTTCAAGGATATTTTAAAAATCAACCCTCCTTTTGTCACATTAATATCCGTAATAGCCTGAACAAAAGTACGTGCTAAACATCAATATAAAATGTGGTCAA
Source organism: Pollenia griseotomentosa (assembly GCA_963931875.1). Lineage (NCBI taxonomy): Eukaryota > Metazoa > Arthropoda > Insecta > Diptera > Polleniidae > Pollenia > Pollenia griseotomentosa. Next base: position 185,026,572 of record OZ007561.1, read on the forward strand.
TCAAGGTTGATTCTTCTTTTCTTTATTTATTTTTTTTTTTTGCATTATTGTCCATTGTTTGTAAATCAATTTTATTGCCAGCCTTTCAAACCTTAAAACATTTGCTAAGGATTGATTTTATTACGGTCCTAAGATGTTGGCTTGTTACTTGATTTATGATCACTCGTCGTTATTCATTACCAGAATATTGCAGTTTATTATTTCTTTGTTTTATTTGCTGCATTTTATTGTTGAAATTTTATTAGATGTCCCCTTCCGCGCCTTCCTGGCATGTCCTTGTATTTTTTTTTCTATTTTGTGACATATTGACAAATATAGTTCTATTGTCAAAATTGTTTCGTCCTTCTTTTCTTGTTTTTGTATTTGGGTGTTTGGTTTTTAATTATGTGTGAAGCACTTTGTAACGTGGTAAATTTTATATGTGCTGTCAGTCATAGTCATTGTCGTCGTCATCGTCGTCGTTGCGTTAGTGATTCAGGCATAACCTTTTTGTGTGAGTATTAAAATAAAGTGTGTGTGTGTGTTCGTTTGCTTGTAATTGTCCATTTATTATTTCGCCCTTGACGTTTTTCTATTTATCTTTCAAACTGCTACCAGATGCTTCATGTATGCACTGAAAAATAAAATTTTATAACTGCGTGAAAATCAACTGTTCATTTCAATTTATTTTAATGATCTCTATTCCTGTTGAAGGTAAAAACATCCGTTTCTCTATTTGTCTAGTCACGCGCCATTTGTGTGATTTTTTTTTTTTATTTTGCCATAAACTTAAATTTTAAAGATAATCCGATAATATTGACAGTAACTAATTGCAGTTTTGAAATAAACAATTAATTATGCAAAGCCAAATCTGAATTTGTGCTAAAATAGAATAGCTATTCATTTAACTAAAGACGGCAGATTAAAAATTTTTGTTGAAATTTTTTAATCTTTTTAGACGTTAGACTGAAATGATTAGATTTAGCTGGAAAAAAACTAAAGAAATATAGTTTTTATTAAGTCAACTCTCTCTCTTAAGGGTGCGATGCCCAGGTAGGTAAAAGTAAAAAGTGCTATAATTTGAGGTATCATCGGATATAATCCGAAGTTTTTGTAGCGGAAAATTTATGTGGTTTCAACAGGATGAAGCCACTTGCCACACAGCAAAAGAAACAATGGATCTTATGAAGGAAAAGTTCAAAAATCGCATTATTTCTAGTAGAGGAGAGGTGAAGTGGCCAACAAGATCGTGCAATTTGCACCTTAAGATTATTTTGTATGGGGTTTTTTAAAATCTAAAGTGTACAACAATAATCCTTCAACAGTTCAAGAGCTTAAAAACAACATTGACAACAGTTTATTGCAAAACGTGGTTGAAAATTTTGGAAAAAGATTGGGAGCCTGCCGAGCCAGTAGGGGGTTACTTGACCGACATAATTTTTAACCTGAACCTATTTTTAATAAGCTGAAATAAAAATATTTTCATTATCTCTAAAAAAAAACATGTTTTTATTAAATCTAAAATGATACCTCAATTGTAGGACCGCCCTTAAATAGGTTCTACACTTCTCTATTAATTTGAACCTCATATGTACAAGATTAGCGGCCTCACATGAGCATATAAAGGCGATCGTAGCTACTTTCTAATTTTTTATAACTTTTACCACCGCGAGTGGTGAAAAAGGTCACAACTGTATTGAATTTTGACCCACTTTAATTGTACATGACAAACAATTATACTTCTAAATTTTGTGATGATAACACTGCAGAACAAACATTTTTCGGACTGGAATTTGATTGCAAATTTTTACTAATTTAAGGTCTCTGATTTCAAATCTAGTCTCCAATTTTTCCTATCAGCTCTTTTTTTCGAGATATACTGTTATGTCCAAAATTAAGGAACTTTCACTACATATATTGGAATTACTAGAAAACGGTTGACGTTATTCCGGTAACAAAAAAAATCCGAAACTCGGCAACAGTTTCAGAGATATCGTTAAATTTTTTGAAGAAAAAAAGGAAAATTTTGAAAAAATTTTTTTTTTTAAATTCATTAAAAATAAAAATGCGACAGAAATCTAGAAACATTTACCTTAACATAATTTCGAATGAAATGAGGTTAATTTCATTGTAATCGGTGCACAACTTTTGATTTTATTCACAATTTACTGAGAAAACTGAATTGCGATTTCCATAACCCCATAAAAAGTCAACTCCCGAAATATTTTAATTCTTCGTCAAGGGTATTAAAGGCTGGCTTAAGTCAAATTTATTTTTTTCACTTGCTGTATTTCGAATCAGTTTCAATGACATTGTTATACAGGCCTGTTCTGACAATCACGTGATTTAAAATCACACCTTTTTTTGTTTCTCGGTGTACAACACAAAAACGGTACACCACAATATTACACGTGTGATTTTAAAAGGCACATGTGATTTGACTTGAATTAAAGTAGTTTTTGGAACAGTCCTGATACATGTAGTTTATCTCTGATTTATCGGTAGTTAAGGATATATTTCATGTTAAAACTGTCTCGACCTCTGGTTTCCCAATTGTTTTTTCATTGCTTTTATTTAACAGCAGACGTTTCCGACTGCCCAATTTATGATCCATTTGTTGTGGACGACAGGTCGTTTATACCATTTTGCACAATACTGCATTGCACAGAAAAAAATTTTCGCATTAAAACTATTCTCCAATTCATGCAGTTTAAATATATTTATACAAAAAACGAGACAAACTCCATGAAAACAGATGACCAATACCACACAGTAGAAGATTTTGGAAAAGAAAAAGGAAATAGTTCTATATTTTGAATACATTGGAAATTTGTAACTATAGGTGTATTTTGGAAGAGCCTAAACCAGCAGTAATTGAAATTATCGAACATTTTTCGTAAAACAATTTTATTAAACATTAAGTAGCCTTTAAAAAAGTATAAAGAATATATATATTTATGTATGTTAACTTAGGCCGCTTTACACTATCACACAAGTCATACGTATTTTGATGAAAATGCATCTCAGATCTAATTATTGTTTAAAAATTTTCAAATAAAAATCGCGTTTTCCATATAAAAAAAAAATTTTTTTTAATGTTTGTGTGTTTGCTCCTGTTCTATTTGTAGACATTTTTTCCTTCACTTGAGGTCTTTCACTTACCCAGGGAAAACTTTTTGATTTTAAGTAATAGATGGTAGTTAGTTCATATGTTACCTGGTAAGTAGTTGTCATTACAATTGTCATTATTCTGAAAACTTCAATAAGTACTTACTAGTAATGACCTCAGCAACTACTTTTTACTTCTATTATTTTCACTACACAACATTGTTTATTGCTTACTAATAACACTATGGAACATTTTTGGGATTATTGTCTGGGGGTGAGAAATTCCAAGTCAGGGTGATGGTACTAGGTCAGTATAGTAAAACCCTCAAAGGGTTTGGCGTTCGTATGTGTCAGTTTTTTTTTATGACATTTTAAATTTTTTCCTTATCTTGATGTTTTTTTGTTTAACATAACTCGAGAACCACTTGTCCGATTTTGCTAAAACAAACTGAAAAAAATTTAGAATTACAATTTCTTTAATCCGTTCATATAACGTTTTTCTTTATAATCAACAGTTTTGCCGGTAAAAATAAATTTGTGGAGAAAAAAAATTATTTTTTTGCCTAAAAATTAAAATTTATTTTAATAAATATTGCCTATTTTTAGGCAAAAAAATAATTTTTTTTCTCCACAAATTTATTTTTACCGGCAAAACTGTTGATTATAGAGAAAAACGTTATATGAAGGGATTAAAGAAATTGTAATTCTAAATTTTTTTGAGTTTGTTTTAGCAAAATCGGACAAGTGGTTCTCGAGTTATGTTAAACAAAAAAACATCAAGATAAGGAACAAATTTAAAATGTCATAAAAAAAAACTGACACATACGAACGCCATACCCTTCGAGGGTTTTACTATACTGACCTAGTACCATCACCCTGACTTGGAATTTCTCACCCCCAGATTGGCTGTTGTACTGTGTAATCAGCTCAATAACTACTTATTAGTTGTTGTTTGGGTACACGGGGGTTGAATATATGGTTGTAATAATTACAAAAGTGGGGGACTTACCGGTATTGGTACGGGTAGAGGAGACTTTCCTGTCGTCGAGCTGAGGAGTTGGTTGGTCCGGAAACAGGTGACCTGATCGTCGTCACTGGGTTGGTATCTTGTGTAGAGGTGGCAGCTGGTGGCTGAGATGAGTCCCAACGTCTTCTGAAACCCTTGTGTTCACGAAGGCACGGCAATGAAACACTAGTTACACACACGATCACGCACGTTTGTTCCCGATAGGGAATTCTTGAAAAAAATGATTTGGATTACAGCCAAACCGTAATGGAAAATCTGAATAAAACACTTTTTTTTTGTTGTGTATGTAGCACACGATTCCACGGAAAAATGGCTGTTTTATTTGATAATATTATATTTAAGTTACAGTCAAAGAAAAGGGCACTTTTTAATTTATTTTATTGTTAATCACAAGATATCCCGGGTAGAACTTTCGTCGCGCGCTTTCATTAAGAGACTGGACAAATTAAGAAAAATGGTAATATATCAAAACACAACGAGTCAACGTACTCGTTATGAAAAATGTAGGGTTTTCATGCCCTGCAAACAAATTGCAACAACCTAGGGTTTCCATGCCTAAACATCCCGCCCCCCTTGTTATATCCTAAGATAACAATGAGGGTAGGTTCTTCAGGAATGAAACCCTAACGCCGGACAAGCCCTTGAGTTTTAATAAAAAGTGCACAATGCTTCGTGTAAATAAATTTCAATAACAATAATAATGAGGTAAAAATATAAATTCAAGATTAGTACAAATAGTTTCATTTCAAAATGCATAAAGTATAAAAAATGGTATAAATGTTGTTTGTGGGTAAGTATGTTGCTTCTCAAACTCCGAACTTTCCTATTATGACCCAGCCTAGTACAGTGTCTTGTGCGATTGGAGAGCCAATGGATGCCAGTTGTATTCCGCTGCGTATGATGCGTGGGTAAATATCTGCTCCCAGGACGAAGTTGATGGAGTTGCTCTCAAAGAAATCTGGATCAGCCAGCCTAAGGTTACGATAAGCGTCTGCGACACTACGATCGAGATGTTTAGCTGGTAGCTTTTGGGGCAACTCGCTGGAGACTTTGGCTCTTACTGTAAATGTCCCGTGTTCTTCCTCAAACCGGGTCCGAAACGTCAATTGACACCACTTGTCCGCATTAAACCGTTCAAACGGCAGGTGGTACCGTTCAACAATAAAGGGTGCGATGGAACTTGTAGTTGCGCACGGATTAAGAAGGCCTCGTACCTTGCTCCACTCATTATCTAACCGAATTTGTAGTATTACTGTAGGGACCACGGTGGTGTCATCTGCTCGACTCAATTGCTCGTTTGCTCTGGTAATTTCAGGCTGATGAAGGAGAGTATGGTGTTGCCCATTGCAGTCATGACAGCGTTCACTGCTGCGACAGTTTTTAAGACAATGGGAGTGGGCTAGGCAATTTCGGCAGTACTGGTGACGCTTAACGATGTCCTTTCTGGTAGTGACGGTCATTCGCAAAAATTTACTGCACTTTCGCAGTGGATGGCTCTTACGGCATAGACGGCAGTCTGGGTTCTTTGAACGAGGTTGCACCCGTTTGTTCCGCTCTTCAATGGGAGAAACTTCGCGGCTGCGGTGGTGCATAGTTACTGTAATGAGGAAAAAGTAAGGGGGGAAAATTAATTGTCATGTCTTTGACGGGAGTGGCAGTAGCACAAGTTTTACAATCGGGCGGGTTATGATGCCGTTAGCAGTGCGGATGTCAGAAACTCTAACTCGGTTATCGGGGCCAGTAAAGATTTTCTCAATGCGACCGAGACGCCATTGAGTCGGGGGTAAGTTGTCTTGCCGGACAACTACAAGGTCGCCGATAACAAAGTCTCGATGAGGGTGTTTCCATTTATTTCGCTTGTGAAGTTCGGTTAGATATTCTTCTTTCCATCTACGTGCCAAGTGATGGTGAAGAATTTTTAGCTTTTGCCAACGATTCACATAGGTGAGGGAATGGCTGGACAAGTCAGGTTCGGGGGGAGATAATAGTGGGGTTCCGACGAGGAAATGACCTGGCGTCAGGGCGCATAAGTCGTTCGGGTCCTCATTCATGGGGCTTAAAGGTCTTGAATTTAAGCACGCCTCAATTCGTGCTAGCATTGTGCTGAATTCTTCATAGGTAAAACTTTGACTATGGCACAGTTTCTTAAAATGGGCCTTGAAACTTTTGACTCCTGCCTCCCAGAGACCACCCATATGGGGGGCGCCAGGGGGGATGAAGTGCCAGTCAACGGGAGTAAAACCATCCTGAGAGAGAAGACCTTTTTGTATTTTGGACAAGAATTGTTGTTGATCGCCATGGAGGACGTTAGCAGCGCCTACAAAGGCGGTGCCATTGTCGGAGTACATATCGTGGGGGGTGCCTCGTCGCGAAAAGAAGCGAGCAAAGGCGGCTAGAAAGGCTTGGGTGGATATATCGCCGGTAGCTTCGAGATGAATCGCTTTTGTTGAAAAGCATACGAAGACGAGCACGTATCCTTTAGTGACTCTACAGCCACGACCCGCATAAGATTTTATGTCAAAGGGTCCCGCGAAGTCGACGCCGGTGTGGCAAAAGGGGCGTGTTAAACTTGCACGTTCGGGGGGTAAAGCAGCCATGATCTGTTGACCAATTTGGCGTTTATGTCTCACGCATATTACGCATTGGGATAAAATAGTTTTTATTAACATTTTGAGTTTAGGGACGTAGTAACGTAATCTCGTCAAGCGATGTAAAAGCGCATTTTGACCATGTAGGGTGTGTTTGTGTAAATACGTGAGAAACAATCTGGTGAAGCGCGCATGGTAAGGCAGTAAAATGGGATAACGTTCGTCATAGCGCAAGGTAGGGGAGTCCGCTAAACGACCATTTATTCGCATGATTCCGTTGGAATCGAGAAAGGGGTTAAACGTTAAAAGCGAGCTCTTTCGGGATAATGGTTTTCTGTCAGATAACCGTGAGTACGCTTCGCTAAAGTGCGATTTTTGACAGACGACTATTAGACGGTTTTTTGCGGAAATTATTTCCTTGGCCGACAGCTCTTCTCGGTATACCATTCCCGCTGTCAATTTAGCTCTCGTGCGGTTATAAAAACGGAATATATAACTTAAAACTCTTAACGCTCGAGGTAGGTCTGAAAAGTTATCAAGAATATCGTCTTGCTTTATTAAAGTTGTATGTGCACGAATTGTTCTAATTTCTTCTTCCGTGTCAAACTCCTTGTCGCGAGCTGGCCAGTCTGAATGGGGACGTCTTAGCCAGGCAGGCCCACGCCACCACAACTCACTAGATGATAAGTCACGTACGGTAATGCCACGTGATGCTAAGTCAGCGGGGTTACTTTTCGATTCAACATGAGACCACGATTCCTTTCCTACCTTTTCGATTATAGACGAAACTCGATTTTCGACAAACGTTTTCCACTTATGAGCCGGTTTTCTCAACCACGCCAACACGATGGTGGAATCTGTCCACAAGAAAAGTTTATAGTCTTTGAAATTGAGCTGCGCTTGAATAGAATCGATCATATTCGCCAGTAATTCTGCTCCACATAATTCCTTACGTGGTAGCGAGACAAATTTAACGGGGGCAACTTTCGATTTTGCTGCCAAAAGGTGGCTAGTGACAAAACCCTCGTTTTCAGAGCGAATATAAATGGCGGCTGCGTACGCCTTTTCCGACGCGTCGCAGAAACCGTGCAGCTCGACTTTGTAGGAAGGATCGTAATCTATGAAAGATGGCACTGATTGGGACGAAGATTTGAACCCCCTTACTATGAACAAATGGCGTGAATTTCTCGATGACTACAGCAAAATTGAAGAAGTCAGAATCCCCCGGTTCATAGATTACGATCCTTCCTACAAAGTCGAGCTGCACGGTTTCTGCGACGCGTCGGAAAAGGCGTACGCAGCCGTCGATCATATTCGCCAGTAATTCTGCTCCACATAATTCCTTACGTGGTAGCGAGACAAATTTAACGGGGGCAACTTTCGATTTTGCTGCCAAAAGGTGGCTAGTGACAAAACCCTCGTTTTCAGAGCGAATATAAATGGCGGCTGCGTACGCCTTTTCCGACGCGTCGCAGAAACCGTGCAGCTCGACTTTGTAGGAAGGATCGTAATCTATGAACCGGGGGATTCTGACTTCTTCAATTTTGCTGTAGTCATCGAGAAATTCACGCCATTTGTTCATAGTAAGGGGGTTCAAATCTTCGTCCCAATCAGTGCCATCTTTCCATATTTGCTGCATAATTATTTTTGCCACGATAATCTTGGGAGATAGCCATCCAGCTGGGTCGAATAACTTGGCAATTTCAGAAAGCACACATCTTTTGGTAGTTAACTCACGATTCGGTTTAGCTTTGAGTTTGAAGTAAAATTGGTCGTTACCAGCATTCCACCTGAGCCCTAAAGTTTTCGTAATACTGGACTCAGACAGTTGAAGGAATTCTTCCCCCAGCAAATGTGTTGACGGCAGACCTCGCAGCAACATTTCGTGATTAGATGTCCATTTTCGTAGCGTAAAACCCGCTGTTTTGAGAACTTCTATTAGCTCATCGCGAAATTTTATTGCCGACGATATGGTATGGGCACCCGAAAGGACATCATCAACATACATGTGATTTCGCAAGATTTCGCATGCTTGAGGGGAAGTGGATTCGCTTTCTTTTGCGAGTTCTAGCAACGTTCTTATGGCTAGATAGGGCGCACAGTTTACACCGAAGGTGACTGTGTTCAACTCAAAGTCGTGGATTAACTCATTCGGAGTATCACGATGTAAAATTCTTTGAAAGGGGGTGTGCTTGGGGTGCACCAAGATTTGGCGGTACATTTTCTCAATGTCCGCGTTAAACACGTAGCGGAAAAATCTCCATCTTAAAAGCAAAATCATTAAATCTGACTGCAAAACTGGGCCAGGATGAAGTAGGTCATTAAGGCTTATGCCATTGGATGAGGGGCTGGAGGCATTAAATACCACGCGCAATTTTGTTGTGGTGCTGTCGGGTTTTAAGACAGCATGGTGGGGCAAATAATAAGTGCCGCAGTCACCATTTATGGGGGTTACTTCGGTCATTTGACCTAGAGTAGAATACTCTTTTATTACCTGATCATATTCAGTTTTCAGTTGGGGGTTTTTGACTAATCTCGCCTCGTTTCGTAGAAACTGGGAGAAAGCAATTTTTCGAGAGGGGCCAACATTTAATTTCTCGGGGTAATCTTTCCTAAAGGGGAGTGACACGACGTATCGACCTTCTTTATTTCGGAAAGTAGTGGATGTGTACAAGTTTTCGCAGTATGTGTCCTCCGGGGAGGACGTTTTCCTCCTCGGGATATCCTCTAGCTCCCAAAACCGCTGAAGTTGATTATTCAATTCTATGGAGCTAAAAAATGATAAAACTGCCTTTCCGCACGGGTGTGCGGGTACCTTTCCCGTAATAATCCACCCGAAAACTGTATTTTGGGCAAGCAAGGATCGCTGCGTGTCTCTTTGTAGACCGTCCAGAATAATTTTTGGGTAAACATCTGCCCCAAGTAGCAAATCTATTTCGCGACAACTGTGGCGATAAGTATCAGCCAATCGCAAATTGGAGAAATCGCTATCTTTTAATGCCGATGAGGGGTAGTAGGGAAGGTGACCGGTAAGCTTATTTATTATTAAGGCATCCGAAGAAACTTCAAACGATTTGTCAACCGGAGATCCGATTTTGACGTGGCAGCTTTGGGTGGAAGTTGCAGTGACGGAGTCACTTAACCCGTGGACTTGGGCTGCTGATGCACGAGTATAAAGACCAAGATGCCTTTGCAATTTTTTCGAAATAAATGTCGCCTCCGAGGCGGAGTCTATTAGCGCGCGAACCGTACACTTAAGGTCGTTATTATAAACGTCGACTAACGCTGTACCGAGTATGACAGACTGTGTGGTGGGTTCAAGTTGAGTTGAAAACGATTGCAGCGTTCTATTTGCTGCTTGGGACGAAGTAGAAGGGGTCACGTCTAAAGCGGGAAGGGGGTTGTTATTTTGATGAACGGGGATACTTTTAACATTATTGTTATTATTTGTTGTTTTCTTCCCGTCTACGCGATGAAGCAGCGAATGGTGTTTTCCCTTACATACCTTGCAGGTGTATTTACTTTGGCAATTCTTAGCCCCGTGGGATGTTCCCAGGCAGTTAGTGCACTTATTTTGCTTTTTCACCGTTGCGTATCTGTCCGCAACGGACATGGCCAGAAATACGGCGCAACATCGAAGCGGGTGAAATTCGGAGCACAGCGCACATTTACCCTTGTTGTCAGGGGCAATGTTGGTCTGATAGCTTTTCACTTTGGGCCCTTGGGATGAAGATTTTGAAGGTTTTGGGGCATGCGAGTTTGAAAATGTGGATCTAATATCCGCGACCGACTCTAAAGTTTGAAACCTTGATGATAAGAAGTCATCTAAGGCTTTCCACGTTGGCAAATCAGTGGTACGCGGCAAAGATTGTTCCCATAAGCTCAGTGTGGTCTCAGGTAGACACGTTGAGCAAATATATACAAAAATGACATCCCAATTGTCGACTTCAATATTTAACAAACGAAGATTGGTGATGCAGTCATTAATTGTGCGTTGTAATCGTCTGAGATCGGAGCCAGTTTCCTTTGATATGGGCTTTATGTTGAAAAGTGATTTAAGTTGTGCGTTCACTAATATTCGCTTATTTTCATAGCGATGAACTAAGTTTTGCCACGCCATATTAAAACCATCATTGGTCATGGGGCACGTTTTCAAGAGCTCTCGGGCTTCACCCTGAGTTTTCTTGACCAAATGGCACATTTTCTCCACGGGTGACAGACGCTTATTATTACGATAAAGGGCCGTGAACATATCACGGAAAGTTGGCCACGATTTATAGTCACCATGAAAGACTTCGGTGTCGCATGGGGGTAAGGAAATGTGTGGGGTCATATCGCGTGTGCTATCATTTGAGGGGGAGGCTATTTTCGCATTGGCTTGTAGAGCTTCACTAAGTTCATGGATCTTTGCAACTACAGCTTTGTGGCTGCCAAAAGTAGCGTAAAAACGTCCCCTTAAGGTTTCTAGATTGATCTCCTCTTTAAGATTTTCATAATCGTTCACCGCCTCTTCATAGCATGACTCAAAACTCGACCACAGACGATCGATTTGCTTTTCGTCAGCCTCAAGGCTGTATCGCGTGTGCGATTCTGCCTTTAGACCGTCAAAGTAGGTTTTAAATTCGACCACACGATCAGAATACCGTATGACATTTTTTACCGATGCCATTTTTTGTTAAGTGACTATACGATTTAAATTAAGAAATTTGTTTGAAAAAATTTAGGGAAATTTTCGATGGTGCCTCGTAGAAGCGACCCGTAAAAAAAAAGAACGCAATTAATAAAAAAAAAAAATTTAAGTAAATTTTCAAAGGGGCTTCGTAAAAGCCACAAATAAAATTATCGATGAAAGTACACAAAATTTCTAATGGTGCTTCGTAAAAGCGACCAGTAAATATTATTTGAAGAAGTTTGAAAGAAATTATCAAAGGTGCCTCGTAAAAGCGACCGATGAAAATATTTTAGAAAATTTGAATGAACTTTTCAGAGGTGCTTCGTAAAAGCGATCGCTGAAAATTATTTGGGAAAAAATGTAAATATATTTTAAGAAATTTTCAATGGTGCCTCGTGAAGGCGACCGAGGAAAAATAATTGCAAAAAATTTAAATAAATTATTAAAGGTGCTTCGTAAAAGCGACCTATAAAAAAAAAAAAATGGGTTGAGAAAATTTAAAGAAATTTTCAAAGGTGCTTCGTAAAAGCGACCGATAAGAAAATAAGTTGAGAAAATTTAAAGAAATTTTCAGAGGTGCTTCGTAAAAGCGACCAATGAAAATTATTGGGAAAAAATTTAAAGAAATTTTCAAAGGTGCTTCGTAAAAGCGACCGATGAAAATAAGTTGAAAACAAATTTAAAGAAATTGTTTGACGAAAAAAATTTAAAGAAATTTTCAAAGGTGCTTCGTAAAAGCGACCGATGAAAATTGTTGGCAAAAAAATTTAAAGAAACTTTAATGATTAATTTTCGAATAATATATTGTTAAAAGTTTAAATAAATTTTCAGAGGTGCTTCGTAAAAGCGACCAATGGAAAAAAACTGTTTGCAAAAGTTTAAAATTTTTAATAATTAATTTATAATTAATTTATTATTGAGAAAACAAATTTAGAGAAATTTTCAGAGGTGCTTCGTTAGAGCGACCTATGAAAATTGTTTGCATAAAAAATTTAGAAAATTTAAAAAATTAAATTTTCAAAGGCGCTTCGTAAAAGCGACCGATGAAAATAATGGATAAAATTTAAAGAACTTTTCAAAGGTGCTTCGTAAAAGCGACCGATGAAAAGTTAGGTGCTAAAAATTTAAAGAATTTTTAATTATTAATTTATAATAGGGGTATATAATTAATTCGCAGCAAAAGGGCTATCATGTGTCATGTGTCATGGGATTTATTACAATTTATTTATAAATTTTCATATATTCGTTCGATTTTATAATTGTAATAATTTATTTTAAGAGTAAATATTAACAGGTAATATAATAATAATTCTATTATATTTCCAATGCCTTTTCGCGCTGCCCTCGCAATCAGCTGTTAGTATATAATGTCTTATATACAATTCAATTTGGTTCAGTGACCTAGTTATTTTTATTTACTTATGTTACACCGTACATACATACATTTACTCGTCTGGTTCTTTGATTTTGGTTCTCTCATCAAATAAACCAACGAGTTGATCGACTGCGTAAGTTATGTGATGACATACATACAAAGGTAAGAGCAAAGAGGGAATTAGTGCAGTTGACGATTATCAAAAAAAAAACAAGAGATGCCGACTGATATTAACCTTGAATATCAGACAGCAAAATGCAATGCAATTTTGACTTTTTTTTGTTCTCTTATTTATGTCTTCTTTACTTTCTTTTTTTTTTGTGGTTTTTTTTTGTTCATCAACTTGAAGTGTTGATGCTTTTGGAGTTGACAATGTTGAATAGCTGCGGGGGGATGGTAATTGTTTGCAGATTTTGTTAGTTTGTTTGTTACGGTACAAACTGGTTTTGTAATTTTTTGCAAGTAGCCCGACTGTTGCTAATTTTGAGTAGGTATGTTTAATTATTTGTATGTATGTATGTATGTATGTGGTAATTTTGGTGGTGGTTTTTGCTTTATGAGAGTAAATGCAAAATTGTATGTAAGGATGGATGTAATTATTTCATAAAGCAAAGTTTTTATATATGATTTTGCGTTTATTCTTTTGGGCGACCGTTAGATTTTATCGTATGATGGTTTGGGAAAAAAGATGACACATGATAGGTATGTTGCCGGGGGGAAAAAATATATTTGAATTTTGTATTTTTGTATTTTAATGGGACCGTTAAAATACAAAAAATACAAAGTTAGCACGTTATGCCGCGAGGGGGGTTATTATGTATGTACGTATGTATACTTATGGAGGTGAGTATACACACATGGTTTTGCACAGGGTATTGCAGGGGGTAAAAAATATAATCAAAGGGGTTTTCCGGGTTATGGATGACCCGGATCCGGTTCGAAGGACCAAAATGTTTGGGTACACGGGGGTTGAATATACGGTTGTAATAATTACAAAAGTGGGGGACTTACCGGTATTGGTACGGGTAGAGGAGACTTTCCTGTCGTCGAGCTGAGGAGTTGGTTGGTCCGGAAACAGGTGACCTGATCGTCGTCACTGGGTTGGTATCTTGTGTAGAGGTGGCAGCTGGTGGCTGAGATGAGTCCCAACGTCTTCTGAAACCCTTGTGTTCACGAAGGCACGGCAATGAAACACTAGTTACACACACGATCACGCACGTTTGTTCCCGATAGGGAATTCTTGAAAAAAATGATTTGGATTACAGCCAAACCGTAATGGAAAATCTGAATAAAACACTTTTTTTTTGTTGTGTATGTAGCACACGATTCCACGGAAAAATGGCTGTTTTATTTGATAATATTATATTTAAGTTACAGTCAAAGAAAAGGGCACTTTTTAATTTATTTTATTGTTAATCACAAGATATCCCGGGTAGAACTTTCGTCGCGCGCTTTCATTAAGAGACTGGACAAATTAAGAAAAATGGTAATATATCAAAACACAACGAGTCAACGTACTCGTTATGAAAAATGTAGGGTTTTCATGCCCTGCAAACAAATTGCAACAACCTAGGGTTTCCATGCCTAAACAGTTGTGTTGTTTTCAGTACTGAATATTTACTTACTGGTAACGTACTCAATAACTACTTATTAGGTCTTTTAACTAGCTATTTTTTGGCTTCTGGTAAGTACTACAATTCAACTTTTTAGTAATTAAATAATAACTAGATATTTTTTGACTTTTACTAAGTGTATTGTAAGTACAGAATTCTGTGGACACATTGAACAAAAAAAAAAGTAGTTATTCGGCCGAAAGATAAGCAGTGTTTATTTTTCTCCAACATTACTTGCTAACTTACCAGGTAAGTAAAGTTTTTGCTGGGTTAATTGTGAATAAAACCGAAACGCGTTCATTGATGTTTTTTATTTTTATATCTCATTTTGTTTTTAGCTTATGTGACTTTACGACGTGAAGACATCCCATACGACTTCTTCGTTTTTTTAAATTTTTCAAAACAATAATACTTTTCATTTGTCCAGGGTTGCATTTTAACAAAAGTATGTTCATGTATGAAAGTGTGACTACAAACTGTAATGTAACATTCGATTTTTTGACAGTCGCAACAAAACTCATTAGATTTCTATCTCAAAAAGTATTATGGAATACGTTAGACTTGTGTGATAGTGAAAACTATTCTTTAGTGAAAAGTACAGTTATGAACTTTTAATTTTTAAAAAAATTCAAAGACAAGATTAGTACTTGAAACTTAAAAATGCAAATGAGAAAAACGGAGACTATAATTAAAATAAGCGACCTCAAATTAGTAAAAAATTGCTTCAAGGTTTCTGTTAACACAATAAAATTTCAATTTTGTTCCCTTGTGTTTTCAATGAGATTACTAGGAAATTATGCGGCAGTTAGACCTTTATTGACAATAGCTCAATACGGAAAATTGCTCTCATGTAAAAGTTAGTTAATACTTGCAAAACTTTTCCTCACTTTCATAAATCTGAGACAGAATCCTAAATGGACTACTTTTATTTTTAAATACAAATTAAACATTCACTTTAAATTAAAGAAAATTGGTCTAGCCGCACAGAAAATCACGTCTTGACAAAATTCTTAAAAGTTAACATTTTTTTCTGAGCATTTAAACTAAATGAACCAGTCATTGCGAAAACGGCATGTGTCCATAAAACTAAATGATTCATGATGAACAAAAATATGTTTTTTTTTTTATAAAAAAATTATATGGAGCTAAAAGAACTAAACATGGAAGATGATAAACAAAAGCATTTCTAATTTTCGTATTTTTATCTCAAATATCTAAATTCAAATTCATCCTAAAAAAGTAGTTTTACGGACTAATGCCCTCTTCGCAATGACTGGTTAAAATGTTTTAATCAATTAAAAATTAAAGTTATAATGTTTTAATTCATGACCTGAAATTTAATAAAAAAAAAATTTAAACTTTACGTTATTTTCACAGCAATTTAGCGGCCTAAACAAAAATTTCACTTTTTCCATTTTGTTACACTAAAATTTTTTAATATCTGTAATAAAATTCTACAAAGCTAAAACAACAATAACATTTATGTCCGTATATCAACACATGTGTTCACAGTCTTTAATTCAACGACCATTTGTTGTTTATTTCAAGACATTTGAAAAATGACACAAATTAAAATGAAACATTAACGTACCTTTGTTGCCAGTCATAGGAAACAAACCTCACAAAGAAACACGTAACCGGCAAATAAATAAAAACACAAAAAAGGGTTAAACTCTTATAATTTAAGGTAGCAGTTTTCTTTTGTCAAAAACTAAGAGTAACAAAAAAAAAAAACAAATAGTATATAATTTTCTTGACAACTTGTCATGCACCCGTAGCCACTATAAAAAAAGAAAGGAGTGCGTTACAAAAAATTGTGGTCTTAGAAAGAACTGTTTTTTTTTTTTATTTCAACATCTTTTAATATTTTGTTAAAAAAAAAGACAAATGTGATCTTATATTAGTTCAAAGACTTTTGTCCATACTTAGTTCCATGTTACCATCGCTGAAAGAAACTTATTTTTCAAACAAGTTGATTCATGTTTTCACAGATATCAAAACGTTTTTTTTTACCATTTACAAAAAAAAAAAAAAAAAAAAAATCAAAAATACAGATTAATGTATTAAAAAATAAAGGCTCTCGGGATTCTTTTTTTTTTATTTTTTGCTATATCTAAGCATTTAAACACTGATTTTGTCAAATATAAATAGAAAACAACGTGATATAATATGTATATCGTTAGCTAAAATGCAAAAAGGCGTAACTAAAAAAAATATAATTTTACAGGAGAAGCAAAAAACTTAATAAAATGAAAACTATAAACATATCAGAAAAACATGCATTGATGAGTCGTCCATTGAATTCTTCAAGAATTTTCAAGGAAAACCATTTCATTATAATTTGTGAGAAAAAAATGTATTATTACGTGGGTTTGTATTTATAAAATAAACATACTTGTAGTAACGTCCCTTTGTTTTTTGTTAATAAAAGCGTAATTTTTGATCGCAGAGGTATAACCTTCATAATCATAAGTCATAAACTAGATTTAAAATTTTTTGTCAGTTACGCCTTTTTGCATTTTAGCTAACGATATGCATTTTTAGTCCCTATTTTATATGGGGTCTTAGAAAAATAAACACACAGACAGACGAAACGGAAAGATTAATTGATATGGTTTCATCAACTTCTCTACTCAAAAGGACTCAGAATATATATACTTTATATAGTGTAAGATCAATTTACATATATTTCAGAAATTACAAACGAAATAACAAGCCAATATAGTATGCCAAGGCACATTCTTAAAGTACAGGTACCCACACTATAAGTGGGACACCTCATAAAAATACTAAGGGTACATTACTTAAGTTAATAATTTCCTGTAGGTCTGAATTAAATTGGGATAAATTAACCCTGGACGGTTACTGCTCGTCGAATCGACGAAGCTCATTTACTTTTTAAATAGTAGCCTAAGTGTAAGTTTTTGTGTCTTTTTTTTTGAATTTAAATATTACTTTTGTCAACAACTGCTACTGTTTGTAGATTATTTTAAAAGTTTTCCGTTTAGTTAAAATTAAACCAAAATATAGTCATTTTAGTAGGAAGATTATTTTTTAACTATTTAGGCACGTTGTTTAAAAATCAAATTACATAAGACGAATGAATTTCCGTTCACTTAAAATATTTATGGCCATTTTCTCAATGTATCGACAAACTGTCTGTTACTTAATGTCAACATAAATTTATTAGACCAATAAACTGTCCGTTAACGATTTGGGTTTCTCAATATACCGACAAAAAACATTGTTTTCAGTTGGCAGCACCTCTTAAAATACATGTAAAAGTTGGGAGTCGGCTGATTTAATTTATCTGTACGGCAAATAAAAGGAAAATAAATATCATAGTTTTTCTTGGGGTTCAAAAAATTAACTAACAAGGTTTCGTTTTAATGTGCTAAATTCCAATTTCATACCATTAATAAACTGAAATTTATTGTTGATGGGATGAGCTATTCCTATGCGCATTTCACTGGTTGCTTAGGCCAGATCGTCAGAAAACTTCATCCTAAGAGTAAATAATTTGCAGATGTGTGCTGGTTAGCTTTACGATAGTATAGAAGCCAATGACACATTGAGGAAACCAAATTTCTTTAATGTGCAGTTTTTCGTTGAAAAAAAAGATAATCGTGTAATGAGAAAACGGATATTAGCTTTTTTTTTGTTTTAAAAAAAAAAGAATAGTACGCTTAATTTTTTTTTTTTTTCGAAACAAGAGTTAAAACCAGAAATTTTTACTGTAATTAGTCAGTTATATTTTTACATTAGAAATAAACTGATTTTTAGTCTGATTTAAATGAAAAATAAGTTGCCCGGGTTTTAAATGAATTTTAATTTTTTTTATATTTCATTTTACGTTGATTTTACTTACATAATATTTTAAGTGTACTCACAATATGTTTTATAAATATCAAAACCCCAAAAACCGACGACAGTACCTGAAAAATCTTCTTTAATATTTAATCGAAGGACCAAAAGAGCGTAAAATTTGTCACCTCTGTCCTTTTCCCAAACTCAGAATGACGAGAAGTACATGTAATATATGCCAGAAAAGCATCTATTGTGAAGACAAAATTAAACTTTGTTTCTCATGCATAAAATATGGCTTATAACTTAATAGTTTTTCCTTTTTGATTATTTGACAGATTATCCTTAAAGGCTGAGTAAGAAAAAATTAATATAATGAATTTAAGACAGAAAAATAATTTTTATGTTTTATATTTTATTTTTTAATAAAACGCTTAACTAAAAAAGATTTTTGTTTATTTTATTAACTTTAAAAATCGTTTCGCTAGAATTTATTTTTTAAAAAGATCGACGATTCGACGAAGAGTAGCCTTAATGCACTAAAATGAAGAGTTACCTTCCGGGGTTAATTCAAATATTATTAAAGGAAAATTTACTTTAAGTTGCAACATAGAAACATAAGACTTTTTCTATGTGTCCCACTTACAGTGTGAGTAGCTGTATCTGCATGAGAGAGAGAGAGAGAGAGCAAGAGGTATTCATAATTCCATATTTCAAAAGATGTTTCTATTTCGTATGTATGAACCAAAAAATGTGCATCTTTGCGTTCAATTTTCTTTATTTTATATGGAGACAATTTTGCCAATTTCGAATTTTTGTATACAAAAAATTAAGAGATCGATATGAATGCCTTTTGTTGTATACCTTTTCCACATGTGATGAAGGCTATAAAAAATTCTGTTGAATTTTTTAAATTTTATCGCCTTACGAACAAATTATTAAGGTCTGTTATTGTTGCGAAGAAAGTTTCCTCTGCATAGTAGCGAAATTATTTTGTAAAATACATGTAAGGTAGTTGTTTTTGTACTCTCTTTAATTCAGCTATCCCCAATTTGTTTTATTTTTTTTTTTTATTTTATTTATTTTTAGCAGTGACAACAAGCCCTTTGGGCCAATTTCTGTCACAAAAATATTTTGGCAATACAATTCTATATAAAATTCAAAATATATTTATTTTTAAGTTATGCATACATACTAATAAACTTAAACTAACCCTCCCCACAAAGATACAAAGAATAAAAAATGTACATTTATAATAACAATATATACATGGTTTAAAATGTTAAAGCTTATGGTTGGTAATGTAATGTAGATAAGCGTATTTACTTAAAAGTTCTCTAATAAAATTTTTTCAAATTTTGCCACTGAGTTTGAAAATCGTCTTTCCCGAAATGGTATGATATGATTCCATAACCGTGTAACGCGTATTACAAATGATCTATTCTTTATAAGGGATGAATGAACAGGCATAATTAACGAATTTGTTCTAGATGAGTTGCTAAAAACGAACCTTTCCGCTAGATATTCAGGACTACCACTTTTAATGATTTTATAGAACATTAGCATAATCCTTTTCGATACAAAATCATTGAAATTACAACCTAATAACTTTTTAGTATATGAGGATACATGATCACGAAGCCTAAGTCCAAAAATAAACCTTACAACTCTATGGAAGCAAAGCCTCAGCTTATTAAGATTGCTTTGCGATGTTCCTGAGTAAAACTCAATGCCACCCAAAAATAAGGGCATACACAGAGCTAAAGCAACTTTCTTTCTTATTAAATATGGAAGAAAGTATCCTAATGAATACAATCTTCTTAATGTACCTACCACCCTGGAAAATATATAATTAATGTGCATATTAAAATCTAGTCTAGAATCCAAATAGAAGCCTAATGATTTACAGTGATCCACGTAATGAACATATGTCCCATCCAAAATAATTTTCGGTTTTCTGTAAGAGGTATGTGAAATAAACATTGCCTTTGTTTTTGAAGGATTAAGGTTTAAGCAATTCCTCTGAGACCATTCAAATATACTTGCCAGGTCCCTATTAATATTGTCTTCGAAACTCGCTTCATCATACCCTGCATTTATAGCTAAAAGCTGTATATCATCCGCATATACATAACATTCTGAAAACGTAATATTAGAAAATATGTCATTCGTGTACATCATAAATAAAAGTGGGCTGATAATAGAACCTTGGGGAACTCCTCTGTATGTATATAAAATGTCTGAAACATTCTTATTTCGTTCGACATATTGACTACGCTGATTTAAAAATGAATAAAGTAGTCTGCAAGCCGTTTTACTAAAATTGAATTGTTCATGTAGTTTCTTTATCATGATATTGTGGCCCAATGCGTCAAACGCCTTACTGAAGTCCAAAAACATAAGAATACACGATTGCTTATCATCTACATAATTTCTAATATTTTCCACTCCTTCAATTTTATTTTTGAAGTGTATTTGTTTTCTTTCTTCAATTTTTTTTTATTTTTTTAACAAATTGCATATAATAAATTGACAATTTTGTGGTAATCATTCAATTTCATTACAAAACGACATGAACAAATGCATACCCAAATATAAACACGTAAGAACATTTCAAGTTCTTAATACAAGAAAAAAAAAAACTTTTTTCGTCGATTTCAGCAATTTGAAAAAGGGTTAAAAACTAAAATTTGGGTAACAGTCTTACGATATTTTTAACTCAACCCTCATTTATATTGTCATTTAGAAGCAGAAAAAAAATTATTTATTGTAACAATAAATTAAATAAAAAAAATATTTCCTGTTATTTTTTTTCCTTAAATTTGTTTTTATGAGAATTTTTTTTTCTCTTTTATATTTATGAGTTTAGGAATTGTCAGGTCTTATGCTTGAGTAAATTTATCAAAAAAATCTTTTGAAAACAATAAAAGTGAATAAATAACTAGCCAACTACATATAAAAAAAATAACTTTGTTGCCATTGTAGTGGTAACACTATTATCCAATTTATACTGCGTGGCTGTGAATGCCACAATAATTGTGTTGCTGCAATAATTTTTATGTCGCTTACCGAAATAAAAACTATTCACACACTTTTTTTTTGAGGCAAAACCATTGAAATATGAGTGCCATAGAAAAAAACCCCTTTTTTTATTGGCAAGTTAAACCCTTTTTTATGGTTTTTTTCAAAACTTCTTTCATACAGTTCATTAGCTGTCATATAAAATTGTTGCAAATGTTTTAGAAATTATGTTATTATACACTTATGTATGTTGTGTGTTTCGATTTTATTTCACTTTTCTTTGTTTGCAAATCATGTTGAACTTTGACATGTGTTTTATGAAATTAGACAAAAAACAGAAAAATTAAATGACTCATAAAGCTTGCAACTTCATGCGAAGCTTAATAATGGAATGGAACTTTAGTTTTCTTACTTATGTAGCATATGAATTTGGAACTTAATGTCGTCAATAGCATGTCAAATAAATAATTTTTAAATACAGGGCTACCCGACAGAAACGGAGGGGTTATCCATTATTAGTATGCCATTTATCACAGGTGGAAAGGGTATGTATATAAGTATGTCATACCGCTTGTAATTTCAAAACAATTAAGCTTAAAGCCCTATATTCTGACTCCCTTTAATTAGTGATGGTGATTAAACGATGTCCGTTTGCTTTTATGTATATTGAAATGCGTTTTTCGAAATCACATATGTATATGATGTGGACCAGGTTGTCATATATTTATATCATATATAGTTAGTCCAAATACTTTGCTATTGAAACTCAGCAATATCAGCAAAAAAAGTATAAACAAAAGAGAAAACAAAAAATAACTGTTATTTTCGGTGATGGATATGAAAAAACCACAACAACAACAAGGATATTATGGAAAAATTAAAGGCAGTCGTGGTTTCTTGCTTTTATCTAACATAAATCTGTCACAAAAGTGTAACAACCTAGCCCCCATCATATCTGAGTTCTTCGGAAAACCCATTTCAACGGTCAGATGGACAGACGGATTAGCTTAGGGAATTAAAAAAAAAGCAAAAAAGTTCTTTAAAAAACACGCTGATAAATCATTTTTATCAAATAATTAAAGATACATTTCGTTAATAATACAAAATTTTAAAAACGTAAACAAAAGTGTTTTTAAATGAAAATTCGTTTGATTAAGACATTTTTTACACTTTTTAAATTTGACTTTAAAGGGTCTAAGATCAATATTGTAGAAATTACAAACGTAATGACCAGGGAACCAGAAATATGAACGTATGCCCTCAAAACTGTTAAAATATGCCCAAAAAAATTCAAAAATTGCCAATTTGAAAACAAAACGAGCCATAACCGCAAAAAAGCTTGAGCGACATAAACAAAATTTTACTGGAGAAAGTTTTTTTATTTTATTTCATAAAAATTTTGTATGAAGTTTGTCCTTGAGATAAAATTGTTTTTGCTGTAAGATCGTAACGGTAAGTTATCTGACCATGACATTTAAGAAGTTATGGAAGTGTTGCCAGTAAAGCTATTTATTAAAAAAAAAAAAAAACCAAAATTATGTCGCTTAAGCTTTTTTGCGGTAAGTTCTCAAAAATGTTCATCAATTTAATATAATAGCAGTTCAATTTATAAAAACAATCCTTCAATTCTAATCGGTGAAGCCCAAACAATAAAGTATTTACAGGCGAATTTTTGAGATTTTTCCCTATTTGGAAACGCTGGCACACGCAGAAAAAAGGAATGGTTGGGAATGGTTACGACAACAACACTATATTTATTGTAACAATATATTGTCGTCGTACACATATCGAATTTGTCGCTTACAATAAAATTGTTCTTGGTATAAAATCCTAACAGTACCTTATGTGACCTTGAAATTTAAGGAGTTGATGCAAGTGTTGCTAATAAAGTCATTTATTAAAAAAAAAACAAAAATTGAATATCATGTCGGTTACGTCATTTTCGCGGTAAAGGCTCGATATAATTGTTATTTTTATCTAATATTATCAATATTATAGTTACTGTAAACATTTAAATGTTAATCACAATTATAAATTTGAGTATTGTTGACTAAAAACATTTATTTTTCTAACAACTAAATAATGATAGATTTGAAAACATATTTAGTTTCTTACAACTATGACATGATAACTTTCATAGTATGCTTAAGAAGCAAACAAAATATGTTTACTCTAATAATATTATGTTAGCGCCATTTGTAAAATAATTTTGAATCAGTTGTGTCGTTTGTTTCAAAAAACGAATTATTTGTTAGTGAGTTGTTGAACCACAATTAAAGAAACAAAATACCCATTAAAAAAACCAAGTCAAATTAAAAAAAATCAATGGACAAAAAAAAAAAAAAAATGAAAAGTGCCACATAAAAAAATCGATGCCAGAAAATGTTTATTTATTTTTTATTGTTGTGTTAGCACCACTGTATCATAATATGATTACTTCTAAATTTATTATGATTAACATGACAATAATACGATAACTTCTTAACTTATAATGATTAACATGATAGTAATATAGTAATATGATATGATTCTTAGCTTATTTTGATTAACATGATAATAATAGGATTAAGGGAAATATATTATGATGTAATATTACGAATATAGTTGGTCATAATATGATTCAATAACAATCGTAATATGGTGACTACAATCTCGAATCTTATCATAATATGAATATGTTTACCACAACCATGTCTTTTCTTTGCGTGCAGTAGTCGGACCAAAAACACAAGTTATTTTAAGAGGTTAAAATTAATATAAGAATTATTTGTACCGAATATTATCTAGATATTAGTATCTATATGAGAAATTTGTCCTAAAGACATTTTAGGGACGGTCGCTAAATGAAGATGGCGAAATTGAAGCAACACGTTGGGTATACAGATAGATATTTTAAACAGAAAAGCCAACATTTTCCAAAGCAAAATTTTTTTATGCGCTATAAACAAAAAAAATCCTGCAAAAAGGCTCTTTTAACCAAATTATGCAAAAAAAAAAAAATGCTGCAACAAGTAAAATATTTACTAACAAATCGATGCCAAAATTCATAAAAACCTCTAAAACGGATAAATATATTGTTTCTGCCTTCATTGGTCGCTCAAGAAAAACATGCAGCTGCATATATATGGTTACCCTGCTAATGACAAGCTTATATGTACCATTTTACCTTCGGTGAAGTGCAAAAAAGAGCCGTAACTTCTTTGAATAAGCGACGGATAATCGGATTTGTCAAAATTAAGGTAAATATATCTCAGAGAGCGAATAAGTTATCACAAAGGTAAAACATTTATTTTAAAGCTAATTGGTAGGACTTTTAGATTATATATCAGGTATTATAAGTAAAGATTAATTCGCGCAGTTAACGTCTCGAATATGGCGAAAAACAGGTGTTTTTTAAACTTTAAGCGAAAATACCGCGAAAACCTGATGTGAAGGAGACACTCTAAATACAAATGGGTTAAACATTTGTTGGCTTGTGCTTTCAGCCCGTTATAGTTATAAAAACCAATGTCTCTGACTGGAATCGAGTCTGCAAACTTGCTTACTGATAGACTAGTAGCCTACAGGGGCAGTTGGCCAACATTAAAATATTTTTTAATTCAGAACTTCTTGTGCCATCTATTAGAATTTTTTATTTTTGGTGACACCAACTGTTACAAATTTAAATTTCTGCTATGACTACAAATATATATTTCTAAGAATATATGAAGGTAGCAGAAGCTGCAAGTTCTTTACATTGTTTACTATTTTTGCATTGTTACTGCTAACTGTGGTCAAGTTTATAAAACGCTGTTTTCATATAAATTTTAATACAAACGATCTAATTTGTCTCTCCACAGGTCGCTAATGACGACTTAATTATACAAAAATGTGTTAAAAAAACATTAGAAAAAAACCCTAAGACTTTACCTTACATTCTCCCTTCTCTCAAATTTACTAAAAATATTGTAGAAAATACTCAAGGGCTAAAAAAAACACACACACACACGTTTCCGATTTTTTCAACAAACCGGAAACATTACTTTTTCATAATTCTAAATTATGATCTTCTCATAAATAAAATCATTAAAAGAAAATATGAAAGCATTTTTTACCCATTTAACACGCTTGCTAACAATTAATTATAATTCATTTCCAGCCATGAAAGAGCACAGAGCATGAAGTAAAACTTATTTACTTAAGAAACACAAAAACTAATGCCAACCGAATTTACAGCTTAAATATTCCACAGTAAATTAATAAGCGTAACAGCAACAAATCTTTATATTAGATAACCAAATATTTCAAAAAGGAAAATTGGGTGAAAACCCCTAAAACTGATACAAATTCCCACATATGTTTTCACTTAAGAAAAAAATTTAAATTTTTTCTTAAAAAAATAAAAAAAAAATAATAAATAATTGCTTAACAAAACCAAAAACTCACCACCATTTTTTGCTAAATTTACTGACCATTAATTAACATTTTATATATTTGAATATTTATTTAGGCAACCAACAGAAAAACAACTCACAAGGATCAGTATTAAATAAGGAAAAAAGGACAAGAGGCTCATAAATTTTACATAATGAGAGCTAGTTTTGGTTTACAAATTTCACAGATTTTCACACAAAAACAAAACTTAAATAAAAATACCCAGAAATTCTTTATGTTCATTTGCATATATGTATGAGAAAAAATGTTAATAAGGTCCAGTTTTAGTCCTTCTTGGTTGTTGTTGTTTTTTTTAAGGATGTCGATGTTTAGAAAACAGGCAACGGGAAAAAGAAAACTTATGTGAGATTAAATTTACATATTGAAGATTATTCATTATCCAGTTATTTATTTGTTTAAGAAAATTTTTATGAAAATAAAGGATTTTTATGTTAATTTTTTTATTTTTTTTGGAATAAAGCTAAACTTTTTTTATTGCACCAGACAGTATATCTGATATAAACAGTTCAAGTAAGTAGTTCAAACATGTTTTTCGCATTCGAAATGATCTTGAAGTAACGGAAAACGTTATTTCTAATTTAAAGAAAGAAGTCCACGAAATTAGACAGATACTTTTAAAAGTTAAGTCTCGTGCATAAAAACTTTGATCTAACGCAATTAAGGACCGATATTTTTGCATTTAAATAGTTACATATTTCAGACTTCTCGTAGTATAACTACAGTGCAAGATCCCGCAGGCGGACAACGACTGTCGCGTAATGGAAGATCTTCGTCTACAGGATAGTTAAATTTAACTTAGAAATCCATGAGGTTAAGAAAATTGTCCGCCTACTGTAGCTGTCCGGTATAACAACCTAGTTTTAATTATATCTGAGGTCTTCAAAAAGTCAATTTCATCATACAAATGGACAGAAGAACATTAATTAATCAACTGACAAACTTATATATAATGCCATTGTTTAACATAAGCACCTGCCCTACGGCCTAATCTAATGTTGGTCTTGCGGTTGAATACAGTGCGGTCAATATACTCCCTTTGACTCTCTTGCCAAAAAGCCGTGAAAGGAAGATTGAGAGTACCAATCGAAAGACGTGCACTCAGACCCGATTTTGCACTTTGGTAAAGTTGTTTTTTGCATAACACTATTTGATTGCAACGCAACTCCACATCGAGTAACTTGCTCTACCCGCGAAAGGGGTTCCCACAAAAAGTAAAGTTTCTTGCTTAAAATTATAGAGAATCCTGATTTTGTACTTCTATGTCAGCCATATATAGACCGATTTTTTTCATTTCCCGTGGGACAAAACAAAGTCTTCGGTCAGATTTGTAGACAAAACTACTACTAAGTTGAATATAATAATTATTTTGACCAAATAATCTAATTAGTTACTTCCCAGGAAAAACTTTTTGATTTTTAGTAATAGGTGGTAGTTATTTCATACGTTACCTGGTAAGTAGTTGTCATTACAATTGTCATTATTTTGAAGACTTTAATAAGTACTTACTAGTAATGACCACAACAACTACTTATTACTTCTAGTTTTTTCACTACTGAATATTTGCTTACTAATAATCAGCTCAATAACTACTTATTAGTTGTGTTGTTTTCAGTACTGAATATTTACTTACTGGTAACGCACTCAATAATTACTTATTAGGTCTATTAACTAGTGATTTTTTGGCTTCTGGTAAGTATATTGTAAGTACTTACAATCCAACTTACTAGTAGTTAAATAATAACTAGATATTTTTTGACTTCTAGTAAGTGTATTGTAAGTACTGAATTCTGTGGACACCTCGAACAAAAATAAGTAGTTATTCAGCCGAAAAATAAGTAGTGTTTATTTTCTCCAACATTATTTGCTAACTTACTTGGTAAGTAAAGTTTTTGCTGGGTTATATTAATTAATTTAATTTTTATTTAATAGATATAGTTAAAAATATATACCCTGGAAAATATTTTAATAACCCAACCCGAATAGTTTGAAAAATATCAAACAAAACGTACCAGAATCTAATATTTTATTTTACAGTCACAAAATATTATGAAAACAAAAATATACATATTTTCAAATTACTGTGACAAAATTATAAACATGTTCAACGAAAACACACACACAAAAAAAAGAAATTAAATTTGATGAACAGGAACACTTAAAATAAACGGTCTATAAAACAAATTACTTAAGTGAACCGTAAGATCAAAGACACTGTACGCGCTTTATTTAATGAAACATCTCCAACATTTTCCACCAAGTACGGGCAAACTAAATGAGCGTATCAGGAAAACCCATAAAAATGTTTATACACTAAGATGAACTCATCATTATAATGGCGGTAAGTGGTGGTAGTGATTTTTAAAATGAATTTCGTAACGTAGAAATGGTACTAACTTGTTGTTGGTGATGATGGCAAGTGAGACGAGTCTTAATATGACACGCTTTTGATTATAAAATAAAAACCATCTAAAAAGACCGCATAAGCTTTGTTTTTTCTAGTTCTTGGTCTCTGTTGTTAAATGAAACCAAGCAGACAATTAAAATCTTGAAGATGGGGATGAGAGCAAAATGGCTATGATGTTATATGACAGGCGAAGGTAAAGGTTTCTCTTCTTTTTTTTCTTTATTTAACGTATTTTGTGGAAATTTTCTTTCGGCACAGGGAATAAGATGAAGAAAAAGTTTTTGACATTTCTAAGTGCTTAAAATATTGAAGTCTATACAATGTCTTAAGTAGTGACACATAATATTACTTAAACATGTCTAAATGATTTCATTTTCAATTTAAGTATAAACTAAATTAAGTCTTTGTACTGGTTGTAGTTTTGAACACCTCTTGCTTACCTCGCTGACAATAGCGATGATGATTATAATGTTGGTCGATGACGAGGGTTCCTGCACTGAAAGAATCATGCTTCACAGATCTAGTATATCAATTTGATTAAATTTGTTTCTCTTTGCCAACAAGAAATTCCATTACGGATATGAAATTTTACAAATATAATGAAGCAATTTCATAAACACTACAAAATTGAGTTTCGTTAAAAAGTTTTCATTGGATTAATGAAATCATTAATATCTGTTTTAAAAGAAGAATCCAACTTATTGTTAATTATTATTTTAATACATTTTTTAAAACTAAAATGAACTATTATTTAAAATATACAAAAATTTTATATTTAATCCAAAAAAATTTTGAAACTTCATATTTTCAATGAAAAATGTCACTTAGTGACAAAAAAATAAAGTTAAAGTTAACAAAATAAAGTTAAATAACTACAAAAAACTTTTAACTAGAAAATATTTTCTTTCTAAAACTGTTGCAACAATGTATTTTAATTTAATTTTTGTCAATAGAACCAAAAATTTGTGAAAAACATTGAAATTTCATGTTTCATAATATCAATGAAAAAAATCATTAGGATAACGAAATAGAGATTTTAGCTCAATTTTAGTAACAGCTTTAAAACAGCGAAAAAGAAAAGACAAGCTAAAAATTCTTACATTCTTTTTCCTTTAAGCTGTTCAAATTTGTGAAAAATGTTGAGCAACATTGATTATTTGACACGAACATTTTGACATTGTTTTGCGTATGTGAAAAAACCCCACATGTATTTTACTAAAACTTGTTTCTTTAATAAAAAATTTAATAAAATAGAAAGTAAATATGCATAAAAACTGTAACCGATTTTGTTGTTGAAATTTTTACATTCTTATTTAAAAATTAGCTTTTGCTTAAAATTCGACGTGAAATAAGTGCAGCTTAGATTATTCCGCAGTTTTAAAAAAATGTTGCCAGAAACATATGGGAACTTTTTCACAAAATGAACCGAGTACAACTCTATCAACATTATTTCATAGATATTCCGCACAAGTTTTTTTCATATGAGTTTTGACAGCATTTCACGTGAAATGTTGACCAGAGTACCAGGCTTAACACAAAATCTAGGTAGAAGTGCAAACCAGTAGAATGGAAAGGATGCCGATGAATGTTGTCGTCGCGGGCTTGAAATTGAGTAAAATGCAATTTACTTAAGGGAAGTTAGCTTATGGAATTAGAACATAACATGCTGTAACAGGAATATAAAAACAAAATACATTTAATAAATCTTGATGTTTTGTAATAAGGATAAAAAAACCGAAATACAATTCACAACAGATCAAAACGCACATTGAAAAAATAGCTGAAATAAAGAACCATAATAGTCATTTAACTTATAAAAGCCTGTCATAAAGATGAAAATATGTAATTAAATAAATTAAAAATTTCATTGTAGTACAATAACTTGTTCACTAAAATAATGAAAAAAATATTTGAACGTCTGACTCTTCATCATTATGCTATTGAAATTTTTCATTGATTTCATTGAGAAAAATTTGCTTAATAAAATTGTTTGTATTGAGTTAATGCAAAACTTCCTTCGAGTTTATGAAACATTTCATTTACTTGGGCCTAATGAAACATTCTTCATTAATCCAATGAAGCGTTACATAAGTTGAATTTTAATGGACTTTTTCATTCGATAACTGTCAAAATTCATTAGATCTGTGAAGAAAATTCTTTCAGTGTGTGGCACATGAGTTAACACAATATATGTTTTACAAGTTAGTTGTTTGCAATAGCGCCCACTTTGTGCCGTTCTCAGGTCGTTTTCTAGTTTTTGTCTCTCATTTTTACGGAAATTGAGTTGTGTTCTGACTTTTCTTTATACAATGTTGATTTGGTTTTATTTCAACATTTTCATTTCAAATTTTTTCTGCAAAAGATTTTTTACTCTCTGTCATGACAGTTGATGAGAAGAAGTGCGAGGGATGTTTAAAAAATGTTAATTTGTAAAGCATAGAAATTAAAAAAAAAACATTTAAAAGTATACAAATATACCAGTAAAAAGTATAAAAGTTTAAAGTATAAATCTTAAAAAGCATAAAATTATAATAGTCTTGAAATAAAAAATATAACGGTCAAAAAGTTTTAAAGTATAAAAGTAAAACAATACAAAAGTATAAAGGAATTAAACTATAAAATTATAATATTATTAAATTATACAATTCTGAAAGTCAAAAATTATAAAAGCATAAGAAATTAAAGAAATCAGTAAAAAATTTAAAATGCAAAAAGTTTAAAAGTATTACAGCCATATTCATAAAAAGTTCTTATTTTAAGCTAATAGTATGTAATAAATTTTAAACGCTTTTTGTCTTACAAACCTCTTATAAAAATTTGTATTCATGAACGTACATTAACAGCTTTTTCACTATTAACTGTTTGTAGCGATTTTGTGTTTTTATTGTTAGTGATGCATGAAACTTCAATTCGCTTCATATGATATTCTATATTTAAATTTTTTAATTGTAGACCTTAAAAATTATTCTTATTAAATAAAACTATATATTATTTTAGTTTCTGAACAAAACGTTGGCGAAAGGTATCATAAAAACTTTTGTTTGAACCTTTTTTAAATATACTATAAAAAAGTATTCGAATAAAAACTTTGTTTACTATTTATTAACATCACTATTATTATGATTTGTTTATTTAATATTTTTTTAATATTTTTTTAATATTTTTGAACAATAACTTGTTGGTTTAAACAAAAAAAAAAAAAAAAAAAAAAAAAAACAACTAGTTGCAATAATTTATTAAATAATTAAAGAGAATATCTGCATTTGCCCCTGAACATATTCATTCATATAATTTTTTTTTTTAAATAATTATCAATATAACTTTAAATTGGTTGTCTTAAATAAACACAATAACTAAAGTGTATTTGACATGTCCATATATTAGTAAATAAAATATTTTTGAAATTATTTTTCAACATATTTCACAAAAATAATATCATAAAAAGCAAACACTTATCAAAATGTAATTTTATTTTTGGTTTAAAGAAGGTTAAATCCCACAATAAATTTTCTTAATGAATGGTTTATTAAAGTTTCAATAGACTATTTTTCGTTTATGAATACAACTTTAGCAATTTTTGCTTAAAAACTTTTAATTAACCATAAATAAGTTTTTATGAATACGGAGTATAAAAGCACAAAGGTATAAAGTCGTAAAAGTATTAAATTAAAAAAGTATATATATATTTAGACAATTCATAAAGAACTCTATTGTGTCATATTAGTTGTATTTGCTTTATTTTATGAATGTGACATTCATTTAATTAAAGCAAATACCACCATTATGACACAATGGAACACTTTGTGAATTGCCTAATTAAAGTATAAAGTATAAAGTAAAAAATAGTTAGAGAATGAGAAATTGAAGAAATAAGTAGAATAGAATAACAGAGTATTAAGGAACATATGGATACAAGTAAAAATTATGAAAAGTATAAAAGAATAAAAGTAGATTGAAATTACACTTAACGATTTTATATACCACATATTCCTTCCATAATTCTTTAATTTATATAAGACCTTTTTTCAAGTGTATTCACATACAAACGTACTTTTTATACCCTCCTTCATTCCCATTCACTACTATTGAATGAGAGTATACTAAGTTTGTCATTCCGTGTGAAAATTTTTTAATCTTTATTTACGACGCCATCAAGTGTTTTTATTCTGGGCCCTTGAGTAATTTAAAGTCTATGCAGCTCTTTGGGCAGCAGTTTGGGATTGAAACCCAGCAAAATCGGTTCAGTTGAATAATAATTATGAATCAAAATGTCGAGAAATCACCCTAAAAATTGATAACTTTGTTACAAAAACTAACATAACTAGTGGCGAAATGCGCATATTGATATACGATTTTGCACAAATTCGTTTTATATGACTAGATATCATATAATTTCATGAAGATCGGTTCATAATTTACCATAGATTCCATATAAAGCCCTCTATCGGAAAATATTTAAGTGCGCCTAGGATCGTAACGGATAATGCTATTGTAAAAAATTTTGTTCCGATGCAGTTTATATGACTAGAAATAACACGATCTTTACACAGATTTCCTTAAGATCGGCCCATAATTTACCATATGCCCCATTAGACGTCACTCTCGTCACAGAAATCACTTCGTCAAATTTCGTAAAGATGGGTCCATATTTTACCAAAGGTCCCATATAAAGCCAACTCCTAAAAAAGTTCTAGCTGTCGTTGGAGGGTATCAAAGATTCAGCACAGCCAAATATAGCACTCTAACTTGTTCTATTCAAAGTTTTTATTAAAACCCGCCTGATTTGTCAGCTGGAGAGGCAGATCTCTATCAACAATACAAACTGTTAAAAATAGACAAGAATTACATGTAAAAAAAGACCGGAAAGTATTTAACAAGAAGCCAAAGAAGCAATTCAAATACCGCCATCATCATTTTTGAAATTATTCTTTAACACACACACACTCACACACACATAAAATAAATATTCTCCATTCACCAGAAAACACTTGATGTCGACGACAGGTTTAATATATTCATGATTCTGTCGTAGTGGTTTATGTTAATGGATATGCATTTAATTGGTGAGGAGGATCTTTACAAACACACAAATAGAAAATCCAATACTTATTTGTGTGTGTTTAGTGTGTGCTTGTAAACACATACTGCTTCATACTTAAGTGGTAGTATTTGTTGTTTAGTAAAAATCATTTCATTTGTTAAGAAATTTTTTTGAGTGTTTTGGGGGAATTTTTTCTTTCTTTTCATTTGAATTTTTTTGCTTACATTTTCATTATTTTGTAAATGTTTTTTGTTGAAAGGGAGCCACAAAATAGTGGTGAAAAGTTTGGCGTTTAAAGGGTGAGCAGCAGCATATTAAGGACTTTTTAAGTATTTTGCTCAAGCATGTTTATAAAAATAATTTAATTATGTTTATAAATTGAATGTTTAATTAGCGGAAAATGGATTTTTTTTTATAATTTTCCCTTATTTTCAAGCAATTAAAAATATTTAATAGAGTTTAAGGAGTTTGATTGCAGGTGTATTAATTTGGATAAATAATTGACTGCTAATTTGAAAATGTGATTGGGATAAAATGGATAATTAGAATAAAATATATAAATATTTTTCAATAGATTTCATTGACTTCGTAAATTCTAAGCTGTTAACTACGATTTCGTTGAGCGGATCTATGGATAAGAAAATCGAAAAAGATAAACAAGTTAGGACGGACTTACCGTGTAGTCATCGATGATATGTTATAAAGATTTAAATGCCAACAGGAGTTGTTTATTTATGCCTCACATTTTGGCACACATATAAAGAATAAGTAGTCCCAAACCGGCTGAATGCAGATATAAAATCGCGGGACAGTATTTCGTTGTTGAACAAGAAAATTAATGAACAGTATATCTTATGCCTGCTCGTCGTCGTCGTTGATTACGGGCTGCTACTAAACTGGGCATAGGCTATCTATAAGTTGTCTTTCTCTCTGTCGATGTGGGGGTATTTCTTTGAGCTCTCCGATGTCCTAGATTTCTGTCTACCTTTGGATTGTAAACATTTTCCCCAAGTGGTTTACGAAGGGTATGACCGATTTAATCATGACAATAAGGAACAGTAATGGGGATAGAAGCTCCGTTCCCATCGTTCCGTTCTTTTGTTTCCAAATGATCTTTATAAAAACTTTCATCAGTAGCATCCCGTTACTTAGGGAATTTTGCAATAATTCCCTGGAAACAGTCAGCAAGAAACTCTTCAGTGCTTCATATTTAGATAAACAATACCTGGAGTACATAAGCAAATAAAGCTGGGTCCGCCTTAATTACTTCTGCAGTAATATCATCATTAATACAATCATGATTGCAGTCTAGGGAGAGCTGGTCAGGTCAGGGAAGATTGTATAATGGATTTGCTATTTTCACTAATGGCTCAAAGGTGAGGGGCAAGGGTGCGGGGGTCTACATTGAGGATCGAGACATCAGAAGGTCATAAAGACTACCTGACGAATGCAGTGTGTTTTAGGCGGAGGTTGTGGTGATTTTTAGGGCCGAGGAATTAATAATGCGGCTCTTAAGGCCTTGATGGGCTGTTATGTGAACTACAGGCTAATTGATGATTGCAGGAGGACTCTAGGAGAAATCTAAGAGAATTATGCGGTGAGGCTGTGCTGGGTACCGGGTCACTGCAACATCACCGGCAGCGAGATAGCTGATGAGCTAGAGAGACTGGGCTCGGAAATGGAGGACCCTGACAGTTTGCAGGTGGTCAGGCCTCCAATAGGCTTCTACTTTGGAAGAATTAGGGAATGGGTTCTAATCGGGATTGATGGGGCCGAATGGACTGCCGGGTATAGCGAACGCTGTGGCCTTCCTTAGCAGGTCAAATTCGGATGCTCTGCTGGGCAAGAGTAGGGTCTGCATCAGGACCATGATAGGTACTATCACGGGCCACTGTATGATAGGCAGGATGACGGTGAGAATGGGATCTGACTTGTCGGATATATGTAGGTTGTGTGAGGACCCAGAGGAGCTGGAGACAGTTGAGCACTTTCAGTGCCACTGTCTCAGGCTACAGAACAACAGGCTGAGATGGCTAGGTAGCAGATGTCTCGAGCTACGGGCTTTAGCATCTGACGGCATTTGTAATAGGCATGACATGGTTGCGCGGCAGGAGACTAGGCAGTTTGTTCGGTAGGGTTGTTTTTTTTTTTTTTGCTTGTGCTTGTGCTGTCCGAATTTTTGTCTTCCACTACTTTCTCTTCATCACAACGGACCATATTTTGGCTGGGTGAGGGTGTGAAGTTTACTTCGCACCAGCCTTTCTAACCTAACCTACGTTATATGATATTAGGACAAGAAAAGTCTTGTAATCGATTATATGTTCGCAAATGATCACCTTATTTAAATAGATTGTGCTTAGCCGGGCAAAAAAACTGCTATAATCTTATATTTTTAAGACAAAACCTTGAACTTTCTATATTTTTGAAAACGCTACATGTCGTGTTTTTTATCCGATAATATTTTGCGTTTTAAGCTTACTTATATTTAAAGGCAATGATTATGTTCATCAAAAAATAAAAAAAAAAACAGTTGAAAACTCCCCAAATAACAATAAAAATTGTAAAACAAGAACCTTAATTTTTTCACTAAAAACAAATCTTAAATAACTTAACAAAAAAGTTTAATTTACATACTTATATTAACTTAAAGGAAAATTGTCCTTTTCTAAAATCATATTTCATTAAATTCAACTAGATAAAATTTAGCTTTTAGCTACCCTTAGACTCCGTGGCCAAAAAGTTCACATAAAACTAAATAAATTATGACTTTATGATAGAAAATATTTTTTACTAAAAAATACTGTTGATTTCAGCAAATGGTGCTTACATTCTTCTTAGAAGGCTTTCCTAAATGCCACTAAATGGAATTATTTGCCAACATAGATGCATCTCTCGCTCACACTCAGTCAAATATCCACACAGAAACTTGCTGTCTGAATAAAATTAGATTTATGTTATAGTTCTGGTAAGGTTGATAAAGTGCCCAAAAATATTAGTATTTGTGTATAGGAGGTACATGGTAGAGAAATAGAAATAAAAGCCTAGAAATTATTGTTTTTATATGCACAGAGGCTTTTGCTACTTTTAGGCCATAATTTTTAACTAAAATAAGAAATTTATGTAACCTTCCCAAACACAAGTTTAGTGTACAAACCAAGAATATTAAAAGTCTTTATATTTTAACATTATTTTACTTTTTGCCTTGTGGGCACAACTATTTTTTTTTATTATTTTTTGTTTTTTATATTTTGTGGGGGACTTTGTTTCATTCTTCTTCATCGAAATGAACTGTGAGCTATGAAATTGTGAAATTACGTTTTTTTCACCAACTTTCTGAAAGTTATACTACTAACCAAGGATGGAAAATAAAGATTTTTATATGGTGCCAATTTCCTTATAAAAGGAAAATTTTTGAGAAAAGAAGTACTAATCCCAGTTATATCTGTTAACTGTAAAATATTTAAAATGCCGAACAAATTTAATGTAGGATTCAGTTATTGTACTTAACATTTTTCTTAAGAATATTCTAACATTAACAAGCATATTTTTGAAAAAAAAGCGTATACACTCAATAGAAAAATCAATCCATCCTTACTTAAATCAATCCGAATCAGTATTAAAGGTACGGGGAATACGGATTTTCTTGAATCAAGTACAGAAAGATTGATTCAAGTCCGGATTTTCAATCGCGAAATACTTAACTTAAACATATTGAATTCCGAATTCTTGCTTGAAATAATCCGAAAATGAGATTGATTTAACCGATTTTTCGGCCCAGCCATAAAATGCATAAGCTTACTTAAGCTACTATCAAAAAATAACAAAAAGCCTCTCAAATATTTAAAAAAACAAAATCAAAAAATATTTGATTCCTTACGGAAAGTGCGATCTGTTTCGCACTTTGGTTAAGCAAATGACAGTTTCATTTAATTTTACAAAAAGTTTTCTTAAGTTCAATATGGGCCGACACATATGATTCACATATATCCGCAAAATTGCTTAAGCCAACTTAAGCATATTATAGTTGGGCCTTTACTCTTTTCTTGATGCAATGTTTTTTTTTCTGTCAGTTACTTAGAATTTTATTTCGTTACTATATTGTCAGTTTACTTAAAGCGGCGAAAAATGGGTTAAGTACAACCAAGATTGAATCAAACTTAAAATGCGCTTGATTGAAGAATTATGAAATTGACTAAATCCGAATTCGTACTTAATATAAATAATCCGAAAATAAGGGCCAATTTTCAGGATTGATATTAAAACACATTTATGTTTAAAATCGTTTTAAATACAAAATTCTCTTCTTCACTAAATACTTAAATCAAACTTAATTCACCGATGTGGTACACTTAATTTCAACTTAAGTCTCTATTGTAATATTTTAGCTAGGTGGTCTCAATATCACGACAATACAACAACAAGAGGCAAAGCAATAAAAATCAGCTGTTTTTTGAGACCACCTTGTAAAAAATTATACTGTTTTATGATATTTTTTTGTATTTAGTAATGCTACCATACTTTAATCTTATTTAAATAAGACTTTAAAAATAAAACTCAGAAAATCAATCTGTGTGTAAATACGCTTTTAGTTTTTATGAAAATTAACTTAGTTTAGATTTAATTACTATCCTGAAAATTGGGCATAAGATTGATTTCAGTAAAACTTTGATTGAATCAATCTCAAAATGCGCTTG
This sequence comes from Pollenia griseotomentosa, assembly GCA_963931875.1. NCBI lineage: Eukaryota > Metazoa > Arthropoda > Insecta > Diptera > Polleniidae > Pollenia > Pollenia griseotomentosa. The sequence continues at coordinate 185,064,332 of OZ007561.1, forward strand.
ATTCAAGTATTACAAAGTTGATTTTATCCCAAATTCGTGCTTGAAAAAAGCGAAAAAATAAATAAACCCGTTTTACACCCTAAAGAATAATAAAAGGCCAGCATTATGTCCGATATGGTTTTTACTTTAAAAATCTTATGTACATATTTGACTAAAAATTCTAACTTATTTCATGTTGTAAAATTCCTTATTTTTCCATAAAAATAATTCAATGAAAATTAAATTTGATGAACTTTAGCCTAATAAAAAATAACAAAATTTGGATTAAGGACCATAAACAGTTCATCAAAAATAACCACAATACTAATTATTAAAAATATAAACTAAATGGGAAGCAAGAGTTTAATATCAAATCGTTTGTTTTCAACTTGTGTGGTGTTGTTGTAATTTCTATAACAAACTTTGAAAAACACACGCGTATGCAAGCTTAAAAGAATGCAATGCACTTTGTAATTTTACTCTTAGAGTGGCATTACCAACGAAAAGTTCAATCTTTTTTTACTTGATTTAAGAATTTTATACTTATTTAAAGAAATTCCGGGATTGATTTTCGAAGGCATCGCAAGAGGTTTGGGTGGCATAGGACTACCTTCGCGCTAAGCAGGCGGTTACGTGCCTATAGCTTTCTTTGACATTTTATAAAGATGGAGTAATGGGTGCGTTTTTCCTCCATTTGTTTTTGGTCAATGCATTGCATTATTATTAAAAAGTATATATTTTTATAGAGAACTAATGGTGTTTTCTTTTCTACAGAATATGTGACATTTTATTTAAAAAATTGCTATTTGGTGTTCGTTTCTTAAAAATGCTTTGCTCTCTTAAGAGGTGGCTTATTTTATTCTAAAGAACTCACCCTTACTAATGGCATAAGGCATTGCACTTTGTGCCCCGTATAAATCGACAGTGTTGGTAATGCCCTGTAAAAAGGTGACTTCGTTTTATATCGAGCCCTAATAGCGAAAATTATGTTACCAACAACATTTTAGATTTTTGTTTTTTGATGAAAATCTACAATTTTTGATCATATGCATTATCTTTAAAAATCTCATATCTCGTGGAAGTACAATTACGAAATAGGAGCAAAAGCAATTTCAAACGAAACCTTAGACTTGAAGCAAAAATATTTTAAAAAAACCTTCTCTTGTAAAATTTTATTTTTGTTGGTTACATCATTTTTGCTATAAGGGCTCGATATGTTGGGAAAAAACCGCTGCTAATCAGGACAGTAAAAATTTCAAATAATAAAATTTTGATAGTTATTTTTTCTATTAATTTAGAGTAAAAAACATAAGAAAGCATTACATTGTTAATGGTAGATTGGCAGTGGTATAAAATTTAAGTGGATTCGGTGTTAAAAAATTGTTTTAAAAAAAAAATCGTGAATAAATCGGCGATTTTGCAAAGCTATTTTCTTGTTTACATATTTGTAAAAAACAAATAAAAAAAATTGGAATTTCGTCATTCATTTTGGTATTTGATTGATTTATTTAATATCAATCAAAAACAGATTTTGGTTTATGTACGTATATTTTTTTTTTAAATTTTGAAAAACAAACTTTTTGTCAGCTGTTAAAAAACATTCTACTTTTAGATAACTTGTGTTTTGTTCTCGTGAAATAAGAAATTGCATTATTAGAATGTTGGCAAGGTATTTTATGCATGCACCTTTTAACAATGTGGTATTTTTTTTGTAGAAAAGAAAACACCATAAGTGACATAGAGGACTTAGCTGGTAAGTTTACATAAATTGAAGCAAAATTTACCAGTAAACAAATACAAGCTATTAGAAAGCTACTTAGTCGGTCGAAAAGTATTACCTACCCTTTGACGATTAAACATTTTCGGCTCAGGCAATTTACTGTTTTGTTTTATTTTCTCGATCTACTGCTTAATTGAAGTTATTGAAAAAAAATTGCGCTCTTGGGTGCCCTTTAAGTCCCCCTTTTGGCTTGGCAAATATAGTTGCCTATGGGTTGAAAGATAATTTTTTTTCCATATTCAGGGGTGTCATGGAAATCGAAAACGTAAAACAAAAGAATTTTAAGAGTCGTTTTTCAATAAGATTTCTGTAATAAAAAAAATTTTATGACAATTATTATACAAATTATGCTCTATTAAACAGAATTTTTTAACAAAAATTTTAAAAATTACATTAAAAGTTTAATAAAAAGAACTGCCAAATTCTTTCGTTTTACGTTTTTGATTTCCATGACACCCCTGATTATTTTATTTTAAAAAAAGAAAGAAAAATCGGTTTCTATTTAAAATATAAAATAAAATACAACAGAGCTCAAAAATATATTTGGGGGATTCACAAGGAGTCAGAATTTCATAAGTCTTAAAATAATAACATGAAAAAATACGAGTGTTGTCAACAACCACTCATAATTAAGTGTGCTTTTTTGAATTTAAATCAGCTGATTTAAATCAAATATAAAAAATAAATATCTACCTAGCATCAAAATATTTTTTAATTCTAATCCATGAATTGATAAATTAACTGTCAGGCCCACAATGTCGACAAGAACATTTCTTTCGCCTATTTATATTGAAAACAAAAATAAAAAACCAAAATTAGTTTTTGTTATCAATATAAATATACGAAAGAAATGTTCTTGTCGAGATCGTGGGCCAGGCTGGGTAAATTAGATCTTACCTGACTAGCTATTTTCCATTTTTTAGACGCAAATCACAAATAAATTTTATTTTGTTTGTTTAAAAAAGATCAGAGTCTTAAGCCGATATAATTTGACGCCGCAAGAGTTTTGTTGCAAAAATTGCTAGCCGCAGGTTAAATTCGGATATTAGCCGGATAAAACTATACCATCAACGACGACAGCTACAAAAACTAATGTGGATCGGCTCAGCCCCTCAGGCCAGGTCTCTTCTGATAAATTACGACAGCGCAATAGACATATCGAGTAAAGTTCTATTAATTTAAGACACTTTTTGTTTACAAAGCAACAACAATATTTTTAAACCATTGTAAAATTTTAAAACATTATGACAATATAACATGATAGCACACCTTGTGAATACCCCAATTGTTGCTAGTGTTATTCGTGAAAGATTCTAAAGCACAGCCATTTACAGCCCCCACGCATTGCCATTTTATAGAGAGTTTTGGGTTTGCTTATTAAATGAGTTGCGGATTCGGTTTCCGCTGAAAATACATGCTTTCTTGCTTTAAGCTACTTATCAGTTCTTTAAATGAGACACTGTTGGCCAGTATGAGTTTTTTTATATTATATTGCTATTATGAACACATATGTAACTCAAAAAGGTCGAAGAACATATGTAAATCAAACGCCATTTACTTCCACGATCGAACTCTTAATGCCTTTTTTACTAATCCAAACATAAAAGGTCTTGGAACCATGTAGTAGAAATTAGATATGGAATGACGAACTTATTACTCTTGATTGATTATATAAACTTCGTTCTAATTTTTAATTAACCATTTAGTGTTCCCCGGAATCATGTCATCCCGTTTTAGTGTCAATTAGAATTAAAGGTGTGAAAATAATTCAAATATTAACGGTCGTATTAAAAAAAAGACAAGTTTATAAAACCAATTTTCTTAAATCGAACTAAAAACAGTACAATGGTACTGGCTTTTCCATGTCTGATACCAACAACAAATATTGTACTTTACTTTTCTGTCTCGCCAAAAGAAAAACCAAATACTGAAAATAACAACGACAAACCATGCAGCAAGCAATTCATGCCATTTATTTTGTATGAAATTGCTCCATAAATTTTCACATCGTATTGCCATTTAGTAATTTTTATGGTTTTGGTCTCAAAATATTACCATGATGACATTTTTAGTTGTTGCAAAGTATTTTCCTGAATTATCTTCATTTTATTATTATGGGGTGCATTATTTACACACAAAGGCAACGATACTGTCGATATAAGAAGAAATCAGACAGATTGTCTGACAAACGGTCGGATGGATGTAATGAGTGACAAAGCATGGAGGCATATGAATGTTCTCTTTTATATATATTTTTTTATTGAAGTGGCTTTTTGTGTGGTGCCTCTTGGGGGATGTTTAAATTAAAAAAAAAAAAGTTTGCGTAAAGTGTTTTTCTTTCTTTACTTTGATGTCGGTTTATTAGATTTTGTGGCTTTTACAAATTTATTACTTAAATGAAGATGTAATTTTTAGTTTAGGTTTTCTAGTTTACAAAAACATCATAAGACGATGATTAGATTAGATTTAGCAAAATGCTCAGCAATTTAGTTTAAGGTTGATTTTGAGGTCGTATCAACTTTATGTGCTAGAAAGTATTTTTATAATGACTTTTTTGCTTGTGAGCACAAGTCATGCCTTAAAATATTTGTAGGTATAGGGTTGAAAATTATTTTTTTCTATGCTTGAGTACTAAAATTTTACGCCTACATAAGTCCAAAGTCCTGCAATTTCCCCGAAAAATCTTGGTAAAAACCATTACTACATTTCTACCATTTTACAGATATTCTGAGTGCTTGTTTAGTGATAAACTTAGTAGCCAGTGGGTACATTGCTGTATCTGACGCCTCTTTGTGTGGGCCAGTGAAGGGCGTGGCTTACTCGACCATGTACATGGCCTTTGCTTAGATGCTTGAGCTACGTTATCTTCATTGCAAAGCAGTTTTTGTTGAATATAAATATTACAGAGGGCATTATGCTGCAGGATATACCTCGCCGAAAGATTTAGGCAAACAAATCTATAAGAACTCCTTCAGAGAGATGAAAGGGGCTTATCAGTCCACCCTACTGCACTTTAGCAACATCTTACTAACCTGGAGCTTCAAAATTTCTTGGTACTTAATAAGCTCTGCCGCGATCTTAGAATATCTGCTGATTTCAAGGCTCAAGAATTGGCAGCACAGTTCAACGCTTGGAAAGGGGTGCTTCTTGAGATACTTTCGCACACGTTTTAGAGTTCTGCCGACGTGTTTTAGCTAAAAAATATGTCGCATTTAAATTCAATATATTCAGCAGCTTTGGCACGATCATACAATTAGGATGTTTTTACGATTAACTAGGACCCGCTTGTTCCTTTTGCTCCCAAGGACAGAGAATATAAGTTTCATCTTGGGGCACATCACTAAAATACATCTATCGCATCCAAGATCTATTAAAAATAATTTTAGATCCCGGCATATCTGCTTTCTAATAATATACACTCTGGAGCTTATCTGTCTCTGAGGTTGACCTCAATACAGATCTGGAACCTTTTCATTCTGCCGGAAAATAGTAGAAATTGTATTACACCATCTGTATGACTGTCCTGCTCGTTAGAAGTCTGTCTTATTGCATTTTTGGTATTCGAAAACAATACCGGCTGGTTTGTTAAAGCCGGAAACCCAAATTAATAAAAGTTGCGCATTCCACTTAACCAAACCAAATTTATGATTGTCGGTCGAAGGTCAAGTGTATTGAAATTCGTAAAAAAGGAATATGAGCATCCCACTTTATCAGTTTTTGTTGCCTTGAATAGTAGATGCTCGTCTTGCTTAGATTAATATCTAGGTAAAATAAGCCATATGGTTAAAAGGAAATTTCCCCGAGCCAAGATCTTAGCTAAAATTAAGAAGGAGGTCCTCATTAAATATCTCCGTGCTATAACAAAAGTCCCTGTGTAGAGGATTATATCATCAATATAGCCAGATATGATTTATCCCATCAAAAAATGGAGTTTCCAACGAAGCAGGTTTTTAAGGGTTCTCCCTAAGTAAAAGTTTCGCTTATAATGTCGCTTAGGGAAGACATGAATTTTTAACGGCGAGCTCCCACTTGAAGCAATAAAGTTTTAACACAGAAAGCGCTTAATTCAGCGTAGATAAAAAGTATTAAATCAAACGATCAGCTTTACGCACAGAATTTTTTGTTGTTGCCGTTATTTATTTATGAAAGGGAGCATTTCAAACCTACTTCGTAGGAATATCTAAGCTCTTTAAATGCTATAAACTTTTTTAATATGTTAAGAAATTAATCACTTACCTTACTGCATCTCTCTATGTCTTATTGTGTAGCGCTTGTTTTCTTGTTTTGCGAAGCACTAATAGTAAATTTTACGAAGATTTGCTATTAGTGCTTCTCAAAACAAGAAAACATTTTATCTGAATACATCAATTCGTATTCTTGTTGTTCTACCTAGAAAATGAAAAGCAATTTTTAAGCTCCTTTACATAACAGAAATGCATCAAATTCCAAGCCAACAGGAAAAATTGGTTCTTAGTAGCAATATATATCTCTCAGTTACGATATTCTCTGAAACTGTGTAACAGAACTTCATTTTAAGTCCAATATTTTGACGCAGTACTCTACTTAGTTTTTTAATGTGAGTTGCTTATATCTGTGGTTTTCATGGGCAACCGCGTATGTCAATTTTTTCGATTTTGAAATGTTGATGCCATATTGCTTAATTTTAAGCGATCTTAACATGGTTCTAAAATTTTTTGAAAACAGATAGACCCATTCCGATATTTTTAACTTAATTACAAAGTTCAAAAAGTGCAATACCTAGCCCATAGTTTGATCTAGAATGGTTTTTCGGCTCTCCTAAAAAATTTTATTTTAAGACATACGCGGTTGCCCATGAAAACCACAGATATATGTGATGTAGTCAGTATTCTAATTTGTTTGCAGATATTCGTTAAACATACACACAGAAAAAAATCAAGTTAAAAACGTAGAAAACAAGGTTGATTTAAAATTTTTCGGTGGTGATTTTGCTTTATACGTTTTTCATGTTAATTCAACCTGGTTTTACAATAACTGCGAACAACATTGTTTTTCTTTTAAAATAACTATAATTCATGTTAATTTAACATTGCAGTAAAGTTAGAGCAAAATGTAATTTATATTGAAATAACAATCCGAATCACGTTGAATGAAAGTTATTTCAAGTTGAAACAACGTGAATTTCATGTAGAATCAAATTGGTTTGAGTGTGTTATAACAGTGTGAAGAAGCCTCAGAGACAACATATGCATTTATTTAAGAATAATTCAATACACTTACCCCTGTAACACATGTTTCACTTATTTTGAGTTCTCCTTTGTCAACAGAAGCATCAGCATCACCCGATATGGATTTCGTCATTAATATACTTTGAAAACTTGATGCACTATTTAAGTAACTAATTTTAATTAAAAGAATACGGGAATTGTCCTCTTTTTATAACATATTTTAAGAATGAAAATAAAAAATGTACATACTTAAGTATGAATGCATGTTAATTTAACAAGATACACTTTTGATTTTAATATGAAACTGGTTTTTATGGATTCAATATTGAATCCATATTTATTTATATTTTAATATTTTTTTTTTTTTATTTTAACAGTGAATAATATTAAATAAACATGATTTAAGGTTATTTTATTTAAAATTATTATGAAATAATGATAAATTTAAAAAAAGGGCATACTTTTGCAGAAATTTACTATGATTCTCAATCAACATTTTTCCATGTTAATTTTACATTGGTATTTTTTTCTGTGTGTATTTGCAGTACATTTATTTTTACATTTCCATTTTTGATTTAAAATTTATGCCTTGTAAATATAAAAACCTTTATGAAATCTTAATCTTAGTCCAAAACAAAATATTTAATAAACAATACAAACCAACCACAAGCCAGTGCTTTTCAAAAATATTGAAAACATTTCAAATATGTGAAATATCAAAATATTTGGACAGCAGTAAAAAATAAATTCCGAATAGCCCCCAGCCAACAACCATCAATTCTTTTTCACATTATTGTTCATACGAAAAATAAAGTTGTAAACTTTTTACCAGATACAGTAGAATATTGCGTCAAATTAACATATCCTTAAAAATACATACACACCTAATAACTACATATACGGGTTAAAAGGCTTTTTTCATACTGTTCAACATTAAACACTCATTAATTATCACTCACGTTCTGTAAATAAATCTTAAGAAGAAGGAAAAATAAATGTACTCAACCTGAATGCCTTAAAGACAAATAAAACTTATAAAAAATGTACTAAAATACGAAAATACAATGCTTGAATGCACTTGGCTGACTGCTGACTGAAAGACTGTACGGGAGGAAGAATGAGAAGGCACAGGCGAATGAATTAAAACAACCACTAAACGCTAAAGTAAATCCTAATGATTTAATACTGAATTTATGTGGCAATAAATAAAAATCCTTACAAACAAACGAAGGAGAAACAAAGGGAACAAAACAACAAATAACATAAAAACAAATAAGCCGCCATCATTTAAAACTGGTCGGTTGGTTGTTTCGGGTTTTAAAGCTTCTGACTGTCTGCAATTATTCCTAAAGCAAAAAAAAATTAAAGAAAGAAAACATAAACGCACGATATACATACAAACAGTTTAAAAAGAACAGAAAATTATCAAAAGTAAAATATACGACCTCCTGTCAGACAGACATTCACACTTAATTTCCTTTAGTTTTTTGTCAAGCTCGGTACACACAAAGCTGGCTATATTAGTAGTTTGCTTCATATAACACTGGTTCACAAATTTTTAACTATTTGCCATAACCTCAAAAATGAGGCTGCTGAACACGAATATGGCATTCATTTATTTTTCTCAAGAAGCGTTTTCTAGATATGCGCGAAAAACCAGTTTTTTGCAGTTCATAAGGATGTTTCCAAAAATCTTGACAACTGATTTTTTTTAATTACGCAAATTTTACACTGTTACAAAGATATCTATTTCCTCTTTCAGCAGATATCTATACTGTGTTAATAGGACAAACGTTTAATGAGTAACGTGCATTAAGATTTGAAAAAAATAATTTTTTCTACGTTTTTTCAAAATTCTCCATTTTTAGTTCTGTCATTTAGGCAAAAAAAAAAAACGGTTTACCTCGGACAAAAAATAAGAAAGTTACAATATATTTAGCAAAAGCATCCAAATTTTCAAAAAAAAAAAAAAATGTTGTTTCTTGGTTGTGTTGATTGGATTAGGTTTAACTGTTAAGAGACAATTTAATTTGTTTGCATAATTCTATTTTTGGTCCACAATTTTATATTTTTCCTCTTGGATTTATGCATCATTTGTATCCGGTTAACCGATTAATTACTACCCGATTAACTGATCGGTTAATTTAATATTGTCTATTTTCGACTAACGATTAAACCGGTTAATTGCAGTCGATTAACCGACTAACCGATGTTACATAATTTAAAATTTTTTGTAATATTATAACACTCAATTTACATGATGAATTTTATGACGTCCAATTTTGGGCGTCATTTTTTGTTTGGAAGCAAGCGGTGTAGAGAAGAAAGAGGAAGAGAAAACAGAAATCATGTCTATTTTTCTACTCCTCTTTCTTCTCTACACCGCTTGCTACCAAACAAAAAAATGACGTCCAAAATTGGACGTCATAAAATTCATCATGTAAATTGAGTGTAACAATTTTTTTGAGTTTTAATTAATTGCTTCGTCTCATAAACATGTTTAGAAAACATTTTTTTATACAATATATATCCTTCTAGCAATACATTCTTAAAATACAGTACAAAAACAGAATAAACTCTAGATAGTAACACAAACACTCTTTAAACAGAATTAACCGAAACAATTAGAAGTGTTAAGAATTTTTAAAAATTAAATCAGGACTCTAATGGCAGGACTCAACTATGCTTAGAATAACTAACCTAACAGAATTAAATGGGAATTTCCCCTTTTTTAGAAAAATTCTTTACATGTGATTATGACTTCAGTGAAAAAATCCAATTGTAAGTAGCGACGCAAATCGGGATTATAACGACGCAAAGCGGAGTAACCCAATTTTTAAAAAGCGACGCAAATCAAAACGATGCAAATCGGGGCTCTTTGCAGTATCGATGGCATTCAAATAATTGTAGAATTCGAATTACTTATGCTTCTAATGAAAGCCACATGGTTTGTGATGGGGGAAGATTTTTTTTTGTTTAATTTCCAATAATTTTTTTATTTCCCAATATAAATAATTGTAAATATTTATTGTAAGTGTTTTATTGGTGCCAGCAAATCGTCATAACACTATGTATTACTTTTAGTAAAAAAATCGTCAAACGTCATTTTATTGTATTTTCTCAAAAAAATCGTCAAAATGACGAAAAATCGTCACATCTTACAACCCTGAATGTATAAGTTATTATCCGCAAGAGCCGGATAACTTACTTAAATAATTAATTTTATTCTTATTTAAGTTGGTATAAAATTGTAACAGAATTATCCAAAGGACTAAAAATGTTGGTAAAAATGGTGGATATTAAAACATATTCACCCCTATCGTGAATAAAAATTCTTTGGGAGTATTTTCCTTTGTCCCGTTTTTACAACTGAATTAAGTCTGGGATCACACTATGAAAGTTTTCTTTCAGAAAGTCTGAGTTTATTGGTGAGAGGGGAAGAGAACATGCTTTTCTTCTCTCCTCTTTCACCCATAAACTCAGACTTTCTGAAAGAAAACTTTCATAGTGCGAACCCAGACAAACATAGGAAAAATGGAAAAAGGAAAAAAACTCCCAAGGAATTTTTATTCACGATAGGGGTGATTATTAATCACACTGTGCTAGTCAGAAATTTGATCCGTTTTTTAAAGTTAGTCCGACTTAAAATTTTAATACTAATGTACCATAAAACGATAATATTTATTCTTTTTGGATCATTGTTCAATTTAACTCAATTCAACTTTTTTTAACCATTTTTTTTTCTTTACTCCACTAAATGTTTTTCTATGCCCTATTGAATATATACAAAATAATAAGCCATTGTAGTTTTCTTTTATTTTTTTTTTTTGGAGAAAAGATGTTTTTATGAAAATTTTTAATGATATTGAGTTAATTGCAAAGTCAAAACTCACAAAATTTTGCAAAAAAAGAACCAAAAATTGTGTCTAAGACAGTTGAATTGATTTAAATAGAACAATGGTCTTAAAAGTGGCATAAAAAAATTGCCACAGCCGTAACGATGACCGTCGAAACCACACAGAAAAAATTCTACAAAATGTTTCACCAATTAAAGTATTAATCAAAAATAAAATCAGTTTTAATAAAAAATTTAATCAAGTGAATTAAACGTTTAATCAATTGAATTAAACGTTTAATTAATACTATTAACTGGTTTAATTGATACTATTAATTTGTTTACTGGTGCAAATTTAATTAATTTTTTAATTAATATCACAAATTTTTTATTTGAAATCAATTTTTATATTTTTCTGTGCAAAATTGAAAAGGGTTTGTATGGTTATGATTATGTCGTTGTGGTAAGTCGCCTAAATCAAAATACAGTGTTGTCCATAAGGTTGGCTTAAACAGCTGTTTTGTATGGTTATGGTTATGTTACGTCTAATTTGAGCTTTAGGGTTAACATTTTCAAGCGCTAATTTCGAAAAACTAGTAGCACCGTTAAAGTGAGTGTACTCAAATTAGCTTCACTGGTAAGGTGCCCAGCTTGTTAAAAAATGTATCAAATTCTTGCACAGTATTATTAAAATCTGTGTTTGTTATTTCTATTGGAATGAAATTAGTAGTACTGAGGCTGTAGCAAAATCGCCTAAAGTAATACAAATTTGAAGTACCACTAAATTTTTTTGGAAGGCTTTTCTTAATTATATTGAGACCATTTTGTGTGATTTCTCGTTTTCTGATTTTGACAAATTCTATAAATTCGGTATTGCGCGCTCATTCTGAAAATGTCTAGCATATCTTCATCGGTTATTGCAAGTACCCATGTTGTATAACACTAGAAATTTTTGACCATTTTATAATAGTAACGACGCACAGTGGGGTCAATTAGCTTAGGGCATTAAAAAAAAAGTGGTAATAAATCCGAATTTTCAAAACTACTGGTCGGATTGTAAAATGATGTAATTACGATTCCTAGAGAAGGACATAGGCTTTACGGTATTTGTGGCCACCGTGTTTGAATACAAGGTGAGATACATAATTGGAACCCGATACTTTTAACGTTCTGGATTAGTAAGAGATTAGGGCTGCACAATGGGCAGTAGTAAGTACCTGCGATAATCTGGATATTATATTACTCTCTCGGCATGTGCCAATGCATCTTAAGGTAACGTCACCACGTCAGCTCAGTGTTTAATAGATCAGCTTTTTTTAAAAGGCGTTTTCTGTAGAATCAATTATGTTGAAATTGAGTTTATAACGATATTATACAGGTTAAGTTAAAAGTCTCGACTCAGTTTTGAATGGTCACTCCTTAACCTGCTTTTAAATTAGGAAAAGTTCATTCAAAATCGATCCTAGTTTAATTTGTACCTTAATCTTTGTTTTTTTCTTGTACAATAGAAACGAACCAGAAGACAGACATGTGTCATATATTATCAATAATTCTAAGCTTCATTTCCAAATATTCAAGCAGTTTTCTAAAGTCGCTCTTGTCGGATTTCCTTAAACAAACGTGTGTGTGTGTGATTTGTTTTATTTTAAGCATTTAACTTATTCGGTTTATTCAATGATCATCATACATTTAAACTGCAAAACAGACATTTAGAGTGACATGCAAACAGACGGACGAAATCACATCCATAAGATTCCTATTCGAAGTATGATGACGATAATTTGATGTGCTAATGTTATGCTGAATTAAATTGTTTGTTTCTTTCTTTTTTTTTTAAACATTTTTGTATGCATTCAACGATTTGTATGTTTGTATAGACTAAATTAAATAATGCGTGGGTTTTTTGTTGTTGTATCTTCAACATCAACATTGCAGCCGTTCCTTTGAATGGTCTTTAGTGAATTTTGATGTAGTTGTTTTTGTGCATGTTGGCTGTTAAAATGAGATATAAATTTTAGTATGTGTGTGTGTGTGTGCTTGTCATACATAAAATGTTTAAGTAAATGCATCATAATCATGGTTTGAAAACCTGCCAGCGTGCCTGCATAAAACAACGACGATTAAAACAAAAACGTTAAAAAGAGCAGGCGTTGCATATCACTGCATTGTTTTTTGTGAAGAAGTGTGTGTTCATGCAACATAAAGACAAGACATGTAGCGGCAAAAATTCTTTATACCCTTCAAGGATATAATTTAGTTTTTATTACAAGCATTATTGTTGCAGTTGTTGTTAGTGCTGTTGTTCACTTTTGTTTTTTGTTTCATGTGTATTTTATTTGTATGTGTGTATTTACTCATCAAAATGCTGAGCATACTTTTTTCAACAGGATTTTTTATTACTTCTTTTTATATGTTTGTTTGAGGTTTTGTTTTGTAAAGAGAAATTTTATAAATACAGAGTTGTCGTTTGGAAGGAGTTTAAAAACTTTTTAGGTGAATCTTATTTCAAATGTGGTCTTTTTTTGTACTGCACGAGAATATTTAAATGAGTGCTCCGGTAGGCTAGCTGGTAGTGAGCTAGTCTATCAGTGCCGTGGTTCGATTCGATTCCCTCCAGAGAATTTGGTCTCCCGGAGACAAACGTAAAGCATTGCGGGATTAGCTTAGGTTAAAGAAAAAATACTGAAAACATCTTTTTTACTGTTTGATAACACTAGCCAACAGGGTTTCGGACTGGAGCAAACAAATATCTTTCTAGGGTAATTTGGTGGGCTACATTCGAATCTGTAATAGGTTTTTCTCTATCACGTCATGTTTAAAAAAATGTTTTTATTTATTTCTTACCTAAAAAATCACTAGTTTATTTAAAAATCAATGAATTTTTAAAAGTTAATGGCGTTTTTTGAACGACGCGTCGTTTGCATTTTGTTAGTTTGGTTTCACGTATTAGAGTCCAGCAATAGTCTCCCAGCATGCTTTTGTCTCAAAATCCTTGATAAATTCTTTCAATTTTTATTAAATCTTGGTGAGCACGCTCCCCTTTTCGCGCTCACTGCACCTAGTTTTTTTTTTGGAAAAAAATCTAAATGCGAATGAAGAAAATGCAAAACATTGTCGGTGTCCACGGTTTGTCCAGGTTTCTGACTGCAAAACCAAAATAATGTAAATATGTATGCATATTTTAATGATTCTGAAATTGCATATCCTTTTTTTCCAACCAAATATTCTCCACACACAAAGCAAAAATAGCTTGAATCAGTGACATGCTTTAACGCTACTGTTACGAAGATTTAGAATAAATGTGGGCTTCTGTCAGATAAATAATTGCGAAAAAATAAACAAGACATGATAGCCAAATTTTTATGGAAGATTCAAATTCGGCGCACCCAGATTAGTTAAAAAACATGCTTTGTTTCTGCAGTCAATTTTTTTCCAATATTGTATACCAGTGTAATTGTAAAATATCTTAAGAAATTCTGAATTTTATTTGATCTTGCAAACGTTTCGCTTAAGCAGGCATTTTTTATAAAAACTAGTGGTTAAACTAAGTACGTCAAATATTTGATAAGTGATGTGAACGTAGCTTTATACATATATCGAGTTTGGCGAATTTTTAGATCAAAAAATTCAATGTAGGAAATAAGCGGCGTTTTCTTTAGAGGCATAATACTTTTTTAAAAATAAAACACAGCAATTTCAACGGAATAACGAAAATGTTGGTTTTATTAGCTAACGAATTTTATGGCATTAAATGTTTAAAAATTATTTCTGGCCTCCGCGACTGTGCCATATGAAGGCCATCCTGTCGGTCCAATTTTACACCACTTTTTTGAGCAAAGCCGGTCTTATTTCGTCAAAGTGCGTTAAGTGAGTGTAATTGCACCCCAATGTCTCTCAGGTAATGAAATGGAGTTAAATAAAAAGTGCATTGAATGTTGGCTTTCCAAGGATCAGTCGTTGCTGGCTTATCAGCACTGACCAGAGATTTGAAGTACACCCACAAAAAGTAGTCCAAAAGTAACCAATCAAACGAACGAGGTGGCCAATTCACAGGCCCATTTTATGAGTTAATTCGGTCACCAAACGTTTGGCTTAACAAACAAAGGTATTGCATATTGCGCCGTTTTGTTGGAACCATTTCTTCTCCAAACGAATAACATAAGGAATAAAAAATCACGAATCATTTGCCTGTAGCGTTCGCCATTAACGGCAATGTTGGCACCGGTTTCGGATTTAAAAACAAGTGGCCGATGTGTCTTTGGGCATATAAACCTAACCAAACAGTTTTTTCGGGGTGTAGCGTAGTATCAAGATTCTCATTACGTTGCTGGTTTACATATCCCTTAAGCCAGAAATGGGCCTTATCGCTGAAGATGATTTGACGATAATTATATGGTTCAACTTGCAGTTGATTCTCAGCCCATTGACCAAACACACGAAGCAATTGATGGCACGCTGGCCGTAATTCTTACACAAACTGGATCTTATATGGATGTTGGCCACATGAGCTTTCCTATTAATTTTTCAATAAGTCGACGGGCAAATACCTAGTTGCTGAGAACGGCGTCAAATCGATATTTTTGAGTCTACAATATGCTCCAGCTTTTTAAAAACTGCAGTCGAAGTAGAAAAACTGCAATTTCTTCCACTTCTTTATTTGTCACTGAACAAAAAAAAACAAAAAAAAAAAAAAAAAAAACTACTGATTCATTAAATGTTAATAGTCGCTGTCAAATCAAATCGAAAAGCGAAAATTTTTACACAAATTTTCGTTTATTGTTCGACAGTTTTTGGTTTCGACTGTAGTTTTTTAAACACTGAAGTGGTCTATAAGTTTGGCCAACAGAGCTCGAATTGAAGAAATAAATTTCCATGTTTTGTAAACGTTGTTCTGGCGTAAGTCTTTGCATGGTGATTTACCAAAGTATACCGAGATAAAAAATCAAACAAAATTCAATGATATGTTTTACAGTTATTCCTATCGGAAGTTCTATACGTCTTAAAAACAGCCGCTGTTTTTTTAAATAACACTGTGCTCGAAATTGACACTTTTTTTTGACAAGCCAGGCACATGGCGTTTAAGCATAATTCGGGTACGCTGAATCCAACGGTGCCCATCGTTTTTATAGGTTAGCTCTTGTTTTCGAGGTATACCGTTATTTCGAAAATGGAGGAGGTTGCACAACATATATTCGCGTAACTCAAAAACGGTTTAGTTTATTGAAATTACTAAAAAAAAAAACCGAAATTCCGCAATAAAATCTGAGTAATTTAAAAACTAAACCGTTTGTATGTTGTACAACCTCCTCCACTTTCGAAATAACGGTATATCTCGAAAACAAGAGCTAACCTAGAAAAACGGTGGGCACCATTGGATTCAGCGTACCCGAAGTATGCTAAAACAACATGTGCCCGGCTTGTCTAATTTTGCAACTACCACAGTGTTATTAATGCGCATTGCAGGATTATTTTGGATATTGACTGTTTTGTAAATATTTTAATGTGTTTGAATTACCTGATGTGATGAAATTCTTTGGGCTTACGAATCGAACCCTTTACTAATTTCTTTTAGATTCCTTTTGGGATTTATGGCTCTGGATACAACAACGAAAAAAAAATCATTTTATTCGCCATGCAAGCCATTAATGAAAAAAATTATCGTGCATATGCTTATAAATAAGTTAAAAAACATAAGCTTATCTTGTCATTTTGTCAGCTTAAGTTGCTTGCTACAATCACTAGGATACAAGTTTGCTTGTTTCTGTTAACGAATGTTTGAGTAGGCGGCGGTTTTGAATGCTTTGATGTCGGGCATAAATCACATAATTTAAAGTGTTAAATATTTTGTTTCCGTTTGCATTAATCTGAATTGTTGTGTAGACATATTGATTGAGGTTCTAAAAAATTTTCATATTTACTTGTAAGTATAATATTGAAAACTTGTTAAAGTTTTATGTTTGTAAGATTAGAGTGTTATTTGCACAGGATTCCAAAACTTCCTTTATTAACAATTCTGTTATAATTGTGTGTGTGTGGCATTGATTAAAAATAAACGGCGTCTTTTGAAGTTTTGTTTCCAATGTTTTATTTTGTTTTTTCACAAGTATGTGTTACTTTGGCAATTAAAAATAAACATAAATTTTTTTATTTTGTATATGTTACAAGTGAAATTACAAATTAGAAACTTAGACTTTTATTTCGTTGTAGTAAAACAGACCAGAGCCTTTGGCAGGAAAATAAGCCCGCAAGTCTATTTGCTTAACTTCTTATTAATTGGCATTAGGACTAGGTAAAATTTTTGAGCAGGTTATTCCTATCTTAAATATCGTATATATCATATTATTACAAAACTCTTTTTTAGGGAGCACATGCGTATGAATTCTTTGTGAAATAGTGAAACAAAGAACTTTTTCTTTTTGTACCTTCTTTAAGAGAAATCTTTCCCTTTTTACACGTCGTTTTCTCCACAAAAAAATTGAATTAATAAAATAAAAAAATCTACCTGTTTTTCTCGTTTCCTCTTAAAACCAAAATTATCTTTCCACTTATTTTGTAGTCTTAAATAAATCTGCTATTTCCGGTAGACTATATGTGTATTTATTTTTTAAGTTTTAACTTTTAATACTAAAACAACATACTCTAAAATCTAAACATAAATTATTTTCCCCAAAATCAACAATAACACAGATACAATATACAATATAAAGAATTAATAAAAACATCTAACATCAGATACGATACGCTGAGATACGGATATGATACAACATCTACGGCAATAACACACACTTAACACAAGACTGTCAAGGGTCATTCAGAGAAAACAGACAAACAACATAACAAACTTATAAATTACTTGGCAACAAATTGTTTTCAAGTGTCATCCGAACAAAAACATCATGTATGTTTGTGTGCTGAACAGCAGCAGCAGCAACAACAATAACAAACTTCATTCCTAACAGATCTAATGCCACCACCATTCTGTCTTTAACACATACACAATCTTATTTATAATCACATCTACAACGATATTTTATTTATTTTGTATAGTTTTCCCTTGTTATGTTTGTTGGTGTCTGTCCCGTCGATTCGTTAAGTCTCCAGTCATCCCTGAGTCTATGTTGTGATTATAAACATGTCAATTGGTACCAAAATTTTAAGGAAATAAATTTATAATGAATTCTTTTAAAACATTTTCACTTCTACCAAATTATTAATGTGTTATTAGTAGGTACTCCAAGTGACACCATGCAGCGATTTCAGGAACTACGAGAATTTTTTATTAAAATTGTTAAAAGTGAAGAGGTACCACTCTCTACTTAAAACCATAATACAGACATATGTTTTTAAGTGCATACCAAATTGTTTAATTGTTTAAAAAAACATTATTTTTTTTTAATCCATTTTCTTTAAATTCAATTTTTGTTAAGGTCAATCAAAACAGACAAAATTCGGCAGTCTCGAATCTCTGATACCCTCCGTTATTAATTTAAATAAGTCCAAGGGCAGTTATAAAACACAAAGGAAACAAAATATTTTGCATATTAGAAAAATAGAATTTTTATAAGCTTATGTTTATTCTGTGCACCTGTACGCATGAGTAATATTTGCAAATTCCAATACTAATGTAAGAATAAATAACCTCACTCTTTATTGTTGGTATTTTGTTTAAGCTTTGATATCGTTGCAAATAAGACTTTTTGAGTGTTTGCAATTCTCATTCACTCTGCAGTTAGCTACCGAGCGAAGCCGGGACGGCCAGCTAGTTTTATATATAAATACATATGTACATACCTGCAGCCAACTTCGAGTTGAAAAGCGTAAGAAATACAAAACAAAACAGAATAGCAGAGTACATGAAACTGAGTACCCCTCCACAATCTTCTCATCTCTCTTGCCATTACAATGAACAATTTCTGCAACAAAAATGGCAACACTGGACGATGACAAACATTTGAAGAAAAAACCAACAGACAAAGTTTATTTTCTTATTATTTTCTTAGATTTTTTTTTCTTTAATTCTAATAAATATATTTTGTTTGAATATGTAGTCACATTTATTAAAAATTATATAAAAGTAGATATGTACTATTAATCTGTTTTTTAATATAGAAAACAAGTTAGATTACACTACTAATAAGATAACGTAGTGGCTTCGTCTTTTTCGTCAAAAGTTTGCCATATGTGACCATACCGTCAGTATGAGTGAAATAAAGTGTCATACAGTCATAGTAGCTAGGAGGATTGTCAGATTTATTTTGATCTTTTTCGCTAAACTCAATGTCAAAATTCGCCATAGACTTGCTTCTTCGTTTCGAATTCCGCTTAAATTCGCCAAAAATGAAAAAAGTCGCCATGATGTCAATTTTGCTTAATTTTTATTTAGTGAAGACAAAAAAGAACCATGAAATAGTTTATAGTAGTCTACTTAAAGCAACAAAACAAAAATTGTTGTTGTTAGTATTAAACAATGAATAAAAATGATATTATTTTTCAGTATTGACTTAAAGGATTCTGAAAATATGAAAGGAATATATTTGCAAAATGTGTAAAATTTCCTTATGACGACCGTTAGTCCCACAAGTGTAGATTCTGAGCGTGCGTTTTCCGCAGCAGGATTAATCTGCACGAAAATAAGATCACGCCTTTCGAATGAAAGAATCGACAATTTATGTTTTCTTCGAACATATTTTAATTTACAAAAAGGAGTACTTTACCTCTGAATTAATTACACTGTTGCAAAATTAGACAAGCCGGGCACACGGCGTTTTAGCATAATTTGGGTACGCTGAATCCAATGGTGCCCACCGTTTTTTTAGGTTAGCTCTTGTTTTCGAGATATACCGTTATTTCGAAAATGGAGGAGGTTGCCCAACATATATTCGCGTAACTCAAAAACGGGTTAGTTTATTGAAATAACTAAAAAATATTCTAATATGCGCAGTCCTTTTAGAAACATAATTTTTTTTATCAAAATTTCGAAATGTTTGTTTTTTAAAAATTCATAAAAAATTGGAAAATGCAGCTAAGCTTCTAAATTTTTGCAGACATATAAAAAACGAAGCTGCAAACAAAACAAGCTATAAATGATTAAGATCTGTTACCATTTTTATTAACAAATTTGAATTAATTTAAGAATTTCATAAAACGCAATATTTGTATGGGAGCCCCCCTAAAAAAGGTGATAAGGGGAAAGTATGTATTGAGAAAATGTTAAGGACAAAAAACTAATTGAAGTCGGTTATACATTTATCTTACTTAGGGCGACTCCTGGGCATTTATGGGACTTTTTTTCAATATATTTCTAGTCTGCATTGAACATTTTGCATGGGAGCCGCCTTAAAGAATGGAGATAGCGGGTATGTATGTTAGAAATAACTGATTAAGATGAAAAATAAAGTAGGGTTGGTCATATATTTGACCCATCTAGGGGCATCCTAGGCGCTGCAGGAACCAAATTTAAGAATTTGACTAAACCGCCATATGTTTGTATGGAATTTTAAAATGGCGGCTGCAATGCCTAGGATTCAAATGTATGACCAACCCTACTTTATTTTTCATCTTAATCATTTAGTTCTAACATACCTACCAGCTATCTCCATTCCTTTAGGGGACTCCCATATAAAATAGTCAATACAGATTATAATTATATTGAAGAAAAAGCCCCATAACTGCCAAGGAATCGCCCCTAGGGGGATAAAATGTACGACAGACCTGCACTAGTTTTTCGTTCTTAACATTTTCTTAAAACATACTTGCCATATATCTCTACCCCTTAGGGGGGCTTCCATACAAATGTGGCCGTTTAATGAAATTGCTAAATTTGGCCCTGCAGCGCAGCGCCTAAATTTGTGACCAACCCCACTTAATTTTTCACTCAATTATTTATTTCTAACATACCTACCCGCTATCTCCATTCTTTAAGGCGGCTCCCATAATTTTTAATTGTTTTGCTTTGTTTTTAATACCAACCTGTTTGGCTTTTTTTAATAACTACATATCGATGGCTTAATATAAAAAAGGCCTAACGCGATTTTTTGTTTGTTTACAGGGGAAGAAAAAAAAACTTAATAAAATCCGTAAAATTTTAGATAAAAAACTTTTATATGCAATTTTTAATAAAAATATCCAACAAATGTTGTACTACAGCCCCCTAAACATTTTAAATCAAGATACATGTGGCATTTGCTACCAGCATAAACATAAAAGCTATTTTTTAAAAAATCGAGTTAGGCCTTTTTTATATTAAGCCGTCGATATGTTTAAATGATTTAAATAAATTAAGTAAATAGTCTGGCTCAAGGTCTGTGTTAAAATATTTTATTTTATTTATTTATTCAATATTTCGCCTACTATCGGTAAGCATCTTCAGGAACATCTATACACAAAACAGAAAAGTACAAATATATTTTTCTTATTATTGTTACAGAATAAATAACACGACAAAAAACAACAAACTTACAAAACAATGAGTAACACAAATTAATAATTAAAAATTAGAACTTTAAAGTTGAACATTTAATATTGCACTAAATTTTCTACTTTGTTTTATTTATTATGTAAGTAAAACTCTTCGACAAGTTTTCTATATCGGTTCGGTAGTTCATTCTCTCTTCTTGTTCGACTTTGTTGATATGTAATATTTCCAATGTAAATCTTCGTTTATATATTAATTTATTCAAAATTTAAAAAGGTCGAAACAAAAACATATTTATTTAAATGATTTATCTTTTTTTTCAATAAATATTTTAAATAAACAATAAATTGGATTGAATATAATATAATTGGAAAATTGTTTTAATTTTGGTGCTTTGTATTTAGGTATGTATTCCAGAAATAATACTGAAAATACCGATAATAACGGTATCGAGATTTGCTCAATACCGAAATACCGAAAGGCCTTCGGTATTGGAATCCCTACTTGTAACCAGTATGCAATTACCTCCTATTACCAAACTTATATACGTATTTAGCAAAATTTAAAATAAAATTTTTTATAATTTAATGTAATCATAGAAATCTTTTGCAGAACTGCTTGTATCGTCTTCTTATCTTACTTCAAACAATTTTGTGTGTATGCTTTTGCCGGGTTCTGCTTTAGAATCATGTGTATAATTATTCTTTTTAAAACAAATATGTTTTAAATATTTTTCAACTCAAAATATTATTCATAATTGTTAAGTGTTTTTCTATTTAAAACTTATGATTTTCCTTTTCAAGTGTTATATTTATGAGTTGTATGATTTATGTAGACAATAAAATGGTTCGTTTAAAGCACTTCAACCGATTTTATATTAATATATTAATTATATAGTTAAAATAATATGGACTGCAAACACTTAAATTATGTTCATGTAGTGTTCTAAAAAATAATTTTCTTGAAGAGGATTTTACAAGAAATTATTTTTATTGATTTAAAAAAAAAAGTCCATTTGGGCTTAGCATTCTTTTGAAATTAATTGTTTTAAGAGATTCGAATTCGTTAAATATAATTATCTAAATATACAACAAAAAACATATTATTGGTATTTTTTTTGCAACTGTGCAAACAAGCACAGTTGAACTTATTTGACGTGAGCAAACCATTTTGCATGCACCTTCCATTTTCAGCATTTTTGAAACCATTTTTTAAACAATGCACCTTCCATTTGACAATATTCAAAGATGCATGCACTTACGGTTATTTTAAAACATTTTTTTTTAATAAAATTCAATCGTAAGTTTCTTGAAAATTACACAAAATTAAATTATTTTATTAATTCACAAGTCGAATTAATAACGTATCTACCTAAACAAAATTTCAGATAAGTATTCCAGCATTTTTATTATTTCTGCTTCTTCCATTTTTTTGACGCTTTTTCTTTTTTAATTGTTTAAATTTTTACAAATACTACCATTTATAATTATTTTCAATTCAAAGAAAAAAATGTACGTCAAAATGGTATTTCTGCGTTGTTGTTTACTGCAGTTTTCATTAGTACTTTTTAAGCATTTTTTTCAATTTGGCAATGCCATAAAAAGTTGCAAAAATTTTATGCTTTTACTCTGATAATCTTGCACTTACTGAGAACCTGCCAATTTTGCATCGTTTGTGCGAAATAATTGTCTATGTGGTTGTTGTTATGTTTTTGCACTTTTGCTTTTTCGCAAGGTGTCAACTTTTGACGTGAATACCCTTATTGATACTTTTACAGTGTCATAGTCATGACATGTAATGCTGGCGGTATGTATTTTTCATTAAAAATAAGCTGTTAAGCATAACATGTAATATAATTATGTTTTTATACATCCACCACTACATGTGTAACAATATGCAGTGATAACTCCATTTAGCCATGCTTATTCTAAACGACTAAAACGATAGTTCGGTGTCGAATTTTTTCCAGTTATCCTGAGTAGCTTTGGTTCGTAACTCAGCACTAAAGGAGCAGTTGGGAAAATAAAAAAAAATTATATTTACATCTTTAAACAGTATTAATTTTTTAGAACCAAAATGAAATTTTTTTAAGTCTCCTGGCGACATAATATGCGATATTATAATTTTATTAAAAATATTTTTAAACAGACTTCTTAGTTGTGGCTCTAGATTAATAAAACCTTGATTAACATAAAATAACATTAAATTGGTTGCGTTTTATGAGACTGGAAATATTCACAGATGATTAGAATGTTTTTTATTAAAGCAATTCATTTATATATGTTTGAAAACCGTGAGTAACGAAATTTCGTTATATGAAATATGTTAAGTATACTACAGTAAAGGATATCAACCATTGGATCAAGCTCAATATATTTTTTTTTAACTAGCAAATTTCTGGCGCGCGCTTTGGTATTAAACGAAAGTGTTGTTCTGTTAAATAACACTTAGGGCCTTATTCCGTAAAACACAACACAACGCAAAAAGCAAAAACAAATTCAAAAATATTTTATAATTTTGTTGTGGTTTCCTTCAGAAATTCATATTAAATTTTTAAATTTCAAACACTTCATACATATATTGTGGCGTTGAAAATTTTAAAACAAAATATGAAGCAACAACAAAATTATAAAAAATTTTTGAATTTGTTTTTGCTTTCAACGAAATTTTTGTGCGTTGCGTTTTACGCATAGAGGCCCTTAAACATAATTTTGAAATAAGTTTTTGCTTCAGATATAAGAAAATATTCGTTTAATTTCGATGAAAATGCAGCGAATAATTCATCGATTTCTTAAACTGTCTTTCGATTTAACGAAAACCTTTTTAAAAAATATCTAACCTCTAATAAAACATGCATGAATAACCAGAGCTAAAAAAAAGATTAAACCCAAAACTGTCATGTTCAAATGAAAATTATACATAATTAAGAGTTACCGACAAAAAAGTGACAAGCATAGAAAAATTATAATAACTGACTGTAATAAACAAGTTGCCAACTAAACATTGTACAATGACAATAACAACAACAGCTACAAAAAAAAGCGACAATAATAGAAACTTAATGTAATAATAAGTATATTTAGAATAATAAAACGATTAATTATAATAGAATACAAGTGAGTTTGAAGGGGCTTAGAAAAAACAAACGAATGACAAAAATGTCAAAAAATTATATGAATTACAAGCAAAAAATGTTAAAACAAACTTTAACAATTACATTGGGTAGTTGTTTTTTTAGAAAAGGTTATACACATGAGAGTTGTTTTTTCACGAAAGTATGGGTGTTGCTACTGGCGGAATTATGAACATGACTCAAAGGGTTCTTTAAAGCTCGTTTGTTTACTTTGAAAAACAGATCTTATATGGAATTAGTTCTTTGAAGTAAAATACTTTGGACTTGGTTTTCGATTTAGAAAATACGATTTTTGTAATATTGTCTTCAAACTTAAATGTAGTATTATTGTGTAAAATCCTTACGGAAAGAAGTTTATTTTCTAAAGAAATCAATTTCGTTTCTTGAAACAAGAAAATACGAAATTTAAAAATAATTTCTTGATTTTAACTTACTTTGTTCGTATTTAGTAAAATTTGCTTAAATTAGGAAACATTTTGCTTAAACCAAGCCACACAGATATTTAGAATGAGTAATTTTTGGTTTGGACGAGAATCAGGCAAAATTTTCTTGGTTCAAGCCATAGTTTGAAAATAATTATTTTTCCGTGATTTTCGCAGATAACGTTTTAATGCGCCTATATAAGATAATAATACTACTGTTATACATAATTATTTTATATGACTTTATATAAAAAGATATAATGATATATACATAATTTTTTTTTTCGGTCCATTGTTTAAAAAAAGTTAAATATAAAGACCACTTGCTGAAATCGTATTAAAACCACTTAAGCCGAAACTAATGAGGACACACAGTTTGGATCAATTTAGATTTACCTACCAGGAGAACTACAAAGATTTTTAATGAATCGCAACTCCTTGTATCCTCTAAAAAATTTAATCATTAGTTTATTGCCCGTAATCTATCTTCTATTTATCTATCTATATATATAAAATAGGATGTGTGTATGTATGTATGTGTGTATTTAACGTATGGACTCCAAAACGGCTGGGCCGATTTTGATGAAATTTTCAGGGAATCTTCAGAATATTCAGGCGGGTGACACTGTGAAGTCTGATTTTTGATTTTCATATTGCACCACCAATGACATCTATATAATTTGGACATTTTTTTCTTTAAAATGATCGCCATGGTCCAACTTAGATTTATAGGAAAATAAAATTTTGCCCCAGCCACTTTATGCCCACTTTTTTTGAATTACCTAAAATCAGAAAACGGCTCCATCGATTTGACAAATTTTTCTTTTAAATGTTCGTATTTATCCATTTTAAGTTTTCATCGAAAGAAAAATTTACCACGCCTACTTTTACGCCCACTTTTTCTATTAAATGCATAATTTGAGAACGGCTTGACCGATTTGGACGATTTTTTCTTTAAAATGATCGCCAGGGTCCAACTTAGGTTAGAAAAATTCGCCCCGCCCACTTTTTCCCATTTAACTTAAAAAACACAGTAATGGCTGAAGAACAAGCCGTCAATTATCCCACTGAATTTTTGAGTTCATTGGAACCACCCGAAATGCCACCGCATGTACTAACATTAAAGGTTGGATCACCGGTAATTCTTATTCGCAACTTAAACGCACCAAAGTTATGCAACGGAACCAGATTGGCCATCAAAATTGAGGCAACAATCATCGGTGACAGATACAAAGGCGAAGACGTACTTATTCCACGAATTCCGATGATTTCCAACGATTTACCATTTGAATTCAAGCGGCTCCAATTAATTTTGGAAAATTCATGTTTTTCACACGGCCAGTTGTATGTGGCTTGCTCCCGAGTTGGCACCCCAAAAAATTTATACGTTTTTACACCAAATAAAAAACCAAAAACATTGTCTATCCCCTGGCCTTAAGATGAAGTAATAAACAAATATATTTTCCAATTCGCCTTAAATACATGTGTTTCTTTTTTCATTGAGCCCATATCTACACCATATGTAAGTTATTCTGTAAAAAAAACTTTATGATAGGTATTCCAAGGATTTTTATTTAAGGGCCATAAATTTCGTTTAAAGCTCAATTTAAATCATCTGGTAATACAACACTAATGTTTGCTTAGGGCCAGCAACGCGGACCGGGTCAGCAAGTTTCCTATAATATAGTAAATTTTCCACAAAATTTCCCATAAAATAGAAACTTTTTAACAAAATTTCCCATAAAATAGTACATTTTTCACAAAATTTCCCATAAAATAGTAAATTTTTCACAAAATTTCCTATAAAATAGTAAATTTTTCACAAAATTCCCTATAAAATAGTATAAACAAGTAAATTTATCTCAAAATTTTCTTATAAAATAGTAAATTTCTTATAAATTTTTTTCCAAAATTCCCTATAAAATAGTATAAACAAGTAAGTTTATCTCAAAATTTTCTTATAAAATAGTCAATTTCCTATTAAATAGTAAATTTTTCACAAAATTTCCTATAAAATGCAAAATTTTTCACAGAGTTCCCTATAAAATAGTAGATTTTTCACAAAAATTTTTCTCAAATATAAAGTTTTCACAAAAGTTTAGTAAAAAATAGTACATTTTTGCAACTATTTGCAATAAAATAGTTAATTTTTACAAAAACTTTATAAAAAAATTTTTTCAAAATATTTTATAAAAAAGTATTTTTATGACTTTCTTAAAAATATCGTATTTTTGAAAAAGAGAAAGCGTTTTACTTTCGCAACTATAATCTATATAAGATTTTGCCTCTTACACCTCTGCCGACACTTTCTTCAAGTAGCTCATTTTAAACAACAATGACAAATTATATACACGAAAAAAAGGGAAAAATAGAGGTGGCCACTTTTCTACTTCATAATTTTTTCGAAAGGTAAAAGCAAGTAATTTACTATTATAATAACAGTAAAAAGTATTTGGTTTTTTAATAATAGACACAATCAAACAGTCAACCAGCCAGCCAGCCAGCCAGCCAGCATAATAAAACGCATGGTTGGCTTTGTATATGTAAGTTGAGAAAAAAGGGATCATAAATTATAACCCTGTACAAGAGTTAAATAGATGATTTGGAGGAATAAAAGAGAACATTTAACTATACAACATGATTATGACCACAATTTGTTTGAATAGGGTTAATTTTTTCTATATTCTTTAAAATTTTTATCATAATAATAGCAGTCAAGTGTATATTTAGTGCCAGAAGTTATAGTAAGTAGTATAGAATTATGACAAACTGAAGTAAAAAGTCACACACAGCTATCAGTGAAACAAATAGCTGCGGTAAAATTTTGTATTTGTGGGAATCAATACACATACATTTTAACGAAATGTCCAACCTTAAAACGGCAGGTATGGAAATTAGTAAAATTTTTAGTTAGTAGAAATAAATTTGGAAAATAAGTTATCAAATAAATGATTAGGCTTTTAATGTGTACTTGTGTTTCCGTGCTTTTTCGGCTACACGTACGCGCGGTCAACTTTGATTGATGAAAATAAAAAAAAATATTAATTTTTTTATTTGACAAATAGCTTCTTAATGCTCTCCCTTGAAAAAAAAAAAGTTTATTTACTTTTTGCTTGCCGTCATGGAGAAGAGCGCGTAATTGCAACTATAAAATATGCACAAACAAATCGATGTCATTTGTTTAAGCAAAAAATTGTTAATCGGATAAATAACTTATTCACTTAGTAGCATTTAAACCTTCGAGGAAAAACAAACATGAAACTTCACGCCCTACTATGTCTTGGTATTACTCACGAAATCAAGAAAAGAAATGTATTTCTTTTATCGCGTTTGATAGCAGAGAGTATTTAAATGTGTTGCTGAATAAAATTGAAACCCTCTCAAAACTGTAGGTTGACCACTCCTGCAAAACTGGAAAAACTCGCGTACATTAAGAGTTTATAAGCTTTTGTTGTTTGTCACTTTAACTCAATTGTAATGTCGTGCCGCATTAAATAAATTTTAATAGAAATAGAAAAATAATAACAATTTTTACCACACACATTCTAAAAGCATTAGCATTTAAAATTATGACTTGAGTTTCTCGTTATTGTTGCTATTTCGATTTAACTGCTGTTTAACATGCATTTAGTAAATTTATTTTATTTCAAATTTTTATGAACTAAAGGAAATTTATACTTGTTACAAAAAAAAAAGGTTGTAAATTGTATATTAAACATAATTATTTATATTTTTGTTTTTTTCTCTCTTTTAAATAAAACAAAACACCATGAATATTTATTGTATGAATTAATATTAAATTAGTATTATTGTGTCTTATTTTCTAACATGTTTCAACTTTCCCCTGTTTAGTTATTGATGGTTTTTCTTTTGTATTTGCCTGAACTTTATGTAAAAAATATTATAATTGATGTTTTATTAAAACAAGTTATTCATCACCTTTAGCTTTGCTGTATGGTAATCATTCATTTACTTGTTTGGGTACAGTGGGATGATTATTAAATCGGACAAACTTAAAAAAAAAACAAGTAAGAGTGCTATCTTCGGCTGTTCCAAAACTTATATACCCTTCACCATTGTGCGAGCAGAATACAGAGCAACTAGACAAAAACTAAACAATTTTTACATATACATACATATATACAATACATTAAACTTCATTATAAATTAAATTTAAAAAGTAAAAACTGGTAAATTTTTTTTAAAATCTTTTTGCTCTTGCCGTTCTCCAGATAAACAGAAAAAAGTAATAAAAATACAACAACAACAAGGGATTTTTGGAAAAACTTAGAGGTAGTCGGGTTTTTTTTGCTCATATCTCAGTCAGTTTTTGACCGATCTGGCTGAATTTCAATAACAAAAGATGGTGGACTATATGTGACATAAATGTAAAACAACCTAGCCGGTATCATGTCTGGAGTCTTTGGAAAACACATTTCAAACGTAACATGGACAGACGGACATCGTTAAATTAACTTGTCTCCTCATAAGGACCCAAAATATATATACTTTATAGGGTCTAAGATCAAGCCCACCTGTGTTGAAGGGTATAAAAAGAGTAATTTTTGGGATTCCAGTATTTTGATTATAAGTCAGTCATTTTTTAACCGATTTGACAGACTTATATACCGATGTGTTAAAAAGGAAATTTGCCAGTTGTTTTGGTGATAAATCTTGGACTCAGGAAGATCTATGGTTCCCGAAAGTGGGTATTTAAAAAAATTTTATTTTGTTCATAACTTTTTCGTATCTGAACAGATTTTTTTTGAGTTTTTCAGAAAATATTTTCTACTAACGATTTCCGATCTTTTGATAAATAAGGTATAACCATAGGCCTTATGACAGTCTAAAAATATAAGGGATAATCATGGGCCATATGACAGCCCAAAAAATCAGGTTTTTATAAAATTTTTGATATTTTTTGTACGGGAGGTACCACGCCCACTTCTCCAATCCCGCCCACATTTCGTGGGATGCTGTGTATTGATAACCTTAGTGTGTGTACCTAATTTGCAAACTTTGGCTTTTGCCGTTCTCCAGATATACATCAAAAAAGTAATAAAAATACAACAACAACAAGGGATTTTTGGAAAAAATTTCAGGTAGTCGGGTTTTTTTGCTCATATCTCAGCCATTTTTGGACCGATCTGGATCAATAGCAAGAAATGGTGGACTATATGTGACATAAATGTAAAACAACCTAGCCGTTATCATGTCTGGAGTCTTTGGGAAACACATTTCAAACGTAAGATGGACAGATGTACATAGTTAAATCAACTTCTTTAGAGGGTCTAAGATCAATATTGTAGAAATTACAAATGGAATGACAAAAACTTATATATATACCTTTTTCCACCTGTGGTAAAGGGTATAATGCTTTAAAGAATCTCCTAAGCCAAAATGTATAAATAATATTAGTAGCCATAGCATCAGAGGGAATAATATTGTGGTTTTGGTTTTCTTAACAGATTTAACCACAATATAGTTGTATTATATGTATGAACATTTTTCGTTACAAATAGTATAGTTATTCCTGACCATATGAAAAAATACCATACATTCACGCAAATGCAAGAATTTATGTCAGACTTATTTGGGTTCTTTAATCACTTATTAGCCAATTCGCCACCTTAACCTTTAAGTGAATACCAAGTCATAGACAGCGATTTTTGAACTTTCTCTTAATATTTTACCTACTAAGATTGTATCGACTTAAAAATTTAACTACGAATAACAATAAAACGTACTTAAAACAAATGAGATAACTTTCGAAAACAATTCTTAAACCAAGTAAAAAAACAGTGAACTTTTCGTTGGAAGTGACACTCTCAGAGTAATATTACAGAGTGAGCGTTTTAATGCATACGCTTGTGCTTTGCTTGTTTTGTGTAGAAACAAAAATAACAACAGAACAGGAAGAAAAATATACAGTATTTTCATGTTCAAAAAGTAAATTACAAAGCAAAACTTCCCATTTAATTTATATAGTTAAATATATACATTAAATTTTTAAAGTAGAAACCATTTCTGGCATGACGCTGGTGTTTTATAATTTAAATTCTGTAAGATGTAAAACGGGTAAGTAAAGTACTTCTGTCTCTGGTTCTTTTGGGGTAAGTGTTTAGAGTTAGAATCAATCTAATTTCATCGGATTATTTAGAGTACGAATTCGGGATTTAATCAACTTTCTACAATATCTACTATGTTTGAGGGTTTATTTTTTACTTTTTTCATTAAAAAAATTGCTTACGCCACCGCTGGCGTAGTTAACTATTTTATTGAGGGAATCTTTAGTTCAAAAATTTCAGATGTACCTTTAAACTATTGATGCCTAATGGGTATTTAATAGGGTATTCATTCGGTTAACCGTTAATCGGTTAACCGATTAATTACTACCCGATTAACTAATCGGTTAATTTAAAATTGGCAATTTTTGATTAACGATTAAACCGGTTAATTTTAGTCGATTAACCGATGTAACAAATTTTTTTAGTTTTTTGTAGTATTATAACATATTTTTTAGTGTTTTCAATTATTTGTTCCATCTCATATAAAAAAGGTATATTTATTCGTGCAATACGTTCTTAACATACAGAATAAAAACAGAAACTAGGGGTTCGGAAAAACATTTTTTGTAGATTGTTCGGTGCTGAGCTTTGCCAGGTCAGATAATAACTTGACAATAGAAGAATCTCCTGATTGTAACACACGATTTTTGACAAAATTAACCGAAATAATAACATAATGGAAAATGTTATATGTTCAGAGAAATCTTGGAAAAGGACTGAGAAATTAGGTAATCTGTATCATGATACAAAGAAACCAAGATAACGCATTCAGTTTTTAAAAATGAAATGTTTCTGCGCATCTACGCCACATCAGCGTATAAGTGTAGCTAAAATAAAGAAACACAAGCAAATAAACATGTGTATAATATGCTAAGGTGACGTCATATTAAAAGTGAATTTTGAAAACATGTGCAATGCGTTATCTTGTTTTTATTATTCTTGAATCTGTATTATGGGTTGTTTTCGATTTCTCCAACATCTTCGATAATTGAAAGAATTTTTTCCGAGTCAAGTTTTATCAAAACTAAAGAGACGAATCCTAAATCCTAAACATTTAAACCAAATTATTTTTCCAAAAGATTATTTTATAAGATCTTAAACTATTGAAATAATTAATAAACAAATCTCACAGTTAATTTTTTAATAAATACATAAAAATATTATGTATTAATTATAAAATAGGTGTTTTATATTTATGAATTACTATTTTGTTTGCTCGTTTTAGTTCAAGAATTGTTTTGTTCGTTATATTGTTGTTTTTTTTACTAATAGACTCCAATAATAAATAATTTTTGCATTTTTATTAATTGAAATGACCTAATTTATAACAAAACTTTATTAATCGGTTAACCGATCAATAACAAAATTAACCGATTATTAACCGATTAAACCAAAACCTCGGTTAATTAATCGAGCGATTAACCGATTAAAGCGAAAACCCGATTAAATGAATACCCTAGTATTTAAATACCCAAAAAAAAAAAAAAAAAAAAAAAAACTGAGACAGTAAAAAATTTCTAGCAAAGGCCAGATAAGAGATAATTGCTGCAGCTTACACTTTTATTTAAAAGTAGACATTCCCTAACTTGAAAAAAATTAAAACTGAATTTTATTTGAGTTTTTGCATATAATTATCGTATAAGTATAATGAAGGGTTTTTGCAGGGTTTAAAAAACTACAATCGAAACCAAAAACTGAATACAAAAAACGAAAATTTCTGTACAAGTTTTCGGCTTTTGATTTGGTTTCATTTAATGAAAAAGCAACAGTTTTTTTTCTTTGGCCAATGACAAATAAAGAAGTGGAAGAAATGGCAGTTTCTCTACTTTGACTGCAGCTTTAAAACGCTGGTTTTTTGTATGACAGAAAATGCTTGAACAAAAGTTTTGCCAAATTAAGCACAATGCGAAAAATAAAAAATGCCCACCCTTTCTAAATAGTTTGGGTGTCCCCTTAGCAAATATTAATTCGATTTGTTTACACACCTGGTCAAAACATGTTTTATAATGGAAATGATTATTTAATTACACAACAGTGTATAATGAGTTCCAAATATGACTACTTTTTCCATATAGCAAAAAAAATTTTTTAGCGTAAATAATAATATTTATTTTGGTGTAAATAAAAGCGAATTTATGTGTTTAAAATTTTTTTGAAAAAAATTAAAAGTGTTTGCTAGTCTAGAATTATGTGGGCTAACAGCAGTTTGGTAGTCCTGGATAAAAATTCATTTGGCACATCCAGCATTCGTATTAGCCATTGCCACCATACTGTGGACAACGATGGCGAGTTGGTAGTTTTTCAATTAAATATATACTCTGCGACCTCTTGTGAAGCCACTACATTTAACATGACAGATCAAGGATACGTACGAAGCCAATTATTTTGCTAGATGATAGAGCATAAATTTCTTTTGGATATCGCAGAATCTGCACTTTATTTCACTTAGCATCGCTCGATAGTGCTCGCCATTCACCGTAACAGCTGCTTGAAACGAGTAAATTTTAATGAAAGTAATGGTGATTCGTTAACGGCTTGAGGATTGTGTTTGCCATTTAACTGGAAATAAGCTCTATGAACTTCGGACGAAGTGCTTTTTGAATTTCAAAAATATATTTATTTATTTTTTTTCATAGTTTATAAATTTCCACAATTATGAAGTGTTGTTTAAGCGTTTAACGATTTATGATGACTTGCCAAGCCTTATGAACAGAAATATCAAAGCAGTTTCCCATTCTCAGCTACTACACCATTGT
Organism: Pollenia griseotomentosa; assembly: GCA_963931875.1. Lineage (NCBI taxonomy): Eukaryota > Metazoa > Arthropoda > Insecta > Diptera > Polleniidae > Pollenia > Pollenia griseotomentosa. The sequence goes on from OZ007561.1 coordinate 185,097,926, forward strand.
TATCGGTATCCAGAATTCGTATGTAAAGAAATCGTTTCTCAGTAAAGAAATCGTAATTAGTTTTATACCCCTAAAAATAACATCATAAAATTTTTTTAGGTCCAATACAAATGCCTTCCTGAAAATCACTTTAATGCGCCTATAACCGAAATAAATCAAAACAATTTATTGAAATGATGTTTTATATAAATAGAAATAAAATTATAAAACTTTGTAATGATAGTCCCATAATTAAACATAAGTCTCATGTAAAGCGTTTTCACGTAATAGATAGTAATACGCCTGAAACTGCAACGAATTTTAATACTGTCAGATAAGGTTTCATTAGGATTTGCTCAGTGTTTGATATCGATCCCATACAAAGCCCACTTCTAAAAGATTCTTACTGCCGGTAAAGGCTATCAAAGAGCCAAATATAGAACTTTCACTTATGTTTTATTTATTTCGCTTAAAAATCTTGCCCTAAATTTTCTCTTTCATTTTGTATACCTATTTTCGTTTCACTCTGTTACTACAAAGTAAATTTTTTTCTGCTTCAAACATAACTCGTGTTGAGTTCATGTCTATATTTTGGTTCGAAAATATTGTCTAAATCGAATATTATTTCACCTTCTACTTTAATTCATTGTTTGTATGTTTGTATGTTTTTATGTAAATGTTTTTTTTTTTTCTTTAATATTTGCATGTCCGTTTGCAATTTTTGATTTATTAAAATTTTACTTTACCCTATTGTTTGTTGTTTATAATTTACATTTAAACCCGGTAGAAAATAACAAATGTTCGTTGTTTTTGTTAATTTTTTTTTTATTTGTTCGTACAAAATTTATAGTTGGGTTCTTTTTTTAATTTTATTACGTGAATTCCATTTCGTACACATTTAATTTGTATTTCAATTGATATGTTAATTTGTTTAAGCCGTTAATGTTTTCAGTTCTCACTTAATGGTATTCCATTATAATTTTATATTTTTGTTATTATTATGTTAAAGTTGTTATTATTTAAGTTGTTGTTATTTGTTATGGTACGTTAATTTACGTTAGTTTGAAATGTCATTCATTATAATTTAATGAATTTGAAAAGTGTCGGCATTCATTATGAAAGTTCATGTTAAACAGTCATGGATGTCGTTTAAAAGCACATGTAAAATGGTAACCAGGTGTTTTCTGAGAATTTGTTAGAAATTTTCGTATTTATCACGGCAGGATTAAAGAACTTGTTTAATATGGTAACTTGTAGTTTAAAGAAATGAGCCCCTGGGGTTTTTCATAAATCCATATTTTTATTACTTAAAAAATGCGAAAGGGTATCTGGTTATTGACTGTAGCAATAGATATTTGTACGATTTTTATGCGTTCTTTAGTTTTTTTTCGAGAATAGGGCCTTAAAGTTTATCAGTCAGAAACAATGCACTTAAGATCTGTCAGTCTTAATACCCAGAGTAGCTCGAGACTTAAGCAGTAACTGCATACCATTGTTATTGTCCTATCCAAACTTATATTTTGCAGTCACTTGACTTAATTTTAAAAATAACTGACATATTTTAAATTATGTAAATAGCAATGCCTTCTTTGATAATATTATTTTCTATTTTGTATATGTTTTCTTCTGTAAATAACTCATGAAATTATGATATTCAAAAAACCGTTTGATTTGAATTTCAGTCGAATGTTTTAATATCTTTTAAAATAATCACCCTTATTCCATTTAGCGCCATCAATATTAAACGATATCGTGTTGAATCGATTCATGTAAATTGGTATGCCCATTCTCAATATCAAGTCTTAATGATAAGCCTCACTTTATTTTTGGTATGCCGTACGCAACGTTAACGTCGGCATCGATATAAATTGACTCTTATTTTGCGTCAGTCTTAATCGGTCGAAACAGTTTAATTCCTTTTTAATTTTTCAATAATAATAATACTAAATTAAAAAAATGGAAAAAGAGCAAAAAAGCAACAAAGCTACGCGAAAATTGCAAAAATAGCGAAAACGGAAAAAATTTTTATATTTCAAACAAATTCAAATTGATTATAAGTCCCTACAACTATAAAGCAAAAATTCCATTAAAATATCTAAATTAGCGGAAAATCGCTCATTTTAGTCATCTTCGCGATAAAAGCAATTTTTCCTGTAAGTTTTCTGATTCTCTACAGCTTTAACGATTTTTAATAAATATTAACCCATTAGTGGACGAAGTTCCCTGGCCACTTTCCCCCAATTATTTTCACCAATAATTAATAAAAATGATCTGATTAATTCGGTTCAAAAACATTTTATTAAAAAAAACCTATAGTTTTGGAGTTATGGGCCGTCCCTTATAAGGGACACTGCGCAGTAGGTACACTTGGCGTATGATAAATTTTAAATCATTCTGAAGCCCGTTTTCAGATTTATTGAAAATGAAGTTTGATTTTTCCGCAATGTCGACATCGTTTATCAGTTTAGAATATTCAATAAGGTGGTTTCTGCCATCATATCATGTTTCTGCCGTCACTTTGTTAGTGATCGAACATCATATGGATGATGTACCATACGTTTCAAGGTAGGATGTAGCAATATTTCGGCGAAAAATAAGAAGAGACGCACTTGTCGAATCATTGGGATGTAACTTCTTCAACCGCAGTCATGCATTAACGAATGAGGCATCAAGGAGATATGCAAAGATTGGCCACCACCATTTATTTTGTCTAATTCGCGAGCGGTAGACTACAACTAATTCTTCCGTCCTATCAACACCTCCATGTCCATATTATATCGATAAAACACTTTTGGTTTGAAAATACTTACATCATCCCTTCCTTTAACGAATCGTTGGCATGATACTATTTCATTGACATCAAAATGTGTTGCAATTGTACAACATTCCATCGTGTGAGCAATATGCTTCCATTTGTTGTAAATCTGAGATCTACAGATCCAATTTCTTCTTTTTTTTTCAATACTGGTATTGAGCGAAGATGACAATTTTCTCTTCGCCCTTCTCGTATCGTGCCTAAAGTACACGTTATAACAGATGATAAGTGTCGCAGTAATTTCTTCATATTCTGCAAATAATAATGTTGGACCGAGATGATTAAGACTTGCCTTATGCCATCATCGCTTTCATCGGTATCTTGCTTAGTATCGGCTTCATATAATGGTGGAATTGCGGCAATGTCAAAGTAATTAAAAATATAATCGTCAAGGGCAGCCAGTCCATCCAATATATTTAAACTGAAAGGCAATATATGAAAAAATATTTTCTCGATCATCGTAACACAATTGTACTACGGACGCAGTGTCCCTTTAAGGGCACTTTTCACTCAAAGTCACTATATGTGCGGGGCAGAACGTTTTGTTATATTTTTTTTTAATCAATTTAATCATTACACTTATTTACAAATAACAACATACAGAAAATAAGAAATATTCACATAATAATAAATATATTCCATTAAACTTTGCTATCATGCCGCGAATTTGAGAATTTCCGCTAATTTTGCAATTTTTATCGAATGTTTGTTATTTCTGATAGTCTAAGAAATTTTAAATCAATCTATGGCTTATTTAAAATATTAAAAACACGAATTGTTGCAAAAATTTTTTTTTTTGTATTTTTCCGACATTTTGTTTTTAACCCATTAAGCGATTTTAAATAAATTTTCGTCGATTCGAAGAACAGTAACCATCTAGGGTTAAGAAACAAACTTCAAGTTGCATTTTTATTAAAAAAAAATAAAAGAAAACAAACCAACTTTCTACAAATTTTTAATTCGATGACGACGTCGATAAAACTTGATGTTGACATTAAATTAATGACGATGAAGACGACGTTAAATGGAATAAGGGCGAATGTTTTACTTTACGAAACCAAATTGTACCAAAGGGGCTTGTTTCAAATCCCGATAAAACTTCAAATTGTAAAAAGTAACGCAAAATATTAAATAAGCTTTAATATTTGAATATGATTTCGGGCATATGCACACCGCGGCTACTCTTGACAAAGAAAATTTTTTAAGTCCGATTTTAGGCCACTTTTCGAGCATTACTGGCCATATATCAAGAATAACACGAGAAATTTTAGACTCCAAGACGTCAAAATTGATGCTGGCTTATCAGATTACACTAGTGACTTAAAGAAATCCTACAGGACATATTCTGATTTCATAAGACGATAGATGCAAGCCACACCTCGCCTGGATCAATGTCATGCATATTTACGCGACCAGCGGCTTCTCTTCTTAAGAAATAATGTTCGATGCCGATAGCGTGTAAACTTTACGGTATATTTTTAAGAACGTAATTAGCTGCCTATTTCACTAAATGCGAAAGAACTCTCTTTTTCACATAATTACATATAAAATAATTAAAAATTCTTAAAATTTTGTTTTGTTTCTTTTTTTTTTTTTTTTTTTTTTGCTAAAGAAAGCACTCTTTCGATAGCATGCAATTGGCCGTAAGTTACAGTGTTTGACAAATTCAACCGTAGAGGGTACACAATTTAGAGGTACACAATTGAGCAGCGCGTTAAGATTGTTGAAGCCTTTTACGAAAACTGGCGTTTAAATCAAAATGCATTACGTGCACTTCGTGAATGGGTCTGTAGGAAATGTGAAGACACCTGTGCATGCTCGCCCAGCTCGTTTATGGTCCGGCGGCTTCATCGGGCCATATTTCTTTGAAAATGAGGTCGGCCAAGCAGTTACCGTGGATGGTGTTCGCTATCGCGAGATACCAACGGACTTCTTGAGAATATGGACCTGGACGATATATGGTTCCTAAAGGATGGTGCCACTTGGCACACAGCCAACGAAACAGTGGCTCTTTTTTTGCAATGACCGTATTATTTCAAGTCGTGGCGATGTCAACTAGCCGCCATGATCATGTGGGGGAGATTTGAATGAAAAAAGTGTACGTTGATAAGCCAAGGACGATTCAAAAGCTTAAGGATGAGATAATTCGGCACATACACGACATTGAGCCTCAATTATGTTCTAGAGTAATTGAAAATATGTACAATCGAATAGAGCTATGCCACCGAAGCCATAGCGAGCAATTCGCCCATTCTTAAAATAAAAATATTAAGATAATTCTCTGAAAACTTTTTGGTTTTATTTAAACTTTAAGTCTGTTGTAAATTGGTCGCACTACATGCGGCATCTTCTTTTAACTACTTTTAAGGAAAATACTTTAAATAAGTATAGTAGTTTAATAAACGACATTACCATCATATAGTGTACCACATTACCTGCACATTTCTTAAAGTCGTGTTTAATAGGATTTGCAATATTTGCCTTAATATCTCGGAAAACGTAGATTGAATATTTTTAGCACATGGCTTTTTGAAAGCTTAACATGTATAGCGTGTAGATAGTTGAACCATATTTTAATTCTAAGAACTAAAAACGTGGCAATCAAATAACAAATAGGCTTACTACGATTTAAGCCGCGCTTATATCATGTCCTCGTTTCAAGGTCGTTAATACAGTTTTCAGATTTTGGTAAACATTTAAGGGTTTCTGTATCCAAATTAAGGCATTTAAAATCGATCGAAGTTCTCATTTAAATTATATTAAAAGTTCGATCGATATCGAATGCCGTAATTTGGCCCTTGATTCCTCGCCAATAAAAATTTGATACAACATATTGCTTGAAATCGGGAAATTTTCTATTTAGTATTACAAAAAAATTAAATAGAAAATTGATCGTAAACTTTGAAAAACGATTAATCATTTTTTATCTATAAAATTATCTGAAAATTCTATTAAAATTGTTTTTCTGTAAATTTTTTTGACAATACTTGCCCACATACAAACAAGGACGACCAGCAGTCACCTTCTGTTTTCTCATGCACATATAAAAAAATATGTTTGGGATCTTAAGGTTTCCAGGAGAATAAAAAGTGTTGTAAATTTATTTTTTTAAAAAAAAACCCATTATTCTACATAGTTAATATGCTGATCTTGAACACATTTCAAAAGTTTATGTAAATAATTTCGTTTTATATTATCAGCAAAAATGTACCTTAAGGATATTTTTCTTTCATTTACCGAATTTCAGTCTACATTAGCAAAATATTTAAGACGATTTACATCCTTGTTGCTTAAAAAAAAAGCACCCTTCTTTTAATAAAAGTAATAAAGAAAACCTTCTCGAGGGTTATTATCACCATAAATATGTAGCATTTAAAGTGCAATAAAAGAAAATTTATATCATGTCATAAATATTAAAATAACAATTAATTTAAATGTATGCATGTGCCAGGGTAAAAGCACAAAAACTGAAATATGTAGAGTACCAGCGAATAGAGGACGTAAATGCAAAATAATGGCTTTGTTAATTTTGCAACCCCAAAAAAAAAACCGAACAAAAACATACCGGGAAATATAAAATAAAATTTGTATATAATTTTACGTTTTACTTTTTTTTTTAGAAGATAAAATGAAAATAAAAAGGTGCACTCAAAATATTCTACTACCATACTTACGCAATAAATTATAATTAAGTATTATCTATGACAAGCATTGCTACCATAAAAGGACGAATGTTTTATTTTTTAAGTGCTGCTAAAAAGGACATTAATCACTTTTGATCGTATATCATTGATAAGCTGCGATATGTAGATGTTAGATAACAATGAACATAAAAATGCCACCAAAAATAAGATCGTTATTGTTGAAATATGGCACAATAGTTAAACATAATTGTATTAACGATAAAATGATTTTTTCTGAGAATGAAGGATAACGTATGTTAATATTTTTTATACTACAAATAATGAGAAGAGAAATTGTATGGTAGCATTTTAATGGCTGAATGGAAAATCTGGCAAACTGATAATGCTAATTTTGTATACAAATTTGAGACTTAAAATGAGTTGTGAGACAATCAACAAAATCATAAACTACAATCAATTGTAAAAACTGTAATGAAAATCTTGAATTCTCGATACAGTTGCATACTTAAAACGATAAGAATTTTTCAAACATAATTTATAAAAGATTTTCAAAGAAATGTTATTATATTGAAGCTGAAGTTAATAATATACCAATATTCACTGTTGATGGATTATATTAACCATAGTGTTGAAAAGCTACTTGTTTCCTAGCTCATATAGCACGGACACTATACTATCGAAATCTTTAATCCAGGAACATATTTGTATTGGCTTTGGGTAGAATAATCCAAAAAAATCTCATATATAAAGAATATTACAGCTCAATTGTATTTACCCACCTTATTCTTTATGGGCGCTTTCGTACCAAATCCCTTAATTTGGAAGGACCCGGATGCCAGATGAAATAATCTGTCTCAATTTTAATATATAATAATAGTCTTTTTATTGAGTCCTCCTAGTTGTTTGTATATTTTTAGTTTTAAACACCAGTATTCTACGACGTTTATTTAGGGTGGACGTGTAATATAGTTCATGTATTAAAAGGAGACCGAAAAGGTGAAGGTTTATTAATGAAATTAGGACTTTGTGGGTTAAAATTAAAGGACACACACAGACAGACGGACATCGTTCATTAGACTTTACTACTCACAATGACGAAGAATATATGTTTAGTTTAAAATTGGTAGGGTCAATTTTGTAGATATTTGAAAGGGGAATGAGTATAAAAGAGTAATCTGAGCACCTATCGGGTTGCCCTAGCCCCAGGACTTTACGGCGTTTACGGACCGTGTTTGTGTCTATCCTCCGCTGCATAACAATTGCCGCCACTATCAGTTGAATAGCAACAGCATCTAGAAAAAAAAATTCCTGCAAACAGAACTTTCACATAAATGGTGAGAAATCAGCAGTCAGGCAACATATGTTAAGATCTCCTTTCCCGCGACTTTGACATCAACTAATAGTCAGCTGGGACCGAATTCCAAGAGGCTACTGACTAGCGGGTATTATATAGTTTCTCTAGTCAGCCGCGATCGCAAAAGAATTTTAAATTCTGACGAAATCCAGAGGATTTAACATTAGACCGGGTCGACCTCCATACAATAAAAAAAGTTGTGCCAGTCACCCCCTAGAATGAAAGATATGCCAATGAAGTTTCTAAAACAGAAAAAAAATCTGCCACGCCCCCAAATACAGCCCTTTTAGTTTTTTATATGTAGCGCTGCGATTCAAATTCCGATCGCATTATATCGCATATAGTTGTTCATGGCTTGACAGTGGCTTAAATTTTGACTTTGGTGACTTTTTAATCCGACTTCTAATTCTGGGCGCCACTTATGCCATCTCAGATCCTTCCCCCAGATGTCCAATTTTGTTCACTTGCCAAGCTAAACCTTCTAAAACTTATTATGATATGATGTGATAGGTCTTGAATTTTCAGCGCTACATATAGAAAACCAAAAGGGCTATATTTGGGGGCGTGGCAAAACATTTTTTCCTGTTTTAGCAACTCCTTTGAAATATCTTTCATTCTAGGGGCTGACTGCCACAGCTTTTTTTACGACCCACCTTAATGTTACATGGTAATGTTTCCCTACAAAGGGAATGACAAACCTACTTTTTTTATATGTGGACTTTCATTGCAACCGAGTGCCGTGACCCATAGGAAGATAGAACTCTAAGATAGTTGCCGCGTTATCCAAGGGGAGGGAGCATGCTCAGAACCACAACTTCAATTGGAACTCCTGCTTTCCTTGTCACGACTTTGTGGGGTGGTGGTGGACGCTTTTTATTTCACCCAGTGTTGAATGCACTGCTGGGTCAGATCTACAATACAGGCACTCACGGAAAGCCAATTTGACGTATATGTATACTTTTTCCACCTGTTGTAAAGAGTTTAAACATAAAATTTATATCGAATTATAAACAATACTCTACCCTTTAAAGCATTGGGTCCAGATAGAAAAACGTTTAAAATGTGTATGAGTTTAAACTTTTTTATTTTCCGGAATTGGCTCCCTTCTAGTTTTTTTATTTCCAGACGTTGCCACACTGAGAGAAAAAAATTTGGTTTAATATAGTCACGAAAAATCTCATTGAGTTTCGGAAAATTAAAAAAAAGTATAAATGTCTCTTCAATCATACTTTTTTTTCAGTGTCAACTTTATTATTAATAATTAAGTTTGGGGCCAGTGTTCGAAAATAAACACTAAATATCGCTCCCTAGTGCTCGGTTCCGTAGATTTATGGAAAACACAAACGCTAATAATGTTTGTGTAGAAAATCATTACAAAAATAACGTTTCCCTGCAAATAATATTGGAATACCTGATCAATTTTTATAATATGGACTACTCAATAGACTGGTCCAATGTAATACAAGCATGGACCATGTCATTGTTAAAAAGTGTTTGTAGTGGGACGACATGTCTTCGCTTTTAATGACATGTTTTCGTTTTTAAACGACTTCAAAACTAATCCTCCTGAGTATACCATGGATTAGTTTTAAGACTTATCCTTTTTAATCCAAAGCTGGGTTATATGGTCCTGCACTAGGACATCGTAATGTTAAATAGACCATGTTTTTTTCCATACGTTTGGGTTACTTTTGGACTAGTCCTAGTCCCTTGTGGACTACATTTTACACGCGTGTTTAGACTAGTCCTATTATTTGCAGGGAAGATCGGAACATTTAATTCCGTTCGGTTTTTTTTCGGCTCATTAATGCCAAACTTTTTTTACAAAGACAAAATACGCATACGAAAAAAAAAAAACAAAAAGCTAGCAAAATAATTTTACACAAACAAAACATATACACAATATACCCACATGCTGTTCGTGGTGCGGTCGTTGCTAAAATATTTTGTTTGTTAATTTCTTTATCAATGTAAAAAAGAAACATTAAAGAACACTAAAATATAATGTTTATCTACAGTATTACTACAATTGTTCTGTTTTTTAACTAAGAACAGAACACTATATAATATTTGGCATTTTCTTGAAAATAGATAGCGTTCGTTATTAAGGGTTGTGTTCGTCTACACAAACACTAAAAACAGATATTGTTCCTGGAGGTATGAGCCGAACACTAAATTATGTTCTGTTTATTTTCGAACACTGTTTGAGGCACATCTATTGCAATCATTATATGGTTGCCCACAAATATAATATAATTGCCCTCATTTATATTATCAGGCCTGTTCTGCAAATCACTTTTACTCAAATCACGTGATTTCAAATCACATGTGCCTACTAAAATTACACTTGTGATATTTAAGTGTCCCGTTTTTGTGTGTTTTGGTTTGATCTTCAATTGCCGAATGCACACCCAGAAACACAAAAACGGTACGGCTTTCAGAACACCACAAAATCACGCTCGTGATTTCAAAAACACGTGATTTGAAATCACGGGATTTTCAGAACAGGCCCGTATAATTGCCAACATAAATATTATCATTTCCAAAGACAAAATATATATTTTTATTGTGAATTTTTTTGTGTTTAAAATAAGACAATAATTTATGGTTACTATCACCATACTATTGCCACCTGGAACTAATAACAGTAATATGTTCACCACAAATAACTGAGTGATTTGTTGTACTATTTATATAAGACCGAAGGGGTAAAATGTTTAGAGAAAATTTATTGTGAAAAATAGTTTAGTTTGCCGTGACGATATGGAAACATAGTTTTGTCCACATCACCGATAGCCAAGCTATATTAATACATTTTGCGATTGTATGCGTAATATGAATTCTACATATCGCTCATTTGCTGCAAGACCGGCATAACTCAAAAAATGAAATATTGGAGTTAGAGATGCAGAATTGTTCGCTTTGCTTTTCTTTATATTGTGTATTAAATTTATCTTTATATCTTTTATACTTTCCCAGTTTGAAGAGAATGTGTCTTCTTTTTTTTTTTAGTAGTTAGAGGAAATGAAAAACTTTAAATGCGTTTATCTCGAAATGGATTTTTTGAGATATGCCGGTCTTGCATTAAATGAGCAATATGTCGTTGTTAATGTTGTTAAATTATCTTCAAAGTGTGTTACATACATACGGAATATAAGTGTTTAAACTTTAAAGTACCTCTTTATAACTAAAATTATAGTTTTTTTTTCTACATTTCCGGCTCTAACTTTTTAAACTATCGTGAATTATTACTCTTTTTTCTACCGGTTTGATACTCGCCGCGTTTTCATTGCTTTAGCGGTAAACGAAACTTTAACTCGGTTTTAAGTTCAGTTCGTTTTTAGCTGCTTTAACTACCTGGTCATCCTTCGGCTCCTAACCAACGTTCAACAGTTCTATTCATTATTCCTAACTAATACCTACATTGAATACCTACATTGTACATTTAAAAAAAAAAAAGTATTACAATAAATATGTTAGTACTGTGACTTAAAACCTTATTCCTCCTGCACCTGATAGGCTCTTATCTCAATCTTCACGAGGTTTAATTTTACCTATGGTACCATTACCCTTCATTAGATCGTATTTCCTTTTAATTGAAGTAGTTTGCATTTCTCCCTATTTTTTCTTTAATTGTGGATAATAATTCCCACACAATTAAATAATAAGAAAATACCCTTAATTTGCCTATCGCTGGTCTACATGCATAAAATATTTTCTAAATACATGTGCATGTGTATGTCGTTGCATAATTTTCACTCCTTTTTTTTATCGTTTTGCTGCAGTTGAACAAAAAGAAAGTTTTTTTTTTTTTATTTATTTATACAAAAAAGAATAAGATAAAAAGAAATATCTGTTTTTTGTTGTATCCTTTTTACAATATTTTTCTACTACTGTTTTGCAAATGACACCAACATTTTTGACAGTATGACACCGACACTGACAGTTGTCAACTGCTGTTGTATGTTCTGTCACATTTTATAAATTGTGATTTTATGTTGTTTTCTTCGCTTGTGTTTCATTTTTCTTTTTTTTATATTTATTTCACAATATAAATTTCTTTTAATTCTCGGTTTTTCTTTTATCCTGTCTACCGTTGCTTTTACAGCTGTTGTCTTTACAGTGACCAACAACTAACTATTGTTATAATGCTGGTTGGGTATGAAAATGACAATGATGTCCTTGTTGTCTTAAAAAAGAATTACGAAAGAAAAATAAAAAAAAAATACTCTGTAGCAGACAATAAAGAATGTTTAACAAATTGGAATATTTTAAAATTTGTTGTAGAAATTATATCCTTGTTTTAATGTTGACATTTATGAGGATAAAATTTGGAATATATACATGAGGTGTTGTATATATAAACAAAGGACACACAGATTAAGTTTAAAGGTTAAAAACTAATCACACAAATATTTTTAACTTGAAGTTAAGTCAATAGTTAGTTTTAAAGGACCTTTGTGAAATTGGCCATTAATCTTATCACTAATTTCTGAAATGAGCGTAAGATTATCACGTGTACATTAAGGTTATAACTTTTTTTTGAGTGCAAAATACCACTCCAGCGCCATGTGGGGAATTTTGTTCTGATAATAAAAAACTGTTTTTTAAGCTGATTCGGTGAAAAAAGTTTCCGCACCGTAAGCGATTCCTAAAACTCCATATTATGTGTAAATTTTATTTTTGGAAATTGAAACCCCTTTGATTTTGCATTAGACTTATGAAAAATGGTTTAATGTTGAAGATTATATATGGATTTAAACAAAAACGAACTTATTAAAGACAAGAGCCACTGATTTAATGATGAAAATAAAAAATAAAAACAAAACTTCAACGCTTTCGGTGCGGAAACTATTTTCACGAAAGATGAAAAGTGACACCATAATTTTTAAAATTTTTTATGCCCCACACGGCCATGAGGTGGTATTTTTGTTGTTTGCAAAAATTGCAAAAAGTTATATCCCTAGTGTACATACTCCCGCTTATAACATCATCCAATGGATCCCCCACAACTAAGCGAAAAAATTGAATTAAATACGAAGTAGGAAAGTAAAGTCGACAAAGCCCGACCTTATGATATCCTACGCCATAAAATACATATAAGTATACAGGAAAACATTGATAAATTTACAAGTAAAAATCTAAGATTTTTTGATAGAACTGAACCTGTAACTGTGATAATCCAAAGCAACGTTCTTATATCGGAAGGAATATTTTCCTTACATTTATGGTAAATATGTGTGATTTTTGTATTTTACTCAAATGTCTTCATACTTAAAAGACTTATGAAAAATATTGTTCTACTTCCAGGCTTGTATGTCTGAAAGCTCGGTTAGCTAATGGTCCGATTTTAAGATTAATTTTTGCCTTCGTTCTTGGCTCAAAATTATCTGTTAAAGTGCTATCTGAGCAGTAATTCTGATTCAATTGGTATACCGAAAGTTTAGTTTACGGCCATTTATTATTGGCTTTGTAAACATCCAGACAAACGGATAATCATCTCTACCTACAATGCTGTAGGGTACAATTGGCAATTTACATAATGGAAACAATTATATCACTTATCTCTCAGTTAGGAGATGGGGTAACCTTCACAGTATTTGCAGCTCCTTTGAAAAGCAGAACCACTCAAAAATACACACCTTTAGGCTAACCTTCTCACCTTATCCATGCTAAGCGAGTGGTTCCCGTGCCAGACCTTTAACCTTAATTATGGAACTATTCTCTTATTTGACAATAAGAACAAGGCTGTCTTTCAAGCATATCAAGAATATTTATAATTTGATTAAAAATCTTCAATTTTTCCCAATTCTTCGTGAAATCAATCTAAACCTAACACAATAAAAGTCTTTTCCAACGAGCAACAACAAAAAGCTTTATGAGTAAATAAAAAGTTTTTTAAAAAAAAGAAATAAATTATTTCAAATGAAAACTGGAAAAGAGGCAGCACTTCTAGCACCAACATCATCAGTATTTATTCTCTATCTGCCAGCAACATAACAGAAGAGCAGTGTCAGCCATTAACCATGTCATGTTATTACATTTTACTCGTTCCATATTGGACGCAATAACTAAACATCACGATAAAGTAGAAATCTAGTAAGTAGAAGCTACATGCTAAATAATACAAAGGCAGAGATGAAGATGAAAGAAGCAAAGCAATGAAAATGCAAGCATGCCAAAAACAAATGACGTGAATGTGGTTGTTAAAGATTGGAGCAACTAAATGCCATAGATTTTCTTCTGGTAATAATGCTGGCAAAAACAACGGCAACAACAACATCAAGAAAATGAAAAAAAAATTGTAGTTATAAAGAAGAAACAAAAACAGACGATTCAGCAATAGCAGCAACACAACATAAATCTTCTGAAAGAAAATAGAAAAATAAGCTAAACAAAACGGAAAATAATAAAAAAAAGGTAAAGAGCGTGTTTTACAGCCGTTAGCAGGCAGAATATACAGTGGTTAAATCCGTTTAGAAAACCAAAAATTAAGATATTTTTCAAAAATCAGCTACCATTTTACAAACGTACTTACTACAACTTACTACGTTATTTTTGATCGTAGCTAAAGCTTTTGTGGATGCCTTCAAAATGGAAGCTGCTTTACATTTCTTAAATACCTTATAGGTCATTTATAGGTGAGAGGGTTGAGAAGATTGGGGAGGGGTACTCAGTAATTCTGTTTTGTTTTGTGAATCCCACACTTTTCAACTTAAAGTTGGCTCTAGGTGTATTCGTATATAAAATATAAAAGGACAAGATAAAATACAAAAATTATATATATATATATATATATATATATATATATATATATATGTTCCCGACGATCCTGTAAGGAGCATAGGACCCCAAAAATATAGTTCAGGTTTCATTAATAAGTGCTTTTTAAGATGCGGTAGCTTATTAGGCTTCCGCATCCGATCCTGGTGCTGGGGCTGCCAGTAACCTCCAGGAAGACAATTTGTAAAATTTTTCAAAAGCAGAGATTATCCGCGTTCCTTCTACTTCCTGAGACGCCCTTAACGAGCCATCAGGATACTTTACAGAAACTTAGTTTCAGAAGTTCTTCCTACTGACCTGAGACGTCTTTCAACCATTCAGGTTACTTAGCCGCCTTCTAACTCTAGCTAGCCTCTGAACGGGTGTTCTAAAGCCATTGCCCGGAGAATACCTGGTTAAAACCGGAGGTAGTGAGCTGCTTTGACTGTGAAGCAAAGGAATCATCCTTGGACACTCCCACGTGAGTGGCAATCAAGAACTTTCAACCTTTAATTGTCACAGTTTATTCCCAAAAATACAAAAATTGCAACCCTAGAAATTCATAATCTGTACCCATGTTTTGTTTCTTCAAAACTGAGAAGAAAGTGTGCCTGTAACTCATGTCGAAAACTATCAAAAGAGATTACGTCGTTACGTTATAAATGTCATAACATTGCACTTGAAGCCGATATGTCATTGCAGGCGTTGAGAATGCCAGTAACACATATCGTTGATGGCGAAAAAATTTACTATAATCGAAAATTTTTCAAACATACAACCAAGTAATGCAAAGTGCGACTTGAATGTATGTTGTTTGCAAACTAGCTTTGAAAACATTCGTATTTTTTATAAAAATGTTAAAAGCAAAATAATTAAACAATGAAAAAATGTGCCAAGAACAAAATATTATTATTCTTATTATTCTTTGCATTTTTAATATGTTTTTTAGTGTTAACATTTTTTCTCGCCCCATTTTTATTCGTGAGTTTCTTACAAAAATGTTACAGACACACTTTATCTGTAAATTGGCGCATAATTTCCTTACGTGACAGCTATTTCTCGTTAAAGTTACAGACAAAGTTTAGTGAGAAAAACAGCTGTTTCTTTCAATATATGGCATTTTTGTTTCATTTCACACATTTCAATCGAAAAGTTTCTTGACGCGAGATTTACAGAGCATGGGCACTGGACACTTGTGCAATTTTAAAGCAGAATTTAATAATATTGCAAGTCCGGACGATAACTAGTTCATCTTCAATTGCCAAAACCTTTAAAGCGAGACGACATTGAAAGGTCGTAAAGGAAGTAATAAAGGTATTCACGTCAACAGTTGCACTCTTGCGAAAAGGCTTAATTGCAAAAACACAACGCCAGAGTGCAATTTTTAAAACTATAATAACAATTTTTAACCAGAACAAAACAATTACCTGAGACAACCCAGTGAAGAGGTTGTGGGTTTTCATTTAAAAATATTGTTTAACTTTTAAATCTGTCGATTTCAAGTAGACACTTGATGTTCTCGTACATTCTGTTACGACTTTTTACATAAATCTGGGATTAAAAACAACTCATCTTGATTTGACGATCCCATATAACTTTAACTGCATAATTTAACTACACAGCACAGCGGCTTCTAATTTAAATTAGCGGCAAACAGGGACATCCACTAGCAGGTCGAGCTCCATGCTTGGTTGCAGAAAAACCTCAAGCCCGTAAATTTTAAGATCGGCACAGTCACTAGTGCTAAGCGAAGGGTGCTCAACAATAATCAGTTTAGAACGTATTAGATCTCAGGGGCTATAAGAAATTCACATGGATAGCTGCCCTTAGGCCTACCCCATGATAGATCTTAACCACTGGGTGACATATGTGTATACCAACCGGCACTGAATGTGAGCGCCACCAATACAGCCAATTAGCAATTTAAGTGTCTAATCTGACAACATAATACACTCGCCCCTTGCTTAGGAAAAATGGTTGCAGCGTCTGTTGAGTAGCAACAGAACGTAGGGATAGTCCTCCCTCAGGCCGAACTATCGCACGATTGGTGAAAAATCAACCCTTTAGTAGGATTTTCAACTTATCACTTTCCGCGAATTTGCGTAGTAAGTAAAAAGCACCGCATGTTTCCCGAAAGTATCTTTTCAGCGGAAAATTGAAACTTTCGCAAAGACAATCTTCCCGAAATACAGAAAGCGTTTCCTGCACGAAGCGTTCTAATGGAGGACAAAACCAACAGTCAGTCTTGTGCCCTGCCACGGGGGGTAATTGACTCCTGTGATACCAAATAGAATCTCTGGTCAGCTATGATTTCAGAAAGCGTTTCCTGCACGAAGCGTTCTAATGGAGGACTTAACCAACAGTCAGTCTTGCGCCCTGCCACGGGGGGTAACTGACTCCTGTGGTACCAAATAGAATCTCTGGTCAGCTATGATTTCAAGGGAACGTAAAGGTCTTTTCATATCTGTTTGTTTTGGATTTTGGCCGAATCCCATGTATTGACTTAACCTGATTTCCCCGCAGGATAAAACACCAAAAGGAAAAAAGGCTTAATATTATCCCTAAAAACTTTCGGGGTAGATGTCAGGGGTTATTGATTACTGTTGTAGCAGATAGGACTCTGATCAGCTTCAGTCTTTAGAGGTCTGCCAGTTTTAATCTTCACAAAAGCGTATATTCCACGAGAGGGCAACGCCAAAAGTTAGGTGGTTAGGGTTAAGATGGATATTAAGACCCACTTAAAAATTTTGTAAGGGGAGCTACTATCAGACTCGAACTTTTTATTTAACAGAATATCAGTACTCGTCTTCTTTATGTTTTTTTTTTGCAAAACAGCTAAAAGAGTATAACCTTACCAGGCTTATATTCCAAACCTCGCAACTTCTAACTTACATCTATTTCGGCCTATACAGAACTGCCTAGCTAAATTACATTTCAATTAAGTTGCCCTGACATTTGTTTTGTCCTGACCAATATTATACCTGATTTTTTTTAAATGGCGTATACTAAACCATGCTCATATGAGTGGCTACTTCCATTCCAAAGCTTTATAAGCGAATAAGATTTGGCACATTTTTTGCCACCAACAAGCTTGATATGCAATAGAATATATCCACTTACTTCTGCTTTTTATTCCACATTTTCATAGATCCTGTGTTTTTTGGAATTTGGAATCTGTAATTCATTTTGAAGTATATACACATTAGAAAGTATTCTTATACGATGTAACTTTACCCGTAAACTTAAAGCAATCCATTTAGAAATGGAAGACGTAGGAAGATGAAATTTGGTAGAATTGATTTTTATAGAACAAATACATTTGGTATTGAAAATAAACCAAGTGGCTTACTAGAATGAAAAATAAGCAAAAGCGGACATAAATAGTTATTTAACACAAACAGTGTTTGGTATTTAAAATGCTCAAAATCGATTTATTATGAGGGGCTTAGGGCACAAGGGGGCCAAGTGCCTTTTTTCTTAAATTGAAATATGAAATAAGTAGGTGAAGGTTAGGTTAGGTTAGGTTCCTTGGGCAGCCATCAGAAGACGGCTCACTTGGGTCCTCAATTGGTCCCTTTGTGATACCCGGCGCCAATGCCCATCCACTGGAGCAGTTACTCAGATGGTGTCACTGCAAGTTCCAACCACTTCGTCTTCCTAGTGAAGAGAAGGAGCGATTTTAGTTCCATCCCAGACAGATCCCCCAAGCAGGAGAACACCGGTCTCCCCAGGTATTCTTCCCTTATGCCCCGCAGTCCAGGGCAGTGACAGAGGAAGTGAAGCACAGTCTCCTCTTCCTCCTCGTTCTGACAACTCCTACAATAGTCGTTGAATTCCAGACCCATTCTTCCAGCATGGGTCCCCACCGGCCAGTGTCCAGTCAAAACCGATATCACCAACCTAATTTGGTTCCTGCTGAACCCAAGTAGAGAGCCAGTTCTCCGTTTGTCATATCCAGGCCAGAGGATCCTGGATATCAAGCAGGTGGACTCACAGGTCCACCGCATCTGCGCTATTCTATAAGACTCGCGCTCGATGAGTAATTTACAGTGGGCTATTGGAAGACCAACAAATTGATCGATGAATACGTCATCCATGCGACCACCCTGTCTAGCCAGCCCATCGTAGGTGAAGTTGAGAGAAGTTTACAGCATAAGAGGTGAATGTGAGATTCTATTCCGGTATGGAGATATGGCGACCAATTCACTTGTCATTAAAACACCTGTTTCGCTTGGAACACAAGGGGTATATGAGAACTTAAACTCCTTTCGCTTTAAGCAAATATTAAAGTTATTTTTCACATGGACTAAGTGCGTGAATTCAGAGAAGTTTTGGGCTAAAATATGCCGACTTATTGTAGCACTTGTTGTCAAAACTTCTGTTTTAACTTATTGCACATAGTGTTTGATTTATTCTATTTTTGGGCATCCAAAAATGCATTGGTTACACTTTGAGAAGGATGGGCATTGGAACCTCTCATACAAAGATGATCTTTTAAATGAGCAAGAACACTTTGCCAAATTAGACATGATACTTCGAAATATTGACCGAGCCGTGCAGTAACTCCCACAACTTCGTTCATAAATCAGCGTCAAACCATAAGAGTTCGAGAAATTCAAGAACCTCCAGTATCTTATTAACTTTATACCACCAATTTACCATGAACCGTTCAAACCACTTCATCACTATAGAATGGACGAAATTCCGAAAAGGATGGAAAGCGAAGGTGAGGACGCAGATGAACCTGATGATGTCTTGGAATCTGATTATTACGACTAAAAAATGTAACAAGTTCCATAAAAGCTTTTCCTAATAAAATGCTATTTTAAAAATAAAGAGTATGTGGTTTTCGTATAAGGAATTACTTACATTCCTTTTAGATACAAGTTCATTTATTTATAAATTTAAAAAAAGTTAAAGCACAAGGGGTATAAGTGCGACTTCCCCTACTTCAAAGGTAATTTTTGGGTATTTGTACATGTAAAAGATTGTATTTTTTAATTTTGGAAGCTTAAAATATATCTCAGAATCTCTATTACACAGCAAAAATTCTCCAAAATTGTTCACCAATTAAAGCATTAATCAAAAATATAATCAGTTTTAATTAAAAATTTAATCAAGTAAATTAAACTTTTAATCAAGTGAATTAAACGTTTAATTAATATTATTAACTGGCTTAATTGATACTATTAATTTGTTTACAAATCTAATTAATTTTTTTATATAATATCACAAATTTTTTAATTGAAATCAATTTTTATTTTTTTCTGTGTAATTAAAAAGTAATATGCCTGATAGAATCTTAATTTTTTTTTTTGCAATTTAACTTTAACCGCTTTCATTTCATTATTTAATATAAATCACTTGAACCCTTTGTTCTTTAAACCCCTCAATATAGCACCAATAGTTTAATTAATTAATATTACTCATACGTACAGGTTAATTCAGTAAGCGTCAGTTTACAAAAACATTTAAATTTCCAAACATCAAATGTACCAAATGGTCTTTCCCCTTTGGTACAATACCGGTCAAATGGACTGAGCTAAAGTAACATTATTTGGCATAAAGACTTTCCTTATATCAGGAGTGTTTGTTATCGAAAATGGATCAAGTCAATGCATTACCTGATCCAGTCACTTACCGAATGTCCCGTAGAAATATTACCTTTGCGCATTAGCGTGGCTGCAAATTAGGAAATTCGTAATCGATCGTACTTAATTAAAGGTAAATTCTTTCTTCTTAAAAAGAAAGTGAAATAATATGTCAATTTGAAATTTTTTTAACTTGTCACTTGCAGCCAGTGTTGCCAGAAGTAGGGGAAAATCCCTACAAGTAGGTATTTTTGATACTAAAACAGCAGCGTAGGGAAATTGAACGCACTCAATTTGCGGTGATATAATGTCTGTCGCAGATATTGCCCCAACTGAACTATGTTATAGATAGATAGATTCTCTAAAGAAGCAGATATAATCAGCCACTACCCGCACAAAATCGAGTAAACTTTTCTCTGGAGTCAATTACACTTACACAATTCCCCCTCCTCTGGAGTAACTACACTTTAAGCACATTATCACATTATTATTATAATTCTAGCTGACCCGGCATATAACTTATTTCTAATGAAAATTGTGTGTGTAGGTGTGTGGAGATGGGATCTATATCAGAGAAAGGAAGGAAACGCTTTATGCCATGATCGGCGATGAAAAAAAAAATAGTTCGTTATATATTCAAAAGTTAAACATAAAAAGTGCCTTCCAGATGCTACACTATTTGCCTGCCAAATTTCAAGAAAATCGTTTGTTCAGCTAAGAAGATATATTGGGGGGCCTTTTACCCCTTCTGCCCTATTTTGTGCCCTCTAGTGATATGAAATATACTTTGCTACCCTTTCACATACCTAACAAATACACATACAAAATTCCATAAAAATCAGTGGAGCCGTTTGGGAGGAGTTCAATTACAAACACCGTGACCAGAGAATTTTATATGTGTAGATAGATAATCTTGACTGGTCACGTTATAAGTGTTTTAAGACCAATTGACGAAAAAATTCCCTCAGGGCTCACGCGTATATTTTTGGGATATCTTAACGAAATACTTGCGATATTTCTAACTTAAGTTAAAAAAATACTCTAAGGCACATAAACATAGAAAATGATATTTCAAGAACCTGTAACTCCCATTAGGTCCATATCTTGTCTTATGTACACAGAAAAAATTCTACAAAATTGTTCACCAATTAAAGCATTAATCAAAAATATAATGAGTTTTAATTAAAAATTTAATCAAGTGAATTAAACGTTTAATCAAGTGAATTAACTGGTTTAATTGATACTATTAATTTGTTTACTGGTGCAAATTTAATTAATTTTTTAATCAATATCACAAATTTTTTAATTGAAATCAATTTTTATTTTTTTCTGTGTAATAAGAAAAGTCTGCAACCACTGTTTCAAATTTATTTTGTTTATTTCCTCAAGCTCTTAAATTCTTGTTATTAATTTCATAGAAAACTACTACATCTCGCACCACTGCCTCTTCCAAGCGTACCACCACTCTTTAAAACTACATATACATTCATACACATTTGCAACAACTGCTCGCAACTTGTGCTGATAGATAGAGTACTCGTACTATGCATTCAATTTTCCAGATGACATTGGGTGATGTTGCTGCCATTTCTATTGCTGTTATTATTGTTGGCCTGATATGGCTTTGGTGGCATGTTTCAATGTCGATTTTAAAGATGCTGTGAACATGGAGAATAAGCGCGCGCGTTAACTTGGCGCGCCGGAAGACATAGTGGTAGTGTAATTTGAAATGAAAATTAATGACATGCAATCAATTTTGTGAGACGATGTTATTTGTTATTTTGATGGCTTCTCTTGTCTCGTGTACACACACACATGCATAGAAAATATATAGTGACATGGACTCTAACACAAATACAATGGCAAACAATGCAGAAGCAAATAAATAGACAGACAAACAAGCTTTGCTTGGCTGGTTCTTTCGTTCTCTAGTTCTTACTCATTCACTTTGTTGGATCAGATGCCATCTATTATTTTCAGTTTTTCTTTTAGAGATAACAAAAACACGCCACACACACACACTCATACTCATACATCTACCCCGTTGAATATTCATTCATCCTTTCCTTTCCTTATGCCATTTAGCTATCCAAAACAAAGCCATACATACTTTAAGCATTTGTCTGGTATGCTTTTGATTTCAATACCCGTGTTTTATTGTGCAGCTTCTTGTGCTAAAGTGTTCTATTCTGTTCAGTTGCTAGTTAGTTAGTTAGTTAGTTGGTATATGGTTCTATGGGTTTGTCAGTACATGTTGTACGTCTTCGGCTTATCCATACAAACGACTTTTATGCAATAAATTTTTCTTTTGCTCTGGTTGAGAACACTTGATCATTTGTCAAATGCATTGCAATTGGGAGTTTCACAACAGTGAAAAATACTTGTACATACAAACACTATTCGCTTACTATTTATTCTATAGTTGCTATGTATGGGTGTTTGTATCCTTTACAATTTATTTGTTAATGTAGTTTATATAACTAGAGTATAGTTGTTATTGCTTTTTATTAAAAAAAAAAAAATTGAGAGAAAAATCGCTTTGAGTAGGTGTGAGAAGTTGTAGATGGAAAAAAGAATAATGTGAAATGGTAAATGGTGTAAAATAATGTTTTCTTGGCGAAATTTTTCAACTTTTAAGCAATATGTTGTATGCTGGAAAATTTATTACCCATTATGACTTTTACATTTACTATATCACAAATAAGATTTTAAATATTGAGATCATTTAGGAAAAAAGAAGTGAAAATTATAGAGGCAAGAATAAGCAAAAAAAATTTTTGTTTAGAAAACGTTAATCATTACGAACGTGTCTTGGAAAAAGCTTATAGTAATTGAAGGTGCCTGACATCTATTATCGAAATAAACATAACTCTTAAATGCTATTTATTTTTATTTTTTTTAAACATTATTACAAATTATATTTGAACTTAATTTACCGAACAAATAGGCGGAAATCGAACTCGTAACCCTTATTACCAGCTAGCCTCCTTGTGGCTCCACAATCAAAGATTATTTTCTTATAATTCCTTAAAAAATCTAGGATGATCTATTGAATGCGATATAATGGAACATTTTACGTAGGGTGTTCAGTCGTTTAATTCTTGTCCGATTAATCGAACAATTTTAGACGACTTATTGTTCGAATAATTCAAAATTGCTTATTTCGACTAAAGGATTAATCGAAGAATTTATACCGATTAATCAAATAATAATGATATAAAGTACAGGTTGGGGCAAAAGTCACGAAGGGGTTTAAAACAGTCATAACTTTTTTAATTTTATTTTTTTTTTACAAAATTATAAAATATGATATTGGGAGATTTTTTAAATTTAGGTGTGAAAGATTACGTCACGTAAGTGAGCACCATTTTCAGCCTCGCAAAGTTGAGCTCTTTTAATAGCATTTTCCATGACACGAGTCAGAGTATCTGGCTGCAACGCTCTTATTTCTGCTCGAATATTCTCTTTGAGCTGTGCAAGTGTTCTGGGTTTATTGATATACACCTTCTCTTTCAAATATCCCCAAAGGAAATAATCTGGTGCTGTTAAATCCGGCGAACGGGCAGGCCAATTGAATGCTGAATTTTTGTAAATTAAACGTTCGCCAAAAATCTGCCTTAGGAGCTGCATAGTGGCTCGAGCAGTGCGTGCAGTGGCCCCATCTTGTTGGAACCACATCTTTTGATTGTCAGAAAGAGCTGGCCTTAAAAAATTTTGG
Source organism: Pollenia griseotomentosa (assembly GCA_963931875.1). NCBI lineage: Eukaryota > Metazoa > Arthropoda > Insecta > Diptera > Polleniidae > Pollenia > Pollenia griseotomentosa. The sequence goes on from OZ007561.1 coordinate 185,121,789, forward strand.
ACCATATCTCGATATCGCTCGCCATTTACCGTTAAACCATTTCCATTCAGGATTCTCCTCAACACTCTCCAGAACGCGTTGAATATTTGCTTCACTAATTACAGAATGTGGTCTTCCGCTTCGTGGAAGATCCCTCACTGAGCCTTGTTCCTGAAAACGTGTCACTAAGCGTCGAATCATTGATTCGGATGGTGAATTCCGCACATTGAAATGACGACGATAGGCTCGTTGAGTTTGAATTATTGATCGATGATGTTCAAAATAAAGTTCTATGATTTTGGTTAGCTGGATATCGTTGTAACCTTCCACACTTAATCTCCCAGATTTATTTTACAAGTCCTTAAAAGAAAAATAAAAAAAAAAAATTAAATTAGAAAAGTTATTAATTTTTCAAATCCCTTGGCGACTTTTGTCCCACCCTGTATTTCTGTTAAATATATAATTTTTTTAAAGTTTTAAGTCGAATAAACAAACCAAATGCATGTGTCCGTTGGAATTAAAAAAAAAAACAATCATGTTAAGTGAGTAATTTAGCTTATATTTTTGTTAAATATTTTAAACACAATTTAATAATAATTAGTATTGTGGTTATTTTGTTGAACTATTTATAGTTTTTTAGTTCAACAAAATAACCACAGTACTAATTATTGGTAAAGCTAAGGCACGAGCTCTATGTGTACATTTGTCCTTTAAGTTGTACTGAAAAAGGTCAACAAGAAAAAGAAAGACAAACATGAAAAAGCAAAAAAATTTACTTTGGACTTTAAGAAGAATTCTTGCAAAAGTACGAAAAAAACAAGAGTAAGGAAAAACATTTAAAATTAACTAAAATGGATAATCATTCAAAAAAACAAATTTCGATCTACCAAAGGTTTAAATACAATTTGGTTTAAGGATTGATGTTTGACTATTGACGTCAGCAGTCGTCGATGGCTGCGAGTGTAAGACGGCGAATCCGTCTGAGGAGATCGAGTGGTTGCGATCGAAACATGTCAGGGTAACCTGCCGGCCAGGGTTCGAGCCCGCATACAGTCAAGAATGAAAAATTATCAATAATAATTTTAATTAATTTTCATGTTGTAAAAATTCCTTTCTTCATAAAAATAATTTAATTTAATTAAAATAAAATTTGATGAACTTAAGCCTTATTAAAAAATATATAAAAACAATTTAATAATTAATTTCACAAAAGAAAAAACGACAAAGGTAAGTTAACTCAAAGATTTATATTAGTTTATCGGGTATGTTCTAGAAATCGAAATGACGTGAAATTTAAATCGAACGATAATTTAAATTTAATTACTTTTTACAAAATGACCGTAGTTTTTCGTGGTTTTAAGTTTTGTTCTTGCAAAAATAATAGATACTCAAAGAAGGCAGTAGATAAAACGGAATATTTTTATGAACTTTTATTACAGGGTCGTTTTTAAAATTTGCTTGATTTAAAATCAACTTCATTTCGATTTCTAGAACACGCCCGTATTTTTTAACAAAATAGTTTATGCGTTTCTCTCTTTAGAATGAGTTTGGGTTTAAAATTATTGTATGAAGTATGGAGAAAATGAGAGTTTTCGAACGGAAATGCCTTAGAGCATGCACTTCACTCTTCAGGTCACCTGATAGTGAATTTAAAAAATACTTTTCTAACAAGAGGCTATATAATGCTTCAAAAATAAGTAGAATAGATAATTTCATCATTCATCTAATAAGAAACCATATTCTAAAAACTTTTGAATGCAGGTTAAATAACCTTGTTATGGCCCCCTACTACGTCAGTGAAGAATATATCGAGGTAACTCGAAAAAATGATTAGTTAGTAAGTTAGTTAGTTAGTTGTTCTTTATTTTTTCAAAAAAACAAAAAATACAATAAGTACTATAATTTTGTAATTAATATGAAAAAGAAATTACGACTATGACATATTGTCGTCAGTCGAAAAAATGGTTATGTGCCACCGGAAGCATTTTTATACCTAGATAAACAGGGATATATTCAAAATAATATGTGAATTCCGGTTTTATACTATATTTATAGGCGAGCCAATGTCAATGCAATAAACTGCAGACAAATTACAGATGAAAATAAAAGATATGACACAACCCTCTACTTGAGGGACAAAAACATGTTGCCAAACTTAAGTACTAAAAAATACTGGTGGCTAGACCGATATGGTAGCTAAAATTTTTCTTTTACCTCTTAACTTGTTTTCCATTTTAATTATCTAAATACTAAAGTGGTTTTTTCAATTGTTTTTCCCACATTAAAAATTGCAATTATATTATACATCTGTATTTTAATACCTGTAAGTTAATTTTTCAATATTCCTAAAAAGAACTTAGATTTTTTGATTGCAAATATACTAGAGTGCTCGAACACGGGACAATGTAAACTATGTTATATTAACTACTATTTGTTTATTTATGGTCTAGATTATATGAAATTTCTTGTCAAATAAACGTTAAAAAAAAAAAAAAAATATATTGTATGAAGGATAAATTAAATAATGCTAAATGTAACAGATTTCCAAAAATGTATTAACATAAATGTTCTCCGACAACTTCACTAATTTACCACTTACACAGTGGCTATAACATAGTTCTTGAAGATCAAAGGGGGCTACAAGTGGTCCAATGAATAACAATTTTAAACAAGATACTTCGATCGATTCTCGAGAGGAAATTATTTGCAGAAACATAGCAAAGAATGGAATGTCCGTGAAAAGTTTCAAAAAATCCAAAGTTATATTGACTCTTTTAAAATCTCACCAATTCTATTTAAATATCAATTCATATTTAAATATAATTTTTCATATAATTTTATTTTTATTTGACATGAAAAAACATAAATTGATATTTAAATAAATTGGTGAAATCCGCCATTATTGTCCGCAGGGCTGGGCAGTATTTGAAATACGTATTTAAAATACAAATACGTATTTTGTATTTGTATTTTAAATACATGACGTGCAAGTATTTTGTATTTTGTATTTTAAATACATATCCAGCAAGTATTTTGTATTTTGTATTTTAAATACATAAAAAAATGGGAGTATTTTGTATTTTAAAAACATAGTTTACAAAATATATTCTGTCAGTTTATTGATGGTTGATTGCATTTTAATCTACCAAAATATAAAAAAAATATGGTGTCACTTTTCATCTTTCGTGAAAAAAGTTTCCGCACCGAAAGCGTTGAAGTTTTGTTTTTATTTTTTATTTTCATCATTAAATCAGTGGCTCTTGTCTTAAATAAGTTCGTTTTTGTTTAAATTCATATATAATCTTCAACATTAAACCATTTTTCATAAGTCTAATGCAAAATCAAAAGGGTTTCAATTTCCAAAAATATAATTTACACATAATATGGAGTTTTAGGAATCGCTTACGGTGCGGAAACTTTTTTCACCGAATCAGCTTAAAAAACAGTTTTTTATTATTAGAACAAAATTCCCCACATGGCGCTGGAGTGGTATTTTGCACTCAAAAAAAGTTATAAACTTAATGTACATGACGTGGAAGTATTTTGTATTTTGTATTTGAAATACATACAGGATGTGTAAGTATTTTGTATTTGGTATTTTAAATACATAACCTGAAAGTATTTTGTATTTTAAATACATGACCAGCAAGTATTTTGTATTTTGTATTTTAAATACCGCAAACCATGTATTTTGCCCAACACTGATTGTCCGAAATTGAAGTAACAATTTTGGAGAATGTTTATTTACTCAAGTACTAATTTTTCTAAAAATATCGAAAAAATCTGGCAATTTATAAAATTTCTGGGTTTAGAATTATTCGATTAATCGTTTAATATTAAAATTTTATTCGTTTAATAGAATAAGTTAAAAATCCCAAATATCGATTAATCGTTTAATCGAACAAAAATAAACCTCGATTAATTGAACGAACACCCCAATTTTACGTATGCTTTTGTTATTCGTCATTTTGCACACGAACAAAAATATAGACTAAAAAGTGAACTCCTGTACATGAAAATTCAAAAACCCTTTTATTTTTGTAACTTATGGGTCGATTACTGATCGCAACAGAACTGAAGTTGAGTTGCCAGCAGCGAAATCAGACAACGCTGCTCATGTTAATATATAATTTTTTTTATTTTTATTTCATATTTTACCATGAGCGGCGTTGCCTGTTTTCGCTGCTGGCAACTCAACTTCAGTTCAGTTGTAATCGAACCATTAACCATTATAAGGTCTTCAAATTTACTGACGTTAACGATCTTGGAGTCAAACTTGCCCCAAACAGTTTTTAATGTTTATAAAAAATTTCTAGCTTTATTTAGAATATTCAAATTGTATTAATTGCAAAAATTTATTGCGAATACAAAAGTTTATTTATAATAAAGATCAAAATCAAGTTATTAAAGAACTTCTACATAATTTTATTATTTATTTAAGTTTGATTGCACTGCTCAACAGAGCAAACGTTTCCTGACTTCTGTTCATTAATTTTATTGTAATTGTTGGTGCAGATTACGATGGCATCAATATTTTATTCTAGCAGCTTCAGTTTATAAGATAGTGTTTCATTTAATATTTGCATAATTAACCCAATTTTGTGTATTATTCTCTTAATATTTCACATGAATCTACAAACTTTAAAATATTTTTTGTATTGTTTATCTACACAAAAATCTCTTTCATTTGATAGATCACATTGATGAGTATATCAGGATATCTAACTTGTATTGTATTGTCCAAGTTATGTTTTAGGGACTTATTAAAAAAAAGTCCCAAAAACTTTAAAAAATCCAATTGTTTTTCCTCATTTTCAACATACGTACAAACTAGACAACGAACTTATTTTAGTAAACAAATTTTAAGCCCATTAAAAGGGTCGTGAAATATTTAGAAAATAGCTTTAGATTTCATCTAGGTTTCTACTTAATTTAAATAGTACCAAAAATAACAAGGTTCAGGATGATTACGGGGCGCCCGCCAGATCATTGGTGTCCCAAGACACTGCGCAGTTTTGTTAAACAGTGTGGTGATCTTAAGCTCCATTTTGACGGCTAAAAAAACTCTCATTAATAAAACTTTAATTCAACTTGTTATTTTTACGTTGAAAAATAACTGCTAAAGATATATTTTTTTTATTTCCTATTCATAAAAAAACTGTTAAAGATCTTTTTGATTTCACTTATAACTGTAACGATCCCTGCTCTTAAATGCCACTAAATTTCAATCACTTGCAAATATTTCATACTCTTCAATAATAGTTATGTGTACATTTGAATTGGCCTCACACTATACCAACAGGTGACAAGTTCACACAAGTTGTATATAATTTCATAGTTTTTGCCTGTATTTTTCTCTTTTTCCCCTTCAAAATTTAATAAAAAGTTTTGCATATCGTTATTAAACTGAAGAATCAATTTTATATCCATCAACAGTTTGATATTATTAAAATATACACACATACTTCATGTACGTACTTCCATTTGAACACAACGATTTTCCAGCAAAGTTATTTGTGTGTAAAAGACGGTGTGTTTGGCGTGTGCGTGTGTGTGTGTATGTTAAGTGAAAACCTGTCAATCGTTTAAACTTGTCAACATTCTCGTTTGCTATGCAGACGTAGTCAAACGGAAGGAAATACTTGCGGTTATGCCACCTTAATCGACACTCGATTTACTTGTTAGTTGGCAGCAACAATCACATACAGTCACATCATGTATACAAACTTACATAACTTTATGTAACTGCATTTATATAGAGGCAAATTTAAATATTTCCAACTTAAACTAAACAGAAACAAAAAATAAAAGCTGTATAAAATGCATAAAAGAAAAGAAAAAATGCCAGAATATTTTAACAAAGTTCGATTCGAGAAATTAGGTTTGGTAGGGAAGTCATTTCGAAAGTTACTCTAGGTTAGGTGCAAGGGCTAGTGTGAAGTCAATTTCACACTCTCACCCAGAGACCATTATGGTCCATTGTACCGCCTTAAGTTACTTACGTTTCTCTTTATCAGCATAGATGTGTAGTTAGGCTTTTTGATGATAATTGCAGCATCAAACATTAATATTCGTGGACACATTTAGAATGTTCATTTGCTTATTTGAGCAAATATTTTTATCAAAAAATAGATCGTACTTTTGAATCTACTTAAATAAAATAAGAAACAAGCGTCTGTTTGGCCCAAAGATGAAGCCTCTTTTGCAGGGCGAAAAATTTTCCTTTTTTTACGATGTCTAATATTGAATCTTTAATAAATATACATATGTATTACATATGTATTTCGATATTAACATTAAAGTTTAATTTTTCTATTCATAAAGGTAAAACACAAAATTTTATACTTTTCGTAAATTAATCTTAAGGCCCAAATACACTTATCAAAATACTCATCAAGTATTGTTGTAGTATAAGTGAAAATGTGTTTGTATTTTTCACACCGACGATGCTGGATGGAAAAGCGAAAAATTTAGATATGACGGCGAATGTAACGTCCAGCACACGTGCACGCCTGCACGACAAGCATTTGACAAGTGTATATGACCCTTTACTGCTATTTATAACCAATACATTTTCTTATTAAAACTCAATTCGCCGGACGTAACTTTCATTCGCACCTAACAGCAAAAGTTTATAGTGGTAGGTATATACTGGACTGTAGTTACTATATAAGTTCTACTTAAAAAAGTCGATTCCGGATGGGTTCTATCATCACGAAAGTTGGCAATATTATTTTTAGACATAATAAACTAGTACTGCCAAATTTCTAAATATTTCTTATATGTTCATTAGGGTGGTCGTTAACTGTATGGAGCACATTTGTTTTCTATTTTTCCATGCTCTCACCCCCCAATTTGGTGCTTATTGAAAAAAAAACGACGCCCAAAGGACATTCGGCGAAGGCTAATCCGACCCTCACGCCCGCAAAAGTTTGAGAAAAATCGTAAAATCCGACTTTTATACCTCATAACTTGAAAAATATTAACTTTACATAAAAATCGTTTACTAAGAAATTGTTATTAGTGAAGTTTCTAACAACTTTTGTCTTAATAAATTTTCCCTAAATCTAAAACTTAACAAAACCTAACTAAAAAGCAAACCTAAAAGCAAACAGCAGCATTGATGCGAATTTTTTCTTTAGAACTGTTTTTTCTTACACACGTCGATTCAGCTTCAAAATTTGTGCTTGTGTGCATTTTCTTACAGAAGAAAAAGCCCCATAACTGCCAAGGAATATCCCCTAGGGGGATAAAATGCATAAACGACCTCCATTAGTTTTTTTGTTTTTAACATTTTTTTAAAATATACTTGCTCTCTTTCTCCATTTTTTAGGGAGGCTCCCAGACAAATATTGCGTTTTATAAAATTCTTAAATTTAATGGACATTTTTCGTCTTTTGTGAACAACATCCAAAGTTGTAAACAGATTTAAATAACTTATGGCTTTTTTTTGGTTGCAAGCTCGTTTTTTATATGTCTAGAAAAAATTCTAAGCATAGCTGCACTTTCCAATTTTTATAATTTTTTTAATGAACAAAATTTTGATATTTTGCGAAAAAATTATTTTTCTTGCCAAAAAAATTATGTTTCTACTACTGCGCTTACTAGAAAAAAGCTTAACTTCACTTAAAGGTTATTTTATTGTGGATTTTCGGTTAGGCAATTTCAATAAACTAAACCGTTTTTGAGTTACCCGAATTTCTGTTGTGCAATCTCCTCCATTTTCGAAATAACGGTACATCTCGAAAACAAGAGCTAACTTAAAAAAAAACGGTTAGCACCACTGGATTCAGCGTACCCGAATTAGGTTAAATAATAAAAGTGTTTTTCAACAAAATTAAAGATTCGCGATTCATAGAAAATGCGTTTTTTAATAAATTAAAAATTTGATTTTTTAGGGTTTTATTCGATATCTTTCAGTTTATTTTTTTTAATAAGAGATTCAGGAAGACTTGTTAACAACTTTTCTACAATATTATTATTTTCCAAGTTATGAAACATTAAATTCAGATTTCATGTGAAAATATAATTTTTCTCAAATTTTGGTGGGCGTGAGGGACGGCTTAGCCTTTGCCGATCGTCTTAAAATTTTTAAGTGTTATTTTTTTATCAATACCCACCATTTTGGCTAGTGAGACCTAAAGAAATCCAACTTTTGATTTTAATGGTCACCCTAATGTACATACATACGTAGGGATAAACCTATATAAACTTTAAATCCCCCCGGGTTATGTAGAGAATATATTAAGGATAAATCACCTTTTGGTGTTACATTGTCTGGGTAAATCAGGTATAGAGTATCCACTCGATTAATCGTTGTTCGATTTTTCCGCCATTTTTTTTTAATCGAAAAAGCAAAATAGCCCATTTCGAATAACGAATAACTCAAACAATTTATGCCAATTAATCGATTATTCATTTTAATCTTTGAAAAATCTACTTAACTTCTACTTTTATTTTTATCACACAAACTTTTGAGCATATTTCAGACCTTTTGTATATGTTGTTGTGTGAGAGACAAATATGTATATCACTATAAACATCAAATTCCATACGTTAGAAATTTGGCACTTTATATTGAGTTAACCATTTATCGTAAAAAATGTGTAAATTAAAGGAGATTTCAAAAATTTAATAAGTTGTCAGTTAAATTGAAATCAAAGTAATTTTAAAAACTTAAGAGTTTAAAAAAAATTATAAAAAATTAGGTGATTTTTTAAAATATTTTAACTAGGAATAATAAATTAGTTTTAAACATTTTTCATAACTAACTGGCACCTTCCACAAAATATGCCGGAAGTTAAAAGACAAAATTATAAGAAGTAAATAAAAAATTATTTAAAAAAATATGAGTTCAAGCCTATATTTAATACCCGCATTAGGTTAAGCAGGCCGGACACAATTGCAAATTATAAACCGAAAAAATTATTGGTTCCCGCCTGCTAATAAACATAACGTACTAAACTTTTTAATTTTCCATCCAGCATCATCGGTGTGACACATACAAGCACATGTTAACTATTACTACCATAGCGCTTGTTAAATAATACTTAACGTGTAGAGACCCCTTTAAACCGAACTAGTGTAAATTTAATTTTGTTTTCCGGGTATTTTGATTTTTGAAATAATTTATTTAAAAGTTTTAAATCTATCTACAGAGCCACATATCTCTCCTTTATTGCAACAAATTCATATCTCAAAAAAAATCAAACTTGGCAAAATGCGATTAAAGTTTTCAAAATGAACCTTTAAATACAGGTTTAATGAAATATATTTTGCTATAACTTCGGTTCAGTTTGAGATAAAATACTGATTTTGTTTTTACATATAAAGAAGGCATGATGAACACTTTTGCTAAAGTAACTTGAAATGTTTGATTTTTTGAGATATGACTATGTTGCACTAAAGGAGCGATATGAATTGTTATTTTATTGTTTATTGTTAAACTACACTGTTTTTATTTTTGTTTTTTTGTGTTTATTAATATAATAAAAGTATCAATTCATAAAGAGATTTATGTTTTTTCCCATTGTATAAAATTATTTGATTTATTCGAATAATTTAAGTAATTCGATTAATCGAGCAAATTTAAATTTCAAAAACCGATTAATTTCTTACTCGAACAAAACCAAAAGTCAAGTAATTGGATACTCTAATCAGGTGTATTTAATACCTGAAATTTGGTAGAATTCAAAAGTGAGATCGACTGACCACAGATCCTATCTGGTACCACGACAGTCAGTAGGCCCTGGTAGCACGGCACCAGATCAACTATTGGCTGAGGTCTCTTTGGGGCTCACGTGGTGGTTGTGGTAGCGACCCAAAGTTTGGCCTGTACCCGGAAGTTTTCTAGACGCAAATGTTGCATAGCATTTTAAAACCATACAGGTCTGTCACAGAAATCAATTCCGATCGAAAGTGATTTCGTTTTTTGTGAATGAAGATACGAAATCACTCCCACCTTCGATCGGAATTGATTTCTGTGACAGGCCTAAGAATTCTAAGTATTGTAATAGAAAAAACTTTTTCTATTACCCAAGATTCTACAAAGTGTATGCGCAACGTCGTTTGCATAACAAAAAACCCTTAGTAAAATGTTGCTTTGAGACAAGCTAAAGGTTACCATATCATCGTCTTAACTATTCGAGCTACAAATCTCATTTAAATTCTCTAACCCTATGGTCACCTTAATATGTCTATCTGCATTTTGACTTGACAGGCATAGAAAACGAAGCAAGAAATCACTGGCTTTAACTTTATTATACTTACATCCTTCCAAACTATAAAACTACTTCAAGACTTATTATTCCGAATAAATAAATGTATAAGTGTTGGAAAAGAGGTGAGTGTGTGTGCGTGTCAGGCAGTCAGTTTATGTAGCGAGGAGAGTGCATATTTTTTCAATTAAATGTCAAATCATCGTGGTTGAGTTTTCTATTTTTCATAGTGTTTTATGGAGTGAGGGTGGTTTTGGTTTAAAAAGCTGTCAAGTTTTATTTGCATGAATGGAAAATTAAACAATATAAAAAAATCCTGTATATAATTTTCCGAGTTGGAATGTGTTGAGCAACAATTACATGCAATTGACAGCTACATCAAGAAAACAATTGTATTTTTAATATTAACGCTATTTCTAAGTTAGTAATTACAAAAAGCAGAGTTGCCAGTTTTTAAAATTTTATTTTTCATAATTTTGTTTATATTACAAATTTGGTTTTGTTTAAAGGAAACAGCTATTTAACTTGTTTGACGCTAAATTAGGGTTACTATTTCTGTAATTAAAAATGTTACTTAAGTCTGAAAATAATACAACAATTTTCAGTTTGGTAATACTGTAATATGCCAATACACAAGTCAATTTTCAAATTAATGCTGTATTAAAATTTGCTTGAATTTACTACTATTTTTACTTTTTATTTACTACAATTGAAGGGCTCAGAGCTGAAGCGAACCAAGTCAAAAAAGAAAATTCAAAATATTTTGAGTTTGAGTAAGTGATCTGCCATTAATTCCTGGAGCCATTGACTTGGGCTTATATCCGTTACCTTACATTCAGTCTACAACAGACATGAAATGCTTAACATTAACACTAATATGATGTTAGTGTTAAGTATAGACTCATTATGTTAGAGGTTTTCTCATGTTATACCCCGGTTGTTAATGCAAATGTTTTAACAACGCTTTTATAACATCATGTTATAACAGCAAATCATGTCAGCTGTAGACGGGGAGTTAGGAAAGAAACACTTTTTGAATTAGTCGATTACAGAACTGGATAAAGTTAAACTTTGCGGAGAATTTTGCACCAGTTTTGAAATACATATATCGTCAGCTCAGAATTGGTTTGGCTCATATCATGGTAATTTATTTAGTTTACTTTCTTTAAAATTCAGAATTTGAATATCTATAAGATGGTACATATTTCTAAAAATCCATTTTGATATAGAACCCCCCATACAAAAAATATTTCCCTTTAGTTGTTTTTATACCCTTCAACACTAGTGGCGAATGAGGGTATACTTAGTTTGACATTCTGTTTGAAACTTTTTGAATTTTTATCTCGGAAAAGTAAATATATTCTGTGTCTTTGAATTATTCTAAGTTGATTTAACCATGTCCAACTGTCTGTCCGTTTGTTGAAATCCCTCTCACTTCCGAAAGACTCGACAAAAAAAAAAAACAATTGTTTCTTGTTCCACTACGCAGTTTGGCATTGAAATTCAGCAGCATCTAATAATTAGAAAAAGCATTAGAAGCCCCACATAAAAAGCAGCCACCCTGAAAATTTTATATTTCTACTATGAAAGCAGTCAGTAGCGAATTGTACCAATTGTTATTGACTTGTGCACAAACTTGTTTTATATAAAATAGAAAATCTTACTATACTTACCGGGAAGATCAGTCCGTAATTTATCATAGGCCCCACATTAAGCCTTCAATAGGAGAATATTTAAGTATTCATAAGACTGGATGGTTATGGTTCGTCGAATCGATGAAGCTCATTTACACTTTACCACATAACTTTTTTATGTGAATTCAAATAACGCTCTTTTTTCAAAACACAAAAGAAGAGTTAAAATTCGTATCGAACTTTGAGAGAGAAAAACAACTTTAATTTTTATGCTTTATTTTATTTTTTAATAAAATGCTTAACTAAATAAATTTTTATTGATTTTTAACTAAAAAATCGTTCCTCTAGAATTTTTTAAAATAGATCGTCGATTCGACGAAAAGTACCGTAATATCCCATTAAAAAATGTTCTCCAAAAGGAGCAGGTTTTATGTATGAATTTAAAATCGCTTCAAACCTGATGATGGAATGTCTGATTTTTGTATGGGGTGTTCCCGGCTTGGAGGACTATTTTCTGCTATCAAAAGCGCTTCTTTTAACATGCAAACAAAGCACTCCTAACTATATTAACATATTCATTAATGTTTTGCTTTTACTTTTTTAAACGCCTTTTTTCAATCATTTTCGTAAACTATAATATATTTTTATATTTTTCGCTTTAAAACCTTCTTCGTTGTCAGCACTAAAATAGTAGCTTTTTTGTTAATTTTATTATTTATCATTTACTGCTGTATCCTCTTCAGACCATGGGTATACATATGTGTACCTTAACTTATTACAAGTTTTAAAGACTAGCGACATCGTGTGACCAATAGAAACAGTTTTATAACTTGTTTTAAGCTACTGCGCTTCAAAAAATATCAAAAAATGTCAGGGCTTAGAAGTTTTAGCCATTATTTTTACATTTGAATTTAACAGTTTGAAAAAACCACACTGCTGGGACATTTTTCCTCAATAACTAATCATTAAGACCTGAAGTACACATATGGGCACCTCTTTTTCTACCACTTTAAATAAAAAAAAATTAAAAAAAAAATAAAAACCGAAATTTAAATTACACCTCATAAGATAAAAAAAACTGTTAATAAGCCCTTTACTCAATCGGTTCAGTTCAAATTTTAAGAAATGAAGGATTTACGTTGAAATTATTCATATTTTAAAACCTGAGGTACACATATGTGCACCAGTAATTTCTAAAAATTCAAATAAAAAATTTAAAAAAAAATATACTGTTGTCTTATTTGCTCCCCAAAAGGAATAAAAAATATATAAGAAATGTAAAAATTCAGTGGGTTAATGTTCGGGTCTTAAGAGGGTATAAGTGCTCTCTTATTGAAGCGCTCGATTATGTGCTTTTTCTCTTAAGTGCTTTAAAAAAAAACCCAATTTTTTTACTGGGATACCACAATGAAGAGTAACCTTCCAGGGTTAAAAATGTAACGAATAACGCTTTTGTAGTTAAATTTGTCAAGGTTGTAAAAATCAAACCATTAAATTTTGAAAAGATTCGTCTATAGTTTACCACAGATCTAAGGTTCCCGGGAAGGGAAATCCCGGGAATTTCAACTATTTTATTTCCCGTTTTCCCGGGATTTTTCTTGATGGATCCCGGGAAATAAAATATTCCTCATAATTTCAGAAAATAGCTATTTATACTTTGAAATTTAGTTTTTTATTCTCTAAAAATTAGCATCTGTGAATGAGTTGTGGATTGGATCAATTACAAGAAGTGAGTTCATGTATTTAAATCAAGGTCTCCTGATGCAATTAGTCTACTAAAAGCAGAATGGGCAGTGCAACAGTTGATAATTATTATATTTAGTGAAGTGAAGAGTTAATAAAGTACATTAATTCAAAATAAGAAGCAGGCAGTAAAGTTTCATTGTTCATGAACAAGTCTTAAAAATAGGAGATGCCTAAACATATCGCTCCTTTATTGCAACATAGTCATATCTGCAAAAACAAACGATCTTGGCAAAATGCAATTAAAGTTTTCAAAATGTACCGATTTAAAGATATATTTAGCTATAACTTCGGTTCAATTTGAGATATAATACGAAAAGGTATGAAGGAAAACTTTGCTAAAGTTACTTCAAATTTTGATCTACATATAACTATGATGCAATGAAGGAGCGATATGTTTATTAGGTGATAAACCCAAATTTTCAATTTAAATTTGTGTTGGTTTATATACCCGTGAAGTGCGGGGAACCGAAATAAAATAACATTTTGGAAACTCGTGTAAGATACTACAATATACAATTTGAAAAACACATTGTCCTAAAGATTACAAATGGACCTATTGAAATGAAAATGTTTGTAAGAAGCAGTCCGGTTGATGCTATTTTTGCATCAACCTTGACATACATTTGAATGATATAGACGTTGTTTATAAAAAAAAAATTGCTTCTGATTGTGAATCCGAAGCATGCTACAACGGTGCACTTTTAACTATTTGTCCAACCTCGGTAAAAAATTAACGAAATTTTTTGGAAACATGATAATTAGTAAATAAAATCAGGAATATACTTTTTGACGACTTACTTAGCGCTTTGAGTGTGTCAGAAAGTTATTTCCTAAACCGTTAAAAAATGTTATATATTTCTTTAAAATATTTTATCTATTTTATTAATTAACTTTTTGATCTCATATCTTGAGTACCTTAAATTTTAAATTAAATTGTAATGTTTATGTTATCTTTTTATCTTGTATCCAGAGCATAATAATACTGAATAAAAGCATAATAATAGGGAATAAAGGCGTGAGGTAATAATAATTCAAGTTCCTATTTCAATCTTCAATTAATTTTTTAGTATTGAACCATTTCTTTTACTTTCTTTGTAAACAAGTTCTCTTACGTTTTTTTATAAAGGTTTTTTTTTTATTAATTAATAACAAAATTTACTTTGTATTATTTATATTTAGCGGGATCCCGGGAAATTAAAAAAAAATCCCGCTTTCCCGGGAATCGAAAAAGTCCGGAAAAAAAAACTCTACACAGATCCCATATAAAGCCCATTCTCAAAAGTCTTTCAAATACGCCTAAAACCATAACCAATATAGATATTGTTGTGAAGTTTGGTCAAATTTATCTTTATATGGTTAAAAATAGCACCATAAAATTTTTTAAGGCGGTTTTCGTACAATTTAGTTTTTTTAAAACTATATATGACTCTGCCAAATTTTGTAATGATCGGGTTATAAATAACTATAGGTCCCATATAAAGCGTTATTTTGTAATCGACTTTAATACACCTAAAACCGCAATGAATCAGAATTCTGTGGGTCAAATATTATACAGATTGTTTCCCAATTTAAAGATCCTATATAAAGCCCATTTCTAAAATGTTCTTATTCTCGGTGAAGGGTATTAAAACTTCGACACAGTCGAATATTCCACTCTTGTTTGTTAAAAAGTTAACTCAACTTAACTTTTTTTCTTGCTTCTTTGCTTTTTCATTTTCACGCTGTGGTTCATTTTTATAATGTTGATTATTTGCTTTTGGCAAATTTGATTGTTCTCCAAACAAAGTTGTGGTATTTTAACATTTAGTTTTCAACAACTAAGTAGAAAAGCAGTAGCAGCAAAAAAAAAGTTAAACAAAATTCAGTTAAGTGTTCAATAAGGCAGAAAAGCATCATGTTTTTGTTTTTTTTTTTTTTTTTTTTTTGCTTCTTTGCCACCACTTTTAGTTTTCTACCAAATAAAATCGTCTTTATTATAATTGCGAGTGTCATGACTCATGACACTTTACTTGTCAGGTTTATTTGACATGAACAAGTAAATGGTATATTCAGTTAATTTGATTCGATTACACTGACTTCTTTAAAGGGCAAGTTAATGTAAGTTATACACAACATTGTTATAGGAAGGAAAATTATATGTAGGTAGATATAATTCTTGAATATCAATGTAGGCGATTTTTTTTTATTAAGGGAATTCTTTAAAGTTTATGAAATAAATTAATTCTAGGTAATGTTAATAAAAATTGTTTAAATTTGTTTTCAAATTATTAAAGTAAATAGGCTGATTTGTTCCAGTTAACTTGGTGCTAAGAGCGCATTAATGTTCTGGTGATATTCAATTTATTTTTTCAAGTTTCTTTTCCTTAAATATAAAACATTATTATGTAGTCAAATATAAAAGCTTTCAACGCCGGATATTTTTATAGTGGTTTTAGGATTATTTTCTGAGAGTGTGCTTTATTAGGGCCTACGTTAAATAATGGACCGGTCTTCATGTAATTTGGCAGTATAATCATTTAAAACGAAATTGTGCATTATCTAATGAATTTAACCAGCAATTAATATTACATTTTGGATTTAAAATATCAATAATTTTTGAACCTCTTTTCATATTTGGATCCATAGCTCTTTTTCTACTGAACCTATTGTACTGGATTTAAATCTTATACTGCGTAGGCCAAGAAGAAACAATTTCATAAGGAAATTGTTCTTTTCTGTTTAATCGTTCATAAGTGAGTGTGATTTTAACTGACGAACAGACAGCCAAAGAGACAGACAGACGGGCACTTCCTTAGTCTAGTATACCTTTATTTGTTAATAGTGGTGGAGCGAACAAAAAAAACTAGAAACGACTAGAAAAAAAAGAAACGCAAAAATAAATTTTATATACCTGAATTTACCAGTAACAGGGTACAATACTATTACCGGATTACGATTTTTCGTTTCTGTTTCTCTACTCCCAAATACAACATCCCACCATGATGTAGAAAATATATATTTATATTATATAATCGTTACAAATAGAAGAAATAAGCAAGAATATAAAATAACGAAGGAAATTTATCTTCCTAAATAAATTGATTTAACAAAAATATTTGTATACACTCACATTTATGTATACACGAGCATTAAGGGAAAAACATCAATATTATGGCGTCAGTCACTTGAAGATTGATTGCATTCAAAACTGTTGAAATGTAAACATCCTGTGCAAATATAAACAAACTTGTCACAATTTCAAAAGGATGTTTACGAAGAAATTTTTTACTTTTAAAAATTTTCATTTAAAATGTAAATTAAAAATCGATACTGTCAACTGTAATAAATTGTCGTTTGACATTTAAGGAAATAAGAAGTTTTATTTCAAGTGAAAAGAACTTTCATATGTGCACGGAGAGTAGTAGGTGTTCTTCAAGCCGATAACGAACAATCCCGGGGTAAAATTAAAAAGGATACGATTGGGTTGTTATATGATTTTGTTAGATGTCGAGCCCTTACCGCGAAAAATCAAATTTTACAGGAGAGAGTTTTTTTTATTTTAGTTCATGAGCCTAAGGCCTTGAAGCCATGGCCATGTACCTACGTTAGTCTATAATTTATAATTATTTTCTAATGCTACAAATAAATAAATAAATATTTTAATTCATATAAACTTTGTATGAAATTTGTCGCTTACGATAAAATTGTTCTTGCTATAAAATTGTAACGGTACCTTATGTGACCATGACATTTTAGGAAAAGCGTTGCCAATAAAGTCAATTATTAAAAAAAAAAAAAAAAAAAATTAAAATTATGTCGCTTAAGTTGTTTTTGCGGTTAGGGCTCGATATAGTCCGGAAATGTCTGCTATTGAAATTCAGCCTGAATGGTCCACGATTGGCTAAGATATGATCAAAAATCCACGACTGCCCCTAGTTTTACCCAAAAATTCCTTGTTGTTGTTTTTTTATTTTTATATTTAGAGAACGGCAAGAGCCACAAGATTCCATTTAATGAATCGCTCGCTCTTAATCATGTAAACTAAGAAAGCCTTAAAAAAGCGGTAATGGAGTAGAGGATGCGGCACAAAATAGCTCTATTTATTCCTAAAGAACAATTAGTATTATGGGGATTTTATTGAACTATTTAGGGTTTTTAATCCAAATTTTGATATTTTAATCAGGTTAAAGTCTATTGAATTTAATTTTTATTAATTTACACAAGGGAACAAATTTTAACTTTGTTTTTGTGCGGGCTTGATTTTTACTAATCAAATTTTTACTAATTTGAGGTCGCTGACTTCAAATCTAATCTCCATTTTTCTTTATCAGCTCTACTTTTCGAGATTTACCGTTATGTCCAAAATTAAGGCACTTTCACTACATATATTGGAATAACTTGAAAACGGTTGTCCAAATTAAGTTAACAAACAAATCAGAAACTCGGCAACAGTATTATCTCTAAGCCGTGCTTACATTGTTTTTAAATTTGCCCTGTAGTTTCAGAGATATCGTTGACTTTTTGAAAAAAAAGGAAATCTTTGAAATAAAAACAAATTTTTTGTTCTTTAAATATTTTTAACCCTAAAATGATAACGTTATTTTTTTTTGTACTGAAAAAATAACGACACGTCTGATATCACCGAAAATAATATTGATTAATTTTATTGTTGAACACAATTATTCTAATTCTTTTAAAAAAATATAATTTTTAAACAGAAAAATATAAGATCAGTTAGCATTATCAAAAATTAAAGAGTTTTTATAAAGAACTTCAGTTCGGTTCTTAAAACTTAAATAAATATTTTCTTTTTACTTTATGTAGATAATGTTATCTGTATTAACTTATATAAACAAAAAAAAAAATAATTTTAATAACATTATGTGCAGGATTTATAAATTTTAGTTTTGTGTTCTCCACATACAGGTATACCGCATTTGACACATACCATTTTGGACATAAGTTTAATTTCTGATATGCATAAGCTACCGTATTATCTCTTTTTTGATTCACGCTGTTCTCCACTGCAACCGCAATCACAGGTTTCTGCATCTGGTAAGATTTGTTCATTGTTGTCGGTCAAAGTTTTCGATAAAATAGGAATTTCTAGCCTTAAAATTGAACAATTTATGGAAATTTCGGCATTGGTCCATTGAACGATTTCTGAAATTATTTCGGTAGTAAAAAATGTCGAAGCATGAAATTGGGTCGTACAGTGATTTGCATTCCCGAGTTGGTTCTCTTGCCGTACGATCTACATTCATTGAAGAAATTCGGCCATCACCTTGGGCCTTCGATGTAGCTTACTTACTTTTACTTCCAGTGAAACCGAGTCCTCCAACACGCTTTGCAAAAGAACTCCAATTTCTGCGTCGTCCAAGCCGCGCTTACAACACATTTTTGAAACAATACCTTAAAATTCAACCAAAACACAAAGTTATCTTCGCTACAAAAGTGACACTAAAGATAACGATACGATCAGACAGTTGTTGTTTTTATTTCTCAAAAGATTTATAACTTACAACATACAAACTGCCACTACCAACTAGGTGCTGCTAAAAACTGAGATAATTGAACGTAAGAAAGTTGTATGTTAACAAATGTGAAAGTAAGAGCACAAAATTGAAAAAGCGTACGTCTCGCAGACGGGCCTTATCTTTCTAGGGTTAAACAATAAAAATGCTACAAAAATCACAGTTTTAGTCTAAAAACATTAGTCATGAACGTTATTTTCTTTTTGTATGGAAATCGATATTCAGTTTTCTCAGTAAATTGTGAATAAAATCAAAAGTTGTGCACCGATTACAATGGAATAAACCTCATTTCATTCGAAATTATGGTAAGCGCAACCTGTCAGTGTAAACCTGGGTTCAATTCCCGGCTCAGTCAAGAATAAAAATTGTCAGTCAATTTTAATTCATTTTGTGTTGTAAAATTCCTTTCTTCATAAAAATAATTTAATGAAAATTAAATTCAATGAATTTCTAAGGAACAGTAAGAGTTAAACTGTGCAAATTTGGAGCACGTAGCTGGGCAATCAGTAGTACATTGCTAAAGCAGGATTAGAGAAGTGGGCGTGGCATCACCCATACAAGGACATAATAGAAGTTCTTATATCCGGCGAATAGCAAGAGCCAAAGTTCCCACATTATGCACAAGCATATTGGTTATCAATACACAACATCCGACAAAATGTGAGCGGGATTATAGAAGTGGGCGTGGCGTAAAATATATTGATTAATATCTAAAGAAAGCTTTTATTATAATTTTTTGTTCTTCTCGCACTTTGGTAAAGGGTATATGAGATTCGGCATAGCCAAATGTAGCACTCTTACTTGTTTATATTTCCTTTTCTTTCATGTATATATTCGAAATTCACTACACAAATCAAATTTTAATTTCAGGGTCATAGTATTAATAGTAATTTTTTAAAGTCTATAATTTACAACTTTTTCATTATGACTATTTAATATTCCGAAAAGCATTATGTTTATATTTTTTCCATCTCATTTTTCTACTTTAACATAATGACAGCATGACAGGATAAATTACTGGCAAATGAATACGAAAAGGACTTGTGTTTTTAAAAATAAGGCTGAATCACTACCACCTTCCCAAACCATCAACTGCATTAACGTCATATCACTCACTTCGACTCACACCACTGCCACCTACAACCACGACCACTTCTTCTACTGCCACACAACTATGAATTACATTTTTCAAAACTTCATTTCCAAATTGTTTTATATATTTTTTTGTTCCTTCTTCTATATAATTTCAAATAGTCATTTGTTATCCTGCAGTTTTGTGTTTTTGTGTGTGTGTAAAAGAAAGTCTTGTTATCCCTCTTTTAATATTTAATGTGTACGTGTTTGTGTTTTTGTCTGGCTTTGCTAAATTAATAGGCATAATAATTTTTTGACAGCCCAAGGATACTTAAGGCCTTTGAGAGTGTCAGCTTCAGCCCTTCATTCCCAAAAAGGAAGAAAAAAAAAAGAGAAAACCATAATTCAACTGAAATGAAATGATTGAGTGTTTGTCTGTACGTGTATGAAGTTTGTAAATGTATTTGTGTTTATATGCCAGCGTGATTGAATGGCTGACTGAGTTGTGTCAGTCAGTTTAATATATCGACGAAATCTTATAGATGCATGTGGTGGCACAGAAAAAAAAAAAAATATGTCTGTATATATAATTTTCGATGTTGATGTTGTTGTGTTTTTATATCATTGACTGACAGGTTGATGATAAATGATGTCGTCAACAGTTGGTAATGATGGTTTGGATGTTCTTTTTTTTTTTGTTTTTTGGTTACTGACTACTTTGGCGAATATATTTTTTTTTTTTTCATTTGTCTTAATATCCGTGGGAAGGGCAAAAAAGCATTGGGTTTTGGTGTTAAGGCCAGTAATTACTAGGTGCAGGCTTAGCTTGTTAATTTTGTCTTTAAACTAAAATTTCTGTTGATACATAAGATTTTTATCTGAAATAATGTTTTCTTAGAATACTAATAGTGTAAACAATCAAAGTGTACTGTTAAGGGTACCTGCAAATTCAAAGTTGTGAAATCTAGATAAATAAACAGTGCGATGTATTTCAAGATAAACATCTGGATCAAAGTGAGATATGATGTTATGATTATGAAATTGTAGCACTTTTTACAAAGGCAAACAAAATATGTAACGAATATTTATTTTATAACTAGCTTAACCCGGTGCGCTTCGCTACACTGCTTAAACCACTTCTTCAGTTGAGAGATATTTAATATATGCATCATATGGAAGGTTTTCCCCCCTGCGCCTTCCCGCTTTATTTTTATTTTCAAAAGTGTAGTATACCATAGGAGTGACTTCTACTAAGTTTGAACATTCTTACTATAACAGTTCTTAAGATATGTGATATTAAACATTGGCGTCCTATGGGGGGTAACATTTCCCCGCTGCTTTTTTATTTCAATTTTGGGGTTCAGAAGATCATACTACAAAAAGTTTAATAAAAAGAGTGCAGTGGCTCTAAATTATATTTCTATCTATGAGGGGTACTGCTCCTCCTCTGTCCACTTCTATATTGAAATTTAAAGTTTGCCATAATAGTAGCTTTAACCACGTTTGAAGACTCTCCCTTTAATAGTTCTTGAGTTGAGAGATATTTAATATATGCATCCTATGGAAGGTATTTCCCCCCTGCGCCTTCCCGCTTTATTTTTATTTTCAAAAGTGTAGTATACCATAAGTGTGACTTCTACAAAGTTTGAACATTCTAACTTTAATAGTTTTTAAGATATCCGATATTAAACATTGGCGTCCTATGGGGGGTACCACTTCCCCCGCTGCTATTGTGTTTAAATTTTGGGGCTCAGAACATACTACTACCAAAAGTTCAACAAATTGCTTGCAGCGGCTCTTATTAACATTGCTATCTATGAGGGGTACTGCTCCTCCCCCGTCTACCCCGTCCATTTTTATATTGAAATTTATAGTTTACTATAATAATAGCTTTAACCACTTTTGAAGACTGTCCCTTTAATAGTTCTTCAGTTGAGCGATATTTAATATATGCATCCTATGGGAGGTATTTCCCCCCCTGCGCCTACCGCTTTATTTTTATTCTCAATAGAGTAGTATACCATAAGAGTGACTTCTACAAAGTTTGAACATTCTCACTATAACAGTTCTTAAGATATGCTATATTAAAAATTGGCGTCCTATGGGCGGAACCACTTCCCCCGCTACTATTTTATTTAAATTTTGGGGCTTAGGAGATCGTACTACCAAAAGTTCTGCATAATGCGTGCAGCGGATCTTAATATATGCGATAATTAATATTGGCATCCTATGGGGGATACCAATTCCCCTGCCCCTATCGAAAAAATAAGTAGCCTATTTTATTTTTAGGTCTCACGTGATGTATCTGTAAAAATTTCAGGAAAATCGGTTCAGTAGTTTAGGAGTCTATAAGCCAACAAACAAACAAACATACAAACATTTTTCATTTTTATATATATAGAAGAATATGCCTTTTTGCAAATCTTTAAGGAAAACTATTCAAAATTTCTTTAATTATTCTAAAAGTTTGTGTGATAATAATAGATGGAATAAGATTATCGCTCACAATTTAGCTCCACAAAATTTGTATTAAAAAATTAAACCTTTTGGCAACTCATTTATAGTTTGTCTAGAAAAAATAAGAAAATAATCCATTTTTTCGGACAAGATGGGTGACTCGACCTTAGATTCACAATATTTTCTATCACGTCTATATAGTTTTTTAATGTTAATCGTATTCCATTCAGAGTGTGCTATGTCGATCGAAACAGTTTTTAGCTTGTCTTGCAACATGTGGCCGAACGTAATCATGCCGGTTTATTTCTCATTTATGTCTAGTTGCATCGTCAGGATGTTTGTCTTTTAGAAATGTCCGTCGGTTGAAAGTACTATTACTTTTAAATGACCGAAAAGAAAACCTTGCTTTTGGTAGAAAATGGCTTATATTTTTCCTTAAGGTTAATTTACACTATCCCACAAGTCTTTCGTATTTTGAGGAAAGTACAACACTGTCATGATAAGTTGTTATTGTTTTTCAAAAATTTTCAAACAGTTATTACATCAGGAAAGCCTTTTCGTCAAAATACTTAAGACTTGTGTGATAGGGTAAAACGGCCTTAAGCTGGGATTGAAATCCTGTACAATCTTTGCAGTGAAATTTTAAAGTCTTTGATGTCAGATCTCATATTAAAAATTATTGTTTGCCCGCCCACTTATATCGGTGCTATATTACAAACCCCGTAATTTCCTTTCCTTACTCAAAAACAAGACACAAAAAATTAGCATAAAATCAGTGCTTTGATACATGTCATTTGAGATAAATTCATTTTACATAAATAAAAATTTTGTATGCAAAAGTTCATGATGATAGGTTAATAATAACCTTTGGACTCATACAAAGCTTATGCCTAATTAACAATTTAATAATTTTGAATATTGATCTTTTAATCAGGCTTAAGTTAATTGAATTTAATTTCCATTAAATTATTAATATGAAGAAAGGAATTTTACAACATGAAATGAATTAAAGTTTATTGATAACTTTTCATTCTTGACTGAACTGGAAATCGAACTGGGAGGGCAACCTGTCCATTAAAACCTTGGTTCGATTCCCAGTTCAATCAATAATGAGAATTATCAATACATTTTAATAAACGGTTCAAGAAAATAACCACAATACAAATTATTTAAAATTTTACATTTAAATTTGGTTCAAAAAAGTAATTATAACAACAAATAATACGGCAAAATTTTGTGATAATCGGGTCATAGTTTTAAACGCCTATTCAGTGTTGCCAAAACTTGATGACCAAAAATGGCTAAAAAATGGCTAAAAATGTGCTAAAAAATGGCTAAATTTTTTTTAAATAAAAACACATTAAAATTCAATAACAAAACAGAAATAATTCCTTTAAAGTTGTTTACGATGAAATTGTAAGTTAAGATCAATTTCTTAAATAAGAATAAACGTAAATTAATATTTTGATAAATATTTAAAAAATTTAATCATCAATAAATGTCGATGTCGTTATTGTTCAACTCATAGGAATCACTCGTGCCTATTAGTTTATAACTTGAAGGAAAATCATAATCACGGCAACATTAACCCAACCTTTTGAGTCCAGATCTACAATAAAAAACAAGTAAAAAAGTATAGTCGGTCAACCCCGACTAGAAGATACCCTACACCACATTATAACCTATGTACCAAATTTTATTAAATTATCTTGAAGGAACTTGAAGGAAAATCATAATCACGGCAACATTAACCCAACCTTTTGAGTCCAGATCTACAATAAAAAACAAGTAAAAAAGTATAGTCGGTCAACCCCGACTAGAAGATACCCTACACCACATTATAACCTATGTACCAAATTTTATTAAATTATCTGCAAATTTGCGACCTGCACTTTGCGCACAAGGTGTACATGGACAGCCAGCCAGCCAGCCGGACAAGCATCGTTAATTCGACTCAGAAAGTGATTCTGAGCCAATCCGTATACGTAAAGGTTGGCTAAGAATCAATATTTTAAGGTGTTACAACCATCATCAGTAACGCATAGTACGCTCTCCACTATTGTGGTGTTGGTAAAAACATTTTATTGTTACGGTAAAAATATTTACCTAATTAAAAAAATCGAATTAACGGTTGCTAAATGTAACCTATTTCTTAAATTACTTTTAACGATGTTTACTTGGCAAAATACCCTCTCTACTTCAGCATTAGACCATGGAAGTGAGAGTGCATCTCTTTATTGAAATACTTGCAACCAGAAAAAAACAGCGTTATTTGTGTTGATCCATTTATAAATTTAACATTGAAATACTGTCCCTTTATTTCGAAAGAGGTTTCATGATTTTAGTTTATAGCGATTTTCCATATGTGTAAAAGTTGTGATTTAAATTAAGGGCGTTTAAATTGGTAAAAATGTTTGTTTTACTTTTATAAATTTTTATAATGAAATAAAAATTATTCTTTTAAAAGAAAAACGACAAATAAAATTTTATGGCTAAACAATTTGAAAAATGGCTAATGGCTAAACTCATTTTTTAATGGCTAAACAGAGTGAAAAATGGCTAAATCTAGCCACTAAATGGCTAAATTGGCAACACTGCGCCTATTGCCAAAAAAAAAGTTAATGCAAATGAACTCGTCATAGATAATAATATTGTGGAATTATTTGGTAAATTTTAGTCATAAATGAAAAAAAATCATACTACCACCAATTCTGTCAAAGGTCTTATATAATTTTTTCATAGGTCTCATATAAAGTCCACTTTAAAAAAGTTCTATAAATTCTAACATTTCTTATATCCACACAGAGAGTAAAAACTCGTTTAAAATTTAAGGTTTTTTCTATTTACTTTAATACGAGTCGTACTTAAACATTTGAGTGCGAATTACGATTATAAGTACAATCCGAAATAGGATAAATTTCGAAAACTAGTATCCATGCAGACGCGTGGGTTCATAAAAAAACCAACAACAACACTACAAGATGAAAAATATGTACTATTTTTATGTTTAAAAAGTAAAATAAGTATTAATAATTCCCAAATTCTATTTTTTAATTATCTAGTTAAAAACATAAAATTTTCAAAGTTGAATAAGTGGGAAAATCTTATTGGGCATACTGCTGGTGACTTATAATTCAGAATTCATCCGTAAACAAAGGCCCGAATACAACATAAGTTAAATAAACATGTGTAACGGGTAAGTAAAATAATAACATTCTCTTTGGTTCTGTGGGGCAAGTGTTTAGGTTAAAAACAATCTAATCTCACTCTCGGTTTATTTTAAGTACGAATCGTGATGAAACCATCTTGGAAATTCTTGGATCAGAATTAATTCAACTTTATAATACTTGAATTAAGCGCATTTTTATATTGATTAAATCTTAGTTTTAATTAAATCAATCTCATTTTCGGATTATTTCATTTACGTATTCGGCTTAATTGTGTGTTTTTTTTAATATATTGTTGTATAACCTTTTTTTGGGCTGCAAGACAAGGTAACTTAGTATTGAGGTTCCAAGATTTGGAAATTCAAAACACATAGAAAAAAATCAATGTAAAATTGTTGAAAACAAGGTAGATTTAACATTTTGCTTCATGTTTATTTAACATGATTTCACAATAACTTACAAACAACATTGAAAAAAAAACTATAATTCATGAGAATTAAATATTACAGTAAAGTTAGAGCAAACTGATATTGATATTAAAATAACACTAAGTGCCATTATTACAACTTACAAATATTTAGTTATTTTTAGGATGCTATCTGACAGATAAATAGTTTTTGGTTATTACAAGTTGACATTAACCTAAAAAGTGACTGATAAGCTAACATCAGGTTTGTCCTCATGGTAACTTTACAAGTGAACTTTAAGAACTTGAAGATGCCATATTTTCTGCTGAAGATAAGGTAACTTCAATGATAGTCTTAAATTACTCAACTATTTCAAAAAAACACAATTTAACACAAAAAACAAAACAATTTACCATTAAAACCAAAAATAAAGCACAAAAATTTACTTGTGTTTTTAATTAATAAATAAAACAAAACTAAGTCGTTGCCACTACGTATTTTAAACAACCAAAAGTAGTCGGTATATACTGCAATGTTGCCACAGTATATAAATTAAATTTTTTATTTTATCGGACAGTTGTAATAATGAAAAAAACTTATTGGTCACTTTATCGTTCAAGATAGCTATTGTTCACGTTAACTATCAGCAACTTTATCATTAGGTTGTAATAATGGCCCTTAGAATCACGTTGAATGAAAGTTATTTCAAGTTAAAATATCCTGCATTTCGTTCATGTAGTATCAATTTGTTTAAATGCGAAAAAGCTTCAAAGACATCATATGTATTTATTTTAGAATAACTCGAAATACTTGCCCCCATAACCAGAGTGAGATAGAATACTAATTTTTTATTTTGTTGTTTCACATCTTTTAATTGTTTTGTACTCCCATTTGTTTACAGAAGCCCTCAATAAATTAAAAGGTACCAGCAAAATGGGCCGATATGGTTTTCGTCATCATTCGACCTATTTTATTTAAAGTATTTAACTAAATAGTTAAAAAAAGCATACGGGAATTTTTCATGCTCTTATAAATTATTTTAAACATGAAAATAAAAAAATTTATGTTTAACTTCTCGTAGTGTTGTTGTTGTTTCTACAGAAAGCAAGTAAAACAGGATTTTATGGATTCATATTGAACAATGTTATTTTAACAGTTTTCATTCAAAATTAATATGAAGCAATGATGATTTTAAATAAAGTCCATAATTTTTTAGAAGTTTGCTATGAATTTCAATCAGCAGTGCGCCAAGTTAATTTAAAATTGGAATTTTTCTCTGTGTGTAGTGACTAGTAAATATTTTCATTGAGCCTTGAATCACTTTAATTAAGACGTTTGTCCTTAAGTTGGATGTGTCGTAGACAATAAACGTGTTTACGTACATATACCGAAATGAAATTTCATTTTTCTACTCATAATATTTAATATTCTTACACAACATGTTCAATTGAAATTGACTTATCATTATCACTGATAGAGATAACTAAGATAAATTATGCCCTAATGACTTTGTACATATTTTTTAAAAATATTTCATTATTCATATTGTAAATGTATGTATGTACTATAAATACATACATATTTATTATGAAAGTCATCAAATATAACTAACCAACATTCAAGTTAGTTTGCAGATATTGAGATACAACCTCCCATACCAAAAGAAACCGGATGACATGAAGGTTTTCTACAAAAGAAGGAGAAATATATGTTTGCGAGTTGTAAATAAATATTCTCACAACTCATACTTTTTTATTTGCGTTAATCCCACTTTTAACGTATAAACTCACAACAACTTTAATCAGTCATTGTCAACAGCATGAAAAATACTCAGAGAAAAGAAAACAAAATTTTTATTAAATGTTGTCATAATCCATTTCATCAATTAATTATTCAAGTTTACTTTTATGTGTGTAAAAGAAGTCGTAGATGACAAATGACATACTAAGAAAAAATATAAAAAAATTTGAAATTTATTTTTGAATATCATAAATTTGGAATGTCATCATTATTTTTTTTATTTTTCTTTATTTACTTACACGAGTATATTTATAATGTAAATAGCAATAACAAAAAAAAAAAAAAAAAAGAAATGAAGAAAACAATAGAGGAAAATGTCAAAGCGAAATCGTTTTATATTAATTTTGCTTACGTCATTTCTTTGATCATGAGGTTTTGAATGAAGGAAATCCATCTTTTTTTTTTTGAGATCTTATAAATAATATGGCATAAGCAGGTAAGCAGTCAATGTCAATAATAAATTTATTAATATATTAATCAATAAAAAAATTATTAATGTGTAAAAGAGAAATCAGTTTGTATGTTTCAATACGCAGAAAAATTGAAAAACCAACTTCAATTAACACATTAGTTAGAAATGTGTAGTGTTAACCAAATTCCAAACTGATTTTCCGCCTGCAAACAAATGATATCAATTAACATATTTGTAAGTTTAAGCTTTTCTTGCTGTTGAGTTTTAATCTATATAGGTTTAATTGAAATGTGACCACCAGCAAAACGTAAACACAAATCAAATATTTTTTCAATCAACACAGTTAATCGAAACAATTAAAAAATTGTTTGAAACTCTTAAATATTTTGAAGTTTGTGTGTATGTTTTCATATATGCAAATATACACAAAAACATTAAAATTTTTATCAAAGTTTTTCTTGCGATTCAAAAAATGAATTAACAATGCTTCGTTAAAATGTGCTAAATTCCCATTTCATACTATTGATAAACTGAAATTTTAATTAAGGCAAATTAATTGTCACAATTAAAAAAATGGTTTGAAACAGCATTCTAAAATCTTTGGAAAAAGGTTTTCTGATGATCTGGCCTAAGCAACCTGTGAAATGCGCATATAAACAAGCTTTACCTCAACAATATATTTCAGTGTATTTATCAAAAATAAAAATTGCGAAATTAGCATGTCGTAGAGAAATCTTATTAATAATAATCCCGAGTATCTAGCGGAAAGATTCATTTTTAGCAACTCAATAAGGACAAATTCTTTAATTATGGCTGCTCATTCATCCCTTATAAAAGGATCGGGAAAGAAATTTTTCAAAATCAGTGGCGAAATTTAAAAAAAATTTTTATAAAACTTTTAAGTCAATACGCTTATCTACATTACATGACCAACCAAAAGCTTTAAAATTTTACAGTATGTATAAATTACACTGTGATAAAAATTTACACTTTTTTTGTTTAGACAAGCTGGCAGTGTTCCCACCAGCAAAATTCAAAGTTACACTTGAGATGAAGCAAAATTACCCAATTTAAATGAAATTACACCAGATATAAAATTTAAGATTTACTTAATAAAAGAACATTTACAAAGAAGCGGAAACACAACAAACTCATTGAAAGATGATCAATATTAGTCAAACTGATACCGGTTAAAATAAACATTAAAGCTTCGTTCACAATCAAAAAAACATTTTCACTTGGTGTTCATAATAGAGCAACAATTTCTTTTGCAACCACACACATTTTGCATTAAGAAACAGTTTGCAAATTTTAGCCACAACAATATTATGCATTTATTATTATTTTTTACAACATTTTGTTGAAATTTTCATTTAAAACTAAATAAAATTATTTTAAACGTCAGAAACAATTTCATACAAATTGTTGCTGAAGTTCTAGTTGACTCAACTTTAGTTACATTTTTAAAAAAAAAATCAGGGAAATGAAAATTAAAGGAAAATATATGAAATATTTTGGGAAGAAAATAGATAGAAGAAAAAACGAAATTGTTTCCCTGATTGTGAACGAAGCTTAAAGGCTTAAAAACAATTAATAAAATTCCTAATTCATGTTTAAAATGTAAAATTTAAAGTATAAAAGTTCTCATTTAGTTTATATTTTCAGTTAAATATGTAAATTAAGCTTTTGAAGTAAGAACCATATCGGGAAAGAAGCTCAAATTAGACGTGACATAACCATAATGCCACAGGCACCAAAATTGAATTGGCTTGTGTGGTATGTTTATGTCGTTTTGGTCATACAGTGGCGATGGTAGTACAGTTTTGCTATGGTTATGTCACTTCTAATTGGACCTTAATGCTGGTGTTTTATAATTGAATTTTTGTAAGGTGTAAAACTGATAAGAAAATCAATCATAATAAAATTCTCCTTTTAATTTCACTTTTGGTTTATTTTAAGTACGAATTCGGGACTGAATCAACTTAATAATACTTGAATCAAGCGTATTTTGAAATGGATTCAATCTTAGTTTTACTTTAATCAATCTCATTTTCGGATTATTTCAAGTACGAATTCGGGATGGAATAAGGATTGAAAATCCGTACTAGAATCAATCTTTCTGTGCTTGATTCAAGAAAATCCGTACTCACCAATTTATGGATTGATTTTTCTTTTGAGTTTACAAACTGTGATATTTAGCAATAATAAAGATCGGTTCATAATTAACCGTAAAATAGATTTTAACTTTTCATTTTTATATACAAGTATTTTTCTAGATTTTTCTAGATCTTGTTGAAGACGATCTCAGATTATTAACATTTTAACGGGAGTTCTATGTGTCATTTGTAAGAGACATGTTACATTTAGGGATTTTAATTATCAAATCTACCTGCTGATTCTCACAGATCTCTGTACACATTTAAACAAATTCGAATTGATCTTTCTGCTCAAAAGCGCCTCATAAAATCAAAAGACAACAAAACTTTTCAAAACAATTTAACACTAATTTGAAAATTTCTATTTTTTTGTTGACGATGCAGCAGACATCAAAAGTATTTTAAGCCGCACAATGGCCAAGTAATCCCTGTTAACAAATTTATCTATTTATTGTTTTATTATTATTATTTTTTTTTTGTTTTCTTTAAACAGCAACAAATTATGGAATAAATCGTGTAAAAGACACGTTTCATAAATTCATTGACAAAACAATAAAATAAAAAATGTAATACCCTCCAATAAAAGACAGATATTTCCAATTCATATACGGTTTTTATTTAGTTTTGTTTTTTTTTTTTATTGTTCATTTTTTGTTTTTAATTTCCAAAGTTTTAAGTTTAACATGGGTGTATGTTGATTTATACAAACAGCGTATCTGGTATCTGAAGGTTTCCCTTTTCTTTTTAAATTTTTTATTTCAAATTTTTTTTATTTTTAAAGGAGAATTTACGATATTTTGCAGGTCATTTAAAACATAACGTGTAGAGATTAAAATGGGCTTAAGAATTGTTTTACATGGCGGTGCGGCTTTTGAAGTTTAACAATTCTCAAACGTTTTTTATGTTATTTTTATATCGTTTGTCTGTACTCGTATAGGAATTATTTTTTTAAGTGTGAGTGTTGTATTTATAAAAAGTGGCAGTGGCGGCAGCAAAGTCGGCAACTATTGTTTGATTTGGCGTTTTTTCCTTGGTTATTGTTGTTGTTTTTCATTTCGAGTTCACTGAATGTTAATTTTTGGTTACTTTGTTTTTACTGTTTGTCCGTGTATGTGAGTGTTGACTGTTTGTAAATGCATTTTTAATTAGGTATCAAAATAATTTAGGTATAATCAGTAAATTTATGACTGTAGTTAAAATAAAAAAAAATATTTATGCATACGTAGTTTTCATTTAGCCATATTAAATGATTATTGTTGGGATAAGGTGTTAAAATTAAAATATTTTGTATTGAAATTGGTAATAAATTAAAATGTTGGCATAATATAAACATAAATTTAGTTTATCGAAATTTAAATATTTATATTTTTATTGTATGTTCTCACCACTGGGTTTCGTCTTGAGGAACCACTGTACTTGTGGTGTTGGATTGTTTTCAAATTATTGGATTTGTATATAGTCATACATAAAAAGCTGATAATTTCGACTATTTTGAAATAAAGACTTTAACAAAATCGCCGCCTTCGAGTAGATGAAATTTAAACGTGGGATGGATTTAAAAAGGTTAGTTCTGTGGTTTTCATGGGTAAGCGTGTATGTTCATTTTTTTTCGACGTTGAGACTTTGATGCCATATAGCCATATTCCTTGATTTTAAACGCTCTACATGGTTCTTAAAATTTCTGAAAAAATATGGACCAAATTCAATTTTTTAACGTAACGACCAATTTTAAAAAGTTTAATACCAAGCGCATAGTTTGAACAGGAATGGTTTTTTCGGATCTCCTAAAAAAATTGATTTTAAGACACACGCGGTAACCCATAAAAACCACAAGCACACACAATTCACAAGCAGTGCCACTTCAGGGAATGCTGTTAATGAAGGCCAGTATCATCTAATTCCTACTCATAACTGCAAAGCGGTGCATCCTGGAAGCCCGAGTGACTAAAGCAAAGATAGGGTTACCAACATTCATGGAGGTTTTGGTCAGGGGCTAAACAAAATTCTAAAATTTGTTTTTGTTTTAAATGTAATTTTCTATGAGAACGTTAACGTTTGAAACCGATAAACAGGCTGTAAATTGGGCAATCCCGACGTATTCAGCCTAATAGTCAATTTGAGTTAAAAATACCAAACTGCGAAGGCATTCTTTATGGTGCGATATCGAAAAAATTCTAGCTTAGAATCAACGGCAGCATTCAAAGTGAGAGAGAGCTACGTGGACCATGCAGCATCTGCACCCTTAGCGAGCGGCTGTAAAATGACTGTTCTCTGTCAAATATAAACTTATGATTGTTACATATGAGTTGAAGAACGTCTACCTACCTACTTTTTTCTAAAAATTCACAAGCTTAAACCAGTTATATATTGATACTCCAAGTGGTCCGCGCAATGACGCGGTTAAAACTCCTGCCCAAGATTTATTTTGGGCATTTGGAGGTGCAGAACTATAGTTTTTCTTTTCCCGTACATCTTAATTTCACTGGAAAACAGTTTTAATTTTGCAATTTTCCGGAAATTCTCGCTTAATGTAAAACGGTGCAAAATATAATTTAATTTACTGAAACAAATAGCAGTTCATGAGATCTGTTGAATAAATTTGACAGGGAAACCATAAATATGCAATTGCATATTTTTCCTTGTGCGACCAATGAAGGCAGAAACAATATATTTATCCGTTTTAAAGCTTTTTATGAATTTTGGCATTGATTTGTTAGTGCATTTTTTGCATATTTTAAAGTTTGCATCATGTTTTTGCATAATTTAGTTAAAAGAGCCTTTTTACAGCATTTTTAAGTTTTTAGCGCATATTTTGCATTTTTGAGGCATACGTATTTTGATACATGTTAAATTTTTTAGACGCCTAAAAGACCTTTCGGATTAATTAAATAAAAAAATTTTTTTTTGCGAAATTTTGGCTTTTCTCTTTTAAATATCATATATTTTTCATCGAAGTGTAAACTAAGCAGGTTGTCATTAAATCTAAATGTTATTTTAAATATTTTAAAATTTTATCAATTATATACGTTTTTGGCGATGTGTGTAATACACAGAAATCTGGACGATTTAGAATAACTTTCTAAAATGATGTAACGATAACCATCCGTCCATCTGGCTGATTGCCTATCCATATTAATTTTATGTAAATGGTGAGAATCGGTCTATAATTTTACATATTCGTTATAAAAACTTCTTTCCAAAGTAGACTCTTTGTGTCCGTAAACCATCTAATTATGTTGGTATTAAGATTAAATTCGAACTTACAGTTTCCTCTCTACATCCTTCAAAAACTTCTAATTTCTTTTTAACGAAAAATATTTTCTTTGAATCGAATAAGCGTTTTTTGGACTCAGTGCTGCATTCAAAATTTCTTCAAATCTTAATTTTTCACTTTTGTCATCATCTCTTACAGAAATAGCATTGACGGCATTTTTAGAACCCAGTCCAAAAAATCTTTTATGTAGCAGTTTTGCATAAAAAATAACTAAATTTATTGAAGCAAGTTGGACCAGCTTTTTTCCTTTTTATAAAATAATTCTGGTTCAACATTTTTCATTTTTTCGAATTTATTCTATGAGCTAAATTTCAGTTATGTATTTTATAAAGCTTTTTTGTAATAGTTCTATTCCTTCAATTTTTCAGAAATGACTTTATACACTACCAGACTATTATATTGTATTTTCTTGGTACATTTTACCTTAGCTTTCCTTTGGAAAGCAATGAGGTATATTTTATGTACAGAAAAATTAACAATTATAAGACACCAGCAGAATGTAATGCATTTTCTGGCCCGCTACGGCCTTCGTCAGCATTCTTTATGTCTCACTGGATAGGCCGTAGCGGGCCAGAAAATGCATTACATTCTGCTGGTGTCTTATAATTGTTAATTTTTCTGTACATAAAATATACCTCATTGCTTTCCAAAGGAAAGCTAAGGTAAAATGTACCAAGAAAATACAATATAATAGTCTGGTAGTGTATAAAGTCATTTCTGAAAAATTGAAGGAATAGAACTATTACAAAAAAGCTTTATAAAATACATAACTGAAATTTAGCTCATAGAATAAATTCGAAAAAATTAAAAATGTTGAATATAATGTAAAGTAACCTTCGGAAGGAAATAATTCCCAGTTTCTATTTGTTATAATTCTGGTTCTTTAAAAAAATAAAAATTTTGTAAATTTTTACTACTCTTCTTTTACTGGTTCGAAATTTCAGAGCACCACAGCAGTTATTCTTATTGTTTTAAAAATAATAAAAATTTTCTTATGGCAGAAAAGAAACGTCAGTGGTTATCGGGCCAATAAAAGCTTATGTACTAAATTTCATCAAATTATTGGCGGATTCACAAGGTGTGCTATCAAGTCATATCGTCATAATGTCCTTAATAATATTTTACAATTGTTTAAAAAAAAAATATTGTTGTGTTTCAAACAAAATAAAAATTTTAATGCTGTGTTCATTGATTCTTCAGTACAGTACAGTAGAAATCTAAATTATAAGCGGTTGCCCACAGTAGTCATATATATTTCTTGTAATTATTTTAAAACATATGACTTTACAACTTTATGACGACATGGTGAATCCCCCAAATGTTTCAAACTGCCTGCAGTCTAGATTTATGTAGATACACCGACAGCCCGCGAACCGAACAAAAGGACTGACATGCCCCAATTAAGCAAGAAAGTGGTTCTGAGTCGATCGGTACACCAAAATTCTAAGACTAATATTTTCATGATTTACAAAACTTTAGTAGAAATAAATAATTCTCTCTCCACCAATAATGGTTCCTCCTGCCGGATAAGTCACTTTAATATGTTTTGTATAGAAGAGTTGTCAATTATTCGCCTTTCAACTTTCTTCGAATAATTCAAATAATTGTTTTTGTTCGTTCGATCAAACGATTAAGTCTAAAAAATTATTCGATTAATCGATGAGAATAACGAATAAAAAAATTATTTTTACAAAAAAATTACTATGAAAAATCTTCCATTCGATTCGCTATGACTTCTTCTTTTTTTGATGCATAAAATTTTTCTATTAACTCCATATCGTTTTATCACTTAAAGGCAACGTAAAACCCTTAATCCCTTAATAATCCGATATTTCTTTGGATTTTTGAAAGGCGTTGGCAGACCTACCATCTTCCGCCAAACTTCTGTATACAATTTCTTCTATAGAACAGCCGCTGCTCTGTTAATGTATTTTTCCATTGGACCAAGTTCGGTATATCTCGATGTCGTTATATTATCTTCCACTACATCGTTTTCAATGGTTACATTGTGACATTTACGCAAATGGTAAAGAATTAAAAGAAAAAATATAATACAATAAAAACATTTTCTACTTTCAAGATATGATTTATATAAATCAATTCTTTATTTTTAGCTTTTTGTTTATTTAAAAATTTTTCACCCGAAATTGAAAAATCTTGAACATTTTTTAACGTTTGACTTAAAAATAAAACAGCTAATACAATTGAGAAGGTGAGTTGCAAAACTCGTTCGACACAAAATTAAAAATACGAGATGGCAATTGATTCCAGCAGTTCTTTTGGCGCTTTATTAGACGAAATATTCTGATCGCATTAATGCATGGCCGTGCTAAAAACATGGAAGAGGACATACATTCATCTTAGAATCTTCCTATTACAGAAACCATCAATGGGCCCAAGTTCTACCCTGGAGCAGCATGAATCAGTAAACTTCTAGGTAAAGTGAGAAAAAAAATGGATGTTATTTAATCTACCTCAAATTTGTGGAACCAAAACGATATACGGAAACTAATACCATATGGGGCTTGTAGTCGATGGACTGACTCCCGCAGCATTGTCGTGCTAAATTTAATTTTATTATGTAAATATCTTTAAATTTATTTTGCAACATCGATTATAACAAGAAAATTAAAAAAATGCTCCCGACGTTATTTCTTACATTTCAATACCCTTTCGACTACATTTAAGTGCAATTTGTATAAAGGAAGTTCAGAAAAATATAAACTTTGTTATACACAAGAACATAATTTTGTTTAAAAATTAACTTTAAGTGTTCTATAACAAGGTTTTTTCAAAAAAAAAAAAAAAAAACATTCCATGAGAACAAAAACTTTATTTATAAAAGAACACTTCACAAGCGAACAACGATAAATAAAGAAAACCGAAACGTTATAAATTTTACTCATCTATTTTATTTACAATCTTTTGCAAAGAAAAATTTTGCATTTATTAATTCTAAAAAAAATATAATTCAACAACAAATTTGTTTTTACAAAGTAACTGAAACGTTACTGAAAAAAAATAATTACAAAAAAAAAACAAAAAAAAAAAATAAAATAAAATACAAATAACAAACAATAACAAATTTTTATGATTAAGACGATACCTACCACGACAA
Source organism: Pollenia griseotomentosa (assembly GCA_963931875.1). Lineage (NCBI taxonomy): Eukaryota > Metazoa > Arthropoda > Insecta > Diptera > Polleniidae > Pollenia > Pollenia griseotomentosa. The sequence goes on from OZ007561.1 coordinate 185,158,743, forward strand.
CGAATTTTTACTCGTACTTACAACCGCTTTAAAAAATATGGCAGTTTAATTGTTTTTACAGTTGGTCTGTCAACTGTTTCTGGCAACAATAACAAAAGGTTGAAAAGAACTGTTTGTTGTTATTGTTATTTTTGCCCTAACTACTTACCCAAAGCGTTCTATAACTTTTATGCATTTGCCACTTACGATAATGATGATGAACGAGGATGTTGTTGTCGATGACGACAACGATGATGATAGGTGAACGAACAACTAAAGGAAATAATATTGTCAGAATTTATGGCCAGAAGCCCTTTCTTTAAAAAAATATTGTACTCAAACAAAAAGATTTACTCAAACACACACACAAAAGAGAATAAATTTAAGAGGCTTTTGAAAGTGAACAAATTTGAAAGAAAACAAATACGAATGGTTTATTCGGCTGTGCTGAATTATCGATACCCTACACCGAGTGTAAGAATATATGTATTTCAGGAGTGAACTTTATATGGGTTCGGTATGGGTTCTTTACTAAACCTTAACTCGCGGTATTAAAATTCGTTGCGCTTTTATGCGTTTTAAAGTCTATTCCAGGAGTACGCTTTATAAATGGCCTTTGTTAAATCATGGGTAAGGTTTTGTTATATTACTTCTAACTAGTCATATAAAACCTTATTGGACGGAATATCAATCAAATATGTTAATTCGTTTTGGCTTGAGGCGTTTTAAATTGATTTTCAGCAGGGTTTAAAAAACTGCAGTCAAAACCCAAAACTGCCAAACAAAAAACGTAAATTTTTGTACAACTTTTCGCTTTTTGAGTTGGTTTGACAGCGTCTGTTTATATTTAATGAATCAGAGGTAAAAACAACGGTTTTTTTCTGGCCAATGACAAATGAAGTAGTGGAAGAAATGGCAGTTTTTGTTTTAAAGTACTTTTCGGAAGACGGTTTTAAATGGGTCTTCACGAAATTTGGTGCTGTGCTTTCTAGTCTTATGAATTAAGACATATTTAACCACAAAAGCATTATTTGCAAAGGTTTCTGGCGTCATTAAATGCCTGCTTTATATGTAACCTATGGAAAAACTATGCTCTTAATAGCCTGAAAATCACTTAAAGTATTTGAAGTCTACTTCGTGTAATTCTCGAAATATTGCGATACTACATAAGTTACAAAATAGTGCTTGAGCAGTACCCAAAATAATATTTTGCTGAAGGTTTTTTAATGAAGGTTAAAGGTCAGTAGGACGTTTGGTAAATCTTGTGATCTTTTATGTAGTAAACGGAATTAAAAAAAAAAAAAAATATGTTACACATGTTTAACCGTGTAATGGTCCGTAATGTTTTTTATAAAACTAAATGCACTTAAACATGCTTTTCAAGTTTTAAAATAATTCACAAACAAATTCGTAATAAATGCAAACTACAATCTTATATATATATATAAAAGAAAGTGGCGCTAGTTACTACGTTTATAACTAAAGAAGGGCTGGACCGATTTCGATGATTCGTACCAATTCGGAATGGTCTCTGACTAAGTAAGAAGAATAGAAAAAATCTAAAATGGGTGGCGCCATTGAAAATTACTCAGTATGAATTAAATCGTAAGCTCTGCATTTGACGATGCTATGTCTTTAGCAAAGTTGTTGAGCATTAGCCGGCGAAGGTTTATAAGTTGATATGACCAATTTCAGTCAGGATTTCAGCAGTATTTAATTTTTTATTATAATTTGGATAATCCCGAGCAACGCCGGGAACAAACAACTAGTTAAATATAATTTACTCATTTGTACTGAGAAAATGTAATAACTTTTGCACTATTTCTGTAATTTTTTTTATAAAAATAAAATGACAAATATGAACGGACCAAATCGGCCCTGAAGCTGGATGTAATAAAATATAAAATCATTACATTCGCTAGCAGTTATTTTAAGCTGACATGTTGTACCGTTCCGAAGTCTAAGCAAAAAGAAAAAAAGGTTACCAAAATGCCCCAACCCTAGCTGCAGGGCTAAGGCTTAACTATAATATGCAAAAGCTTGCTTAAAAGTTAACAAAAATGCTTTCCAATGCATTTATAGACACAAAAACAAAACCAAAAAACATTCTACAATAGGCACTATCCAGTTATAAGATACAAAGAATGCTGACGAAGGTCGTAGCGGGCCAGAAAATGCATTACATTATGCTGGTATCTAATAGTTGTATAAAATTTTGTTTACAATTTACTTCATTGCTAGCCAAAGGATCGCTTAAGTAAGCCTCGTAACAGAAATATACAAACGAAAAATTGTGATAGTGCATAGAAAATATTCCTGGAAAATATTGAAGGATCAAGCCTATTAAAGTATAAAAGCTTTTGAGGATTGAAATTTGAATTAGAATACACATTCGAATAATACGGTTTTACACAGATGATTTACATGTATTTGCCCATTTTCTTTAGCCAACTTAATCATATTATAGTTGTGCCTTTAGCCAAACATATTTTTATTTCAATAATTTCACCCGAAATTTTCTGAATTTTCATAGTATCTCGCTTTGTGTAGGGTGCATATCAAAACAAAAAGAAAAAGGTAAACGCGTCATTATTTCAAGTGGTACTTGGGGAAAGACGGTTAATGTAAAATATTGTTGATTTATAAAAAAGTTTCTTTTCGCTCACTACATTTTACCACTTTTTATTTAACATTTCAAATACAACAAGCAAATCAAATTGTATTTTTTTCAACAAGGGCTCTTTGGGTGTGTGATTTTCAAGTGACTTATTTGTTCGCAAAAAGGAATAAGAATATTAAAATCCTTATAATAAAATATAAAAAAGGGGTGGAATGGTAACACTCTTATAAAAAGTACTTTATTTATTTTTCCTTTTTTTATAATACCATTTCAAAATTTAGAAAAGAAACCAAAGTATGAAAAGAATTAATTTTTTTTATACAATGTAACCAACCATAAAAGGTTTTAGATTTCACAATTTAAGAGGTTTTAAAATAATTGTTTGGTTGCAAAAAGATGATTTGTTACTGACATGTAATTGTTATGTGAACGAAAAATTATTTTCCCTATTTAATATTCTCCCTTAATATCAAACGAGAATGAGTCTATTTTAAGTTTATCAATCCATGTGTGACACCAAGTTATATTTTTCTAAGCCCAAATAAATTATACTGGGTCCTTGAGCAATTTTGGCTCATTGAGTTATTTAGAGATGATTTCGTTATGAAAATTTTTGATTTTGTTTTGCAGGTAAAGAATTATAGATCAAAATACGCACCAAAGCAAAATTTATATTCTGCTTGAGCAGTATTTTCTATTGAAAATCATTAACTCGATATACTGCTATAGCGGTAAAAATATTTTATATGGGCGCTACCATAGTTGGGGGTAGTGCACTAAATATTGATTTATATCAGCAGTGCACTATCACTAAATAAAACTGTACAAAATTTAGTTTGCACTCTTTTCTTACCAGCTTTAGTGATGATTGTTATTTTTTTAACTACCACTAAAAAAATTTAGTGATATGGCAAATTTTTTTCATTATCAATAAACGCAGATTGAATGCAAAAACCTGCACTCAATTCCAATAGTGCAAAATTGCAATCAAAAAAGCTGCCTATAAATATTGTCTCACTAAATTTTAAAAAACGTAACTTTGTATGTGCATGGTTTTTGAATTTTTTTTAGGATAGGCATAAACAACAAACATTAAACAAAATGAAATTTTGTCAATAACGGTATAATTATTGGTTTTAATCATGAAAAATCAATTATTGGTTTTAATCATGAAAAAACAAGTTTTTGATTTTAAATTTAGTGCAACATTTTTAGTTGCACTTAAATGAGTAAAAAAAAAATTGCAATAAACTGATGACCAGCGTTGCCAGAAGATTTGTAAGGAAAATCTTCATATGGCCAAAAAAAAAATCTTATTTTGAAGAGGAAAATCTTAAAATTTTTAATAACAAGGGAAAAGAAGTAAAAATTATCAATTTTTTAAAAGAAAATACTTCTTATTATGGAAACTATTAAAATTGAAATACATAATTGCGGTATTTATACAAAATTAGATTGTAGGCTTAAATTGTGTTTTTAGTTTTATATATTTCATAAAATTCTTTCTAAAAATATACTTTAAATCCATAAGAACGTAAACAAAGAATAATGAAGTTTCTTTGGAAGTAATAAAATTCTAAAATTAGAGATATATAAATTTCGGGCAAGAAGATCATACATCATATGAAGTTTTAAGGGTTCTCAATTTAGTATTATATTTGATACCGTTGTTGTATCGAAGGCATTTGAAAATATATGGATTATATGGATTTCCCTAAATATATTCCTAATGGAATTGTTATTAAAATAATGTACACCTTTGAAAAGACATTGTAAAGCACTTATATATATACACTTTACTTAATAATTATCAAAAACATGGAATGTGGAATTTTCACACCAAAAGCTTCTTAACCCTTGGTAACTTTTTACCACTTGGGTCTCCTCTTGGTCAGGCCTGACCCCAATTAGAACAGCTAAAAACCCCAATTAAATAAAAAGTAAATAAATATATTTTTTATTAAATTATTATTTTAGATAAGCAGGGGTGTTTTGGAAATCGAAAACATAAGTATTTGGAAGTTGTTTTTAATACACTTTTTTATCAAATTTTTATAATGTTTGTTATTAAATTCTGTTTAATAGAGAAATATTTGTAAAATATTTGTCATAAAATTCATTTATCACAGAAATCTTATTAAAAAACGACGTTTAAAATGTTTGCCTTTTCGATTTAAAGGACACCCCTGTATACGAATTTATTATATAATTTTATTATTTTATTTTACATGCAAGTCATCGAATATGTAGTCCCTTATTTTGCACATTGCTTTTTCGCAACTGAGTGAAACGAGTTTTCGGCTTGGTTTTTGTAGTTAAATTATACTTAGCTCATAACCGGCCGTAGTTTTCTGATTTAATTCGAACTTGATTCATTCAATTCACAACATATCATTTATAGAATTTACCTTTCTGTTTTTTTGATATATTGTTCTATATGAAAAATATTGCAAAAAAAAAATTGTCCGGCCCAGAGGGTAATTTCATAGACTTTTACATAAAAATAGAATTTCACCCCACTAATCTTGCTCCAATCAAATCCAAATTAGTTTCATTCGATTCAGCACACATCATTTATAGACGCCCCTGTTTTTTTTTGTTATATTCGAATAATTGCAAACCACAAATTTAGTCTGGCCAGACCAAGACGGTAATCCTAGGGTTAAGTTCCATTAGTTTTACCTTTTGGTACTATATACATGAACTTTTTTGTTCTTTAATAGGTATATTAAACTTTATAAAAATACGGGTTTTCTTTTTTCAAATAATTTTTGCTCATCAATATTCCCATAATGAACAACCGCTAATTTTTGTGTATGCTAGACAATGGGTACAAAAGTATGCATATCCAATAGACAACAAGCTGATACAAAACCTCATTGTTTTAAAAACTGACTGTTTAAAAAACTGCAAAAAATTATGTCAGTTGTACAAACTTAAAGTTAAGAATTTTTATTTCTAAAATAAAACATCTTAATTTGAGAAAAAAGATCTTCAAATCTTATTTTAGTCAAAAAATCTTCAAAAATAAGGTAAAATCTTCATTCTGACAACGCTGCTGATGACTGCTTTATTTTAAATCAAACTATTCTTTTGAGTGCAAAATTTTTTAACATCACTATCACTCATGTTTAGTGAGGCTGCAAATTTTCAATTCATCACTCAACATCAACAAAATGATTGCAATATTTTTGCACTATCAATAACTGTGTGTTGAAACTGCAAAATGAGTGCACTACCCCCACCTATGGCCTTTACATTACAAAGAAAATGTTTAATTTATATTTCAAAGTTTAAATATTAATTTGAAATAAAAATAGATGGCAACTTGTTGCTAAAAACTTGAAAAATAATTTTTTAACAAAATGAATTTTATTAGGAACTCTGCAGCTGAACTTAATTCATACACTGTAAAAAATATTTATTTATTTCATGATTATTTCTATTTCCTGTCAATAGAACATACATTTGTGGCATTATCTATTAACCACCTATCCCCCTTCAAATAATATCTTTATGGTCTTAAATGACATGTGATAAAAATAATTCAATCCTAAATAGTTTTACTGTAATAAATGTATTCTTAATTAAAATGCAGTGTATACAAATAAATAAAATACCATAAAAACCGATTTCCTTAATACATTTTCTACCTCATCACACACACAAACGTCACATTAATTTCATTAATTTATCACCGCACTAAATACTCGATATCTGAAAGTGTCACATAAAATTGATTTGTACACAAAAAGTAACACAAAAAGAACCAAATGATACAGAAACAGTCAAACACATGTCGTACACACACACACACACACACACACTCAGACGAAAAGTCGTATCAGCAATTTGAGGAAAGCAAAATCCCGCAAAAGTAATCAGTAGTGAAGTAAATTACAAACTGTCAAGTTTCTGTAGGTGATTTGTTAAAAACAATGTGTAAGCATTAATGTTTTTGTGATTTTCATTTTGTGGAAATGTTGTTTTATAAAAAGCAAACATTTATCATTTAGTACTTTAGAAAAAAAAAGAAATGTTGGAAAAAAGAAGAGAGACAATTTACAGCAGAGTTACAAAAATTTGGTATCAACCATTAAAAATAAAACTGGCACTTAAAAAAAGTATCTCATTCTTCACCAAATGTATCTACTAGTCTAAAAAGTTATTAATTTAAAAAAATTGGTAAATTCTTTTACAAACAGAAACTTGTCGCATATCCAAAAAAATTTTTATTTGTTTTAAATAAATTAATTCAAAAGTAATTTCTTAAGGAAATGTTTTTCTCTGTTAAATGTATTATTTCTTAGTGGGTTTTCCATTCTATATATTTCTATCTAAAGCCTCTCATTAAGACTCTTCACTTCTTCGAAATAAATACAATTCCATCAGAAAATTTAGATCTTTTAGCAAAATAATTTTTTTCTCTAAAAATTTCATTATTTCGCAATGTCAGTAATAGTAGGACCCTAATACACGATATCATTTTTTAATTTTCATTTTTCCTCAACAAGTCACATTTCCTGCATTGCAGGTATCTTTGTACAAAAGTTCTCTTTGGACAAAAAATTTCTTTAAAAGTCAAAGCTGCTGCATTAAAAATGTACCTAATAAAACAATACAAATAAAATTTTTACATAAGTCAAATTGAGGGATTAACATATAGCAAAAATTGACATACGAACCATGTACATATTTGGTTTAAAGAAAACAATTGAAAAATCAGTGCTGGTTCAAACACGTCAAGTTTGACTCGTCAAGTCTTGAGTTTTTAGGAGAGATGGAAAAAGAAATGGCATTCTATTTTCCTTTCTATCCTAAAAGCTCAAGACTTGACGAGTCAAACTTGACGTGTGAGAATCGGCACTTACTTTTTTCAGAAAAAAAAAAATATATTTTTTACAAAAAAAAAAAATTATTTTTGATCCAGATTTTGATCTTTATCTTAGATAAGGCTCAAGTTCATAAAATTTAATTGAATCGCTAAGTACAGAAAAGGAACTACTGAGATAAACTTTATGTACCTTATTTGAGTATTGTTAAGTAAAAATTGTCATCTTAGACACATTCAAATTAAAAACAGGGCCTGATTCTGGCATCTCTCGATTCGAAATTATTTTTTCTGTGTTATAAAGCAATAATTTGAGCTTCAAAATACTGAAAAAATAATTTCGATTCGTTCAGTATCAACTGAAATAAAATTGCTTTCGAATCGAGAAAGTACTCGATCACAGAATTAGGCCCCAGTTCTTCCCTTTACGAGCTAAGAACATAAAACTTGCATTTATTTTTATTAACTACACGGTTTTAATTGATTTTCTCAAAATGAATATTTTGAAATAGTTCCCTTTCTTCACTAAGCGAATTAATTTTTATTTAATTATTTTTACGAGTGTTTGCCTAATGGTCAAAATTCGACCATAAATTTTTAGGGTCATATGCAGATACTACATCTAAGTATATACGAATTTACATGTTTTGAGCATTCATTTTTTCCATCTTAGTGGATCAAGGGACCAACCTATGGTTCATTTTCTATCCTCTACTTTAAAAAATATCAGAAAATATCAATTGAAAAACAAAAACAAAACCCGATGTTGAACGAAAAAGTACCAAAAAGCTCTGCACCTATAATATTATGTTTCTAAGTTAAATAAATCACCACATGCAGCAGGGAAAAGTAAAAATAAAGAAATTTAATTTCCCGTATTTATATAGTTGATATATTCGAAAACTGGTTTAAAAAAAATGTCGAATAATCGAGCAGCCTATTTTTTTATTATTTGATAATTGAAAAAAACAAATTTTGTATTTTGTACATATGTGTTAGTAGCTTATTTAAACGCTTATTACTCCGAAAATATTGAACAGATTTTAATAAAATATATATTGTGCACTTCTGTAAGTAAATATCTTTCAAATGTTGTGTGTTTTTTTCAAATCGTTTGACATACAGAGGAGGAAAGTGTTCTAAACTGTTTTGCCTTAGCCAATTTAAATAAAGATAATGGAAAAAAATTTTCCAACATGAAATGAATTAAAAAAAAATTTTTTGATAAGTTTTATTTTTGACTGAACGGAGGATTGAACTCGGGTTGAAATTACATGTTTCGAGAATAACCAGAATCTCATCATCAGAGTTCTTTTAAGTTTTTACCATTTTCGCTACTGCGACGGCTATTTGTCTATAGTCAAACATCAATATTTTGACCAATGGTATTTTTGGTGGATCGAAATTTTTGCGGTAATTATTAATCTAATTAAAATTTGTAATATGTTTCTTCCTTACTTCTGTTTTTTCGTACTTTTGTCAAGAATTTGTCTTGAATAATTAAATTCATATGTTTTTATGTTTTTTTCTTTCTTGTCTTTTTTCTGTTGACCATTCTTTGTACAACTTGAAGGACATATCCATACATAATAAGCTCGTGCCATAGCTTCAGAACAATTAGTTACTTTTGGTAATCGAATTGTTTGTGGATGCAAATCCAATTTAAGATTTTTATTTTATATCATTAAGTTCATAAATTTTTTTTTCATTAATTTATTTTATTTTTAATAAAAATTTATTTTTTGATGAACAAAGTTTATATGTTATCGAAAAATAGTTTTCATAAAAACTACACAACAAAATATTGCACTTTTTACAAAAAGAAATTTATATTTTTTATTCCAAAATATTCAAAACTTCTTTAAAAATCAGTTCCCTTACTTTTGGCTAAACATGTTCCTAAGCAGACCCAACAGAACAACATCGCTGGTGGTATTATCGGACCTTATTTCTTTGAAAATATGCACTGCATTGATTTGTGCGAGAGATGGTTGCGTCAGCAAGGCGCTTCATCAAATCAAAGTTTGGCGATAGACTATCGCCGAAACTTGATTTTGAGAAACAGACCTGTTACTTTCCAATTTACCTAAAGGTTGTGCGATTTGAAACCTGTCGATAAATTCCCGTGAAGTCATTGACTTATACCGATAAACCAGCAACAATGGTCGCCTTGGGGGTCAATCTTGTTCATCTAACTCGCGACATACGGCTAGCAGTGCACGAAAAGTGGTCCAAAACTAGACGTCCATTATAGATAAATTGAATTTCAGGTTTTTTTGGGCTCAAAAAAAATATAAAGATAGATAAATTGAATTTCAGGTTTTTTTGGGCTCAAAAAAAAATATAAAGATACCCGAGGAAAAATGCAACAAAATTTTTCCAAATTTTTTTTAAAATAATTTTTAATGTCTTCATATTTTTTGATTCGCCATTTTAAAACTTAGAGCTTGGCCCGCGATGTCGACCGCTATCGTTTGATTGCATTTTCAACGACAAACAGCTGATTTGCGGCCCACTTAGCGACTGATAACGTTTATACACATTTGCGTCCCACTAAGAAAAATGATGCGACCACAAAATCAGTCACTTTTGTTATGGTTGTCGACAGAGGCATTTTGTTAAAATATTTAACGAAATTTTTCTGTACACAAAAAAAATTATTAGTAGTTTTGTATCAATTAAAAAAATTATTTAAAATGTATTTAAATTTAATTATTGTGATAAGTAAATCATTTATTTTTTTTTTTTTTTTTTTTGTTGAAAGAAAATTAAAAATATAATTTTGATTTAATAAACATTTAAGTTGTTTTGAAATAAATTTTTAATTAAAATATTAATTTAATACCAAAATATCTTAATTGATTTTTTTTGTTTAAGATAAAATAATTTTAATTTGTGAAATTGTTGTTAGAATTTGTTAAAATCAATCAACACATTGTTTGAAACGGCAAAGTTGTTTGATCATTTTTTTAATTAAAATTAAAAATATAATTTATTGAAAAAAAAATATTCAAAATATTAAATTTTTACAATTTTTAGTAATCAAAATAATCATTAACAAATGAGTTGCTTGATTCTATGAATTTGGTATAAATTTGGTGATTAGAGACAATCTTTAATTATTTCTGTGTACACACCAACACTAACCCCCAGTTTAACGATTTAGAACGTTAACGTTCGCATGGAAAATTACATTTAAAACAAAAACAAAATTCGACAATTTGTTTTTGTTTTAAATGTTATTTTCTATTCGAACGCTAACATTCGAAATCGTTGAACAGCCTGTAAATATTTTTTTATACTTTTTTATATTTTTTAGCACTTATAAAATTATATCGTTTTTTTAAATGTTTTTCACCAAATTCTATTCTATATTTTTTGTTTACTTTGTTGGTTTTTGGTTTATTCCTTTTTTTTTTTTTTTGTTTCCTGATTTGTTTGTAGCACAGAGTTGTACACTTATGGCTTAATTGATATGTTTTGCCGATTTTTATTTTCAAATTAGCGTTTTTTGTCTCATTTGACATTAAAAAAATGGATTACGTTAGAAACGTAAAATCTGCCGACCGACAATTCGATAGTTAGTGGGCCGCTTAAGAGTACGATAATGTGTGACTTGTTGCCGCTCGCTTAAGTTGTCGATCGACATCGGGGAGCGGGCTGTTAATTGTCCTGTTTTTTAAATTAATTTTAAAATCTTTTGTAATTTATTATTCATATAAGCAAACATTTTGAACCAAATTATTAGCATTTTACATTACCGGCATTTTTTAGCATTTATCTTTAAAAGTTAGTCAGTACTTGTCTTCAAAATAAATTAAAACTTAATTTTCACCTGAAAAATTTATAAAATACAAAAATTTCTTAAATATCTAAATTTTAAATATTCCGAAATTCTAAGTTTTCTACAACATTTTATTTACTACTTTACTAATTAACCTTAAATCCCGTTTATATTCTAAAAGAAATAATTTACCTTTTATGTTTCATCCGCATTTGAACACATGCACACAATCGCATCTAAAAACATGAACACACACATGAGCATACGACGACGACGATGACAAAGGCTAACTAGAGGAAAAACCAACAATGTTAAGTGTCAATTACGATTAGGAAAATTCCAATTTCAAATTACAATTTGTAGTAATGTTACAATAGTTGGAAGCCACAAATTGCAAAACCCAATAACATTCCACAAAATTATAGTTGTTGTCCTCCTCAAACTCCACCGCATAGAAAAACCTAAAAACATCTTTTACACAGGCAACAAAAAAATTTTAGTTAAGATACATATTTACATATACACAAACGTATTTATTTTAGAAGCTGAATATTTTCGTATACATACATTAATATAGACTTACTAACAAATATTTAAAACATTACGATGAAAATTCCACAAATGCATAAAATGTAAAATTGTTGGTGGAGAAACGTAAGCGTAAGTAAGTTAGTTTTTGCAACAAAAAACAACAGCAACATTTGTAGTGGTAATAGCCCGCCGCAGTAGCAACAAAAATAGCAATAGCAATAAGTACCTTTAGGGGTAATCACATGACATCAACAACTTTAATAAACGATATGGTTGCAAAAGTTGTATACAGGAGATGGCCAATGTGGAGACAAAAAAAAAAAATATTATGCTTTGTTTAAACTTTTATCAAGAACAGGCTGAAGTATGGTACATTGGCATATCGTCGCGTTTTGCTTAAAAATTTCTCACTGGATAACTTTGTATATAATATATAATAATTTTTATATATAAAGTTGGAAATGTAAAAGTCTCACCCGCCAATCTTTTTGCTTCTAAGATAAATAAAGTAAAAACTTTCAGGCCAATCGGCCAATAAGAGCGTGCTGCGCCAAGCCCTCCAGGTCAGTACCTTCGGTAAAAACGACACTTTTCGTCAAGCAACTCAAAAATTATATATCCACTGTAGCACAAATGCTGATCAAGCAGCCAAAATGCAACCTTTTTTCCTGGATGCCAAAGATCAATATCGATATCTTCCGTACGAAAACTCGTTCTGGGACTAAATTGGTGTTCGGTTAACGCATGTCCCTAAGGCCGACCTCAACATTTCTTTTGAAGGGTTCAAAGCTGTACCTCTGCTCATAAGAGAAGCTTCCATACAAACCGCAAAATGTATGAAAAAACATGAAAACGAAAACTTCCACGTTGCGATGCATTAAACATAATTTTTTTGAAGTTAAGAGTCATAATCTTGGGGATATAGAAATTGGAGAACCACATTAAATTGTTTGGCAATAAAAATAATAAAATTAAAAATATATTAAAAATTTAATTAAATTTGCTATTTTCTCTTTGCAACAAAAACACGTAAGCGACAGATTTGGCTACAGTGGCTTGAAAGTAAATAATTTTTTTCAAAAAATATTTATATAGCCTTCAGAGACTCGCAAGGCCGTGTTTTGTAAACAAAATTTTGTTTTAAGGCCCATATTTAATAAGTTATTAAGTTTATTTCGTTTTCTGGCGCTTTAAGAAGAAACGCGACAATATATTCGGTCAAGCCTAACCATTTGATACTCTTCACCATAGTGTTGACAAAAGGATTATTGCGTGTGTGCTTTTTTGGAATTTAAAGGCATTATTTCCATTTAACTAGTTTGTACTACAACGTAAATTTTTTATATTTATATAAACATTTAAAGAAAAAAGGATCTGATAATTTGTTGCTCTAGTTTATTCTTAGTAACATTTAGTTAAAAGTAATATTTCATTAACGTAATGCATTTATTTTTTTTTTCATTAATATTATGAAACATTAAAATTTACTATTTTTTTCACAATTTTTGATATCTATTAATAAAAATTTAATTAAAAATACGTTTTTACAATTGTTCTTGGAATTTTATTTTGTTTTAAAGAAAAATTTCGTTTATAATACAAAATTTTAAAATCGTAAACGAAAATGTTTTTGAAGGAAAATTCGGATAATTAACAGCATTTTTTTCAACTTTGTAAATTTGACTAGAGATGTTTTGTCAAAAGGCCACAGATATATGAAGTTGTCAATAATCCAATGAAAGTTTTTAAAAATGTTTGAAACTCATATCGTAGTGTCAAGTAAATTGCTTCATTAAAATTTTCCTTAATACAATTTTTAATTAAAATAAAGAAACAAATTTAATGATGTTTAATATTTGTATAGAAAAAAGAATTTTTTAGGCTATTATTCTGTAATTGTATTAGAGAATAGTATAGACTAAAATATTGATGGCTATGCCCTGTATAACTCAAATTACATGCGTTAAGTACACTGAGAAAAAGATTTTTTCATCTTTAAAAAAATGCTGTAGTTATAATAACTAAAACGTTAGTCTTAGACATGCATCTTTAAGTCTTTGAAAAATATTAGTCAATAAAAGAAAATCCTTGCTAGAAATTTCCGAATTTTTCTTTCACTGTATTTTGCGCTGCAAGCAAAAACTTAAAACTAAAAAAAAATCCTACTTTAAATTAGTATTTATAAAGAAAGGTAGATGAAATCGTTTAGAAAAACAACTTGTGAACAAGAGCTAAATAAAGTGTCATGGCATAACAGTTTTAACCATAGTGTACTTATATATGTCTCCCCCGTCTGTCGTGTCTCTTTGTCTGTCCATTTCGGTTGTCTTTCTGTCTGACTGCTTGCAGAGCAAAATACTATTTTAATCCACAGTACGACAATGAAAAAGCTTAAGTATGTCAACTACATGAAAATACGTTGAACAGAACACGCCGAAGGTGTGAGTTGTAAAAATTACAATTTTAGGTATTAAAACTAAGTATGAATGGATTTTTTTTTTTTTTTTGTGGAGTGTAAAATCGATAGTAAAATAATGTTTTTAAATGTGAGAAAAATAGTTGATCTTTAACCAGGTGTGGACAAGGCTTTAGAGGAGTCTTAGAAAGAGTATTTTTTATGTTTTATCTACTTTTTTTATTCAATAACACAGAACTGCCAACTTTGGAAAAAGTCGAAACCCTCTTTAAAATTAAAAAAAGTAAAAAGAAGTTACAAAGATTAAACATTTCTTTTGAAGGTTATTTGTAGGACTTTCAACCCGATATGTTTTATAAACAGCGTTTTTTTTTTAACTAAAAGCGAAGATATCGTGAAAATTACATGATGGAGATTCGGATTCAGCTAGGGAGATCGATTATTTAACTTTTTTCGAATATTCCGAATAGCTGCTATTTTTAAAAAACCGGTTTTCGGTAAAGCATTTTAAAAATAACCAGTTAACCAGTTTTAATTCGAATACTTAAAAAACAAAAATGAAACTAGTTTTCGTAATAAAAAGTAAATTTGAATATAAAAAACAACACAATTTACGAAGGTACGAAACCAACAAAATACATTGATATGACTTAAGGTAACAAACCTAACAAATATTTGACGATAAAAACCAAAACAAAGCGTGACCAGTAAATTGATCAAATTTAAACTTTATTTTTAACAATTTCTATTTATTTTAAGATGATAATTGTATAATGTTATCTAGAAACTGCTTAATAATGTTTACTCTAGCCAAACGTTTTGCAAAAGCACACAATTCTTTAAGAAAACTAGTGGTTACGTGTAGGACGTCTCATATTTAATAGGTGTGAACATAGCTTTAAAGTTTTTGAAAAACCTTGGTTTTAAAAATCATAGGAATTTAATAAAATTGGTGTTTAGGCATGTCTATATAAATCAGAACACTTCAACCATATTTTTGAAAAGTTGCAAACAAAACCCCTTAGCCAGGATTATATATTACAAGTTTCAGCATAATAGAAACGAATAGTAATATGTATGAAATATCTGTCAATTTATCGATTACAATTTAAAACCTTCTATGACATTGTTTGATTCCTTCAATTTTGTTCTAAGTTCTGGGTGTTTTAATAAATAAAACTGATGAATTTTTTCATATCGCTGATTCCGCCGGTATGTTCTAGTGTAAGGCATGAAGATATGCTAGAACTGCTTAAGACTTTTTAGTGCCTTAACGGGCATTCCTTCCTCAGCAGCACAACAGGCTAATAATTCACCAATGATTCATTTTTGGCAGCATATTTAAGTACAGTATTATTTGCAGTCTCTTATGTTCTGCTTGTGGACTAATTAAAGGTGGTTAAAAAGTCGTGACGTTGAAGAACCTTTGTAACTTATCATTTTAGGGCTTTTTAAGCACCATTGTCTTTTAAATCAGTTCGATATAGCACCGGAGATAATCAGGCCTGTCACAGAAATCAATTCCGATCGAAAGTGGAAGTGGTTTCTTCGAATCTTGCTTCACATAAAAGGAAATCACTTTCAATCGGAATTGATTTCTGTGACAGGCCAGAATATCTTATATTTAGAATACTGCCAAATTGCTAATTACTTTTTAAGCTTAACATTTTTTTTGTATTATTTTGAATTGATTTTGATTTTTGTTTCATGAACTCACGCTTATAAAAGCGATTTGTATTTTCATTGCTTATAATGTTTTTTGACTTTTGTTACATTTTTTTTTTTTTGACATTCTTAATAAAAAGTTTAAGTTTGCCCAATATTGAATTAGAAAAATACTTAATTACGGGTACATTACTAACAAAAGTAAGGAAAACGTATATATATTACACATTACTAAATAACCCGTTTATTTGATATTCGAAAAATGGACTTTTTAAAATATCCGACTTGAGCAAGACTAAAATAACCGGTTAAAACCGGTCGAATACTATTCGTTCGATCTCCCTAGATTTAGCGCAACTCAAATGTGACCTAGCGAAATAAAATTTTATGATACACCATCTATAAAGAGATTTTGGGTATTTTACCTTTGTACTTTTCATTGTATGATATAGCCCAATAACACAAAAAAGATTATCCAAAATTGTTCACCAATTAAAGCATTAACCAAAAATATAATCAGTTTTAACTAAAAATTTAATCAAGAGAATTAAACGTTTAATCAAGTGAATGCAACGTTTAATTAATACTATTAACTGGTTTAATTGATGCTATTAATTTGTTTACTGGTGCAAATTTAATTAATTTTTTAATTAATATCACAAATTTTTTAATTGAAATAAATTTTAATTTTTTTCTGTGAATATAAAACTTATGTCCTTATTTTATTTATTTTTTTTTTTTTTTTTTGTTAATTTTTTGCCCCTGTATTGTCCTTCAAAATTTCTATAAAAATTCTTCTAAGATCTTTAAGATTATAAGCTTTAAAGATTTTTGCCATGATTCTTGTTTTGGAGAAATTCAATTGTTTTTAATTTCCACTTTACCGAGAATTTAATGCGGGATTCTTGAAAATTTTTTTTTCAAATTTAATTGAGAACGTAAAGAGAAAATAAATTGTTTAACTTATAATAAAACAAAATCCACTTAATCAATTAAAAAACAAACATCAGCAATTGATTTTAAGACCACGGTACAGAGATATGTAAAACATTTTCCTGATTTCTCGATCATAAAAATAGGATCATGTAATTTTAGTAAAGTTTTTGAATTACTGTTTTTGATAAATACGTGGAATCTTTTGAGTTAGTTAAAAGTTTTCATGATTCTAAAATTAAGAACTCCTTTAAAATTTGTATATAAAATATATCTATACATTTTAAACGTTTACAAATCCTGGCCCCTTACTCTGCGAAAGTTTGCATCTGCCCTTCTGAAATGCTCATTACATTTGTAACATTCTGTTGTGGTGAGAAATACAAACTTGTAAAGAAATTCCTTTTAATATTATTGTTGCTAAACACAAAGAAAGAAAAAGAAGAAACAAAAAAAAAAAAAATTGCAAGTTTATAAAGCGGAAATCAACACAACCACAAAACAAATTTATAAAATGGCAGTCTTATAAAAACACATACACATTTGCACTATACCTAAACTACATTCTCTAATTGTGTTAGTGAAAAGTGTTGTAACTTTGTGCACGTTTCTTTGCAACATTCTTCTTTCTTCTATTCCTATAACTTTTTTGATGCAATTTTATTCGTTTTTCTATAGACTTACTAAATGAAAACTACCAGTATATGAAATTATATTTAACACAGCATGTTACAAAACTTATCTTATTTGTTTAAATGTTTATGTAGATGTATGTGTTTGTTGTTGTCAGTAAAACCCTTAAGCTTTTTCTGAAAATCTCTTTACATAAGCGGCAACATCAACACCGAGGAGTAAAATGCCTTTAGCATTTGCCCCACCAACATCATCATCATTATAATCGTGCTCATCAACATCACGAGCATCGCTGACATCATGTTTGGTGGATTGTGCCACATAGTGTACTGCAGCAATACCAACAACTACAATAATATAAAATATAAAAAAACGTTTGCGAACATCACACCAAATTAAATGTCACAAATGTGATTAAGGGATTAATATAAACATACAAAATGACTCTACAAAAAAAAGCAGTTGCGGTGGATGGAGTAGTATTTTCAATTCCAAGTTTATAATTTTTTTTTTTTGTTGCTGCTGTTGTTGTTTGCTTTGTTTGTATGACAAGTAGTCACAAAGTATCAACTTCTTCTCACTTTTATAGGAGTGCAACGACAACAAACCTCATTTGATAAGGACTTTTGTGGTTGAAGAGGTGTTGGGAAAGATAGCAGCGGAAGGAAAACAATATTGATATTCCATGACTAAATCTGCTCATAAGAACAAGAATGAAATAAAGAGCTTTTAAATAACTGAGATTAAACAAAAAAGTTCTTACGCCTTAGATTTACAATAATAGTTAGAATTTACCCGGTTGTTGTCGTTGCTTACCATACGGTCAGTGTTGGCAGATTTTTTTGAGTTCCATCGCCAAACCGGATGTCAAAAATTAGAAAATTTAATTTTGGTTTTTTTTTATTATTTTTTTATTAATTAAACTTTGTTGATACAAAAAAATCTAGTATAATTTAAAAGCCAAAAATCGCCCAAAACTGAAAAAACCAGTGTTCGAAAAAAAACAGAACATTATTTTGCGATCGGCTCAAACACCCAGGAATGATATCTATTTTTACAGTATTTCTGTATACGAACAAAACACTTAATACCGTTCGTAACTATTTAAGAAAGAGCTGTTTTTCGTTAAAAAAAACAGAACATTTGTAGTGATACTGTGGACAAACATTATATTTTAATGTTCTTTAATGTTTCTTTTTTTACATTGATAAAAAAAATGAACAAACAAAAAATTTTTGCAACGACCGCAGCACGAACAGCCAAAAGGGTGCTAAGCATAACAGAAACGAACAAACACTTATGAGGTTAGCCGAACACAATGAAGTTTGTGGTTTGAAAGAAAAAAACGAACGGAATTAAATGTTCTCATCCTTTAGTTGATTTGGATAAGAACAGTATTATTTTTGTGTTCGATAGATGACAAACATGTAAACATTATTTTTGTTATGATTAACTACACAAGCACTATCAGCGCGTGTGTTTTCAACAAAACTACCGAACCGAACACTAAGAAGCGATATTTAGTGTTTATTTTCGAACACTGGATAAAACAAACAAAAAAATCGCCAAAATCATAAAAACCTTTTAAATGTCTTTAACAACAATGAATTTTGGAAATAATTAGTTGCTAAATTTTATAATGAATAAAGGGGTTCGTAAACTTTAAATACTTTTACTCCTGTTAAAGGAAATCATCAAATTTAATATATAAAAATAGCAGAACAAAAATAATTTATTTTTTCGTATTGACTTTAACGATTCTCAAAAGAAATTCATGGCTCACCAAAAATAGCCAAATATTTTACAAAATCCGCCGCCAAACACGTTTTCAAATCGCCACGTTCAGCAGGAAATCATATGACATTGCATTGTCCTGGTGCAAAAGAACTTTTTTTTTGCCAAATTCGGTTGTTTTCTTAAATCCAGTCCATAAGTTAGAATAATTTTCGCCATTTATTAGTTTAACCTTCTTTAGGTTTGTTAATTTTGTGGTTCATTTGTTCATATTGCGGTTGAAAAACGGCAAAAATATTACTCCTGTGAAGTTGTTACACGGTTGCGTTTGGGGTCGACTGTGACCAAAGGGGGCAGCCGTCTTGCGTAAAGCTTTACCATACCCAAGGGATCATTCAAAATAAAAACCACTGAGCCATGTGAAATGTATGTGGCTTCCATATCGTGAAATTTTTCAATTGATTCGAATATAGAGACTGGTTTTGTTAGTGAATTTTATTTATATTCATGGTTTATATAGTTTTAGGGATTTTTTTTTTCTTTGCAAAAAATGCTTAACCCTGGGTCTCCACGTAGCAATATTTATTGCTAGGTACAAGCAAAAACGTTGGCAGAGCAATGACAGAACAATGGAGCAATAATTGCTGATTATATTGCTGGAGAACACTTGAAATTGCTTTGCCATAAATTTGCAATTTTCACCGCGAGTAGTTGTCCAAAGTTTTGTGGCTGTATTTATAACAAATGTTTTATGTTGTGTTTTCAAGTGGTTGTTCAATTTTATTTTTTCAAATAATAAATTAATTTAATAAAAAAATTAATTGTAATTGTCGTAGCTGTGATTTGTATTACTTTTTTGTTTATTTGCATTTGAAAAAAATTGCTATTTAATAAATAAACACACAAATAAATAAACAACCGTACAAAGAAATAAAATGTCAGATAAAGTACAACTGATTTGACAGCAGATTGCTAAGCAATAATTGCTCAAGCAATCAGAAGAGCAATCATTACGCAATAGATTGCCACTCATGGCAATATGCGGTCTATACGTCGCAAATTTAATGGAGCAATCAAATTTGACGTTTACCGCAATAAATATTGCTACGTGGAGACCCGGGGTAATGATCACACGAAATTCACTTTTTTATATTTTCTCCTTAAATCACACGGTATTCTGCTAATAGTGGTGGTCAAACACAATTAAAATAAATAATGCAGCTTATTAAGAGAATCGCAGGAGTCAACTGATAGATGCCTGTTGACAAGGACAGTCTTTCCCTTCCATCGAAGAAGCTGGAAAAAGTCAGACTTGTTGACTGATTATGCTCGAACAACAGTCACGTTTGCCTGCATTTAAATGACCCTTTAAAAAAAATTTTTTGTTTAAGAAATAACACTGTATCGGTCTGAAAACACCTGGCTATGGTGTGTTCTAAGTTCTAGACTTTTTTAGAAGTAAGTAATTAAAAGGAAACATCGCAGAAACTTTGACACCAAAGATGGCTACAAAATAAGTTGTGTTATTGGATTAAAGCCCTTCTAGGCGAGCTTGTGAAAGTTATCCAAACAAAGACCGATTTGGTTTTTATGTTAATTTTTATCGTAGTTATGGATCAAACTTTATTTATAAATTGATTTTTAGCAGGCATTTTCGACTGTTACTATATTTGCCAGCCTTTCTGTAATATCGTGTTTATTTTAAGAGAATTCTTGCCACTCTATAAAAACATTGTTTTCATTATGGTTAATTTGGTATTCGTACAGATGTGCTTTTCAGCTTAAAACAATTTACACATACAGACATCCATACCATACATACACATAGATAAAAAAAATTATATGAAAAAACTTTTTTCCACTTGTTTAACTTTTATGCTCGTACATAGAATACAATAAAATGTTGTTACTGCTCTGCGCCTGCAGCTTCACTGTTTTGTTGATGTTGTTCAAATAATTTTTTCGTTGCTGTGTTTCATGCTTTCCGGCTAAAAAGTTGTTTTGTAGTTGTTTTTTTTTTTTTTTTTTTTTTTTTTTTTTTTTTTTTGGTAGATATGTGTTAATGTGTGTAAGTCCTTGTTGTGTTTGAATGTCATGTCTGTGTAAGAATTTTACAAAAAAAAAAAAAAAAAAAAAGGAAAACCAACACGATTCATACAATGTTGCCGAGACTTAAAAACTTTTGAGACAACAAATTAAAATTATATGGTTTATATTTGGAGGGCGGTGGTAGAAAAATCAGGTCAGACTTAAAAGGCATTTAATGGAAGTATTGAAGTAACTTAAAAGTGAGCTAAAACCGTTGGAGATTTGCTATCCAGTTATTTAGAACTCAGCTAAGATATGTATAAATTTTTATTATATGATATTTAAAATCAGAATCAAGTCATGATTACTACCAATAGCAAGTGTTACCCTGCAAATAATAGGACCAGTCCAAACACGCGTGTAAAAAGTAGCCCACAAGGGACCAGGACTAGTCCAAAAGTAACCCAAACTTATGGAAAAAACATGGTCTATTGACCATTGCGATGTCCTAGGGGAGGACCATATAACCCACCTTTGGACTACTATGGAGTAGTTTTAAAACTACTCCATGGTAAACTCAAGAGGATTAGTTTTGAAGTCGTTTAAAAACGAAAGCATGCCGTTAAAAAACGAAGACATGTCGTCTCACTACAAACACCTTTTAACAATGACATGGTCCATGCTTGCATTACATCGGACCAGTCCATGGAGTAGTCCATTTTATCAAAATGGATCAGGTGGTCCAATTTTATTTGCAGGGTAAGATCAGTGGTGGAGTACACTCACACTATGATATTTATTCTTGTGTATATAAGTCGTCATCAAGTTTATGATTCTGCAATCTTAGTGAGATATCAATAGATAAGATCAGTCAAGCAAACAGAATTTTGTTGCTCAAGATTGCTTGCTAATAAATTGATGACATACTTATCGGCCATGTTCTGACAATCGCACGATTTGAAATCGCAAAACGCCAGATTTATTTAATAGTGTTTTGAAACTCGTGCGTTCTGCTTACGATCTGCCATAGTTTCTTAAAGTTTCCTTGAGCATACACAGAAAAAAATAAAAATGGATTTAAATTAAAAAATGTGTGATATTAATTAAAAAATTAGTTAAATTTACACCAGTAAACATATTAATAGTATTAATTAAACCAGTTAATAATATTAATTAAACGTTTAATTCACTTGATTAAACGTTTAATTCACTTGATTAAATTTTTAATTAAAACTGATTATATTTTTGATTAATGCTTTAATTGGTTAAAAATGTTGGAGAATTTTTTCTGTGTTTGACAATTTGAAGTCACCAAACTTCTTGCGATTGCGATTTACAGTGCAAGGCTTATGCAATTTCAAGCCAAGATCGCAAATGTTAAGCGTTTTGCGATTGTCAGAACATGCCCGTATGCCTGCTTTACGTCAGAAGCGCCCACTTTTTCAAAATGAACAGCTACATTCACTTATTACTTAGTAGCTTTCTTCTATAACATCTTCTCTAACAACCTCTTTCTGGATATATGTAGGTAAACAAATAATGACTTAGATTTTAAAGCGTTCATTTTTAAACATCCCTTGTAAAATTCATCGGTGCTTTCAGTAGAATTGTAAGTATTGCTTTTAGTTTTTTTTTTTGATTACTAAACACAATTTTTTGTAGGCGAAGTTTTTACTGGGCGGGTAACATACATGCTACTTTACTAACGATTGCATAACATAAAATTTGCTTTAGAGAAATAACAGTTAGGCCACAGAGCAAAAAGAAGTTAATGTTAACAAGGTTTCGTTTAAATGTGCTACATTCCCATTTCATACTATTGATAAACTGAAATTTATTGTTGAAGGGATAAGCTATTAATGTTTTTTTGTAATTTTAGTTGAAAACAGAAAGAGCAGCGTAAACATTTTATCGTGAGCGTATTTGTCAATGTGCTGAATTCTAAGCAATTAAACCCTATTTTTAAATATCTCCTATTACAAATTGCACCTCAACTATTCTTTTGATAACAATTTCCGGCTTGCCCTCGTATTTAAATGCTGCTATAACATTTATATAAATGTATGTTAGTTACCAACCAACAAAACACTTGTATAATGTTATTGGGGTTTTATGCCGTTGCTTTGTTTGTCTTTACTCAAGGAAATTTGTATGTGTTTAATTGTATGTCTGTGTTTGTTTGCCAAATATAATGGTTTTTGTTTAAATTGTTTTTAATAAGTTTTTATTGTAGCACATTTATATGCATAAAACATGTTAATTAGCAAAATTTTCAATATTTGTACATTGTAAATAAAATAAACATTATTGTAAGTAGATTTTATTATGTGAAATTGGCTTACGAAAGTATTTTATTTTGCTGTAAATTCTATAAAATTTTGATTTTAGTTTTGAACAAGGAGAAGCAGTTCTATCCTTGGAAGTTTAATTTTAAATAATAAAGACGAAGAAACCTATCAAAAGTTTACAGGAGAGGAAAAAAACGTTATAAATGTGTAACTACATATTTACAATATTGAAACGAAAATTACACATTTTGATTAAAATGAAACCAGAAATATATATCGGTTGAGAAAATTTTGTTTTTCTAAACACAGCTTATGTTATGTCACTTATACCCTTTGTACACTTGCATACATTTCGCAGGAACGCATAGAAGATGTTGAAAATGTGAAATTCGCATTCACATTTGAAACATCTAACATCTACTATCAATAAAAAATGTCACCATTTCTGAAAAAAAAACTTTTATTTTTTCAATTAATTTGTTTTCTACAAAAGTGCCAAAATTTTAAAAGATAACACCAAAATGTATTTATAATTTATTTTGTTTAATAACTTGAACAAAATTAAGCAAAAAAAGGCTTGCAAAAAAGAAAAAACTTGAGAACTGGTAACGCTGCTTTCAAAGCAACTTTCATTTTGTCAGTGATGCCACAATAATAATAGAATTTATTGCCACTTTTCTAGTGATGACACTAAAATAATCAGAAGATGTGTAAAGGAATACAATGATATAGGAACATTTTGTAAAGATGTTGAAAAGTTTTGATTTTAAGCTCTATGTATTTCTTATGGGAAAATTTCAACATCTTCGCAAACTAATGTTAGATGTTAAATGTTGACAAGTGTGAAAAGGCTATTAGGGTATTTGGAATTGTAAAATTCTGAAACCAAATAACACATCAGCAATACTTATTAGTATGAATAAATAACAATTTCTTTAACATATGAATATTATATACATTAAATAATAACAGTTATAGTTTCATTCACTGGTTTAAACAAAAAAAAAAGTTATTAATGTTGGTTTAAATTACACTACACAACAAAATTAAGCATTTATCGTGATTTTTGATGATTTATTTTTCTCTTTTTTTAGTGCGTAACGGTCCTCTAGGTACAAAAACTTTGTCATTTGTAATATTAAATGTTCAAAATTTTACACACACAAGCGTTTTGATATAGGGAATAAAAATCCATAAAAAAAACTAAATTTTGAAATTTGTGCAGAAAGGTTATTAGGTCTTTAAGATGACGCTATTTATTTTCAAAAGTGTAAAGAAAAAAAAAAGATTTTGAAAAATTGATTTAAATTTATTTTTGGTGGATTTCTGATATTTTTATACCATTCCCCAAAATTGCTCATTCTGTTTGCAACTTACACCATATTGATTATAGATTATAAGTAAAGAATATATTTTCTGGATCCTTATGAGAAGAGAAGTTCAAGTCCGGTTGACCTTCTCTCCGTCCGTCTGTTGAAATAGGTTTTCTGAAGACTCCAGATATGATTGGGACTTGGCTGGTATATTTTTATGTCATATATGCTCATTGAAATTTTGCTATTGAAATTCAGCTAGATCGGTCCATAAATAATTAAGATATGAGCAAAAAAAAACGTCTGCTTCTTATTTTAACCATAAGTCCCTTGTTGTTGGTTTTTTATTTCTTTTTTCTGTGTTTCTAGAGAACGGCAAAAGCCAAAAATAATTAATTAGGTACAAGCGTATGATTATCAATACACAGCCTCTCCAAAAAATCGGCGAGATAAGAAAATGGGAGTGTCACTTCCCATACAAACACATTATAAATTTCTTAATATCTACAAAACGACAAGAACCCAAGTTTTCAAATTAGGTACAAACATCTCGGTTATCAATACACAACATCCCACAAGATGTGAGCTGGATTAGAGAAGTAGCTGTGGCACTAACTAGTTTTTATATATAAAGAGCGTTAAGAGAAATATTGTCTAAATTTGGTACACATAGCTGCCTTGTTAATACCAATCTCTTTCAAAAAAAAAAACAAAAAAATTGGGAGAACTGGGCGTGGCACCCATACAATATATATATATGTTCCTTTAACTCCCATTGGAGCATAGGGCGCCTACGTTCCAGAATCCAATCATAGTCCGTATACGATAGCCAAATGTCGTCATCAAGTAATTCGGTTTATTTTGATACATTTTTAGCGATTCGTTAGCAATTAAGTTCAGAAACGTAGGTTGCTAGCCTTCGTTCCCTAGTTTGGTGATAGGGCTGCTATCTAAGCACCCAAACGTGCTGTGTTTGGAGCCAGTGTTTCAGAGGATCCAGTATTTGCGATCTCTTACTTCCTGAGACGCACTTTGGCCATTCAGGGTTCGCTGACACTCCAGGTTGGCAACAGAATTTCCTCTGTGCGGTTGTTAAGGTTATACCGCCTAAGATCGGTCGACAGGGTCTCGTTTGTTAAAAACAGGGGCCACCAAGTCCTTTCTGGACAGAGGGTGAGGTTGTCATTTGAAAAGGATTGGCTGTGCGTACAATATGATAACTCATTTGTATTCGCGTCACTTTTCCATTAACCCATACAAAGATATTACATATTTCTGTATATCTGGAGAACGACAAGAGCCAAAGTTTCCAAATAAGATACAATCATCTCGATTATCAATACACAACATTCCACAAAGTGTGGGCTAGATTGGTGAAGTGGGCATGCCACAAAATAGTTTATTATATATAAAGATCGATAAGAGAAATATTGTGGAAATTTGGTACACATAGCTGGGTTATTAATACACAACCTCTTGAAAAATATTTGCGGGATTGGAGAACTAGGTGTGTACTCCCGTACAAAGAATTTATAGATTTCTGTATACTTGGAGATCGGCAAGATCCAAAGTTTTCAAATTAAGTAGGTACAAGCATATTGGGTATAAAAACACACCATCTGACAAAATGTGGGCGGGAGAGAAGAACTGGGCGTGGCACCTTTCTTATAAATACGTTATAGATTCTTGTATATCTGGAGAACTTCAAAAGCCAAAGCTTACAAATAAGGTACAACCATCTTGGTTATCAATACTTTACATTTAATATTTTTGAACAGTAAAAAGTAAAAAAATTTTATAACGTTTAAAGGAATATATGTACCCAGCAAAAACTTCGCCTACAAAATAATGTGTTGAGTAATCAGAAAAATGTAAGAGCACTTCTTACAAAAGTAAGTCATTATTTTTTTTAACCTACATACATCCAGAAAAAAGTAGTTAAAGAAGTTGTTATAGATGTAGTTATAGAAGAAAGCTACTAAATAATGAGTTAAAGAAGCTATTCATTTTGAAAAAGTAAGCGAAGTTTTTACTGGGCACTAGATCTCATACTAGATCCTTGAAAAATTCTAAAAGGATACATCATCGTAGGCCTATCAAAAAAGGCGATGAAATGGTCTTAAGTGGTGCTTGTTCGAAAAATTAATTTAATGTAGAACCCATGCCAAATTTCAAAATAATTATCGTAGATAAATATAAAAAATAATTTAGTTAATTAAAATTATTAAAACCCAACAAATATTTGTAACAATTAGTTTTTTATATTGACAAAACACAATAATGTGTTAAGTAATCAGGAAAAAGTAAAAATACTACTTCCAATTCTACTGAAAGAACTAATGAATTTTACAAGGGATGTCCCAAAATGAACGCATTTTAATGTAAGTCATTATATTTTACCTACATACATCTAAAAAATAAGTAGTTGTAGAAGTAATATAGAAGAAAGCTGCTAAATAATGAGTGAAAGAAGCTATTCATTTAAAAAAAGTAGGCAAAGTTTTTACTGGGTTCTTGGATTAAAGAAATGCGTTATTCAACGCCAATTTCAGTATGTAAATATTGCTAAACTTCCAAATTGCAAACAGCTTCTAAAATGTTGAATTTTGAGCCAACCAAACAATCTATTGAAAGTTTTGCTTTTCTTCTTAAATTAAAAAAACTTCACTCTTTTTTGTGCGGTTCGATAGAGTAATTTTTAACAGGTCTGCCTAAGAAAGTTGGAAGATGATTAATTAAAGGATTTCTTGAATGAAGTTTGTGCTACTTGGAAGCCACTCGCGCAGAAATATTTAAGACTTCGTAGGGAACGGGGTTTATCCATAAGAGAAGAAATTGAGTAGCAATTGAATTGAAGCCGGGAGCCGTTAAAAATATATTTTTTATTACCGAAATGCAAACGCTTTATATTTTTTCGCCTTATAGCGCAAAACAGTTCAATGGAAACAGAGACCAGATTGAATGGCCGAATTTTACCCGTGATTATGGGCGAGAAGTTAATAAGATTTCGCTCATCGCAATTTATGACAAGTCCCGATGGGAAGTAAACGAACTACGTGAGATGATCTAGATGGATAAAATTCAACTAACATACCTTCATTGTATAAAATTTATTTCATACAACTTTCCTCCAGGAGTAAAAGGAAGTTAGCAACCACATGGGCGGGATAACGTGATAACTTAATAATTCTTACAGTTTGCTTTTTATACCTTCTTCGATTAATAGTATTTATTAAATGAGAGAAATTGAAGTTTTTTATATCGTGTGCTACATAAAGAAATATTTATCGAAGACCTTTAAAGGGATATCGTCGGCTTAATATGCAAACCAGCTAACTCCGTTTCAACATATTTTACAGGAGAGACAAACAATTTTTGTTTTTTCCTGTTTGCTGCTTGAGAGGAAAACCAAAATATAGTTGGTTTTACACATTTCAAGACTCAAATTGAAGATAAACTACATGCTGGTCGACGAGGCGTATCTTTCTCTACCACAAGGCATCAAAATCGCAATTTACTTAAAAAGTGGATTTAGCTGGTTTGCATATTAAGCCGACGATTTACTATACATACGAAGTATTACAATAATCTGTTTATATTTTCTTTGGGTTCTACACTGAACCAAAAATCCAATGAAAATGTACGTTTAGCAAACGAATTACGTTTATTAAAATATGTTCGTAGGCTCAACAAATTATTCGTTAATATAATGAAAATTTAGGTATTATTTTCATTATACTAACGAATAATCCAGCTGACGACATTATTGTTATAGCTGTATTATCTTTATTATATTTATATGAAATTAGACAAATTAATATGTAAATGAAATAATTATCCAAAAATAAAGATTACTTACTACTACTACTACTACTACTACTACTAACGAATAATTCGTTGAGCCAACGAAAATATTTTAATAAACCTAATTTCGTTTGCTTAACGTACATTTTCATTGGATTTTTGGTTTAGTGTACATAATATACGAACATCAATATTGTTCTTATATCTGTGGTAATAAAAGACACCGTTAATCTGGTGATGATCGGTTCCTTCTTCACCAAATAACCCATTAAGCCACTTCAACAAATTTTAAATGCCCAAACCCAAAACAAACAACAACTCTTTTGCGATATTTAGCTTAAATTGGTTTTAAATGACTAAACATTTTTATGGAAGATTTTTAAAAGATCTTTTTATAATTTCTCACAGATCCTATTTACAGTCCACTTCCGAAAAAAAAAAATTAATTTTAGGTAAAAGATTCAGCCGAATACAGCATTCTTGCATAACGGTTTATATTGTCGTTACAATTTTAAAATTTGTAATTTTTTTATATTAAATCAATTCTAACCGGAAATTTTTTAACAAATAGAATGTGAAAGTTTTTTCTTTTTATACGTTATTTTTATTATAAATACTATCCATTTTTTATTTTAATAATTCTTATTCAGTCTAATTTAAAAAAAAAAAGAAAAACAGTTTTGTCCCATACCTTAATTTTCTAAGAATTTTATTAAAACAATTGTTAGTAAAAAAAATCCCCACCGTAACTAAATTCAATACTAAAGTTAAGTTAAAGTAATTTGCAAAAAATCAAAAGGACAATCCATTGAAAAAAAATTCTGCTTAAGCAACACAGGACGAGGTCATAAATTCTTCGTTGTTTCTTTAATGCCTTTTGAAGTTTCGGCCGACCTTTTTGTTTCTATTTAACTGTTCTTTGATTTTAGGTGTATGTGACAACAAACAAACAAACAAAGAACTAATAATAAACAAAAGAACATTTTATGTTTCATTCAATAATTTTGCAAGCTAAGCAAAAAATATTTTTTTTTTTTTATTATGTTGGCTTGCAAAAATTTCTCAATAAAAATTTCGGCTTCCTTTCAAATGCACACACACACATGTACATATTAAAAAAAACAAAAGTTAAAAGAAATAAATCTCCCCGAAACCATATTGTCCATATTCTTCCCTGCTGTAAAAAGAAACCAATAACAGTCTTTCTATTGTCTTAAATGTTTCTTCTACTCACTTTCGGTAGCTTAAGTTTAAATCATGATTAGTTAGTTTTTCCTTTGTTTTAAACTTTTGTTCTACTGCCTATAGATTTCGGATGCAGCATAAGGATAATGACTAAACAATGTGTCAAATATAAAGTATTTGTTTAACAATTGCCAGAGTGATTCCTTGTCAAACAAACTCTCTTAATATTAATGACACCTTAAAATGAAAACAGAACTCCTACAAAATTCCAAGATTTTTATCAAATGTTTATTGAATGATTTCAAGAAAATTATTGTTTTATTTTTAAATCTGATTTTTGTTTGTTTGTCTGAATTTAAACGTGTTCTTAAGTCTACAAGCCTGCTTTAAAGATAAAAGAAATAAGTACCGCAATTGAAATTTTAGAAATAGTTTGTGTCATTTATATGGCAGGATACAAATTATATATTCTTAAAATTTTCAGGTGGTCCAGTTTTTTTTTATTTGTTAATTACTTTTAAAAAAAATTCTGGGAAGGATTTAAGAAACATCAAAGGCGAATAGTTTTCGGTAGCGTGATTTAGTGTATTAAAAAAACAAAATTAGAACAAATTTGTATACTCTAATAATTTTTTTAGTCCTTTATGCGTCTTAACCTTCATAAGGTCTTCGGGTCAAATCTGACCCATTTTGAAATAAAAGTTAAATTTTTTCTAAGAGTGAGTGACTTATATTTTTTATATTTTATGACTTTTATTTAATATTAAATGCCAACAACTACGTTAGGTTTTCAGAAAAAAATATTGGCGAAAAAAATATTTATAAAATTGTTTGCACTTAAGGTCTTTGGGTCATATTTGACCGGTAGCAAAATTCTTGAATTTTCGCTAGAAATTTTCAGTTGTTATTTATTTTTTTACACCTCCTGTGAAATGCGTTATTTTGAAGTTTACCGAATGTGTATTTGGTTATGATTGGACTGAAAAGGCGACACCAAAATTTCGAATTTATTGGTTCTCTAGTTAGATGAATTGTATAGATCAAATAATTATTAATATTAAAATGAAAGTACAGACAGCTTGTGGAAGCAATCTTGCCGTTGAACAGATTAAAAAACCTTTCGAGAGTACCACGTTTTGACAACAAGAATACTAGCAGTGAACGCCAAATGTTAGAGAAGTTTGCGCCGATACGTGAGCTTTGAAATCTGTGGGTTGATTAGTTACGCCTGGAATATACAACTATATGAAATAAATAGGAACTGTGCCTACAAATAAACAAATGTATGCATGTAGTTCTTGATTTGCCAGTTGGTTTGAAATATCAGTATGACTGTAGACGATTGTTTTACTTTAGTAGGAACTATATGTAAAAAGAAGATTGAATTTCCACTATAGCTTTTAGCACTTAAAGGCTATCATTAACATCAGCTAAACATGACTAAAACATTTCTTAGAATTTAGGTTTTCAACTTGCCGCGCCCTATATCAAGCAGTCAAAAGCATTACCCTAAAACTAATTTTCACGAAAAATTGCAAAAAAGTGCATGTAGTAGCTGAGCAGGAACAGCACCCGTCATCTTCAACCAAAACCTAGGAAAAAATATGCTTACCAGTCAAAAATAAGTCGGTGCCAATTATGTTACAAAACATATACAACCACTTTATCTTCGTTCGTAAATTTTTGTGTTCTGTATTATTGAACACAATAATTTACGAACGACGTTATGCAAAATGTACTTTTGTATTCGCAATAAATGTTAACAATAAATACAGCTTCAATACACTGAATAAATCTAGAAATAAAATATCAACTTGTAAAACATACTTAATTGAAAAAAGTGAGTTTTTATTATTATTATTTAATTAAGCTTGAGGTCTTTTTTTATATAATAAATTTATTAAACCAATATTTCGGCACTCCGTTATGTGCCTTCTTCAGGGTTTTTCTTGAATTTTTGACAAAATTAACAACTTTTAACAAATTAAATAAATATATTAATAAATTTTGTAAAGGTCGAATAAAAGTCTATTTATATAAAGTGAGTTTTTATATAAAATTTTCTATTTGGGTCAAATTTGACCCGAAGACCGTAAACGTCAGCAAATTTGAAGACCTTATGAAGGTTAAAGTGCTTTAGGAAGGCCGATTGGTATGGAGCCAATGGTAAAAAGCACGATCTGCACGAAATTTGGCAGAGTGAGATCTCTTGTCTTATGAAGCTATGACAGGCCAAATTTTATTACAATAGCGTTATTCGTTACGATATTTGGCGTACTAAAGAGTTTTCAGAGAGTGGGCTTTATGGAGAGCGTCTTATGGTTAATTACAGACTGATCTTCACGAAATTTGGCGAAGTGGTTCTAGTCTTATAAAACTGGGACAGAACCAATTTTTTTTACAACTGCATAATTTGTTACGGATTTATTAAAAAACCACGGGGTCCAACGGTAAATTATGGACCGATATTAACGAAATTGCGCAGTATTATTTTTAGTCGTATAAAAAGAATTTGTGCAAAATCTTATATTAATACGTTCATTTCGCTATCATGCATATTGATTTTTGTAACATAACTGTTAAATTATTAGGATGGCAGTTCCACGTTTAGATTCATAACTCTTATTTTACTGAACCGACTTTGCTGGATTTCAATCCCAAACTGATTAAGAAAGCTCAAAGCGATTTGGCACCAATATATTTTCTTTTAAGTTGTGTGGAATTGTGGGCGTTTTCAACAGATGGATAGGCAGACGTACATGAGCAAATATATTTAGAATAACTCAAAGACACAATTTACAGGGTGGCGCATATGTTGCAGTATGATTTATTTAATAAATAATTTATATCTTTCTGATTTTATATAACGTTGGTATTTATAAAAATTTAGATTATAGTTTGGAAAGATGTTCACATCATATTTTGAAGATAATATCTTTCAAATGTTGTCCATTTTTACCTTATACATGACGTGCTCTTTTCAGAACATTTCCCATAACTTTTAGAATTTGAGGTACCAGCGCCCTTATTTAGTCTTGGATATCCGTTTAAAACTGCTGGAAACCCTTTAGGTTACCTTAAACGAAAACAATCTGGAGCCGTTAAATATGGCGAACGACGTTGCAAGTAGAAATAAAAAATTAAACGCAATATTATTTAATCTCCAAAAAAGCACAGTTGGACAAGCGGAGGCTCCATTTTGTTTGTATCACAATTTGCATTGTTCTTTACCAAGGCATATTTATAGCAAGTAGTCTCGGAAAGCCAGCTGTTTATTTTTTATTTGCTTGATTTGCGGTACGAACTGTCAAATGTTGTATAGTAAACAAGTAAAGAAGTTTTTTGTCCTTATCTTTTGTGTTTTTTGTCTCTTATCAACCCCTTTGCTGTTTGACAGTTCGTATCGCATAACAGCAATAAAAAGCCCTGTTGTTTATTTTATTGTACAATTGTTGTAATCTCGCGGCTACCTGCTTTAAATATACCTTGGTTCTTTAATTTAAAATTAAAAAATTTAAAATCATTGCCCGGTATTGAATGCCATTCACATTAACCGCAGCATATTCATCGTTTTTCGAAAAAATATAGTCCAATTTGCATCTAAATGGGCGCATTTGACGTTCAACAATTATTTTAGTATTTTAGGGGCCAAATATTCTGAAATGTTGCTTGTTCACGTGACCTTTGACGTGAAACTGGGACTCATAGATAATTTTTCGATATGATCCTTGTGTCTGAATAATCGAATGATGACTTTAAAAATATTGTTGGTTTTTTGTCAAAGCCCTAATATCGTTGCAAATAAAACTTGAGTGTTTGTAATTCTCATTCGCCTTACAGTTTTATATGTATTTGTATTATTAAGCTTTTCCAAAGTCTTTGGCAAAATGTTTCCTGATGATCTGGTCTTAGTACAAGTGAAATGCGAATAGGAACTAGCTTACCCCCCAACAATAAATTTCATTGCATTTATCAATGAACATTGGGAATTTAGCGCACATAATTGATCAGTAGCAAATTGTTGAGTTCCCTAAATTAGTTTAATTTAAAAATAAAATTTAACAACTTTGGTTCTTTGTTCTGTGCTGAGTCTTTCCATTTTAAATTTCCCACGTTTTTAAAATTAAATTCCAATTTTTAATGCGCCACCCTGTATAAACTTTATGGGGTCTTGGATGAATACTTAAAAGTTTTACACGGGATGACTTAGTATACCATCATTCACAGCTAGTGGTGGGGGTAAACAAATTAAAAGAAGTCGTGGTTTTCGAACCATATGTGTTATTAATATATAACAACTCAGTCCCAATAGTAGCTTTAAACTTTGTAAATCCCATTTCAACATACATACGGACAGATGGCAATCGTTAAATAATAATAAAGACTTTATATGATTTGAGATCAATATTGTAAATATTACAAACAGATTGACAAACTTATATACAGGAGTAAAGGCTCAGTTAGCCAGAAGTAATAGTAACGTTGTAAATCAGCTGCTTCATTTTGTTGTATGTTAAGCAATTAGCACGAATATAATTAGTAGTAAGATGTTACGTCTCAATCTGTTAGAAATAAGTAGATTGGTCTTTCTTTTTCCCGGCTAACTGAGCCTAAGCCCTTTTCATATGTACACTCACAATATTATAACAGTAACGGACTGTAGTTTATTTAAGAAGTATTCCGTTCAGTCATTTTTAAATAAATAAACAATTAAAATTCCAAGCAAATTTTTTTTTAACTGATTCTAAACCGTTATTAAAAAAACTAAGTGCATATTAATACGGATTTTCAGTTGCAGTTAATATTGTCCGTTGATTAAATTAAATTCTTCTTTATTTAATTTTACGTACATAGTATTGTGAGTGTACTGAAGGGTATGAAAATATTTTTATTTCTATCTATAAAATATGAACAGGGAATAACATTCACTGGAAAATTTTGGATTCTAGTTTACAATAAAATGTGATATGTAGTAAGAAGGGGGCTTATTCTGGCAGTCGTGATCGAATACGTTTTCGATTCGAAAGCAATTTCATTTTAGCCCCTAGGGCTGTTGACTCGTCAAAAAGTAGTTCTAACTCCGATTCCATCCTCTGAAATTTTTTTAGTTCGACTCCAACTGCAACTCCGTCTCCTAATCTTACACTGATGCTAAATGTATATCAGACTGGTCCTTGTTTGTCTGTATACTCTCTTTTTAATGGAGTACCTTTTTAATGGTTAAATATAGCAAGAACATGTTTCTGTAAAAACTTCAAATCGATATTTTTTAAATATTGCATCGCCAATTTCCAAGAATTTTTATTTTGGAAAATTTTAAAAAAAGTTTGGAGTCGGAGTTGCGAGGTGTGGGTACTCCGATTCCGGTACAAAAACCTTAACTCAGCCTTTTCAATTCCGAGGCGTAAGCACTACTAACTGCAAGACATAATTAATGTACTCTGAAGCATAAGAGGTGCATTATAAATGAGTGGGAAAAAATTCTAAGACTTAAATTTTAGAAAAGAAATCAATTTGGCAAGAAATATTATCAGTCAATAAATTGGAAATTGGTTAATGTATGTTAAGCAAAATATGTACATACCCTGCAGGAAATGTCACTCGGGAATCTGTACTGATTCACTATTGACACAGTCACCAGTACTAGTGATTTATTATAACCCAGACAATGTTATTTATAAGCATAGGGAAAATCGGACGGATTTTTTATTATCCTCCAAAATGGAGGGATTTTTCGTCATCTCGCATTATTTATGAGATAAATGCAGAAAAAAGTTTTTTTTAGTGATGTTTCATGATCCAAAACGGTTGAAAAATTTTTTTTTCCCTAAAATCGCTTTAAAATATATTTCCAGAGTTGTGGTTTCAAAAGTTGGCGACACTTATATGTATGTATATGCTTTTTCTAAAATATTATTCAATGTTGAAATATTTAATTGAATTTAATTAATAGTACATACATATCGCACTGGTTCCTCTAAAGGGGGTTAACTTAAAATCTACAAATTTTCAGTATAGACAAAAAACTGTTTTATTTTTATATGTAGTCTTATACAATTCTATTTTTTTTGGCAAGATGCTAGAGAAATTGATCTATAATTTTACAGTGCGTATTTATGATCACATCGATTTATTGCAAAAAGTGAAAATTGAAAAATTTTGAGTTGACTCTCTTTAGAGAAACCATTGCGATATGTTTTATTTTGTATAGTTTTGTACTTATTTGTTGTAAAAGCTTTATGTATATTAAATAAAATTAATGTTTTGTCTTCTGTTTTAATGACAATAATGCGTAGGGATTTTTGTAGGGGAAATTTTTTCTGCCTGTAAGGAAATCTAATATTTTTTTAGCAAGTGTAGGTATTTTTTTAAAAATCCACTAGCAACACTGGGTACTACTGACTAGGTGGTTCCTTTAAAAATATATGTAGACAACAGAACCAGAGAATCACTAGTACATTTTAGTAAATGTTACTTTTGGTACGAATACGAAATAATAACAATATTTTTTTATTATTTCTTCAACTTTTATAGGAATTGTACTTCTCAGTTGTTATTGATAAAATTTTTTTCGTATCAAAGCCAAATATAGTGGCAAATGTGGTGTAGTGTAGACACTTTGTTGACAATGTCACCAAAATAGTCGACAAAACTGGTGACTTAGAAACACTTGCACCCAGGTTTCCTTCAGGGTATTTAAAATTTAAGTTCTTGTGTTAAATTTAAAGAAAAAAAAATCAATATTATACTCTTTGTAATAGCCCACCCCTTTTTAAAAAAAAATTAGTATTCTATAGTATCGTATAATTCCCCCTCTTCAAAAATCGTATACTTATATTTAATTACACATAAACTTAAGTGTCAAGTTCAGTTTAACAGTTTATAAATAAATGTTTACTCATTTAAAAAAAAAGAACAAAACAACATCGTCATCATATTTTTTTTAATCCTTAAATAGCAGTCCTATGGGGATTTCCCAGTTCGTTTTCATTTTTTCTCCTCGCATTTGGTACTGAAACTATAAACGTTTTTGTGTTGTCACTGCTTTTACAATTGTAGAAAATTTGTGATGTGTAAATGTGTAATGATTGACATGACATTAAATGACAACTTGACATAGAATGTCATATGACACACAGTCAGCCCAAAAAGCTTGATGAATCAAAATACAAATAAAGAGATTTATTCATGTAATAAAATGTATACATACTGTTAAAGATTTAAAAGACATTTTTGTAGAAATGTGTATGAAATAACAGTTAGATTAAGTAATAGGGATGGGAATGTGATTGAAATTTAAAGGTAGAGTTTAGTAATAAAATGAAGAAAATTGTATGTTGATATGTAAGTATTTGTTCAATAAAATCAATTAAAGACTGTTTTAAATTACCAACGACTGTTTTAACCCTAGGATTACCATCTTGGTCTGACCAGACCAAATTTGCGTTTGGCTTGGAATATTTTACGAATATAACCAAAAATCAAAAAACCAGGGACGTGAATTATTTAAATGATATGTGCTGAATCGAATGAAACTTATTTGGATTCGGTAGGAAACAAGTAGTGTGAAACACCATTTTAATATAAAAGTCTATAAAATTATCTTCTTGGTCTGGCCAGACTAAATTTGTGTTTTGATTGCAATCAATATCTTTCAAATAGGACAAAATATCAAAAAAAAAGAAACAGAAACCGGAATTCCATAAATATTCTGTATCTAATAAATCAAATTTGAATCAAATCAAAAAATTACGGCCCATTGAACGCTAAGTAAAATTTAACCACAAAAACAAAACGCAAACGAAAAGCAATTTTCGAAATTACAGACTACTTTTTTGATGACTATCGTGTAGAAAAAATAACGAAAAAATAAAATTGTATAATAAATTCGTATAATTTCAAATAATAAGCATACGTTCAATATAAAATATATTCATAATACCTTTTATTTAATTGTGGTCTGGCCTGACCAAGAGGAGAACTTAGTGGCCAAAACTTACCCAGAATCCTAGTGTTAAACTATTCTCACTTGTCCATCTCTGTTCTTGTAAATACGAGTTGATTACTTTATTCTTTTCCATTAACTGTAACATTCTTAAGCCATAATGAATGTCAACAATTTTAAAATCTAACAGCCGCAGTCAGTCACTTTGCCAGCCTGTCAACTTCATGAATTTACAAGGTAAGTATTTTAGGATAGCAGACGTCATCTATATACCAGTTTTTGTTTCTTTATTTTATACTTTTGTCTTTTTTTGCCTGTATGTGACATTTTGAGGTTAAAATTGATATTACTGTTGTTATTGTTGGCTGTGTATTGAGGCGTAAAGATGTTCTTACACACCGTTTGATGTGAGCATTTTTTGCTTTTTTTCAATTTTTTTGCCGAAGTTTATTAATGTTTAGTTTTGTCATCCCTGTTAAATATACTGTGACTTTTTGTTGAATTTTTCACTCACATGTCGTATAAGTTTTGTATAAAATAAATTTAATTATGTGTCACTTTCAATTTAAATATGGTTGATTAGTTTGAGTATGAAGTCTACTTGTTGGGTCTGCTTGAAAGTGGCGGTTGGAACAAGGAATAATTGAAAAGTTAGCGTAATAGTTAATTGTGTAGATGTTTGTAATTTTTTATTTAAGATGTCCGTTGAAAAAAAAAAAAAAAATAGGATATGTATATTAGCGGCAAAGTTTAAAGAATTTTATGTAGAATTATTTTTAACACTGAGCCAGCGCTCATCTTTCAAAAAACTGATGTAAGAACTTTGAGCAAATACAAGCAGATAGAAGACAAAAAAATTTTGAAAATTTACTGCCTGTTTTTTAAACTAAAATAAAAATTTTTTTAAATAAAAATTTGAGTTTTTTTATTCCTGCTTCAAAATAAATTCCTAAGCGTAAATTTTTATTTTATTTTGAAAAACTGGCAGTTATAAACAAAAATTATATCGATTTTCGAAATTTAACAACTAGAAAATTCAATTGTGGTAATCTATCATAAGTTTTACGAACGACCCTATCTCTAAAATTTACTTTACTATCGTAGAAATATTCTGTAAAAAAAATCCTGTAAAACTTTGCCGCTTAAGTAAATGCTTATGTAACTCTACTTTTACTCGAACTCTTTTCGAGCTCTACTCTTAAGGCCTAA
Source organism: Pollenia griseotomentosa (assembly GCA_963931875.1). NCBI lineage: Eukaryota > Metazoa > Arthropoda > Insecta > Diptera > Polleniidae > Pollenia > Pollenia griseotomentosa. The sequence continues at coordinate 185,197,641 of OZ007561.1, forward strand.
CTATAATATACTTATGCTACCTTAAGCTTCTGTCAAAAATTAACGAAAAGCCTGTCAAATGCTTAAGCAAAATATTGCGTACTTTTGGGTGACTATATTGTACTCAAATAACTTTAACTTGTAGTTGCAAACATTTGTGCTTTTGCAAAAATTATTTTCTTCTCAATTTCCTTAAAATATCAATTCTTTGAAAAATTTTTTTTAGTGTCTACAATTGGAAAATATACTTCCATGAGCATGTTTCTTTTTATTAATTATAAAAACAAATAAACACAAAAAAAAAAGTACTAAAATATGCAGTTGTGTTTTTTTTTAAATATTTTTCAATATGTAACCAAGAAACAGCTGATTCCTTAAGCAAAGTACGATAAGTTTCGCTCTTTGCTTAAGCAAATGACACTTGACGAAACTTAACGAAAAGTTGCTTAAGTACATTATAGTTGTGTACATTTGATTATATGTATTTGCACATTTGCGTATGTAAGCATAAGCACGTTATAATTAGCCCTTTACTCTTCGCTAAGTTTTTTTTACTCAGCTTTGTTTCTTCTCTTTCTCTACTTAAACTATCCTTTCAATCTAATCTATGTAAAATATAAACAGAAAAAATTCAAAATTAAAGCATTAATCAAAAGTTAAATCAGTTTTAATTAAAAATTTAATCAAGTAAATTAAATGTTTACTTATATCAACAGCTTAAAAACTTCTCAAACTCTACTTTATCTCTACTTTAACTTAAGTCTATGTTTACTAAAAATATTTTATTTTATCAGGTTCATCCGCAACGGACGGTTACGCTTACGTAAGTCAACATAAATATACAAAAGCTTGGTAAGGAAACCGAAAGTGCTGAGCCGCAACGTATACGTTTTCGTAAGAGTAGCGTGGCCTTAACTCTTCGCTAACTCTACTTTTACTCTGCTTTTGCTCTACTAACTAATAGGACTAAGCTAGTTTTACTTTATCTCGACACTTTTTTTACTCTAACTTGAATATAAGTCTCCCCTTAGCTCTACTCAAAGTCCAGCTATATCCTAAATCTACTTTGCCTCTTCTCTAACTTTAGCAAATACTAAAAATCGAAAGCCCAGTTGTTTTTAAATAATTTTAAAAGCCAGAGCCAATTGACATCCCTAGTTAGAACTTTTGATGTAGGGTTTTTGAAAAAAAAACACATTCCTCAACCAATTCTATTAAAACTTAGTAAATATGCTCAAATCATTCCTTTAATAAATTTATTTTTGAATATTATTTAATAAAATTTGATTTCCATTCAAAATATTTTCCCATCAACTTTGCATATTTCAACGAATGTCTAGTGTGTTGTTGTTGTTATGGAGATGACTCCCTAAATAAGTGATAGAATATAACTTCCACAGACTTTTGTAAATTGCAAGCCCAAATATTAAGTACATATTTAATTCTGTTTTACATACAAACAGAGAATATTTTGTAGGAAAGGGATTGTAGTTTTTTAGTGGAGGTTGTTGGAAGCATTGAGAATTTATGTCTGCACATGATTTTGACAAAATGATTGACTCCATAAGCAAAGATTTAAAACGAGCAGGATGAATAGTTTACAAAGATAGATAGATGTATGGTTAGAGAAAGAATGAATGAATGAATGGTTTGTTAGATGGTTGTATGGATAAGTAAATGATGAATATAGAAGCCTATGAGCAATACACATTTGAATTTGACTTATACGCAATATTACTTTATCTAGGTATGTCTCTATAATAATACAAAATGAAATAGTATTTGTTGTAGTAGTATGAGAACTACAAATGATGTTGCATTTATTTGGCTACAGTTGCAAGTACAACATCATAAATTTTGGGCTAACACATACTTTTAAATTTGAGTAGAAATGTATCTAGATATTTGCATAGAAATACTTTTCGTTTTACACAATAAACTTGCATATTGCACCCAGATATTTGTAAGTGATGTTTATAAAAATATGCCGACTATTGACTGACTGACAGAAAGATAGACGGAAGGACAAGGTAAAGTCCATAACATCGCTTTATATATTCAAAATACATTGAGTATTATTTACGAATACATATGAGCTGGTGTTTCTGTTTGTATTTCAACAATTTACAAGTCTTGTGTAAATTTTAAAATAACCAAAAATTGGTTTGAGTAAATAAATGAAAGCCATAAAGGATAAGGTATCCTGAATACTCATGCATTTAAATTTGCAGGGATACATACATGCAGATGTAAATTTAAGCAATGTACCAAATAGGAAGTACGTACAAATGCATACATTTAAACCCCTTAATATACACTTGAATGGTTTGTTAGCAGTTATAGTTTAACACAATGAAGATAAATGAACTAGTCCACAGAGAAAAATGGGGAGGAGCAAGGAATTAAAACAAAACTCAACCAAAATAAATGATACATGAACTGACAGAAGAGAACATTTCAGAAACTTACTGTACTTACCCTTGTATATGACCAGGGTATTGGCTGAAATTATGTAACTTTAAATTCAAAATGTGTTTTAGCATTAATATTGTATTGCTTATTTATGTCACATTGGTACTTTATGGTACAAAAGTACTTTTTGTCTTACATTGTCACTCACTGAAATCAGAAAGACCTTGTTTACTTGGATAATAATACGTATATTGCCAGATTCGATTTTAAATGGTTATTTAAGTTGGTTAACTCAACATTGTCCGCGTGATAGAAAAATCATTTTTTTTTGTATTTTTTTCGTTCATATTTAGGTCAATTACTCTTTTTCTACTGAGCCGAGTGTGTGATTTAAATTTACTGCCTAGGAACTGCTAATAAAAATATATCAGTCATGCTTTTATGTTGAATCGTTCGGACAGTAAGCGTTTTTTTTTTTTTGTAGGTGGACTTACGCTCAAAAGAAAAACCAATCAATCCGAATCCGTATTAGTTAAAAGTACGAGGAGTATGGATTTTCTTGAATCAAGTACAGAAAGATTAATTCAAGTACGGATTTTCAAACGCCAAAATCTTAACATATGAAAATTATATTGATTTAAGTAAAACTAAAAAAAAAAACTATCTTGGAGACAAGCGGTGAGTACCGTAGGGAATCTGAATGCGTAATATAGCTGGTCAGTTGTGACTGCGGTAGCCACTTCAGGTTCCAATGACCGTCCATGCGTGATCAAATATCACATCCTGCCAGAGGTGTCTCTGCTTTAAGCTGAACATGGCGGATCTAGAGTGGACGCTCGATAAAAACCCGCAATCCCCGATGTTATCCGAACCGTGTCCCTGGGATGAATGGCACTGCGTGAGTGTGTCTTATAACGGTGGCCTCCGGACACTGGCAATGTCTCGGTTGTAAGTTGTGCCCACCTATGGCATGGGGCTCTGTCATATGGTGTACTACCAATGTCCCCTTCTAAATAAACAAATCAAATGGATGATAATTTAGTAAACAACAAAAACGAACATGTCCCTATGGACACAAATGAACCCGTGTTAGGGTCTTTGGATCCTAACGCTCGTGATGCGGAGAAATCCGTGTGCGAACCTCTGGATGATATCCTAGTGCAGGGGGATGTAGGTCCCAACGACACTGAGATACCTATCCCAACGGATGAAGAGGATGCGCTCCTGGAATCAGTGCCAAACACGCAGCAATCCTCCTCAGCCGAAGTTAACAAGGGTGCAGAAGGTAGGATCAAATTGCCTGGTTCTGCACGCAGGCGTCTAAAGCTCTACCTGAAAGAGGGTATGAGCCTTGAAAAGGCACGAGAGCTATGCCAAAAACCAATGAGGGAAGTCCGCAATGAGTTGTGTGACCTAAAAATTCCCAGGAAGAGGGTACGTTCGGACGGTTCCACGCCGGACAAACCAAATCCTCCCAAACGAGCTACAGGCAGCATGGCGACCGGCGCGACTACCGCCAATAGTGCCAGTATAAAAACCTCAGGGACGGAAATACAAAATGTACAGCCCACATACAGTGATATGGTCGACGTCATCAGGTTGGGAGTAATCCCACCGGACTTTCCAACATGTGTATGGTCAGAGGATAAGCTGAAGCTTATCCAAACTGCGGTTCTGGACAAAATTGTGGAGCTCAAGAAGGGTAGCGTTAAACCACAGTTTGCAGGCTGCAGTTTTAAACCAGGTTGGCTCACTTTCAACTGTAAGGGAGAAAAGTCAGCGGAATGGGTAAGGGAACATGTTCCCTTAATAAAACCATGGGAGGATGCAGTTCTCAAGGTCGTATCTGAGGAAGAGGTACCAAGGGCTGAAATATTCATCGGATATTTCCCTGAGAAGCCCGACACACCTACCAGCAGGATTCTGTCTCTTGTGGAAGGACAGAATGACGATCTCTCTGTCGAATTATGGAGAGTGCTGAATCGGGTCAGCAAAGGTAGCATTGCTGAGTTAACCTTTGCAATTGACCCAAAATCGGCATCCATAATAAGGCAGAAAAATTTTCACATTGGCTACGGGTACGGAACAGTCCACATTAGGCCCACCAACCGTCAACACGGGGCAGTGCATGACGTACCCAGGAGGTCTGCGCCACGTGACAAAGCTGGCCGGGCAAAGGCCGCCACGGCTAACGCTAGCAGTTCGGGGGTGAGTTCGGTCAAACCGTCCACCTCTGCCTCGGCTAGGAATCCTGCCAACACTAGAAGGGGCAAATCGGGCCCAACGGGTAAAGATCGCCCGGCTCGTGAGTCGAAAAACGACAACAGTAGAGTTGGCGAGGTCCCATCGGGCTCGAGGGGGCATGCTCCGTCCAACGGGGGAAAAACCTCCAAGAGTCCTACAAAGACCTCTTATAGAAGACCGCGAAAGGGCCATGGCACAACCGCTGAGGAAGCGGCGATATTGGGCACCAACCGCGGTAGGAAGATGGCGGGTAGAAACAGGAAGAAGTAGTGTACCCACTCGCCAATAATACAAATAAGGGTACCAGGCATCTGAAGTGCCTTCAGGTGAACCTACACCACGCCAAGGCAGCGTCGTATTTGCTATGTCGTAGGTTCACCACAAACCTCCTGGATATCTGTTTTATCCAGGAACCATGGGTTAACTCTGGGGCTATTCAGGGGCTCCACAACGATCAAGGTAAGATTATTTATAACTCTGCAGCTTCGAGGCCGAGAGCGGCTCTCCTAGTGAGGAAAGATTTAATCTATTTACCTATTTCAGAATTTCTGCACGGGGATCTGGTGGCGATCAGGGCGATGATCCCATCCATTGCGGGTGAACACGAGGTCGTTATCGCCTCTGCCTACTTGCCAGGAGATGCCGATAGTGCTCCTTCTCCCGAGGTCACTGAGCTGGTATCGTATTGCCAAAAGCGTGGCCTTGGGTGGATTATCGGCTGTGATGCAAACGCCCACCACACTGTCTGGGGTAGCACGGACATCAACAAACGGGGTGAGTGTTTACTTGAGTATATTTGTGTGAACAATATATTTGTAGCAAATAGGGGCGATGAGCCCACTTTTAGGAACGTTATTAGACAGGAGGTCTTGGATCTCACACTTACTAGTAGCAATCTTTCATATGCCATTAAAAATTGGCACGTTTCGAGTGACATTTCGTTGTCGGATCATCAGTATCTGCTTTTCGACATCGAATGCTCTTCGACGTTTGTTCAAACGTATCGCAACCCTAGAAATGCGAACTGGGACATTTTTCGCCATCATCTGGCTCTCAATGAGAACTTGTCGGGGGATTTGATTACAAGCCCAAGGGACATTGATCTTGAATCCAATACACTTTGTACGAATATCCGGGAGGCCTTCGAAGGGAGCTGCCAGCTCCGGATCCGCAGGCCTAAAAGGGATGTTCCGTGGTGGAATGAACATCTGGAGAGTCTGAGGGCTGAGGCCAGACGTCTATTCAACAAAGCTAAGGAAACTGGTGCGTGGAGCATCTATAGAGCTGCGCTCACTAAATATAATAGGGAAATCAGGAAGTCCAAGAGGTCAACCTGGCGTGAATATTGCGGCAGGATTGACAATCTTCCTGAATCACTCAGGCTGCAAAAGGCGCTTTCGCAGGACCACACTAATGGTCTTAGCACACTTAAGCGGCCAGATGGGACATTTACTGAGTCGCCAAAGGAGACCTGTGAGCTCCTACTTGCGACCCACTTTCCAGATTCTCTGCCTTTCTCGTCACCAAGAGTGTCCACATGGTCGCCCTCGGCGTCCAAAAGGAACATCAGGTTGGCGGGTAGAATCTTTGATGCGAAACGAGTGGCATGGGCTATATCCAAATTCAGTCCATTCAAATCACCGGGACCGGATGGTATCCTTCCATGCTGTCTTCAGCAGGGGGGGAGTGCTATCAATTCCCAAATGACTAGGATCTTCAGATCCAGTTTACTGGCGTGCCACGTGCCAGAACCATGGAGAGAGGTTAAAGTGGTCTTTATACCCAAGGTTGGGGGCAAGTCCGAACAACTGCCCAAATCCTACAGACCAATAAGCCTCAGTTCGTTTTTCCTGAAGACCATGGAAAAACTAATGGATAGATTCATAAGGGATGAATATCTATCGGATAACCCGATACATCGCTTTCAGTTTGCCTATCAATCGGGCAGGTCTACGGTGACCGCACTTCATCATGTTGTGGGTACGATTGAGAAGGCACTTGGGGCAAGACAAATAGCTCTGTGTGCGTTCGTCGACATTCAGGGTGCCTTCGACAACACTTCCTATGATGCAATTGACTTTGCTCTAACGAGGAAGGGTATTCCAGTTCTCATAAGGAATTGGATAAAGGAGATGCTAGCATCTAGGGTGATTAAGTTGGACCTGGGTGGTTCGTCGATGACCATTGAGGCAACCAAAGGTTGCCCACAGGGTGGCGTACTATCGCCTCTATTGTGGACCTTGGTTATCGACGAACTATTGGAAAACCTTAATAACCTGGGCTTGCGTACTTATGGCTATGCTGACGATCTGGTTATAACTGTGACCGGTTTTGATGATGCCACGATTTCGGGGGCAATGCAGCGGGCCCTGAACTTAACACTTGGCTGGTGCAGGGAGAGGGGACTGAATATTAATCCCGCAAAAACTACTCTGGTACCATTTACCAAACGTAGAATCTTGAGACTGAAAGAACCGACCCTTAACGGAGCGGTTATCGGATTCTCTGATGAGGTGAAATACCTGGGGATCATTTTGGACAAATCCCTCAACTGGAACGCTCAGTTGGTCCATGTCACCAGAAGAGCGTCAAGGGCAATATATGCCTGTCAAAGACTCTTCGGAAGGACATGGGGGCTGAAACCCAGGATGATCCACTGGTCTTTTGTTGCTATTATTAGACCAATATTGTGCTATGCCGCCCTGGTGTGGTGGACTAAGACCGAACAGGTCAGGGCTAGAGTGATACTTGATAAGGTCTACCGCCTGATCTGTGTATCGATCACGGGTGCCATGAGGACCTGTCCCACTCTGGCTTTGGGAGCTATCCTGCACATTCCTCCATTGCACATTTCTATAAGGGAGGAAGCATGCAGGGGTGCTAGTAGGATGCCGCGCATTGCTGTATATAGGGCAGGGGACCTGGTGGGTCACATGCGGATCCTGGAAATCATTAGGAATGATCCATCTATTATGGTGAGTGATCATATGCTGCCTACTTTGGCATTATATAGGAATTTTAATGTCCTTATACCTGACAGGGACCAATGGGCGGACCAATCCTGGTGGCGTGCATGCGCGGACCAGGTCTGGTTCACGGATGGTTCGAAACAGGTAAACGGTGATACTGGTGCGGGCATCATGGGCCCGGGTTTCCAAAGGGGCTTGCCAATGGGCAAACAGCCGTCTATATTCCAGGCGGAACTCTACGCCATCATTATATGCGCTAGGGAATGTCTAAGGAGGAGGGCTAGGGGCCTGAGACTTTATATAATGTCGGATAGCCAGGCTGCTCTTAGGGCACTCTCTTCTTTGGAGCTGAAGTCAAGGCTGGTCTTGGACTGTTTTGAGTCTCTGAATGAGCTAGGGAAACACAATGACTTGAATTTGTGTTGGGTTCCCGGCCATGAGGGCCATGCGGGCAATGAAAGGGCTGATTGCTTGGCAAATAGGGGCGCTCGTCGTCCATTTATAGGTCCTGAGCCTTTCTTCGGCGTCCCGGTGGGTCACATCAGGGGGACGCTACAAAAATGGTCCGAGCGTGAATTCCTTCACGCATGGACGTCCACTTCTGGATTGAGACAGTCCAAAAGATTTGTGACGTTGTCCCGGCACAGGGCAGGAAGGTTTCTGCTGCTTGATAAAGCGGAACTTAGACTGCTTGTTGGCCTATTCACGGGGCACTGTGGTTTCAGGTACCACCAGTTTAAGTTGGGTAATTCATCTACCAAAATGTGCAGATTCTGTGGGATGGATGATGAAACGTCGGAACATCTGCTCTGCTGCTGTCCCGCCTTGGGGACTTCTAGGCGGAAATTTTTCGGGGGGCTAACAGTGGGCCCCACTGATATCTTTGATCTCCCACCGAGCGGGGTAATGGGCTTTATACGCAGCCTAAACTTGACGTGGTGAGACATATGGGCTGCACAAAAGATCCTTTGGGTCGCGGTGCACATGGCCTTCACGTATACAATACAATACAAGTAAAACTAACATTGAATCAATCTCAAAATACGCTTGATTCAAGAATTATAAAATTGATTTCATCCCGAATTGGTACTTGAAATATTCCGAAAATGAAATTAGAAGGAGACTTTTATTGTGATTGATTTACCCGTCTTACACCCTACAGAATTTCAAATATAAAACACCAGCATCATTCCCGACATGGTTTTTACTTTAAAAACTTGACGCACATATATAACTATATGACTAAATGAGAACTATTACTTTAAATTTTACTTTTAAAACATGAATATAATGTGTTTTCGTCTTGTTCTATTGTTTTTGTTGTTTCTACACACAACAAGCAAATCGTTTTTTAACTACTTGTGTGGTGTTGTTATAGTGTCTGCAACAAACGTTGATAAGTTAAATGAGATTAAAACGCTCACTTTGTAATTTTACTCTCAGAGTGACACTACCAACAAAAGTTTAATTATTTTTACTTGGTTTAAGAATTTTTACCTATTTTAGGAAATACACCCGTACTGATTTTCGAAACAAATCCCATTTAGGATTGTTTTAAGTACTTTTAAGTTTTATTTGTACTTTAAATTGATGCTATACACAAAATTTTAAACCTTATTTACCTTCAGGGTAAGATAAAAAACTGACTTTAGAACAGTGGCCCATATTTATGTTACACAATTACTCTGCAAAATATATACATGTCGTGTGTTACCTTTAATCCATTGCTTTTTTAAAAGTCAGACGTAGTGTCGCTCTATTTCCTTCTGACAAACCATATGGTATCACCTCTTTTTATTATAAAAAAAAACAAATATATTGTCAGAAATCTATTCTGTGTGGGAGCAGGCAGCAGCGGTCCGGTATTGACGGACGACATTACCCGGTCGCAGACAAGGCCAACCATCGCATACATGGCGTTGCCAAGGTAAAAGAAGCTGCGAAACAAAGAATGACTTGGAACCAAATTAAATTCTTATCTTTAGATATATCTAAATGGAAACGATTTGTAATAGATGAATGACCCTTTTAGCATTGTAAGAGGAAATAATTATAATTCCATGCATCACTGTTTTTACTTTTACAAATGTACTTTTTATACCGTCACTGTATACGTATATGAACTCCTATAGATAACTGTGGCTTAAAATATTATCGGCCTGTTAATAACCTTCTACCATCAACTTAGTTTCTGCAATGTGATGTATGTATCACATCTTATTTTGAACATATAAATGACAGAGGTACAAATGTATCAACACAACATACTCGCACTACTGAAATTTCTGTAAAAAAAAAATGTTTTACATTTTAAAGCACCATCACCAAGTTGAGAAACAAGTTCATATGGATACGAGCTGTTTTATCTACAACTTTAAAAATAAAACTGTACTCTTTGCAAATGTACTCTGGTAAATACATACACATGCAGCAGCAGTCTATAGCTGTATGTACTCGTACACCTGTCGTGTTTATTTGCATCAAGGGTTTGTATATGTATTCAGATAATTTAATATTGCTTTTTGTTTTCTTTATTCTTTTGGAGTATATTGTACATGGATGCATGTTTCCAATTATGTTTTTTCGTATGTTGGCTACTTGTTGTATTAAATTTTGAATGTCTGTTGCCCAAGTAGGTGATACATCACATTGTGTTGACAGTTATTATACCACTAATTGACATGTGTCAATGTAAAAACGACACAAAGTGAAAATATAAGTAAGAGACAATTTTTGGTTTATTTGTAGTATCGTATTAATTAAATGGTATGATTTTAAAGATTAAATATTGAATTATTTGTTATGAAAATTGCATAAAGTAAAAAGAAACAAGTAAGAAAGTATAGTCGCTCAAGCCCTAACATATAATACCTTACCACTCTATATAGAGACATATTTTCTAAAGCGTTCCATATTTGGAACCCATAGACAATCATGGCATAGGCAAATTATGTTATTAGGTTAAGAATTATATAAAAGTTGTTTGTGCCGAATATTATCTACTCAGAAAAATTTGTTCACCAATTAAGGCATTAATCAAAAATAAAATCAGTTTTAATTAAAAATTCAATCAAGTGAATTAAACGTTTATTTAAGGGAATTAAATGTTTCATCGTTTAATTAATACTATTAGTTGGTGTTTCTTGGGCAAATTAAATTAATTTTTTAATTAATATCACACATTTTTTAATTGAAATAAATATTTCTCATCTTTGTGAAATTATTATGTCAATTAGGGAGAGAGATTATATAGAAACTAGGGTTTTTAATTTCCCGGTCATTTTGTATTCCCGGGAAACGAAATAAAAAAATCGTATTCCCGGGAATCCTGGGATTCTTTGAATAAAACAATGATTTCATTAAATGAGTTCAAGACAAAAGTTTTTACTTTTTTAAAAGAATATATATAAGTTAAGATGTCTCATTTGTCTTATTTTTGTTTTTAATAAATTCATATTGTTTTTACATAATTTATGCTGACGATATGTCTAGCAAAATAAACTATGATTAAGTTTCGTAATTTTGTTTCCCATAAAAAATGCTGTATTTGCATAATGCGGGGAAACAATTTCGTATTAATTATGATGGTTGCAGTTTAGTTTTTTTAGTCTTAAGTAGATTCTTGGAATGTTCGGTTTAAGTGAAAAATATGAAAAATAAAAATTATTTTTTTTAAAAAACGTTAAACCAGAAGAATTAATTTATAGACATATACAACAGTCTAAAAAAATTAGCTTTATTAATTCCACAGAAAACCAAATAAATTGTTACATTCATATGTACATGCATATTATATATGTATGTATATATTTATTTATTTTTTTTTTATTTGGGAGATCTCAAATTATTAAAACTTAATAATATTTATTAGTTATTATTAATAGCAACTTGGTAAAATTAATTTTAATTCTTTTTAGTATTATAAAAGCATTTTAAAGCTCATCAGAGATTCTATTTTTAATCCTGGTTGCCTTCTACCGAAAACGTGCTCTCGCTTTCTACAGACGTTGGTTTTATAGTACACAGAAAAAATTCTCCAAAATTGTTCACCAATTAAAGCACTAATCAAAAATATAATCAGTTATGATTAAAAATTTAATCAAGTGAATTAAACGTGTGATCAAGTGAATTAAACGTTTAATTAATACTATTAACTGGTTTAATTGATACTATTAATTGGTTTACTGGTGCAAATTTAATTAATTTTTTAATTAATATTACAAATTTTTTAATTGAAATCAATTTTTATTTTTTTCTGTGTAAGAAGCTTATCATACAAAGATTATAAATTTCTTTTTTAAGATATATTCAGGCTTTTGTATTTTCTTTTCATTTATTTTTTTAAGAATTGATGTTGGTGATAGTGTATCGTGTACGTTCTCATTTTCTACTTCAAGAAGCTTTTTAGACATTTAATCATGTCTCCGCCCTTGCGGATAGCATATTATACATTGTCATTTTTTTTGATGATGTATAAAATATTGTCTGCTTATGGGAAGCATAGATGAGTGCTACCGGACGCGTCACAGGTTGCGGATAGTGGTACGTTCCGCAGATATGTGGAGTAGCTGCCATTCGCAGTCGCGGACAGTCAGCGGTTACAAGGGGAGAGTCTCGGAGGGTCTTTTGAGCTCCCACCCGAGTTTGCCTGTGATCCTTGTAACGTCGTGGCGAGCAATTGGCGCCAACCAACAAAATCAATAACATAACCGACCGTGGGCGGTATAACCCTAGCATGCCTGGATGTGATGTTAGCAGCCCCAACACCAGGATCGGATGCTTTGGCCCAATCAGTCATTCATCTTAAAAAAAACCTGATTACCGAAACCGTAACAACAAGGAAAATGATAGGCGGCCCTATGCTCCTTGCAGGAGTAAAAGGAACAAATATATATATATCAGCAATTAAAAAGGCCGTTGATATATTGGCGTAGGAAAAATAGTTCGATTTGTAGGTAGTTTTTAGTAATTTTAGTAAAGAATATATTGATATTTCTCGTTTTTGATTTTACCGATGCTAACAAATTAAAATTTAAAAAATTTTGTTTGAAATTCCCGGAAATCATTTTAAAAAAATGTCCCGGGATTCCCGGGAATTCTTTCCCTCGTTGAAACTCTAATAGAAACTCTTTTCAGTTCTGGACCTACTAAAGTTTTTACATAGTAGCTATCGTCAAAGTTACCGTCGCAAAATTTTATATCAATAATACAAAGCTGTTTTCGGGTATTTGTATAGGAGCTATTGTCAAATATAGACTGATTGGTTATACATTCATACTATTATAATATAACGCTTTATGGGCACAAAAGCTCTGTGTCAAAAAGAAGCTTGTATGATAGCTTTGTAGATTTGTAGATGTACCTTAATTATTATCTACATGATTGCGACTTGTATCTGGCGCACAAGGTTTACATTGACATCAAGCCAGCGGACCATCCGGACAGATGGACATCGTCATATCGATTCAAAAAGTGATATTAATACAGAGCGCTAAGCAATTAATTAATTACAAAATCTATTTGGGGACAAGTTTATTTCAAGAAGTGGTCCTGTTCACTGGCTCTCTAGTTCGTGCGATTTAAGTCCTCTGGATTACTTTTTGTGGGGCAATGTTAATTCATTGGTTTATGCTGGCAAACCAGCAACTCTTTAAACATTAGAATCCAATGAGTTGAAATTTATTTTTTTTTAATTCATTTAATGGATTGTTCAAGTAACAAAATAATGTTGTTTTCGTAGTTGGTTTACATTTTTAATTTATGTAAATATATATGACTATGTTTGTACCTATATATATGTATGTATTTAAATAATTAACAAAAAAGGTAATAATAAAAAACTCTGCTTCAAATGAATTGAAAAAAAATTTCGACTTATTCGATTCGTCGTGTGGGTAAATTGAATGGCTTTGTAAATGGGCTTTTTGCAGGCCTCTAATACATATGTACGGGTATGTACAAGGTGGCGGATAATTAACGTTATATTAAAATAGCTTTTGTACACCCTCTACTTCTAGTGATGAATGAAGGTATACTGTGATTGTCATTCAGTGTTAAACTATTCAATTATTAATATATCTAAATGACCACAGAAAAAATATATATTCCTGGTCCTCGAGTAATTCTATAAAGAGTTGGCCATGTCCATCTGTCTGTCCGAACATAAAAGAAGTCTGGGATTAAAATTTAGCACAACCGGCTTAGTATAAAATAGATTTGGAACCAAATTTATCAAAAACTGAAATAAATTGGTGAAAAGATGCGCTGATTGCACAAATTCGTACATACATGTTAAAATATTACTATAGGTCACATATAAAGCCTCCTCCCTTCTGAAAATCACTTTAATACGCCTAAAATTAAAACGATACATTATATATTGTTTTAATTCGGTCCAATTACGTTCTATACAATTGAATTGAGATATCCTCAGCTCATTATTGCCTTGGCTTATATGCCAAAAAGTGGTAATGGAGAAAAACGACAATGAAGGCTTTCATGAATTTTTCTAAAAAAAATTTACCCGATAGAATGTGATTGTACTTTTACCACTACTTATTATGTCCGTAAGTTCCACAAAAAGAAATCTAGCTGTGTATTTAAATCTATGGTTACAAAGCTGCCATATTATAAAAAAAAAGAACTGAAGGTAACAACAGGTAGGACAAATAGACGTTGAAATTGGTAAAGGTAACTGTTAAGTACAAACACGGTCCTTTGCTCGTATTTTATTGAAAGTGAAAATTATTGTTTAGTGCCGCATACGCCACTTTTCAAAATTTATTTTTAAAAAGTAGATTACTGTGTATTGAGTTGTTAATATTTTATTTTGCTTTTGCGTTAACTACTTTTATCATACAGCAATTAAGCGAAGCAAGAGTGAAATTTATTTCTTTGTAGTCATTTTGTGTTAATTTTGTAACAGCTTTTCTTTTCTTACGCCAATAAAGCAAACCAAGAGTGAATTTTTTTTTTTAATTTTTTCATACAGCAATTAAGCGAAGCAAGATTGAAATTTATTTCTTTGTAGCCATTTTGTGTTAATTTTGTAACAACTTTTCTTTTCTTTTTCAATAAAGCAAACCAAGAGTGATTTTTTTTTTTACATTTTTGTGTAAGGAATTTTCTACATTCGCCAAGCCTTGGCGTATAGAGCAAAACTATAATAAATAAACTTTAAAATTGTTAATATTGAGCAAAATTAATGCTTAATACCTCAGAAACGATAAAAAATTTCGTTAAACTGGTTTAGGATTCAGACAGTAGGTATTCAAAATATATATACGCTATACCCAACTCAGTTTTTTTTTAAAAATTGTCGGTAGGTCAAACAAGGTTTTAGCTGCCCACATTAATTGATATGAAATTAGTAGGTATTGTATAACGGAAATATTAATTTGTTGTATCTTTTTCATGCATTTTGACCATCGGAATGTCCGTACATCGCCAAGTGATGTCCAGCAAATTTTTTAAAGCTCAACTATAACATGCATAAACTTGCTTAAGCTACTGTGCAAAATTTAAGAAAGCCTCTCAAATGCAATTAAAAAAACAAAAATTAATTAAAAAAACATTTGATTCCGTATGGAATGTACTTGTTATTAACCCTAGTGTGCGAACCATATTTTACGCACGTTGTAACTAATGATCGACGATTTTTTTTAACTGCCTATAACTTTGGCTTAAAAGCATATATACTTTTTCAATAAATGTTATTAATGATTATGGCACCTTATAAGTTTATATAAAAAAAATTTTTATTTTAATTAATATAGATAAACGAAATATTTAATTTTAGAACTTTTTTTATTTTATGTGGCACATTATTTTGGGATCATAAAAAGCTACCTATAAAATATTGTTGGGAAAACTTAAAAACTAAGAAAGAGTCAAAACTTAAAAAATACATTTTTGGCTTTAAAAAAAAATAAAAAAAACTTTTTTTGAATAACAATTTGAGCCAGAGTCACAAAGTTCAACTTTGTGCTCTTCGCATATGGATTTTTCGCATTTATCACATTTTGATTTTGACACTCGTAATTTTTTCGTATGGGCATGATCTACACATACTTCATTTGTGTATTTTTTTTTTTTTTATTTTCTCTTCTCAATGTAACAACATTTGCAATATTTGCTCACAAATTGGAAAATCACGTTAATACTAACCATCGACGATTCGACGAGTACAAAACCAATAAAAGCAATGTTCCAGCTACGCAGTTTAAGAAACACAATTACACACAGCAAAAGTAAAGTCTGAATTTACACGTTTTATCTTTTGATGCTCAACTTCTTTTCAATTTCCTTTAAAAGATGCCAATAAAATCACATGCAGCATTCGGTTTCATCTTTTTTCGGTTCAAAACAACAATAATTTTAATAAGAGCGAATCAACGAGAAAAAAAAGAAAAAAATTACACGCAGCCATCGTTGTGCATATAATAACGAATAAAAACACAAAGCGTACTGACCGAGTACAGGCATCTCCGTACCAACCCCCTTTCTTCTTTCTTCCCTCACCTAAAAATATAGGAGTTGAGCATCAAAAGATTAAACGTGTGAAAGCAGACAAATCATCTACTAACAGCATACAAAATTTGAGAGTGTTAGGCACACCCATTTAAAAGTAAATTAATTAAAAGGAAGCAATGCTCGTCGAAACGGCGCACAGTAGCGCCCGTAGAGCAAACGAGGTTACAAAAATCAAAATTTTCATGAGCGCCGACGAAGTTTTGAATAAACCCATGTTATAGGAAACTTTTCAACGATTTCAAATCTGCCACTCTTAATAATATCACATTTTTAGTTTAGAAGATATAGCCGTTCAAAGTTGACCGACTTTCGGTTTTCAAAAAAACACACAATTTTTAGTCAATTTGTTGCGATTTCAGGTGTAATATCACGAAAAATAGGTAACGAATCGCCTTATTTTTTGTTTGTATTGATTGATGTATTTATTAAATGTATATTGATAAAAAAAAATTAACTGTTTGCTTTGTGTTTCTCCTGGTAAATCACTATTTAAAAACTATCCGTTTTTTCACTATTTTTCAACTTTGACGGAAAATAAAAAAAATCTATATTTTTCTATATTTGCCATATTTGCAAAACCTGTTCATTGATTATTTCTTTACATAATTCAAAAATTTTATCTGCCCGTACGTGCCCGTTTGGCTTCTAGAGGTAAAAAAGGTTAAAAAGACATGGTTGCAGAAATTGTATGGCGTCCATCCCTTATATGTTTTGACTGACAGTAGTTTGATCTAATAGTTTGAAAAAAACTACTCATTGAAATTAGCAAGTACGGTCCTCACTTAAACAATACTTTGGCGTACAAATGGTCAAGAACAATATTGACTTATGGTCCCTACAGGTAGGTACAAATCTTATTTGGACACGTGCCTAATAACAAAATTGCATTATTCAGCCTAAATCCATATGTATGCAGGGAACAGGTAAGTTTTTAGGCATGGTAGCATACGCCTATATATTGCAAAATAAGCATAATGCCTGGATTAGTCTACGACTGAAAGTTGGCGCAACAATTACTGAAACCATTAAACAATTTAAGTACTGAAAACATGGCGTTGAACAATTTTAAATTATTTGAACTGTTTAGAAAGTCAACCGCACCAAATTTTTTCACGGAAGCTGCTTTAGGAGAACTTGATAGCTTATACGGAAATATTGAGAGAAGCGAAATTGTAAAAAATAATTTTTATCTGATATATGCAAATATTAAGGCAAAATGGGTGAAATCTAATCGAACCATTCAGAACTTCAACTCCAAATACGAGGACTGGCTTAATGAAGACACCATCCTGGATATATTGGCAGTAGATAAACCCACCACATCAACCAGAGGAGCAAAAGGAAGGCCAAAAAAAAGTATTAAGGAGTGTTCAATTTTCACAAGAAAGAGGAAACTTGCCGATGCCACCAAAGACTTGACCACGAAGCCAAACCAAATCTGTTGCTGATGCAAGCCCACTGCGACTAAAAAGGTTTAAGGAAAGCATTCCCACCCCCACAAACGCACACATTAAAAAGTATGGTTCCGAAGAAGCCTTGGCCTTGTTTATGGACTTAGAACTTTCCAAAGAGAAATATGAGAAACTACGGGCATCTTTAACGCGACACGGCGCTGACGTTTTACCCGGATACAAGCATATTACGCAAAGCATCAAGGGTAAGGCAAAATGAGGACCTCTTCAACATGTTGGCAGCATCTTCCGATCCACTTATTTCTTCCCTGCGGCATGTGAAGTCACTAATAGAGTTAGAAAATAATTATAGTTTAGAAATGGTTAGTCTTTTAGATATACCTTCTCTTACGAATTGTGATGAATATTTTACAGAAAATTGAAAAAATAAATTAAAAAAAAAAAAAATTATTTTTTTTTAATTTGTTGGGTAATAATTTAAAACATAAAACCCTAAAGAAAAAAAATAAAAACAATCTAAAAATGTAAAAATAATTATTTTTAGTTACCATAAAATTGATTTTTCTACTAATTTTAACTTTGATAACCCATAAGTAGGCCCCTACAAAGCGTAGCACCCTTTCCAAACGCTCATTTAATAGGCTGAACAGTTATCTATCATATGCTGTTTAAACTGTTCAATAATCTTATCGGTTCAAAAGATATGATTTTTGCAACGAAAAAACTCAAATGGCGCCACTGTGCGTCGATCATTAGTACTCTAGGGTTAAACATTTAACTCGAATAACGAGTTACAATCTCTGAGATCAGATTTTTTTTAAGAATTGGCTTATTATTTAGCGTAGATTCCTTATAAAGCTCAGTCCTGAAATATTCTAATGCTTAGTGGAGTTTATCAAAGATTCCGTACATCCTTTGCCCTGTATTAAAAGCATCGTGTTCGTCATTTTAAAAAAGAGATGATCCCTTTTGAAGTTCTTTCATACCACAATCTTTATCTTCTATGCAATTTAGTTTCCTTACGTGACCATTAAGGTGTACATAGGCGAATATTTGATTTGATTTTTGAGTTTGAGCAATCAAATGCTGACACTCAAAATAAAAGTGAAAAATGTTGTTCTTACCACATCTCTTTCCAGCAAAATGTTCCTAGTTTTTTAAAGTTTAATCTGTAAAAAAGACGAAAAATATGTGCGTAAACATAAAATATATTAACTTATAAATTATTCTCTAACTTTTGCGCCATCCGTTATAAATGAACATATTTTTATAAGAACATGTTGTACTTCATATAAAAATTTTATATGAACAAACTATCAACACGTACAAGGGATATGAAAGATTTGATTTCTTTTTTGCTTTCCAGTTTTGTTTTGTCTTTAATGATACATTCATAAAGAATTTCTAAGACAATTATGACAGTATGTGTGTGTGTAATAAATATAGAGTAAGAAACCAATAAGAAGATGGAATCCTAGTCCTAAACTCTAGCCGATATTTTAATTTTATTGCTGTCGCTATATTGAAAAGCTCAATAAAATAAAAATTATGCTTTCAGATTTTAATTGGACGGGTTTATTAGAGATCATAGCTTAACATTAGGCCTACTTTGGGAAATAATATTATCATATAGCGTGCATATAAGTCCCCTCTTTAGATATTCCCTAAGAACTCAATTCTTAGTAAATTATAATCTAAGACATATCTTAAATAATCTCAAAGCAGAGTCACTACATTCAGGGACTTAAAAGAAATCAATATTTCTGACTTAATCAATAAATAAATACTACAGGTCTTATCTATCTTCTAAGGAGTATAGGTTTCATTATTATAGCAAAGCAGCTTGAACAGTTGCGTTCCTTGGAAAATTTGCAAATTCTAAGTTCGAAACCTGCATGAAGTATTGCCTGCACCTGAATATAACTCCTATGATTGTAATGCTTGTTAAGACACATTCGAATGAACCTGGAAGGTTTTCAGGGAATTTCTTTAACGCGTTCACGACCGAAGCGATCAGGCATGGGGGTGGCCACAAACCAGATGATAAATTTCCACGAAATGAATTAACTCTTTCTAATATAGTATGGGATACCCACACCAAAACCAAACACAGAAAATAACAGCTTGGTACTTCCCCTAAACCAAAAAAAAATCAATAGAATCTGTACACCAATATAGAAACTATAATACACAAAGTACAAAACAAATTGCGACGCATATAAGCGTCCTCGGTTTATGGGAAAACCCGCATGACGCATATATGCGTCGTGTGGTCGTCAACGCGTTAATTGATGAAATTCTAAAGACTTCTACAGAAAGTGTCTGTCGTTTCTGGCATACATTTAAGCCCACTTTTGAGTAACATCTAGTGTTCAGTGATTTTGGGATATATTTGTTTATACTAAACACTTTTTCTAACATAATCTGATATACACCACCTTTGACAGAGATTGAAGCACCAATGTAATTGCCAAAAAAAAAAAATAAAAAAAATATGGGCCATAACAATTTCGGACGATACATCGTATCAAAGAGTTCAACCAAATGTTTTTGATTGGTGTTCGATTGTGTAGTTAGTTATTCTTTTTAAATTCCAGAAGACTTTTTTAAAAAATGCTAAAAACCAATTTAAATATAATTCACTTTAGGAAATTAATTTAAGTCTACTGAATTTTTCATCAAACCAATTACGAACAAATAACAGTTATCACAGTTACTGTGATATAAATGGTGATTTTTTATGCACAGAAAAAAATAATTTTCATATTTGAATACGAAAATCGCATGTTTGATTACAAAAATTTTTGAATTTTCTGCGATGACGATTTTTGTGGTATTGATAAAAAAGTTTGTATGTATAATTGTTAAATTTTTAGTCAACAACCAAGTGTATTAAGTCAATAAAAAAAGTTGTTGCCCAAAATAATTTTTTTTCAACAAAATGTTTACTTGATTTGTTAAAATAAATTGTTGAAAATTTTGGATAAATCAAACAAAATGTTAATCGAATCATTATTTTTTTATTTATTAATAATGATGTCATTAATTTTCAATTTTTATATTTTTATAAAAACACTAAAATTTATTATTCGGGGATAAGTAAGTTCCTATGCGCATTTCACTGGTTGCTTAGGCCAGATCATCAAGAAACATTTTCCAAAGACTTTAGCAAAACTAAATATATTATTCAAATAAAACTGTAAAACAAATGAGAATTATGAGCTATTTAAAAATGGACAAGAGTTGTGGAAATACTGTCTTTACTTTGATTCAAATATTTTTTTATTGAATATGAAGAAATATTTAATTATTTCATTATTAAATATATTTTATTGAGTGCTATTTTGCAAAGCGTAAATTTGATAAATTTTTTCTTTGAATCAAACAAAAAGTTTGTTGACCTAAAATGTTATTTTTAACAAACTGTGTTGTTGAAAATTTTCTTGAGATATTTTTTTCTGTGTGAATTAAGTTTTTCGGGCTGGCAGCACTGGTTGGTAATTGTGTCCAAACTACATTTGTGAAAGTGAAAAGTGTTCAGTTTATTCTGCCATTTCATCATGAAGAAACTCACATTAGGGCAACGACTGCAAATCTTTGAAATATATTATCAAAATTCGTGCTCTGTGAGAAATGTCCATCGTTTGTTACATCAAAAAATTGTGTTCAGCGATTAGGCTCATTTCTGGCTAAATGGATACGTAAACAAGCAAAACTGCCGCATCTGGGGTGAAGAACAGCCAAATGCCGTACAAGAGTTACCGATGCATCCCGAGAAAACGACAGTTTGATGTGGTTTATCGGCTGGTGGCATCATCGGCATCAACGGTGAACGATATCGAGCCATGATACGCGACTCTTTTTTTGCCCCAATTGGCTGAGTTGGACTTGGTTAATATGTGGTTTCAACAAGACGGTGCCACATGACACACAGCTCGTGAAACAATGGACATATTGAAGGATGAATTTGGTGAGCAGTTTATCTCTCGAAATGGTCCTGTGAGTTGGCCGCCAAGATCATGTGATTTGACGCCTCTTGACTATTACTTGTGGGGTTGTGTGAAGTCGTTGGTCAATGTGGACAAGCCAAACACGATTGAAGGCTAAGAGTATAACACAACACGTGTTATTCATGGAATACAGGCCGAAATGCTCGAAAAAGTGGTGCAAAATTGGACCTTAAGAATGGGCCATTTGAACCGGAGCCGCGGCAACATTTACATAAAGTTATTTTTGAAAAGTAAATGGCAAAGACCAGTTTATCGATTCCAATAAAAATTTTGAATATATTATGCAAATTTGAGTGTTTTATTAGATTTTTAAAAAAACTACGCTTAAAAAATCCCCCTTTATAAAACTGTCACATACATCCCAACTTTAATAAAAATTTGTTACAAATATCTAGGGCCGTGGAGTCGGATTTGAAGAGTCCGAGTTGAGGTTTTTGTACCGGAGTCGGAGTCAAAGTACTCACAAAAACTCGCGACTCCGACTCAAAACATTTTCAGCAAAAAAAAAAAAAATTCTAATATTTTTAAAAGTAAAAATTCTTCGAAATTGGCGATGCAATATTTAAATTATCGATTTAAAATTTTGCCGAACCTTTGACACCCTCCACCGACAGTTAGAATATTTCAGGCTGGGCCTTGTATGTGATCTATAAATTATTAATTAATCTTCCTACTGAACCGTTTTTGCTGGATTTGAATTCTAAACTGCTAGAAGCAATTTGAGCCCAACTTGATATTTTCTCAAAGTTATTTACGGGAATACAAAATTTATCATTAATACGGTTACTGTATGACGTGCTTAATTCCCAATTTTTCATATTTGATAAAAAAAATTTAATTTATTGTTGAGGGAAAGCTAGCTTATGTGCGCATTTCACTGGCTCATCAGGAAACCATTTCCTAAGATTTTAGAAAAGATAAAAATAGTATACGAATAAAACCCTAAAGCGAATAAGAATTTTAAACACTCAAAGTCTTACTTGTAACAATATCAAAGCTTAAACAAAGCAGCAACAATAAACAGTGAGCTTATCTTTTCTTACGAAAGTAAGCGTGTTTTCAACAGAAGGACATGGCTAAGTCGACTTTAATTTCTTAAGGCGCTAGATCTGAGATGAATGATAAAAAATTTTCACACAGAAAGACAATGACAAAGTCATTCACCACTAGTGGTGATGGAGGGTATAAAAAAAAATTTAAGTCAAATAAGACCAGTATCATATAAATTTAGCATCAATGTAAGAGTAGGAGTCGGAGTTGGATTCGGAGTTTGAGTCGCACTTAAAAAAATTCAGCGGTTGCACGACTTCAAAGCCCTGCAAAAACTTTTACAAGGAATTTCTCAGCACAAAATTAAGATATATTAGACGTACATATTTTAATCTTAGGGTCCTAATTTAAGATCTCCGAGAAAAGTCCTGCTTTACCACCTTTCATAAGCAGTTTCTTAAGTTTAGAATCAAATCAAGTGTACTTTTATTTCTTTTGCAAGTTACAGCATCGAAGAGTGTATCGGAACGCTAATGAATTTTTGCTATGGGGCCAATAGTTCAGCAGTCTATTATATTTTTTTTTTTTCAAAATTCCATGTTAAATTTAATAGGGGTTTCTTCCCTTTTCATAAGGCCTCCTCCCAAAAAAGGTCAACAATTTATGAGTTTTTCAGTTAAAAGCCAAACAAAGCAAAGCATTTACTCTAGAAAACCTTATAGAAAAAGCCAAAGTAAATTAAAAATCTTTTATTGTAACATACGTTTATTTTATTTCACAAACTATTTAAAGATACTGGAAGCAGCAAAAAAAAATTACCACAGTTTGTTTATGGTTTAACAAAAATATGAGTGTGTGTGTGTGTGTATGTGTGTGCATACTCCCAGCGGCAAAACTCAGAAGACCTTCTTACTTCAGGCCTTTTTAAAGGCCTGCTTTAAAGATTTTTTGATTCACTATTCTTATCTAACTGCTAAAGAAGACCTCATAGATGGCCTCGGCTCTTTCGTATAAAAGATAAGATACACCTTCCACACTCGCTTCTATGAGAAGGGAGTAGAGAAGGAGCAACATTTTTTGTATTGTTTTTTTGCACAAGCAAAAGCAAAATCGATTTTTTGGGTCCCGTTACCCATCTTATGTACCTGCTGAAGAAGCGAGAGCGGGAGGCCTTCTCCGCAACGACAACGTGTGTAAAAAAGATATGAGTATGGAATGGAGCAAGAAGGCCTTGTACATCCAAAAGAAGGGGTACAGAGGCCTTCTAGAAGGCCTCCCTACTCCTTCTTTTTCCCGCTGGGCTGTCCTGTAACATGTATCATTAACAGCATAAGCAGCCAACAGTATTAACTTTGTATAAGTAGAAATTAATGTGTGACACGCTTTCCATTTTCCTTTAGTTCTTTTACATTTAGCCGTTGGATGCTGATGTCCAAAAATAATTTTTGTCATAAATTTTGTGGTTGTTGTCAACGTTTTGTTTCATTGTCCTTTTATATGTGAAAAGGGCAACTGTGTGTAAGTGATTGTTTGTATAAATGTGTGTCGGTGTGTTGTAATAGGATGTGTTATACAATGGCAGCGGCAGCAGCAACAACGACACAGCCGCAATAAAATAGGCGTGTGTTTTAATATGGTTATAAGGATGTGTATTAATATTAAATACGTCCCATCGAACTTTTCTGCCACACATACACATAAAACACATACGTGATATGTTCTCAACTGACCTTATAAACTCACACACAAACAAACTCGTGTTCGTATGTTTAATAACATTTATTTTCCTAAATACTTCATGGCTACTTAACAGACATCATTTGTGATAAATGCGATAAAAGTGTGAATTATTTTCATTTCATTGTACCAAGTATATTTGTGAACGAGCACTCAGAAGAAGAAAAAAGAAGGAAAGTGTTGTATTGTTTTATAAATGTTGCCCATATTTATTGTTGTCTGCTGTTTATTATTATGTTGTATAAAGTTTTATGACACTTACGCCCACTTTATGAATAATGGTCAGTTATTTAAGGTGGATTAAGTGGAGCAAATACGTATAGAGAAAGTTTTAAGGCCAGAATACTTGAAAAGGCAAATGGTATTGGATTGCTCCTTTGGGTTTATTTGCTCATTTATGTCAGAAATTTAAAATAATTTAAATAAAAATTTTGAATATATACTTATACTTATATATAAAATAGTTAGTGGGGTTCTTTTGCATTAAAAATAAAGAGTCCGGTGCCAGACCATTTTAGTATCACTTTCTTGGCACTAGATGTACTGCAAAACTTTTGAATTTGTGTTTTAACCAGTGTTCGAAAGTAAATAGAACATTATTAGACGAGCACACCCCTTAATACCGTTCGTAACTATTTTCAAGAAAGAGCCGAACATTATATAGTGTTATATTCTTCGTTAAAAAACAAAACAATTGTAGTGATACTGTATACAAACAATATATTTAAATGTTCTATAGTGTTTCTTTTTTTACAGTGATAAAGAAATGAACAAGCAAAAAATTTTAGGAACGACCGCAGCACGAACAGCTTGTGTTTGTATTGTGTATATGTTTTGTTTGTGTACAATTATTTTGCTGGCTTTATGTTGTTTTTTTCGTATGTGTATGTGTATTTTTTTTTTTTCAAAAAGTTTAGTTTTTTGCCAGCCAAAAGGGCGCTAAGCACAACAGAAACCAACGAACATTAATGAGCTGAACCGAACACAAAGAAGTTTGTGTTAAAAAAAACCGAACGGAATTAAATGTTCTCATCTTTTTGTTAAGTTGGATAAGAACAGTATTATTTTTGTGTTCGAAAGATTACAAACAGGGAAACGTAAATTTTTTAATGATTTTCTACACAATCATTATCAGCGTTTGTGTTTTCCACAAATCTACCGAACCGAACACTAAGAAGTGATATTTAGTGTTTATTTTCGAACACTGGTTTTAACACATGCATAAAAAAAATTGGCGACTTATTTACGTAAACCCGCTTATATGTACTGTATTTGCATAAGCATCCCATTAAAAAATTTTATCATTTTGCGAAGCACTAATTGTACATATAAAAACAAGCGCACAATATGCGCTGCGGAATAAGTAAGGAGCTCTAAGCAAGTTTCATAAAAGAAAAAATAATATTTCAAGTGCCACGGCATTCCCTTACTAAGAAGCAGGTTTGTAGGGAAGAACATCAAAAATAACTGTAAAATACATTCAGTGTGTCAAGCTGATAGCTACGTTTACCAGTTTTTTTTTTTTTGTCAAAAATGTATTGCATCAAAGTAGAAACTCACCATATAAAATTCATGCCTTCTGTAAGCAAGATGGTAAGCGAAACTCTCACGTTACTCCCTTACAAACCTGCTTCGTTTGAAGCTCCATTTTTTATTGGGATGCTAAACTTTTTAAGCTGTGTAAACTAAAAATAACAAAAAAAAAAACGATTTTAGCACAAATAGCAGTGCATAATTATAATAAAACATCAATTAATTAATTGATAAAAGTTTAGATATTTAATTGATACTATTAATTTGTTAACTGGTGTAAATTTAAATAACTTTTTCATTAATATGACAAATTTTTAATTGAAATTAATATTTTTTGTGTGGAACTGTTGTATGAAAATTAAAATGTCTATTAGTTTGGCTCTGTCACTAAATTGTAAACAAAATCAAAAGTAGTGCACCAATTTAAAGGAAAAAAGGCGTGTCCTTTTGATTAGATTTAACTATAAACATATATCTGTGGTTTTCATGGGCAACCGCGTATGCCCATTTTTTGATTTTGAAATGTTGATGCCATATTGCTTAATTTTAAGCGCTCTTTCCATGGTTCTAAACATTTTTGAAAACAGATAGAACCATTCCGATTTTTTTTAACTCAATTACAAAGTTCAAAAAGTGCAATACCTAGCCCATAGTTTGATCTAGAATGGTTTTTCGGCTCTCCTAAAAAATTTTATTTTAAGACATACTCGGTTGCCCATGAAAACCACAGATATATTTAGTAGATATTTATTTAAATTTATATTTTCCCCATTTTGTGAAGAAATTAGTTATGAAAAACCAAAATTTTGAGAAAACTCATGGATAATTTTTTTAAATGACCAGGTCTGTGCGAAGCAGAAAATTGTCATCACTCTCAGGATATGATTTTTGAAATCTTATCGAAAAAATTTACCAATATTAAAAAAAAGAACAAATCAGGCCTGTCACAGAAATGAATTCCGATCGAAAGTAATTTTGTTTCATGTGAAGCAAGATACGAAATCACTGGCACTTTCGATCGAAATTGATTTCTGTGACAGATAATTACATGAATAAAATATTATAAATCTTTTAACCCATGTAGTTCATTTACTTACATCTGAAACTAGTTTTAAATCTCAGTGCTCCATATTAAACAAAATATGCGTTTAAGCACATACAATTTTGAATATTTAAATATTTATCGCTATATTTTTCTTCTCATTTTATTTCACAGATTAAAATATTTATTATCCGTTACTAAATCTTAACATAAAGTTAATAGTTGTCCTATTTTCATATCACTTGAGTAATAAATGTCACTACTAAATACTATTTTTTCCTACGAACATCCCTTGCATACATATGATGTATTAAAAGAAACGAACTGTAAACGTCTAAGGATATAAGGATATTAAATCTTTAAAAACACTACAACTTTATTGCACGTTTGTATAACGAGCTGAGTGAATTCCCCTGTTATTAAAACCATTTGTTTTTTTTTGCATTTGTTTCTTTTATACGATTTCTTTTATGACACAAAGTACATCTTGTGTTTTGTTTTAGGTCATAAAATGCCTTATGTTGGCCACATTTATGTCATCTTAGTGTGTATTTAGTGTAAGTTTATGGTTTTAATAAAATCTTTCTTAAGCTATTTTCATTCATAGTTTATTGTCACACACACGCAGCCACTCACATGTACATATTTCAGTGCGAAAATGTATTATGTACGTGTGTATGTACATGTTTTGCAATTATTATTGCCAACGTACACAAATCCTTTTTATGACTTTTTGAATTGTAATATAAATGTCCCTTAAATAACAAACACATGCATGTAGTTTATGTCCTTTTGTGATGTTTATATGTGGTTGGGCAAGTAGGCCGCATATGAAATGTGTATGAATAATGATGGGCAGATTTAAAGGAAACATATTTTTTATAGCGCTATAAAAACTTGGGAGAGTACTTGGAATTTAAATAGAGCTGGTGAAGAGGAAAATGACATGATCTAATTAAGAGGACAACTTAAGGACTTTAGGAAGATTTGAATTTGATGTAGTTTGTAAAATACAACGATATTCTTAAAAAAAAGTTTAATGTAGCTATTATATTAATATTATATAAAACTAAAGTTATGATATAAAATTAAAAAAAGTCTATAATTGCATGCACTCTTATATAAAACTAAAGCGTTATTTTGGTTATCCCTTTATGTACATTACGTTGAGCATTTTTTTGAATTTTCAAAAATATCAATAAAAATACAATTGCCATATTCACAAAACCCCTTGTATTGTTGTATTTATTGTATGTTGTATTCAAATACATAGTTCACTATTGCTTTTTTATGGAACATAGAACCGACACAAGGATTTAAGGGGTTTTGTGAATATGGCAAATATTTTTTAAGTGAGGGAAAGTTTTTTTAAAAAAAACTTATCCAAATTCAAATTTTTATGAAATGCAGCAATAAGAATTGATATAATTGTTTTCAACACAAATTTTTCCAAACCCTCTCCACAAAAGTATAGAAGATATTATGCGTTTGTGCTAATGTCAGTAACGCTTAAACATGACCCATCTTTTGGTATACCGATAGACTCAGATTAACTTTCTGAGTCGACCCAACGATGCCCGTCCGGCAAGATGGCTGCTTGTAATTTGATGAAATTTGGTGCAAGCCCTTTAATTGTCATAGGGACCAAGCATATTGGTCCATAATTTTACATCGGTCCCATTCATACTTCTTTGCGGTATAGTCTTTTGTCAACTAACTATCTTATTATGCTTTTGGACTAAATTTAATCTAAACAAGTTTGTTTGAAAATATCTTATTGCAACATAAATAGTTTTACAAAATTTTTTAATATCAGTCCATATTTCACCATAGTTCCATAAAAATTCCGTTTCCGAAAAAGCTTTAAGTGTCACAACTTCCTTATAAATGTTGATATACATTTTGGCAACGAATAGTTTTAATATAGCTACAATGTTTTGGAAAAATGTTGCACCGGTAGGTCTAAAATTAACCTTAGCACTTGTATATACCGCCTCTGCAACATCGCTTTAAGACGAACAAATCTCATACAGTATTGATATGTAAATAATATAATAGTACAATAATTTTGTTTTGATGGGTCCATGATTGGCAAGAGTACAATCTTGAAAACTTGTGGTCGGGCTTGACCGTTTTTTTTTTTTTTTTTTTTTTTTTTTTTACAGGAAGAACATTTTATTATACCAATTGACCAAAAATCACGTTCCAATAGATCTAGTAATGCCCACCCTAGCCGGACGGGTTGGCTGGCCGTGTAAATCTTATGAGAAAATTTGGTAAATAATTGGACTTGGATTTATACAAGTTTTGTTCGGAATAGAATTTTTGTGCCCATATCTTATGCTGGTATTTAGATTCAATTTGGCCCAAAAGTTAGCTTTCAAACGAACTGTCAATATGCACTTGGTTATTTACATTTATGATCAATAAACACTGTCAAATCATGATATTCACGCTTGAACCACGCTTCTAAAATATACAAATTTACTTTGAAATTCAGTCACCGATTGTATTCAGCTATGGGCGTCATTTCTGGCTTAACAAGTTTTTTAATTAAAAAAAAAACTGCTAAAGGGTGGTTAAATTGTAAGGGCCGATGTTGAATGTGAACCACACCTAAACGCCAAGTTTTTTTTAGAATTTTATTTGACATTTCTCTATTTCAGACTTACTCAATTTGAACCATGGAGAGATACACAATCCAGCAACGTGTTAAAGTTATCCAGACTGATTATGAAAATGGATGATAAATTTCGAAGAAAATCATCTTCAGGGATGAGGCACATTTTCACCTCAGTGGATTTGTCGATAAGCAGAATTTCCGCATTTGGGCGAATAATAATCCAAGAGTGATTGTCGAAAAACCAATGCACCCACAAAGAGTGACTGTTTGGTGCGGTTTATGGGTTGGCGGCATCATCGGGCCGTATTTTTTCCAAAATGAGGCCGGTCAGGCAGTTACTGTGAATGGTGTTCGCTATGGTGAGATGATAACGAACTTTTTATGGCCCGAATTGGAAGATATGGATGTGGACGATATGTGGTTTCAGCAGGACGGTGCCACTTGCCACACAGCTAACGAAACAATGGCTCTTTTGCGCAACAAATTCAATGGCCGTGTTATCTCACGTAATGGCGATTTCAATTGGCCGCCAAGATCATGTGATTTGACACCGTTGGACTTTTTTTCTTTGGGGTTATTTGAAAGAAAAGGTGTACGTCGATAAGCCAGCAACAATTCAAGAGCTAAAGGATGAGATAATTCGGCACATTAATGGCATAGAACCTCCATTATGCCTCAGGGTCATCGAAAATTTGGACCATCGGATGGAGGTGTGCCGCCGTGGTCGCGGCGCCCATTTGGCCGATATTTTGTTCCATACATAATTGAGTAATACCAATATATCATAATGTGTTTTATTATTTGTGTTTTATTCAAAATCAACATCGGCCCTTGAAATTTACATACAAAAAATTTCAACGTTTGGTTGTGCTAACACGCTGGGGCATCATCTGACCTTATTTTTTCAAAATAGAAGCCGGAACTCGAGTAACGGTCAATTGTTATTATAACATCAACACGTTCAAACATTTTTTATTTTAACGGCATTGATCCCAGGGGGGTTTTGGTTTCAATAGGATAATGCTAGGTGCAATACGGCGCACAGTACTTTGTTCCATATACAAGATAAGGTGAAACAACGTTGTTCCAATGTTTAAAAAAATTACTGTACTGTATTCGTTTCTTGTAGAAAGAATCTTTTTTATATTAAATGCGTTTCGTCGCTGCTAGAGGTCGCAAAACTTGTCCAATTTTTTAATAAAATTTTACAAGAAAAATTAAAGTAATACATTACTAGGAAAAAAAAAATTATTTAAATTTATTTTAAAGAAGTACCGCAATTTTTAACTTAGTATTTGGTAAAAAAGAAATTTTTCTTTAATATTAGCCCACACTTTATTTAAAGTATGTTTTAGTAATGCTTTGGATGAATCTTAAAAAAGTGTTGCCGTTACTAAAAAAAAACAAAGTACAAAAAATATTTGATGGACAAATAAAAAAACTAGGTGAATACTTTTTTTACAATACAATTTTCCCTGCCGTTTAAAAACCAAGTGTCCGCTATTAAGAATCAAAAAAGAAACTAACCACATTTTAGTTCTAAGTTAGTTAGTTCTAAAGAAATTAACTTCAAGAAAATCTCTACCGTTATTAGGCAGTGTTATATAGCCGTACAAAAATGCAGGTTGTTTTTGCAAAAAATATAAAAATCGTCAATATTTACTTCAAATTTTAAAAAAACTATGTGCACCGTTTTTTTAGTTTTTTTAAAGAATATATGCTTCGTTGCCCACATTTGAGTTTAAGTGTAATTTTTTGTGCTTTTTCCGGAACACCAAATTGTACTTGTTTTTTATATTTTTGTATGAAAAATTTTAATTATGAACTACTTAAATTGTTTGTATCAAACAGGAATCCTTGCTAGAATTTATAAAAAATTAAGTACATCAATTTTAACATTATATTTAGATAGATTTGGTAGTTTTCAACAATTCAACATAAAAAGTGTTGCCAACGGAATTTTTTCAAAACTTGAAATTTTGTTTATTATTATCATATATACCTCCATATTGTTAGTCTAGGTTAACTCCTTCTATTTTTGCACAATTTTGTTCTACATCAAAGTATTGTGAGGCGACCGAAACCATCGTTTTATTGAAATGAATATTAACCGATAGACAGATTTCGAAAATTTAATACCAACATTGTTCGCGGTCAAAAACTGGATGTCCTGAATGCGCAATATTAAGAACAGCTGTGTTGCTGTTCTTATTTTTTTTTTTTTGTGTGATATTTTTACAAGTTCTATCGGACCTGGACAATAGAAAAAATAGAAAAATAGTATCAGTTTTACAAGCAATTGAAGAAGATATGTAGTTCAAAAAAACTCTGTTGTTGCTGTTGTTCTTTTAGTCTTTATTCGGTCAAAGGACGTGTTTACTCACAAGAAAGGAATTAATTGTAGTGAGTAAAGATTTTTTAAAATACCTTCAGTCCTTTCACAAAAAGGACTGTGGACGTTTTTTTATCATGTTTTTTAAAATATACATTATAAGTTGGAATATCGTTCGCCAAGTCATAATTTTGTACTGTACAAAATATAAATTTAATTATTAAAATTTAATAAAAAAAGACAAAATACAGTTAAAAGAAAAGTTATTTTTTTAGAATTTAACATCAAAAAATTATGATTGTGCCAGATATGAATTGAACTTATTTAACCATAATGTGATTGCGACAAACAATTGTGATAAAAGATAGCATAATATTTTTTTAATTTTCTGCACTTATACTCTATGAGTTGTTAGTGACAATATCGAAGCATATATTATTTTTTGGGTGAGGCTAAATTTCCGTGTTTTTTTCTATAATCGAATTAGCCTTTCGAACACAAATAGTCAGCTGTAAAATTTTAATGTTTGCACTATTTTTTAGACTGTGTTCGCGAATAGTTTTTAATTTTATGAAGAAAAATGTTTTTTATTGCTGGACTAGAGTCATGCTTTAACCTCGAGACTATGAATAAAAACTTTAAGGTTCTATTTTGAAAGAGAAATGATTCTCTCAGATCTCGTGATATCCGAATTAGATAAGTTTTAAAATGTAAAGAAATCAATTTATAGTAAATTATCTTCCACGATCTGTACTTTAATTTTTCGAATGCTAAATTTTTGTAAAAATATAAATAAAAATCTGGTAATAAACTGATCCATAAAATTTAGTTAACTAAAACTTTTTAAAAGACCTTCGTACAAAAAAAAAAAATATATGCCATTTGTTATTTATAATATAGAACAGTTTACATGATACGTTATTTAATGGATTACACCGGAAATGATAGTCATAAGTTAATTTATTAGCTCTATTATTGGCTTAAGAGAGTCTAGGTTTCATAAGAAATCTCTGTACTTTATTAGTTGCATTATTTTTTTACTTTTAAAGACATCTGTTGAACTGTTGAATTTTAGTCGCCGATCCAATTAATGACTAAGCATATACCTTTTATTTTTACCAATCATCAAACTCATAAATCCTTTATGATGACAGGTTTTTCGTTTTTTGTCTTTTACACAATTTTCATTGTATTGATAAGTCCACAGTAATTTGACAACAGATTTTTATTTTTTTGTGCATGTCAAAATGACAGCTACCAATATTTAATTTCTGTCTTCATAATGACATTTCATAAAATTGTCGCCGAAAAAAAAGAAAGAAAAACATCAACAACTCGTCAATTTTGTTGTGTTAATTCCTTTACAAATATTGACTTTTCTTTAGCTGTCTTTTTAAGATTTATTTAGGATTGTTTTCTTGAAAAATTTTGTTTTGTTTTTATTACTTCTGTCGGAGCTTCTGTTCATTTATTTCAAAAGTCTACCCTTTTCCATTTTTCATTTTGTTCTTCTCTTGTTTCCTTTAATAGCACAATCATTGTAGAAGAATGGCGATAAAATAACAAAATTAATGTGAGCACTGGAGTGTAAGTACAAGTTGTATTTTGGTAAAAAGTCAACAATGAATTGTCATCAAAATGAAATACAAATATCTTTGACAGCTACTGTTCGGTATCCACATCAGAATAAATGAATGTCTGAATGAATGAACAAATGACTGACTGGATGACTGACTGGGTTGGATGAAGAATGTCTATTGTTTGTTGTTTATTTGTAATTTTTTTTTATATATTTGGTAGTTTGTTAAATTTAAAGAATGCTGTAGAGAAATATGTTTATTTTTTCTAAATATTATTATTTTGTCTTGTCATCATTGTCATATGGCATTTAAAGTTTTGTCTTTTTTTCTAAGTAAGTAATGGGTGTCTTAGTAAGAATGCACTTTTTCATATTATGTACATAAACAATATTCAGTACAAAAAACTTTTACATGATTCTTTAATTTAATTTTGTTCTGGTGGGCCATGGGCAAATAGGGTACACTCTCGGAAATTTGTTTTTAAATACTGAAGTGTGGCGTTACATATAGTCGGGGTGGACCAACTTTACCTTCTTTCGTGTTTTTTATTTGTCTAATTTTCAAAGCAAAGCATAAACTGTAAACAGACGTCCCTTAAATAATATTAAAAAGAAACACTTTTAAAAATAATCACATAGACAACAATATCGTCCAAACAAAACTAAACGGTAGTTAATAATAATAATAAAAAAAATATCTCAAAAAAATATAAAAAAAAACAAAGAAAAATTTTTAAGTTGAGACCACCTCGACGATATTTAAACAAGAATAGAATAGAAATAAGAAAACAAAAAAGTTAACGACTCGAACTACCAAACTACCCACAGACAGACTGACAATACATAAAGTCTCATTTAAATCCATGCCTCAATACAATAAACCCAAACTCCTAAAACAATTAGCATAAATTAACGCTCAAACAATATTCGAATTAATGAACCAGACACCCATCAACCGAGACAACAACAGCAGCAGTAGTTGAACAAAAAATCACTACAACAATAAAAGTCCATAAAATTTCAAAATTTTTAAATCACATAGACATAAAAAAAAACAACAACCACAACGTTTAAAGTCCAACAATATATAATCTATGGTTATACCGCCAGGCTTAAATATTATAACCTGTAGGTAACCGACAATTGTGATAAATAACACTTTGAATGCAAATCAATTAGCGACTGTATGTGTTGGCTTAAAGTCGAGAAACAAAATTAAAATACCATGTAATCACAACAAAACTCTAAATATTTTAACACAATTTTCATTTTATTTAACTTAAACAGTGGTGGGTGAAAATAAAGCACAATGTACTGCTGCTTTATATATGTATATGGTGTACACATATTAGCGTAAATCTAAAGTTTTAGATATGAAACGATTCTCAAATAGAGTTTTTAATTTCTAAATAAAGTTTGTAAATTTTCAAAAAAAAGTTGCTAAATATTTTCTTCTGAATTCCTAAGAAAAACTACCCTGCGGGAAATTTGTGTCAATTGGTCCAACAGACTGGTCCTGGGATTTGTGAAAATAGAACAACTACAAAAAGAAAGGACTCATGACCAGTTAAAGAAGAACCAATCCCTTAACTGGTTTATGAAGAACAAAAAAGGTAGAAAAAGTAATGAATTACAGTACAGTCTTCACCGGTGCTGTGATACATTTTTTGGTACTTTCTAAAATTTGGTTCGTAAATTTAATTCTAGGAATTGTTTTATGGAAATAATACTACATTATATTGAAATAATACTTCATTTTAGTAACTTCTGGTGCTACGGTATTCCACTATGGGGCACTGCATCGGCCCCTAATATCGAAAAAAATCAAAGGCGCCAAAATAAACTTCTTCGAATAATCACAGCCTGGTATGTTAAAAATTCAAACATTCATAAGGATCTCAATGTGCGATTAGTAAAACTTTGATTACAAAATATGCAGTAAAATATTTAAAAAGGCTCAAAATATTCGAATAGCTCGAATTATTTTAAATCATGGCGGCCACACCCGCTTAAGGAAAAATGATACCACAGCACTTACCCAACTAGATGAGCGATAAACACATATATATGTGAACAGAACCCGTGATAAAGAAAATTTTTGTCTGGCACTGGCAGGACATAAAAAAAGTATTAGGTTAAGATTTGACTTATTATTATTAGTTCATATTCAATATATAAAGATTCAATAAATAAATAATGAGATAAAAAAAATTTAGTAACTGACACTTAGCACGTTCATTGAAAATAGATATGTGACTGGTCAAATGGTGTCAATTGACCCCCTTCAATGACAACCCCATGTGAAAGTAATAGGTCTTATTCATATAAAGAGTTCCAACTAGAACCGGTCTCTACTACCAAAGACCTGTCACGGGACTACTTTGGTGGCAGTTCGCTTCCCTCTAGGGTAATAATAACATATAAATAGGATCTATGGGGATTAAAAAATTTTTCCTGGATCAAAATTTCCTGTTCTTAAATATCTCGAAATTTCGAAATATTTTTCCCATGTGTTCTGGATATTTTCGAAGAAAAATGCAAACACCAAAAAATAAAATGCAAGTAAGAAACTATAGTCAATTCAGCCCGACCACATAATACCCAACACCACAGTATTTAAAAATATATTTTCGAGAGTGTACCCTTTTTGGAATCCATGGGCAATCATTGACCCGCCTGAACGAAATTATATTATGAGGTTGAGATTCTTGTAAAAGTTTTTGTGCCGAATATTATTTTAATATATTCATCTACAGTGAGCGTCATAATAAAGTAAACAGCTATAAAATGACGCTCACAGTATATGTGATTTTAGGATAGGAGGTTTATGGGATCTATGGTTAATTTTGGGCCCACCGGCACAACATTTTGTCATGATATAATAGCTATCGTAAAAGTCATAATCGGCAATTTTTATATTAATATTATCATATAAAAGGAAGTACATAATGGCATTAAAAGCTATTTTCGGGAGTAGTATTTGTATTAGAGCATTTTAATCAAATTTTTAAGATGATTTTGATTGCAATAAAATAAATTTGGACCAAGTTAAATTCAAATACCAACATAATAAGATGGTTTATGGGCACAAATACCCTATTCCGGAAAGAATCTTGTATGGGGGCTATGCGAAATGTTGGACCGATTCGCCTCATTTTCAATTTTGCCAATTAGAATCTATATACCAAATTTCATAAAATTATCTTTAAAATTGAGACGTATACTGTGCGTGCAAGGTTTACATCAACAGCCAGCCAGCCATCCGGCCGGACGGACATCGTTGGATCGACTCAGAAAGTGATTCTTAGGACCAATGTTTTAAGGAGTTACAAACATCAGCACAAATGCATAATACCCTCTCCACTATTATATTCTTCGATTAGTCTAATAATTTTGGGTGATTAACTTTTCGAATAATTTAAAACTGCTTATTTTCGACGAACGAATAATTCGAATAATTTATGTCGATTAATCGAAAATTTGTTTTTCTACTGTATTTGTTTTTTTCCTTTATGTAAAAACCTAGCCTGTGCGTTTTAAATCGCCTTTTATTGTTTTTTAACTCAGGAACATTTCCTTCGAGTAACAATTTTTTTAAATATGGTATAGTACAAACACTGAAACCAAAGAGTTTGGGAATAATAATATTTTTAAGAAAGTTTAGTACAGACTTTTACCACAATGATTAAGAAGAAGATGATTTTTTAAGACGAATGAAACAACCTTCTACCAGACCTGAAAAAGACTATTAAAAGTATTAAAATTGTTAAAAAATCAAAAAGAGATTCGAGTGGACAAGAAAAAGAACAGAGAAATTGAATATGCTTTAAAACGCTTTACTTTTAACCTTCCTAACGTACACAATAAGTAAACGAATCTTTTCTAAATCAAGTTTCATCAAAACAATAGAAAGAAATCGTTTGAAACATAAACATTTAAACTGTATACTCTTTTTGAAAAATTATTTTAATAGATCTGCTTAAATTTTGATGCCATTTTCCTTTTTTTTACACGAAGTACTTTTTGTTAAATTGTTGTGACATTTTAAATAAAAGTCTTATTTTTAAACTTCTAAACTAGACAAAATTTTAAATTATTCGATTAACCGAATAATATTAAATTATTCGATTAAATTTTAACCTCGAATAATAATTCGCGCGATGAACCAATTAATAACAAATATCGATTATTTTAATACCCTAGTATAAATACATAGATTTGTAGATGTTTGAGATAAATCTTATTAATAATTTCCTTTTGCAAACACAGAAAAAATGTTCATTAGTGTTTTAACAATTCAAAGAATTTTATAAAAATTTTATAACTTAATTAATGTGTTAATGTGTTAGAATGAAACTAAAAATATATGTATATATTTTATTCAATTAACATTTTAATTCTCTAAAAAAAATATGTTATTAAAATGTTAATTAAATAAATGAACATTTTAATTAATTTTTTCGTTTAAAATAAAATAAATTAAACTTGTAAAATTTGGTATTATTTATATTAGCTATTGTCAAAACATTAGCTTCATTTATTATACATATTTTTTAATATAATGGTTGTTGTTTTTTTTTTTTTTTTGGATTTTTATAATATGTAATAATGATAAACGATTAAAGTTTCTAAATCTTCGAAATGGCCGATAAAGCTTCCAGATTATAAAAGGTATAATTAGAATGGTTATTTTTGAAATACTCCTGAAATAAAATATCTCGTTTCATTTCTGTTTTAGGCATATTAAAGAGCATTTCGGAAGACGACTTTATATGGATCCTGTGGTAAATTCTGGATCGATTATCACAAAAGACTTTAGTGTTATTTATAGTCTCAGTAAACATAATCGTACCAAACTTCACTTTAGATGTATTCAATTGCTTGTCATGAGTAGATTTCATATAGGACCTAATGCAAAATATGGACCGATCATCACAAAATTACTTGGTGTTCTTTCGAGATATATTAAACTAAGTTAAATAATGTTTCAATTAAAATTTTAATTATACAATTCAATTCATTCAATAACAATTTTAGTTGATTATAACAAGTTTCAATTACTTTATTGATTATTAATTATTTTTTTTAATTATCTGAAGCAATTATCACGTTATTTGAAATCCATATTTTTAATCAAAATCGAAACTGTCATTTTTTGAAAAAAAAAAATCTTAATTTTTAATTTTAACATCTTTAAGTTATCAATAAAACCATTTTGGTGAGAGGTGCAAATCAACAAATTCTTAGCTTGATTCTTTGAATTTAATAATAAAATTAATTTGTAATTTTTTTGTAAGTATAATTGTTCCTATAATTTTTTTACTTTCTGTAAAATATTTGATTTGTTAAATTACAGCAACACGTTTCTAAAACACATTTTTTTTTAAAGTTATAGTTAAATATTTTCAAATTGACTTTTAAGCCTACATTTAACATGTCCCCGACTACCTACACATTCAAAATGTTTTTATTTTTACACTCTTAAGTACTATTAACGATGTTGATACACATTTAAATTTGATTTTAAGAGTGTATCGTAAAGTTTAAAATTTAATTGTATCTTTAAGCACTTATTTAAAAAATATTTCTGTTTTCTCTCAAGATTTTCATATTACACATATTATAAATATGAACATGAAATTAGTCCGTGGTCATTCATTTACTTTAAGCTGATTGAGAACATATAATGTGGTATTAAGATGCAAAAAGGTGTATTTGTCACAGTTTTGAACGTTTATTATGACTTTAATACCATTTTATGATTTCTATAAATTTCAATATTTTTCTTAAAGTGGTTTCATGTAACCAGTTTTTTGTAAAATTGTTTTTCATTGAGAGCAGTAATCTCAATACATGTTTATGTAATCGAAATAATTTATGTTAATTTTTAAGGAAATCTATTTAGTTAGAAAAGATAATATAAGTTTTTCTTTAGTTTACTGTAATAAATTATACTTAAGAGCTTTTGAAGTTTTCAAGAAATTATGAAACATGGGTTAAAAAAACAGCACAACATTATGGGTTATTAATTGAAATTTTTAAATTAGGCTTAAGTTCATCAAATTTAATTTCTATTAAATTATTTAAATGAATTAAGGAACTTTACAACATAAAATGAATTAAAAATTTTTTATGTTGACTGAACGGGGGATTGAACTCGGGAAGATTTTACATATTTCGAGAATAGCCAAATTCTTATCGTCAAACTTCTTTAACATCAATAAATTTCATACATAGTTACATAATTTTTTCATAGATTCTAAGTGATAAATTCTAAGCAATAGTAGGGTCGAATTGACCCACAAAGATTAAAGATGGGGAAACTTAGCAGGAATGCAGAACATTTTCATATCTATGTCGTAATAAAATGTTATACTGCTGCAAGGATAATAGAATAAAAATAAAAAACCAAA
The DNA here is from genome assembly GCA_963931875.1 of Pollenia griseotomentosa. Classification (NCBI taxonomy): domain Eukaryota; kingdom Metazoa; phylum Arthropoda; class Insecta; order Diptera; family Polleniidae; genus Pollenia; species Pollenia griseotomentosa. Next base: position 185,237,448 of record OZ007561.1, read on the forward strand.
AGAATGTGATGAGTTTTATATCGGTATTAAGGTTACAGCGTGGAAAAATTCGCGTTAGTGACACCCGTTCTTAGCTTTTCATAGTTGCGCTCTTTCTAAAAGTTTTTCAATGACTGCCTTGACAACTTTTATTTCAAAATTGAGGTATTCCTTGTGGCTTATCACGTACCCACTTTCTTTTAAATACCCCCACAGGAAAGTTTAGAAGCGGGTCAATCTGGTAAATGCGGCAGTCAATAAAAAAAAAACCAAAAATCAAGAAATATAAGAACAAATTAAACTATAAAATAACAAATTAAACTATAAAAGCTCTACACCACAGTATACATATATACAGACAAGTTTTATTAAGTGTACCCTCTTTGGAACCAATAGGCAATCATAAACCCGGCAAAACAATATAACGTTAAGAGTATAATATAGAGATATCCATTTTTCGGTTTCAAAAGTAAAGTTTGCTAAAACATACATGAAGCTATGATTTCAATGAAAATATAATGATATACTTAAATCTTACCACAACGAACGAAATAAATATATGGCCGCCTCTAGATTGGTTGCAGCCAGTGTTCCAAAATAAACAGAACATTATTTAGCTATCGGCTCACACACCCAGGAACGACTTCTATTTTTTTTAGTGTTTGTGTAGACGATCACAACCGTTAATACCGTTCGTAACTATTTTCAAGAAAGCGCCGAACATTATATAGTGTACAGTTCTTCGTTAAAAAAACAGAACAATTGTAGTGATACGGTAGACATACGACATCTATTTTTTTTATGTTTGTGTAGACGAACATTATATAGTGTACTGTTCTTCGTTAAAAAAAACAGAACAATTGTAGTGATACGGTAGACAAACGGCATCTATTTTTTTGTGTTTGTGTAGACGAACACAACCCTTAATACCGTTCGTAACAATTTTGAAGAAAGAGCCGAACATTATATAGTGTTCTGTTCTTCGATAAAAAACAAAACAATTGTAGTAATACGGTAGACAAACGCCATTTATTATTTTGTGTTTGTGTAGACGAACAAAACCCTTAATACCATTCGTAACTATTTTCAAAAAAGAGGCGAACATTATATAGTGTTCTGTTCTTCGTTAAAAAAAACAGAACAATTGTAGTGAAACGGTAGACAAACGACAGCTATTTTTTTGTGTTTGTGTAGACGAACAAAACCCTTAATACCGTTCGTAACTATTTTCAAGAAAGAGCAGAACATTATATAGTGTTCCGTCCTTCGCTAAAAACAAAACATTTGTAGTGATACGGTAGACAAAGATTATATTTTAATGTTCTATTCTTATTTTACATTGATAAAGAAATGAACAAACAAAAAATTTTAGCAACGACGCAGCACGAAAATCGTGTATATGTATTGTGTATATGTTTTGTTTGTGTACAATTATTTTGCTGGCTTTCTGTATTTTTTCGTAGGTGTATTTTTTTTTTGTAAAAAATGTTGGGTTGTTTTGCCAGCGAAAATAAGCTAAACCGAACACAATGATGTTGATGATGAAAAAAAAACCGAACGGCATTAAATGTTCTCTTCTTTTGTTGAGTTGGATAAAAACAGTATTATTTTAGTGTTCCAAAGATGACAAACAGTGAAACGATATTTTTTTAATGCTTTACTACAGAAACACTATCAGCGTTTGTGTTTGCCACAAATCTACCGAACCGAACACTAAGGAGCGATATTTAGTGTTTATTTTCGAACACTGGTTGCAGCAGTTGATATTTTTAAGGTAATTTTTGCACTTTTCGGGTGGTATTTCTGCGATAACTTGTCAAATGCTCTAATGTTATCTGAGTAGACACGGTCTTTGACGTAGCCCCACAAAAAAAGTAAAACGGGTCAAATAGCATGATCTTGGTGGCCAACTGACATCGCTGAAACGTTCCGGAAACTTACCATGCAATAAAGTCACAATCGGTTATTTTGGTAGGCTTGTGGCACCTTCATGTTGAAACCACATATCGTCCAGTTTATAATCCTCAATTGCAGGCCAGAAAAATAAAGTTGTCGCTCGGCCATAGCGCTCTGCTCGGACATAGGGCTTTGAGATACATATTCACTAGCAGAAGAAAACTTTTCTGCAACGCTTCCAGTCCCTTCGAATTTTTTTTTATAATTTTACACATTCCTTGCACAGTAGATCGCAAAAGTGTGCCACGTTTGAACGACCAATTTATGTATGTTTTTAGTTTTACCTATTTTTACGTGTTCTTAGGTTGTAAAGCGATCCATATTCGAAAACGGCAAGCCTTTCCTAACATATCCATGCCAGATTCAAATTGCTTAATTCTTGACATTCACTAAAGAAATCTTGATTTAGAAAAGAATTCTCTACAATTAAAAACTTTCAAATAATATAAAAGATTTGGTTATTCGTGCTTAATTCCCAATTTTTATTCTTGATAAAAAGACTGAAATAATCTTTTAAAAAAATAGCACAATTGGCTAAACCAGTTTTAAGTCAGCTGTTTAACGAAACTAAGTTTTGATAGATTTTTAAACAAATACACTAAAACCTAACGACGAAATATTTATTTGGTTTTAATAACGTGTTTTTGGTTGGACCTCAAAAATCTAGACAAAACTAATTTTTTTCTTAATTCTATATGACCACTGAAAATTCTTGTAAATCAATAAAAATCAATACCGTCTGGCAAGCCTAACCACACATCAGCTCAAACACATAATACCCTCTCCACTATTGTGGCGTGGGTATAGTAATGAAGTTTTAGACCACTTGGTCATCTTATTTCAAAAGACACCAAACTACTTATGCAATAAAAGTTAAAGTTCAGATTAGTTAATCAACACAGAAAAAAGCTCATACACTTTTGCTGCGCTTAATGTGTTGGTTAACTAATGTGAACTTTAACTTTTTTTGCATAAGGGGGTAAATATTTACAACGGCATAGAAGATAGTCTTAAACCTCGATTTGTGTAGAATAAGCCAAAAGATCTCAACATCATATTAAACTAACAAAGAAAAAAAAAAAAATGTTTCATTAAATCTTTATACAAAAAAAAACTGACTTACATGATTTTAATTAAAATATTTAAAATACAAGATACTTGCAGAATTTGTGTAAGTGCATCTTATAAAGTAAATATTTCACCTGAAAATGAAGTTTTCACTTTTTTTTGCCACATCTACTAAATCCAGACATAACATCACTGTCATTTATATTCCAACATCTGAACGTACATAACGTAAACTTAATATTTGTGGTATACAATTTCTATTTTAAGTTTAATGTACAAAAATTTGTTGTGCGTGCGTGTAAAACTTTGTACAATACTTACACAAATATCCACATGCAAAAAGTGTATGTGGGTGAGTGTGGGGATATACATACATCCTTTTTGCACATATAACCAGAGTTGAGCTGTCATGTCATACAATCCATATTACATTTTTGTTATTTGGTTTTTATGTTTGTGGCATATAATTGAAAGCTTGCTAAATTAATTTTCTTGTTCCTTTTGATCTTTTGCTTTTTAAGTTTACAACATGGTTGTTCGTAAAGTTTATGTATGGAAGGTGTGTATGTGATATATTTTGCATGTACCCTACAACTCGCAAATCAGCACCCCATCATCATCACATAACATTAACCATTAAATGACACTTTTCCTTCTCAATTCATGTGTTTTTTTCTGTTCTTTTCTCTATTGCTCATAATATAATATGAGTATGTCTGACAACTACGAGAATTTGTAAAGAGAAAAAAGTATATGTTTGGGACTGAGTTTTAAAGGTGTAAATTCTGTAAAGGTAAACCAATTTCTGTGGAAGATGTTTTGAAGAAATATTTTATTCAAGTATCATCATATTTTTATTGCTAAAAAAGCGTTACTGTTTATTTAGAAAGGACTGAGTATAGTTCTTATCCATTTGTATTAAGATAATAATAGTATGAGATCTTAATTTCAGATAACCCAAGAGCTCTCTGAACATCTTTTTTGAAGACGTCAAACTTAAAAGCCATAACATTGCTGGCCTATTTAAGCTGCAGCAGAAATAAGTCTGGCAAAACAAGAACAGATTTGATAAAACCAGGTTACGTGGGTGGTTCTTCGGGCCCGCCTACCGATACTAAAAAATATTGGTTTTTTTTTAATACAAAAAGTTGTCATTACTTATCGAGAACAAGCTAACCGAAGCGCAAAATTTTTTTAACATCAGTTAGTGCGGGATTTGAGTTTACAACACTGATTGTTATAATATGTTAATGGCAACCCGAGATAAAGAATTAAATCACTTCCTACAACATCACACTTGGACATCCAGAAATTATATATTTTGGTTATTTCTTTTCTCTAAAAAATATGAAATTTTATGTCAAAAATGCTATTTCGTGGTCGCTTCTTAAAAATGTGTTGATACCGGCATTGCACTTTTCGCCGGTATAGTGTGTTAATGGCGTCCTGTAAAATAAAAGACTTCAGTTTTACATGGTGCTATCTTTATAAGAGCAACAAAGCTAAGCGAGAATTCTAAGTTTTGCAAAGAAAGCTAAAATTTTTATCATATCAAACAAGCCATAATATTTAAAAAAACTCCATAAAATTATAGGAAATGACGAAAGTTCCGAATAACGAATGCCTTATTACAGGTTTGGCAAGACATTTTATGCAGGCACCTTTTAAGAAGGTGATACTTTTTCTGTAGAATAGAAAACAACATTAATTTAATTGAAAAATTTAGCCCATAGATGGAATTTTTAAGTCCTTTTCCTCCACGATTTGGATAAATACAGTCACCACGTAATCCCTTAGGAAACCGCACCAGCAGCCTATCCAGTACATACAAATTCCTAGGGGCTATTGGTTCTCTTAGTTGTACTTGGGACTCTAGTAAGCTGCGATCTACTTAATACCTGCCAGTTTCAAACCTCAGACAAAAACTTGTTTTATCTACTCCTTCTTCCTACGAGAAAGCTAAGCCAAGAGGTAGATTTGCTACAAGATGTTCATGAACATTCCCAGGGAATGCCAACCCTTAAGATCTTCATACATATAACTGCGTTTTTTAACCGTTTTAGCCGGTGAATTAAATTTTCTTATTTTATTTTGTTCTCTAGGCACATAGGGCTTCAACAATTCAGTTTTAATAAATTTTGTCATAGGCATTCATTTTAATGGACTCCCACAATCAATTTCTCTTGGCAAGAACTTTCATGAGCATTCGTTCCCATGTCATCTCTAAGCATCCCGGTATTCTGATTTCTTTTGGATTCCCCTCAAGAGGCTTCCTAGTAATTGAATCGTGTGGCTTTCTCAAGGTTTAACCAATCCAGCTGCACTTGCTTCATTTGTTTTGTGTGTCTACCGGTTTCTCATTAGTTGTGCTTTATAACTCTTCATTGGTAGTGCCCAGTAAAAACTTTGCTTACTTTTTCAAAATGAAAACCTTCTTTTACTCATTATTAAGTAGCTTTCCTTCTATAACTCCTATTATCTGGATGTATGTAGGAAACAAATAATGACTAACTTTTGAATGCGTTCATTTTTGGACATCCCTTGTAAAATTTACTGGTTCTTTCAGTATATTTGTTAGTAGTGCCTTTATGTTTTTCTGCTAACACATTATTTTGAAGGCGAATTTGTTACTGGGTGGTTTTTGGCCAAAGTATACCACAAATATTGCGAGGGCATTTAGTTATAAGCGACCGCATCAGTAAATAGCCATGCCATACACACGCATTGTATAACTATTTTGACTTTTGTTGATCTAGTGATTTGAGAACTTCCCATGTTTTTCGTGGTCGAACAAAATCGCCTCTTTCCTTACATTATGGTGCCCAAGCAGGTGTCAACGTACGGAATGAGCTGATTCTTAATCATTATGTGTCTGTCAATAATTTTTTCTTAAACACACTGCGAAGGTCTTCCTTATGTTGACTTCAAGTACAACGAGTCTGTCTAGTTGGAAAAAGTCATATACTTTATCCTGCATATTAGAAACCTTTTGAGATAGGCGACAAATCTCGTTAGCATAATTCAAATCTTCCAACTGCCTTCGAAGTCCCCACGATATATTGTATATAATGTAATCTTACTCTTTCACAACTCTGTTCTTACTACGTATCTCTGTATGTAAGAGGAGATATCATAGAAAATGTGTTTTTATTATTCCGAAAACTGACAGCAGCTCTAATAACATTTTTCACACATGACTGCAATTGCTAACAGCAACAGTACCACATACAAACATATGAAAAAAAAAACACACACACACACAAAAGTATGTGAGTAAGTAAAATACATACAAATATACAGTATCTGAAAGTATCGTATGAGTTGAAAGCTCTTATAGCAAAGCAATTTGTATGACATTTTTGACAAGTCATCCATTCAAAAGTTGTACTATGACTAGGACTTTGATGGCTATAGAGAGTTGGGGCGCCTCTGACTGGGTTAGTGTATTTATCAAAAGCTATTTGCTTTTAAAATGCAAGTATCATATAGAATTTTTTATTACTTACTTCTAGCCATAAAAGTATTTATCAATGTTGGTAGAAAACAAAAATATTTGCAGTTGCATGGAATAGGTATTTTTAAGGTTTTTTTTTATGTTTTCAATAGAGCCTAGTAACACATGTTATATATGCACTTATCCATTTACAAATATTCAAAAGGGCATGTATGGTAACTTCAGTTAGTTACCTCTATCAGGTTTCCTTAATTAAAAGGTAACATAGCAACTGGAATATATTCAATATTCATGTTCTATTATTGCAATTTTGTTGAAATATTTATTTAATTTTTGCTAGAGTTTATTTTGTTTAAAAATATCTTTGTTGAAATGTGTGCTTATGTATGAAAGTGTTATGAGTTTGTTTCGTACGAAAACAGCAAAGAAACTAGCATAACTACATCGTTATAATTTAATTTTAGCAAGATAAAATATTCCTTGTTCTTGTTATAACTATAGGCCATTGGACCCTGTGAATGTTCAGAGAATCTCTATTCTCTTCAATTGAGAACGATATGTTTTGCGAGCTATTCAAAATTCCGCAAAACGAGCCCAATTATGCATCAACTGGAAAGGTGATCATTTGACACGTAATTTTTTTTTTTCAATTGTTGGCCTAAATTAAACACTTCCAAATAAACTTTTAATAAAAAACAGAGCTCTTCTTTTATTTAAAGCAAAATGGCAGCCAATTCAATTTATGACATTACTTTTGAGTTACCTTGTGGTTTTTGGTATTAAAAATCTATCCTATTCGCACGATCCCATTTCGAGACTATGTCAGGGTCTCGACCAAGCGTATTTATTATTCATGTACTGCCTAATAGCATCAACATCAGATACGCTTGGTCTATAATCAAGTGAATACGAATGGCAAAGGTTGCTGTCATCTTCTACAGAGTAGATAGGGTTGAAAGTATGCCATAGGAGGTCATTTAGAAAAATAAGAAATAGAGAAAGAGAAAGAGCGAAGCCTTGCTGCACCCCTGAATGAAGCTTGAACCCCATCTAGAACAACTCGTATCGTAGGATCTCTGAAGAAGCTTGATATTAATCGAGATAAATTATCGCCGACAATAAATGCAACAATTTTTGTAAAGGGCGCACCATGACAGACTCTGTCAAAAGCCTTGGAAATATCTGAACCAATCACTTTACTTTTCCGGTAACAAAACCAGTTAGTCTCTAATAGCGCGAACTCTATGGAAGTCATACTGGCACTCGCTTCGTAGGTAGCTTGGCGCCAAAAATGGTTATTTACAATACTATTCAAATCTTTGTAAAATGCCAAACAAATTGCAATATAGGGGTAATTTCCAGGCTTATTAGAAACTCGTTTTTTTTAAGGAATTGGCGTAACATAAGCAACTTTGCAGCAGGCGGGAAATACCCCGGCATGGCTTAAAGTGCTGAAAAGATTTGATTAGGGACGAGTTAGCGTCGAAGAGCACTTCTACAAGACCAGTGCAGGTATACCATCCTGCCTAGGAGACTTGTTTATGTCGAGATCTGCAAGAACACTTTTAACAGCTCGAGCCCGAGAAAACATTCTTGGCATAGTTAACGATTTGCGAGTTTCGATAGTGGCTGATTACTAGCTGGTAAGTGTGAAGTATTTGCAAATAATTTGGCAACATAATTAGCCGTATCAACCGGGTTAGGGATGTTTGGTCATACTTTTAAACAGTTGGTATTGAAGAACTAGCAATGACCCTTACTCTTTTAACGAATGGCCAGTACGAAGACGTTGCGCTGATTTGTACATATGATTAAACTAAGATTTATATGTCGTTTTACTCGAAACTTTTTAATTTGAATGAAAATTTTTATTAATAGCATTATAGCCAGTGTTCGAAAATAAACACTTAAATCGCTGTTTAGTGTTCCGTTCGGTAGATTTGTCGAAAAAACCAACGCTTATATCTTTTGTGTAGAAAATCATTAAAAAAATAACGTTTCCCTGTTTGTCATCTTTCGAACACAAAAATAATACCGTTCTGATCCAACTCAACAATTAGATGAGAACATTTAATTACGTTCGGTTTTTTTTTTTAAACCACAAACTTTATTGTTTTCGGTTCCGCTCATTAGTGTTCGTTCGTCTCTGTTGTGCTTAGCGCACTTTTGGCTGGTAAAAAAACCAAAATTTTTTTACACATACAAAAAAAAAACAAAAAGCCAGCAAAATAATTTAACGCAAACAATACAAGTACACAATTCGTGCTGCGGTCGTTGCTAAAATTTTTTGTTTGTTCATTTCTTTAGCAATGTAAAAAAATATTCATTATAGAACATTAAAATATAATGTTTGTTTACAGTATCACTACAATTTTTCTGTTTCTTAACGAAGAACAGAACACTATATAATGTTCGGCTCTTTCTTCAAAATAGTAACGAACGGTATTAAGGGTTGTGTTCATCTACACAAACACTAAAAAATAGATATCGTTTCTGGGTGTGCGAGCCGTACGCTTAATAATGTTCTGTTCGAACACTGATTATAACATTTCCAACAATTTTCACCCTGGCATTGACGTCATTGTCCAGGACACAAAGTTTCAAATTGAAATGCCGAAAGATATCATTGAGTATAGCCCAACGTGCTTTTCCGTTAACAAATATTGAGCATATCGTAGCCTTTCGTGAAACGTTTCGTAATTCGGAGAACGGAAAAGAGGCGGTAATGGTTCAATGATCCGAGTTACCAAGAGGTGCTAAAACTTCAACTTCGTACTTTTGAGAATGCAAAGAGAGGAAGAGGTCAAGGTATATAAACACTTGAAATATGAGTATTTCCACAGAAAAGTCTACTTTTTGTCACGTTACGACACAAAACATTTTTAATTATTTATCAAAGAATAATGAAAATATCATTTACTCTTTTGCATTTCGGTGTAAAGCGCAACTAGCTTTACATTTAGTGAAAGAGAGGAACAATTTGAACAACATGGTTCTAAAACACAAGACTAATTGCTTCGTGTCGCAACGTGACAAAAAAAAGACTTTTCTGAGGAAATACCCATATGTGTTGGTTAATTCGTCTGTTGCGGCAGGTGGTTGTGCGCGGAAATAAGCAGCGATTGTTATTAAATTTTGAAAAAGCTTGTTTTTAGACTAGAAATCGCACTGCCAAATATCCTGAAGATCGGTCAATAATTTGCTAAAGGCTTCATATAAATCTCATTCTCGGAAAACGTCTTAATCCATAACAAATATAGTTTCATAACACTAAAAATCACACTACCGAATTTCGAGATGATCGGTTCCTGTTTTCCTTTAGGCCCAATATAAAACATTCTCCTAAAATTCACTTTAGTACGCTTAAAACCAATTAATTTTTATATACCTGGGGCTAAATCTGGCAGTCATGATGGAATATTTTTTCGATTCGAAGGCAATTTGATTAATAATTCTCTCAGTCGACACTCAACAAATCGAAATATTTTTGTGAAAACCCAAAAAAATGCTTTACAACTCTAATAATTTCGATTCGTATAGCACCGACTAAAAGAATTAGAAGAACAATGGCTTTGGAATCGAAATATTATTCGATCACGACTGCCAGAATTAGCCCCCTGGAAATAATTCATAAAGCTTCGTACAGACGATGGTCAGATCTTACAATGTTGTCATTAAAATTGACTAAAAATGTCTTGCAACTGTGTGTACATTGTACGCTATTTTCATTTGGCAGATGTGTTAAATTAATTAATCTGTCAATAGCACCATTGTCAGAAAAATGACAATATTGTAAGATCTGACCATCGTCTGTACGAAGCTTAGGTCCTTGTGATGATCAGCCAATAATTTAATATTTAAATCCCGCTCCTGAAACATTACTTCGCATGTTGGAGGGTATCAAAGATTCGGCACAGTCAAATATAGTACTTTAACTTGTTTTGAAAGAAGTTTCTCTCGTTCATCACTGCCAGGCTAAGAGCTTTTCCAAATTTCACAGCTTTGCCTGTTACGAAATTACATCGAGCCAGAGGTGATCTTTATCCGAAGAGATGATTTCCTTGTGTATGCACAACCATAACCTCTAAAGGATAAAGTGGCATAGACAGCCGCATCATAACGTTTCGAAATGTTAAAAAAATGCAATAATAAGTTTACTTCCATTCGAAAAATGTTAAATACAAAATTCGCTGCACAACTAAGTTTTATGTAAATTATTTTAAACCTTTGTCTTGCATATGTGCCTGCTTAAGACATATAACCATTCTACTCAAAAGGAACATAAAAATTTATCTTTTCTTTCCATTTTAATTTTCAATAATCAAACTCATATATAAATAATGCGAACATGCATTTAGATATGTGTCAAAAATATCATTTTGCTATTTCATTTCAAATAGTCTACCAAAAAATATTTGCGCCGAAAAACCAAATACCCCAATGGAATAATAAATAATTTCTGACATGCTTCTGAATTTAACTTCAAACAAATAACGATCGATCAATCAACTAATAGAATTTATTCTTTTAGGTTTTTATGCAAATCCATAATTTTAGTTTTCGAAAACAAAAAAAAAAGCTAATGCGAAATTCCTGGAATTGTGTGAAAATTCTTTAATCTATTAATGATCAAACACAAGTAAAATAAAATGTTTGCACAATGAAATAAACATGTCGGCTTATCACCCACCCGCATGTCCATCGATCCATCAAACGATTTCATCAATAAAAATCGATTTGCTACGAAAATGAAATATAAAGCAACAAACGCAACAGCACAATGAATACGTTCGGTATATTTTATCGTATTTAACACTTTCTTTAAGACTTATTCCGCTTTTTTTTTTTTGTTTCGTACTATTATATGAGGAAAATTATACTACAAACAAACAGATGCTGCACATTGTTAATTCAATAAAAATCTAAAAAATATTATCTATATATAAACTACAGCTATAATGCTTTACACTAAGGCATCCTTTAGATTTTCGGAAATTTTTGTGAAAACATTTAACAAGGGCGTTGACTGATGGATAAACGAAAGGAAATTCAAATACTCGATTAACAAACATGAACAATTGCTCGTTTATGGAAATTTGTAGATTTTCTTACTTCTCTTCGAATAATTTACAAAGCTTTGGCGGTCGTTAGATCAAAGACCGCCCGGTGATCTGTAATGACAGCTTTGATCATAGACATGCCTTTCATGTATACCGATCAAATGATATTTTCTCTTTAAATTCAATAGATGTTGTCATTTGTGAAATATGATGAAATGAAATGTGTTAAATTAATTGAAATGTAAATAATATGTATTTGAAATGATTTACTATGTTGTATTAAATCAAAACGATTCAATAAATATTTTTTTTAAGATAAAACATGTTCTTTTGCATTACACGTTGTAGCAAGCAAGAATAACAGAATAAATGATTATGCCAGTTGCAATGCATGGTTTCCCGCTAGATGACGTAGAATGTCCGTGGCAAATAAATTTCGTACGAATATCGATATCTGATTTGAATTCGACACAAATCGTAAATTTAAAACCAATTATGTAATTGTGGGTTCATATTTTCTCATTTGTCTAACATCCGAGATCCACACAGAAAGAAAAACACTCGGGATCAATTAAGTTTTTTATAGTCACTTTAATTACGAGTCGTACTCAAAAATTTAAGTACTTAAAACCTTCTTAAATGGGATAACTTTCAAAAATCAATCCCGGAATTTCTTAAAATAAGTATAAAATTCGTAAATCAAGTAAAAAAAGATTGAACTTTGAACATTGGTAGTGCCACTCTGAAACAGGGCTGTCAGACTTGGGGATTTACCCCCAAAGTTGGGGATTTCATGTGAGCAAAAAGGAAAAAGAAAGTCATTTGGGGATTGGGGATTTTTTTGGGGACTTAAAACAAATTTCGGGGATCTTATTTTTCTTTGTTTCGTATATAAAATATAAAAAAAAATAGCAAAACTTTTATCTTACTCTTATATAGTGTAAAGGGTTCTAATTAAGATTACCGTTTTTGTTAAGTGTGTAAAAGGTACTTTATAAACTTGTTATTTTTCTTGAGTTAGTGTTAAATAAAAAGAATTTAAAAATAGAATCTAAAACCGTTGACAACACATAAAATTTTTGATTTTTTTAAGACAATTTTGAAGCAAATATGTATGTAAGTATTCCCCAAAAATAAGTAAATATGAAAAACAATATAATAAAGATTGGGAAAAAAATGCTAGGCTATAGGTTAGTAGTTATGAAGCATCAAAGTACTAAATAAATGATGGATATGTTTATGTATTTTTATTGTTGATTATAAGGATGGCTTCAACCGATTTAACAAGCTCCAATTTTTTATAAATTGGCTCATTCGTCTTCAATAACAGCATATTGCTCTGCTTAATATTCCTTACAGGAATCGCATAAAAAGGAATAAAAAAAAACATGCCGAAACCACTCGCTAAAAACAAAACAAATTGATTTTTTTGACTAAAAATTATTATTTGGGGATTTTTGGGGATAACTTATTAACAATTTTCTTACTATTTAAAAAAAAAAATTAAATTTGGTCAGAAAAAAACCAACAAAAAATATTAACTTTTTAAGGTTTTATTTTTTGGAGATTTGGGAATTTTTGGGGATATATTTTTAATTTTTTGGGGATAAGGAATAAAATTACCTGGCAGCCCTGCTCTGAGAGTAAAATTACAAAGTGAGGGTTTTAATTCCATAAAATTTATTATTATCATCTCTAAGCAGTGCATTCTTTTATGCGTTCATACGCGTTCCAACACAAGTTGGAAAGAAACGATTTACTTGTTGTGTGTAGAAGCAACAAAAACAACAGAAGAAAACGTTATTTTCATGCTCAGAAAGTAAAATTGAGAAATCTTGCTTCGCATTTAGTTTATATATTCAGTTATTTGTGTAAATTAGGTTTTTAATGTAAAAACCAAATTGGGAATGATGCTGGTGTTTTATAATTGACATTCTGTATGGTATAAAACGGGTTAGTAAATCAATTGTGATAAAATTTTGCTTCTTATTTGACTTTTGGTTTATTTCAAGTATAAATTCGGGATTAAATCAACTTTGTAATACTTGATCAAGCACATTTTGAGATTGATTCAATCTTAGTTTTACTTAAATCAAAATCATTTTTGGATTGAAAATCCGTACTTGAATCAATCTATCTGTACTTGATTCAAGAAAATTCGTTCTCACCGTACTATTAATACCGCTTCGGATTGATTTGAGTGCGGATGGATTGATTTTTCTTTTGAGTGTACCCAGTTTTTTTATATCAATCGATTTCACCTCAAATGAGATAGTTCCCAGGAAGCACCACGAAGAGGCCACTGCCAAGGCAGTTTAATCAGCAAGCTGATCTACAAGTCGACTTGAAATGTTTTACTTAGAATAATGGAAACACTTTCCCCTAAACTTGTGATTAAAATAATAAGACTTATTAAGCATCGCTTTAGCCATGTTACCCAATACATTCCTTAGCCCACAAAAACCCTCCATTTGCTACAAGAAAGCTTGTTTATAATGGCCAGTGCCCATGTTTAGTAACTCTAGCGTCGAGAAACTTTTCGATTGAAATGAAACAAAATTGCCATATATTGAAACCAACAGCTGTTTTTCTCACTAAATTGTGTCTGTAACTTTTTTTGGCAAGAACTAGCTGTCACGTAAGGTAATTACTCGCCAATTCACAGAAAAAGTGTGTCTGTAACATTTTGGTGAGAAAAGTTCCTGCTTTAAACTGTCAAATAAACTCACGAATAAAAATGAGGCGAGAAAAAATTTGAACACTAAAAAACAATTAAAAATGCAAAATGCAAATTATAATAATTATAATATTTTGTTGTTGAACATTTTTTCATTGTTTAATTATTTTGCTTTTAACATTTTTATAAAATATACGACTGTTTTCAAAGCTCGTTTGCAAACAACAAACATTAAAGTCGCACTTTACATTATTTGGTATAGCCGACGATTGTATTTTCAATTATAGTAAATTTTGGTCGCCGTCAACGATATGTGTTACTGGCGTTCGCAACGTCTGCAATGTCACATCGGCTTTGAGTGCAATGTTATGTCATTTACAGTGAAACGACGTAATCTCTTTCGACAGTTTTCGACATGATTTACAGACACACTTTTTTCTCACTTTTCGAGAAACGATGGAATATTTTGTTTCACATCTTTTCGATGCGAGAAGTTCTCACTAAAGTTACAGAACATGGATACAGGTGAATAAAGAAAAAATTTGGCTTATATTCAATACTCCTTAAATATAGCCAGTAAGAATTTTAACTATCGGCCAGGGTACCTTTGGCGTTTTCAGTATAATTTATTTTTATAGAAACAGATTGTCCACATAGTTGAAACTTCTTGAGAACTCCTAACTATTAATAAATTAACGCTAGTTTTTAGCTTAAAAATAGTTTGGAAAAAACATAGTGGACCAATTTTCATCTAAAAACCTTGACGATATGGCAAGGTACCCGGGTACCTACATACATAAAATAGCACCGAGCGATTATTGCAAGAATATTTTTAGTGAAATTTTACCTTAATATTTTAGATTGAAACTTGTTTGGTGAAAGGAAAAAAAAACAAAAAAATAATTTTTTTTTTTTATAAATACATACAAAAATTAAAAACGACCAGAAATAAACACTACAGTTTGGACAGTTTTTTGAATGCCTTTTACAAATGTGTTTGGAACAAGCTTTACGTGTTTTTCTTTGCTTCAAACGTTGTTACGAGCACACAACGTGACAACTCCCTAGCCCTTTGATTATTTTTGTTTTTGCAAACCAGAAATGCTTGACGGTGAATCTCTAAAATCATTCCCAAGCAAAGTCTTTATTGAAGATTTGATTTATGATTGGAAGATAAGGAAAAAAGTGTCAGTAGTTTAATTTCTTCCCGAGCTATGAAAAAACAAGATCTAAAACTGTTCTTTCGCATATATTTGTTTGACGCTCGCCCTCTGATGGTTTACAAGTGTAGCATTTTTTATTCAGGTTTATAACATTGACGTTAATTCTCATACACCATCGTCCACATATCTCGAAGAGAAGCAGCTATACCAGTTTTTGCTCGTATTTTGAATCTGCAGATAGACACTGCTGCCCGAAACAATGGCAAGTGAGTCGGTTTCCACAACTCTGTTTTGTGCTCTCTATTTGATTTGTGGACTCCAGCGTGAATAACAGTTCCTATAAGAGCATCTAATTCTAATACATAGAATGGCTTAGATGTTTTTATTTTTTTTTCTGTTCTGCCTAGTTTTGTGTTGTAGTCGTTTATTATTTTTTTCTCTTTACGGTTACAATCAAGGCGAAGTCACTAGAAGGTGAGGTCAGCTCTACAACAACATTGCTGAAATCACCGGAATAATGCTGAAAAGTTTTTTGTTTCACACTTTTAACTTTAATATGCATAGAGAAATATTAATGTTAAATTTTAAACTAGCATATCTTAGCAGTAATACGTTGCATAACCCTCGGCATTACAAAATATTGAAATTTTACTGAAAATGAACATCTATTGTATGTATCAGTCATTTACCTGATTATACACATAGTTTCCAATACTATTTCCTTAAAGGTACCCAGGTACCTTGCAATGCTGTTAAATGTGTTTTTTTTTTTTTTGTCATTCACATAAGGGCTATTCAACTTAGCTGCTCTAATGGAACAAATTAACGGAATTACCTTAATAGCTGGACTTCAGTAGCCGCTGTATGATTGCAGCATATTTCCAGTGTAGCACAGATACCCTTTATTTATAACTTTTGAAAGAATTTATCTCAGGGGTGTGCTGGAAATCGAAAACGTAAAACGCAAGAATTTTGAAGTTGTTTTTAATACCCTTTTAATGAAATTTTTTTTATTTTTGTTATAAAATTCTGTTTAATAGAGAAATACTTGTACAACATTTGTGAGAAAATTCTTTTATTACAGAAAACTTATTAAAAAAACGACTTTTAAAACTCTTGCGTTTTACATTTTCGATTTCCAGCACACCCCTGTATTTTTTGATTTAGTCAGTAATATAAATTGGTTTATTTTTCTTTTTTTGCACTCATATCACACATTAATATAAGTTTGACATACGTTCATTTAAAATTTGCTCCAAAAACTTGTTATAACGTAAACATATACATACATACCTTTGAAAAAAAAAATATAAAACACATTTTTTTGATAGACTTCATTCATTTTATACACTCGTCAACATTTTTTATGGATTAAATTGTCAAAAATTTTGACATTTGCATGGAAATCAATTTGCAAACTGTCAATCAAAAGATATCAACCGGATTTCTAAGCTCCAGTATGAATAATTTTTTAAAGCTATTTACAAATAGATTAAAAAAATTCAACGACACACGTTAACAAAACGAGAAAAACGTTAGTATTTGAATTGTGTTTTCACAAACAACCATTAAAAAAACGTAACACTGTGCATGTGACAGTTAAAAAAATAAATAAATAAAATTGTATGTTATATTTACAAAAAAAAAAAAAAAAACTAAAAGAATATATTTGTTAATATTTTAATGACATTTAAGTAGATTAAGATGAAAATCATTGAAGTCTTTATTTTGTTTATGTCCATAAAAAATTTATGCAATAACAAAGATTTGAATTTATGTAGAAATGTTTGTTTGTATATAGAGGATTATTATTAAGTCGAAAAAAGAGACTACTTCGAAAATCAACTAATTTATTAGGAAAAGGCTTTAGCATCCCAACAACAGCAAGAAGCTCTTAAAACCACAACATGATAGGCAAACACTACAACTACTTCTACCTCCTACTGATCACTGATTTTGAATGACTGTGCCACCAGCAATACCAACCATCACCACTGAGACTCATTCAATTTTTACGATTGATCATAATTTAGCAGATTAACGAGTTGAAAATTGATTTCATTGACACTTAATGTCAAACCATTAATGTGAATACAAAACAAAACTTTGTTTGTCGTTCTTTTCCTTTTTGTGTCCAAGTTAATCTGACATAAACAAGAGAAGAGGAGAAAAAAAAAAGTAAAACGTCCAAGTAACCGAATATCTTTTATGTGTACGTGTCTGTATTAAACAAGATTTAAGTATCAAGCAATTTTATGACAACATTTAAAAGCTTAAACTTTATTAGTTTAAGGTTTATTGCTCATTATTTGCTTGTGGTAATGCTATTTACTAGTAAAAGTTAACAGGGACGTAGAGATTTTTTTCTCAAGAGAGGGCCTTTAAAATATTGGCTTTTTAATGTTTCGGGATGTTCTAACACCAAAACCAGTAAAGGCTAGTTTACACGATAATACAATGTATTACGACATCGCAAAAAATTCACCCCTATCGTGAATAACAAGTGGAATTTTTGTTCCCATGAAATTTTCATTCCCCTCGAAGGGAAAAAGCAATCGTGAATCTCATGTGAACAATTTTTCATGCTATCAGTTCCAGTGAATGTAAAAAAGAAGAAAATTAAAAATCATTGAAATTTTTGTTTAAAAATATACACGTATATATTTTAAAGGAAAGTTAAAAAAATAAATCTTAATAATTAGTATTGAAGGGATAGGTGGATTACAACGTTAGTTTTTTGCACTTTATAAATTTTATGTAGTAAAATATTTTCCAAAATTCTGCCACCACGTCTTTCACAAATCCGGCGGCAATCAACATGATGTTTTGCATTTTGTTGACCAATATACATATCGGTTTGTGCCTTATTAACGGATCTAGCCCTTAATATTCGATTTATAGGAGGAACTACTAACATACACGTTCTATTCGCTAGCAAAAATAAAGTGAGAAAATCTAAGTGAAATGTGAACAAATTACGAGGGAAAAAACTTTTCACGATAAGGGGAATTTATTCCCGTGAACATGTTTTCACGTTATTATTCTCCTTTGAATTACATTTTTTCATGGGAGCTGTTCATGATCGCAAATATGTGAAAAGGGGAAAAATTACGAGGGAAAAATTATTCACGATAGGGGTGTATGTATAATCAGAAAAATCTTATCATGTAAAAGAAAGATGTATTGAGTAAGAGAGAATACGAATACTAAATCTGACAAGCGGTCGGTGAATGGTTTTTTTCTAAACTTATGTATTCTCATCACACCAGAGGTTAAAATCCATATATTGAAGGTGGTATCATTTTTATACAATAACAAAAACCAGTAAAATCAACTCAGGAAATTTTCATGTTGTTTTTGTAAAAATTGTAAAACTGCAACCATCTGCTTTTATTATTATTTTTGATTTTACTTATACCATCCGTATAGCAGACTTTTTTCTTTTTTTTAATCACGGAGAGAATTTCATATTATTTTGATTCTACAAAGTCGTAATAAATTGTATTACCGTGTAAACTAGCCTTAAGAAACTAGAGAAAGTCAGGCTCGAATAGCCCAATAATGGCTGTTTTTAAGAGATTTTCGAGGGTTGAAGGGAGTTTTGACAATGTGCTACGGTTACTTGTGAAGCTCCCTAACATAATATCATAGAGCGTGCATTAAACACGTGGTGTATGATTTGTTTTAATTGCATGACATTTTATAGGGTAAACATCTGTAATTTTTCCTAACATATTAATAGAACAATGTATTTTTTTTTTTTTTGCTTCGAAAATGTCAAATTGCACATCAATTGCCTCCCGAAGCTTAAAAAAGTTCGAAGATGATGGACTGGAGGCCATAGTTTGTGAAGCTTGTTCCCAAATACAAGCAAAAACTTGGTTTTGTGCAACCAATAGGGTCCAACCAGACATATCGCTCATTTGCTGCAAGACCGGCATAAATAAAAATACACAATTTTGGAGTTAGTGATGCAGAATTGTTCGCTATGTCTTTCTTTATATTGTGTAAAAATTTCATCTTTATATCTTTTATACTTTCCCCTTTTGAAGAGAATGTATCGTTATTTTTTCAAAGTGATTAGAAAAAATCAAAAACTTTAAACGCGTTTATCTCGAAATTGATTTTTTTGATTTATGCCGGTCTTGCAGCAAGTGAGCGATATATTCTAATATGAAAATAGTGGCTGTGAAAATCTCTCTCACCCAGTATATAGTATCGACACTATTTCCTTTATCCATTCCCGTTGATAATTCTCGTTTCATTAGTTCTATTTCAATCTGAATGCTTAATCCATTCTATCCCCGCAAAGCCATTCGGCTTGTCTGCAAGATATAGGTTAGGTTGAGTAGTAAGATTCTGCTGCAGCTGTTTCTGGTTTTTATTGTGTGTTCATTTCATTGTAGTATTTCGTGTTCCTGTTTTGCCGTGTGTAAAGGGTGTTGATGTATCATCTAGTCTATTGTTCTCTTTTTCCCTGTTCATTTTCCGTCCTTGCACAATTGGTTCCTGTTCCTGCTAAGCAGGTCCTAGGTTGTAGTGATGAAGAACCTTGCTAGTCTTTTGACTCCTTCTTTCTCCTATTGTGCGGCAGAATCCTGACCTTTTTGCCATGATGTTATTCTCTTTTCCATGGGGAAAGGAGGTCAGGGGATTTTGGGCGTGTTGAATACATTTTATCTTAAAACTCGAAGACCATGATGAAAAATTAGTTTTTTCCTCTGCCATTTCATAGTCCATCCCGACCACCACCTCCGGGGGTTTGTAGAAATTATCTTAAGGATATTTTACTTTTTGGTGTTACATCCTTCGGGAAAATTTGTTGCAGTCAATACCTGTGTCTCGACAAAATTTTGCAGATCCCAGGAGATTTCACGACCTTTTGCAATCGCGGCTGGCTAGGGATCCTATCAGATGATGCCGTAGTCAGTGTCACGGCAACCGGACTAACTACTGGTAGAGGCCTCCGTTTGTATACTTCTTGCAGGAAATACTTTTTGTCTTTCAGGAAGATTATCTTTGTGGTAGTTTCGCTTTTCCGTAGAAAAGATTAAAAGCTACCCAAAGTCGCAGGAAGGGACATTCTGAAAACACCGGTTAAGGTCTAGTTTTTCACCAATTGTGGGAGAGTTCGGCATGAGGGAATATTATCCATAAGTGATTTTGCTAGTCAGCAAATATTGCTTTCAAAAGCAGCGGAGGTGAGAAATATAGCTTCAGCTTCTAAACAGGGGCGGGATTATAATCATGCCAGATTATTCATTGAAGTTGCTGCCTGGGTTTAAAGCAGTCCATACACGATTCAATTTAATTGTTCCTGGAACCACTGTACGCCTTCTAGAAAGCAAACTCTTTTATTGAAATGCCTCTTTTGCGGAACTGTCCTGTGTTGCCTATTGTAAATTCAATTGCGGTGTAAGGTTTATAAAACGCTTAGATGGGCCTCTTTCTGGAGTTCTTTTTTTTTCTAAGTGTATCGATATTTAATTTAATACAGATTTCTTCTACAATAAAACCACCTCTTTTATCACACTCTTAACGTTTAACATGACGAGGATAACAACAAGTATTTGGCTGCTGCCGCTGTTGTTGCTTAAAATGTTTGTGATGATGACGATGGGAGACGCCTACTTATGGTCCATGTGGCTCACGGTATTCAAGTATGAGATGTGGGTTTAATTTTTTTTTATTGTACTGTGTTTGTGAGTGTCTCATTAAGTCATTTTATTGTTGAAAATTAAAAGCCCGCTCATAAACTGACATGCTTAATAGCGTTACTCTATAGTTTTGAAATTGTTGCCGTCGCAGTTGTTGTGTGATAACTGACATATAAATAATGTTATAATCTGAAAGTTTATTGACAGTACAACTTAACTGCATTCTCTTTTACTGTCAGTAGCTGTCAATTTCAAGCAGAGCTCTTGTATTTTTTTATTTGGTCGATTTTGCTTCTTTTTTTTTTTTTTTTTTTTTTTTGTAAAACGTAGAGAATGAAAATTAATACAATGTGATGCGTGATTTTTATTTTATGAAAAGGTTTCTTTTTCATGATTTTTTTTATACATAATAACAAAAAGGAAATCATGTCTGGTAAGATTGTTTCCAATTCATGGGCCAAGTAAATTCTACTTCGCTAACTGCTATTCTTTCAGTCTGTCTTTCTGTCTAACTATGAGGTTTTTGTTATTGTAAAATTGTATCGTTCTAAACATGTAGACATTAGAAAATATTGAATCTGACATTTATACTCTACATGACGTCCTTCTCTACTATATTTTAGATTTTTGTATGTTGGATTCTTTTTTTCATTTTAGCTTCTTTTCAATTTTTGCTTCTCTTTTGCTGACATTGTACATTCATTTTTAGACAAGTATTTTTGTTCTATAAATGGTTGGTGGTTTATTGTTAAAGTTGCTTCTTGTTTTCTATGGAATTGTTCCTGTCTCTAGGTGTAGCATTTCAGTCGGTATACACACGGCTACTGTCACTGTCAGATTGTCAGTAATTGTCACTTTGTTGTCAGCCTCTAAATTGTATTATATGATTTGACATTATTGAATTTTGAACAAAAACAGCAAAATGAAATACACATTTCTATAGAAAATGTGACAAAAAAATCAACCAACAAGGTGTGTTTTCGTTTGTCCTGATTTTTATTCTTTTTTACATTTGCTGTAATGGAAAATTTCAAGAAAATATATTTATGTACATACATGTGGATGTATGTATATAAATCACATGTATGTACATAAGTAGCTTTACAGAATTCTTTTCCAGCATGTTCCCAGTTGGAAATGTCAGTTTCAATCATGACACCACTGTGCTATTGTCATTTTTACTTTTGAGTTTGAAGAATTGTCAGTATTTAGGTAGTATACATATGTACATTCAAAGTTAATTTGATAAACATTAGAAATATTTATATACAAATTTTTAAATTTTAATCAGGCTAAAGTGCATTGAATTTCATTTTCATTCAATTATTTTAATGAAGAATGGAATTTTACAACATGAAATGATTTAAAATTAATTAATTATTTTTTATTCTTGACTGAACTGGGAATCGAATCCAGGTTATCACGGACAGGTTGCCCTGACATCTTTCAATTGTAACCACACAATCTCTTTAGAGGGGTTTGCCGTTAACAATTTAAAAAGAAAATTTTTTATCACTACGCTATCTGGTTCGGAAAATCTGGCGCTTTAAACGCTGAGAAAAAATTGAGTTTAAATTATTAAAAATAATGATTTTTATATCCTATTTAAATCGGTTATGCAGGACGTTTTTGCACAAGTCAACGTTTTATTTGGTAAGGTGTTTTATACTGAGGATAAAAACTGCAGTCGAAACTAAAAATTGTCGAACAAAAAAAAAAAATTGTGTACAAATTTTCTCTTTTTAATTTGGCTTGACAGCGACTGTTTACATTTAATGAATCAGAAGTAAAAGCAACGTTAACGTGTGCCATCTTGGGATTGGCTGTAAATCTTTGTGGAGTTTTACAACATGAAATGATTTAAAATTAATCGATTGTTTTTTATTCTTGACTGAACTGGAAATCGAACCCAGGTTATCACGGACAGGTTGCCCTGACATCTTTCAATTGTAACCACACAATCTCTTTAGAGGGGTTTGCCGTTTACAATTTAAAAAGAAAATTTTTTATCATTACGTTATCTGGTTCAGAAAATCTGGCGCTTTAAACGCTGAGAAAAAATTGTGTTATAATTTTTAATTATTTTTTGTCCTATTTGAATCGGTTATGCAGGAAGTTTTTGCACAAGTCAACGTTTTATTTGGTAAGGTGTTTTATCCTGAGGCTAAAAACTTCAGTCGAAACTAAAAACTGTCGAACAAAAAAAAATTGTGTACAAATTTTCTTTTTTTAAGTCGGCTTGACAGCGACTGTTTACATTTAATGAATCAGAAGTAAAAGCAACAGTTTTTTTTTTGCCAATGATAAATTCAGAAGTAGAAGAAATGGCAGTTTTTATACTTTGCCTGCAGTTTTAAAACGCTGATTAAATCTGCTTACTTAAACGGCTTTTTGTTATATATTTTCTTTATCAGTTGAGGCTTAGAAGCGTAAGCACAGAAAAAATCTTGTTTTGAACAGTTTTCTAAATCTTTGTGGAGATACAAAAAAAGTGTACCTGAGGAACTATGAAATGTTTATGGAACCTTAATATAGATATCATAGACTAATATAGTTCCAAAAATTAGCTGCGGAGAATTGCAAATGCCGCATCAGTTTTTCTAACTACACATCTGTTTAAAATTTTCTTTCTTCTATATGATTTTGTTATAATTTGCTTTCTTTTTTTTGATTGGAGGCCAACTAATAATGCTGTCTCGAAGTGTACACCCTTTTTACACTTACGTTTCGGGAGAATGCAAGGAAGATGTTGAAAATGTGAAACATGCATTCTCACTTGAAACATCTAACATCTGCTGGGCAATTCCAAATGTGACTGACTCTACATATGACACAGTTTGCGGTTTGTTTTGTCTTATATTACGATTAGCAATATTTTTTTAGTATCAATTTAAACATGGCTACATGTTTTAACAATTATCCGATAGAGAAAAAAATGGCAACCACAGATATTTTGAAATATCATTTATTTAGTAAAATATAAACGTGACTGACACTACATGCAAAAGGAAGTCGTTTTTGAGAGTGTTTTTAAACTTAAATAATCTTCCTCTGCACTTTCGTAATAACTTTAATTTGTGTTTTTATCGAAAGTTCAAGAAACAAACTATGTATTATAAAATGCTGGAATAAAAGCGGTAAGTTATTTAAAAAAATATGTATTATGACACTACATTTTTAATGCATTGTTCAAGTTTTGGTGAACAGTACAAATATAATGTAATACAAAAATTTATCAAGTGCAAAGAGTTAAGCTGTATTAAGATAAATGGCAAACTGTCAAAAATTTTACTAAAGTTATCGATAAAAAATGAAGTTATGTCAAAAAAAATTAAAAATTGTTTAACTAAAAATTGACATTTCCAGCTTGAAATATTAAAAGTGTTGCTGAATCAGCGGTTTATAAGCAAATTCAGCGATTTACCGCTTTTTGTTTTTAGGTTTCTCATAAACAAAAAGTTGGCAACATTTAAGAAAATAAACAAAACAGGGATGGCTAAGTGGTTTCAATTGTACTTTTTTGTTAATACTTTTTAAACTAAGATTTATAATACCTTTTTGTGGTGTTTTTTATGAACAAAAATAAAATTAATTTCAACTAAAAAAATCTTTTAGTACAATTAGGGTAAAAAACTAAAATTTTTAAAGGTTGTTGGTACAATTTTAAAAATTCTCAACCCCATCCCTGAAACAAAACCATAACAAGAGAAAAAAAAACTAAAAAACTTTGTTTACATTTTATAGTTTGCTCTTTCTAACATTTACTGTTTCTTTCTATCAATTCTATATCAATTAATGAATAAAAAATGTAGTGTCATAAGGGCTTTAGTAAAATAAATTGTGTTTGACACTATAGCTCAAAACGTGACCGACACTTCACTTACTTTGTGTAGTATAAAAGTCAGTATTTATACATGCAACGTGAGAATTACAATCACAGCGCATAAAATAGGAACTCTAAAATTATTTAAAAGATACAAAATTGTAATTAATGAACTCGTTAAAATGCTATTTTCGAATATAAACACCACCTTAACGAAATCACTAATAATAAGTTAGAAGCCAACATTGAAACAAAAATAATTCAAAACAAACCCTTTTTAGAAATTAGAAATATAAATGATTCAAAAACTTAAAAAATTTAGTTTTTAGTTCTAATTTTTTTAAAAGATATGAAATTTTTTAAAAATTACAATATTAATTTTTTTAAAAAAAATATCAAATTAAATAAAACCAACATCTATGCCAGAAAAGAAAACGCCATTTGTAATTTTTGAAGAAGATATTACTAAGAGGAATTAACATAAAATTTATTTGTTCTGTATTCCAAACGAAAAATAGAATACATATTTTTAAATAAATCATAGATTACGTTTAACTAATTAATTTTAAATCTTCTGTTAATACTTTCACCTTCCCACTTCCACCAAATACAACAAAAATTTGTCATAGAATCCACCTAAGATCTAAGAGTGAATCAAATTTACTCTAAACGAAATATTTTTAAAATCGATTTATCGTTTCTGTATTGTTTTTTAGCTTAAAAATAAAATGTTAAATAAAAATACAGTGATTTATTGTAGATGATTTAAAAAAACACACACACAAACTCGCTGACTATAATTTACAATATATAAATAAAATTTTTTTAGTTTTTGCTTCAAAATATTAATAAACACAAATCACGATGTAGGAAACAAAAAATTTTAAATGGGCAGACAAACAAACAAACTAAAACGTTTAGATAAATTTCTTAGAATTTTTTTTTATAAAATCTCCTTTAAAATTAGGGAAATATTATTACATAGGGCATAAAGCAGCGGGTAAATGGGCTGACAGACAGACAACCAGTTGAAGTTTAATTTTACCCAAAAAAAAAAACATATTATTAGCTAAAATAAAAAAAAAAAAAATTACTGTAAAAATATTTGGCGGAAATATTTAAAAAGAAAATTCCTGCTGATTCTAAGAAATTTAGTACAAATCATAACAAGAACAAAAACAATTTGGATAAAATCAACTTTGATCTTTTTTTTTAAGAACAACAACAATAGTATTGTTTATTGGTTATCACAACAAAATGTATTTTTTTTACCTCCCCAAAACAGAAGTCGCACTACGTAAAACCAATAAAACTAAAAAACAAACTCATTATGCAGTCATCATGTCTAGTAATTATGCCCCGCTGATTATAATTTCATCGAAAATCTCCTCATCACTCTTCTTTTATGTATTTTTGTTTAGTGTTATACAAATAAATTGAATCGATAAGAAAAATTCGTTTAAACAACCTGTCTAATGTGTTTTTCCGCTTCTCCACTAAGATCAACTACTCACTCATTTCACGTAGTTCTCGTTTTGGTGTTTTCTTCAATCATGGCGATCGTTCATCAATCACATACAAATGATGACGATTGCCTGTAAAAGATATTTGAAATTGTGATGTATTTGTTATTGTTGTTACTGTTTGCTACTGCTGCTGATGTTTTTTTTTTATATGCATCTTGTAGCCCTTGTAAGAATGTCAGTCTGTGATCTTTCATAATTTTTTTTAACACACTTAAAAAAAATCGTCTCATTTGTTGCTCTTGACTTAAAAGAAAATAAAGAAAAAAGAAAAGATGAATAGATGAATAGAAAACACACGGAGAGAAAAATTTGTTTCCATATGATCACGGATAAATAAAATATTTTTTTAAATAAAAATTCATACATATTTAGGATTCTGCAAATTTAATGTAACCAGCATAGGGATGGGAAAATTGAATTATTATATCGATATATATCGAATCGATATTTTTTAAGAGTATCGATAATCGATAATTATTTCAAAAATATCGATATATCGAACGTATTTTGCTGAAACTATACCAAAATAAAAAATTTTATATACCTTGCACTAAATTTTGCTTTAATTTTCCCCACTACTTTCCAAGATAACGTTTATCAATAATGCCTTCAAAAGATCTCAACACCATTTTTAAAGGTTTTTATATGTCAAAGTTTATTAAGTGCAGTCCGGACACCTTCCCACTGAAATTTTTTTCCACACAAACTTTCTATTACAAACTTTACGACCTACATACATAATATTCATATCCCCATCCTTAAAAAAACTGCCCAACCAAACAAAAAAAAAAAAAAAAATCCATTCAAAAAATTCCCATAAATTTTCCTGTTTGTCTATATGACTAAATGATTTCATATGTTATTGCTGTTCATGTTGTTTCTGCTCTCGCTGCTGCTGTTTTTTAACCATTGACTTAATGTGTATTTAGTTATGTCAGTATGTATAGAATATTATGCTCCCGCTTGCCTTTTACGGGCCACGCAACAATAATCAAATGATCAAAGGCATTGTGCGATCCATCAACACAAGCAATCAAATTGTATATAAACAAGCAAGAGATCAAAAAGCCGCCCCATCCATGAAACATTTAGATAAACGAGTAAAAATTGTTCATTCAAGAAATGAAAATACATGAAAAGCATTAAGAAAAAAAAAAAAAAAAAAAAAACAAAAAAAAGCAAAAATCTTTTCAAATTAATTAACAAATTTGAAAGAAATAATGCATGCATTCCAACAGACATGCTGAGATAAATGAAATTTAGCGTTTAATCAACACAACATGGAAGAGAACACAAAAACGATTTAAAGCATTTTGAAATGAAAATGATCATAATAATTAGGGAGATTTTATTTCATTTAATTTGTTTTCTTCAGTTTTAAGTTGATGTTGGAAGCTAATCAAATTTATTACTTCCGACTTGTGCTTTAAAAATTTTATTTAAAATGTCATCTTGTTGTTTTATTGTATTGTTGTTGTAATTGTTTTGTTGTTGTTGTTTTATGTTTTATGTTGATACCAATAATTTAATTCCATTATAATTTATTGTAGATGGGCATTATAATATTAATCGGTGCACTTAAAAATGCGGGATTTTCGGCAAGTTTAGTTTTGGCGTTTATCGTAAAACATTGCTACAATAAAAATTTTGAAAAAGTATAAGCTATCGTTAGCTTTAACATTTTTCCATCTTTCTGGAAACAGATTGATCTAATGCTAAAAGTTTCGATCTATTTTATAAGCCAAACACGAATGAAGCTAATTTTGGAAAAGCTGTTTTGTTTAGGGTGTCCCAAATAAGTCCGACCAATAGCGTTCTCGTGGTAGCACTGTTTGCAAAATTTGAATTTTGTATGGATGTCTTTTATGATCCAACTTTTAAAATTTCTGCATTGTCGTTTTGGAAATGCTCAATTAACCGAAACAATGACAAGTAAAAAATTTGCTATCCAGCTTCCACTTTACCTTTAGTGGGAATATTTCGATGATTCCCTCTTCCAGGACGGTCGATTACTGAACCCTTTTCCTCAAGACGGCCGACTAAATTCCTAATCATGTAAGCTGTACGACCAGGGCTCTGATTCTCAAAACTATTACAAATCTAAATATCGCTCCTAAGTGTTCGGTTCGGTAGATTTGTGGAAAACACAAACGCTTATAGTGTTTGTGTGGTAAACTTCATTGTGTCCGGTACAGCTCATTAACCTTCGTTCGTTTCTGTTGTGCTTGGCGCCCTTTTGGCCGGTTAAAATACCAAACGTAACAAAATACACAATATTAGCAAACACAACTGCAGAGTGAATGAGAATTCCGAACAATCAAATAGTCTTAATCGCATTGAAACCAAAGCTTAAACAAAATACCAACAATAAACAGGGAGTTTATCTTTTCATGCATTCTCCAGTAGTGTCAGTGTATTAATCAAGAATAAAAATTGGAAATTAAGCACGACAAACAAAATCATATTAATTACAAATTTTTTATTCCCAAAAATTATATATATATATGTCCTTTATTTATTTAAATATGTAAAGTACTTATACCTTAATATAACAAGTATATACTTAAATACAATGTTCACGAGGAACATAGGGCGTTAACGAATTCTCTCCAACTATTTCTGTCTCTTGCAAGTAGTTTGATTTGATTCCAAGTTGTTTGTGCTGATTCAAGTTCCTTTCTTGTGCAACGTATCCATGTGTTGCGAGGTCGTCCTTGCCGGCGTTGACCTTGAGGATTCTAATCAAGAGCTTCTCTAGCAATATCGTTTTGTGGTCTTCTAAGAATATGACCAATCCAAGTCCATTTTCGTCTTCGTATATCGAATTCGATTGGACAACAACCAGCCTGCAGCCAAAGCTCTTCATTGGATATCCAATTTGGCCAAAAGATATTTAATATTTGCCTTAAACATCGATTTATAAACGTTTGGATCTTTCCTATAATAAGCTTCGTGTAGCTCCATGTAGTACATCCATATAACAAAACTGATTTTACGCTACAGTTGAATATACGTAATTTAGTCTTTTTTTGAGATGTTCCTAGCGCGCCAGACTTTGTGTAGTTTGTGAAAAGCGGTACGTGCTTTATTAATACGATCATTAATATCAGCTTCCGATCCACCATCTTTGGTTATTTTACAACCGAGGTAGTTGAAGGTGTCTACATCTTCGATCACAGTGCCATCTACTGTTAATGGAGTTGTTACATGAGTACCAATGCGCATAAGTTTTGTCTTTTTGAAGTTGATTCTCAATCCGACTTTTTTAGCGTTTTCGGAGAGTATTTTTATCTTTTTTTCAATATCCGCAAATCGATGAGCCACCAAACATATGTCATCCGCATAGTCTATATCGTTTAAAAACTCTGTCATGTTCCATTGAATGCCCATAGGGGCCTCCCTGTTGGTTTCTTCCATTACATAATCTAATAGTAAAAGAAATAATGTGGGGGACAGGACACAACCTTGCCTTACACCAGTAAGAGTTGAAAAAGGCTGGCTTTCTTTTCCATTAAAGCGAACCTTACATGATGCATCTTTGAAGAGTTCACATATTAGGGAGACAATTTTCTCTGGAATACCTTTATTTATAAGGGCAGACCACATAGATGTTCGAGATATTGTGTCAAAAGCACGTTCAAAATCTACAAAAAGCAAGTAAAGATGTGTGTTGTATTCTGCTGATTGCTCTATTACTATACGCAACGTGTTTACGTGATCGACACAAGATCGTCCAGGCCTAAAACCGGCTTGCTCTCTTCGCAAAATTTGTTCGACTACTGGCGAGATACGTTGTAGTATTAAAGTGGCCATTACTTTACCAATTGCGTTTAAGACAGTAATGCCACGCCAGTTTTTGCAAAGCGTTAAATCACCTTTTTTGGGAATTGTAACAATTACTTTGTTGAAAAAATTTCTTAAGGTCTAAATGACAGATCTTACACATATTAAAGACACAAGCCATGTATTATAAATCTCGCATTTTTAAATTTTACTCCCAATTTTTAAACTCGGCTTATAAAATAATTCTTTTGCACTGTGAATGTTACTATCAATATTTATGTTTTTAAGGCAATTTGCAGGATACAGGAAGTAGTCTTGTCTAAAGTTTGAGTACATTATTATTTTGTGTTTAAAGTAGATCAATTAAACTACCTGCGTGAATTTTTAATATAAACGTAAACTTTTGTATGTAGTTCTATTTTCTGGTTGGCATAATAATTATTGTATTAAAAAGTTCCAACTAGAACTTAAGTATATGCAATATGTAAGTATGTATAAAATGTGTTAATCTCAAAATGTTCATTCATCAGAACTCGCATTAAGTTTGTTCATTCAAGAAGCAAAAAGTTCAAAAGCTGTGATCTCCACATAAGGATGTTGATAGCTTTGTTCCTAAAACAAATAAAATCGTAAATATCTTTATGTGCATACACACAAATATTAATTTCCTAAAGCCCTTCAAACTGCCAACTGCTTAACGAACAAACTACACATCCAGGCAATAAAGAAATGGCAACATAACTGAAAGAATGATGGCATCGTTTGCAAATCTTGACAGCCGGCAACTTTTTGTTTAATGTTTGTCTTATTTAAACCACCAAATGAAAACAGTTAAAAAAAAAAATACGGCAAAACAATTGCAACGATGTGATTTTATGTGCCAAATGATGGCAGCATAAAGTTAAGCAATTTTACTTTGATCTCATGCCGCGAACACACAAAATGTCAAGTTGCTACACATTAAAAAAAAAACGGTCTTTGGCAACACACATTCGCGTTTATGCCACAATGACAAAAAAATAAATAAATAGACGTTTTTTGCTGTTTTATATGTGACCACTTTATGTTTTTGTGGTATGTGTCATTTTGGAGTTCTGGCGGTATGTTTATATTGTTAATTCTTTATTTAAGGGATATTTTTTTTTTTTGTCATTCATTTTTGCTTTATTGTGGGCCCATTATTGTTAAAATAAATGTAGGTAAGGAAGCTGTTTAAGCTGTCGCAATCAGAGTTTGGGTAAAATAGTAAATTTAGTCTTATGAATTGAAATAGTTTATAGTATTTATGGTACATTCCACGCCAAATCGTATTGTTTAAAAAAATTTTGTTTTTTATTTCCCCAGTTTTGTGATATTTTTCAATTCTTTTCAAAAGGTCATTCCTGGTAAATATTGACATTGGTTGATAACTCCTCCCAAGGACTCTTTTTTTAGTTTTTTGTTCATAACTTCCGGAATAATGGTTGAAGGAGGGAAATAAAGTAAAAATGTTGTTAACTTAACGATTTGGCATGGAATGCCCCGTATATACCTTCGAAAAGCCAACAATTTCTTATAAAGGACTTAACATTTCTTAAAACTCATGCGTCGCATACAAAAGTAGAGTATTTCTACATACGCTCGATACCCCAGTTGGCAAAATGGTCATAGACGAAAATGTCGTCAACGATGTCTGCAGGACATTTTTGAATATATCGCCTATATAACATTATGACGACAACTCAAGTAACAAAACGTGTATTTTGTCGTGTTTAAAATCATTGCATTTTGACGTGTTTCACACCACTTTGACAGCAAAATGCATGCAATGGTCGCTTACGTTGTCCTCTACTAGAAAAAATCAAAAACTTTAAATTAGAATGTAATTTAAAATTAAAATTTCTTGATATTTTGCTCTTATTAACATTATTTTTAATAATAATAAAAAAATAAAAAAATAAATAATCCTGCCTGTAAAAAGGTTTTTTTGCTCTCCTGAAAAATAATTATTTTGTAACTTACAACGTTATTCGCGGATGTGCTTCAATTTTAAAATTGGATATACGCGGATTGATGGGCTGACTACATTGCCATATGTTTAGTTCAGAATACATTCCCTTATTAATCAAAAGCCTCTTGGAAATCTGACTTTCTCGACACAACCAGTATCCCTTATTTTCAAACCCAGTCTCCCAAACTAATCGACCATTTCATTAGCGGTGATGTTGCAGTGACCATGTACCTAGAACTACATACTCTCCTAATGTTTCTCTTAGAGCTCTTCTACAATAACTTACTAGTTTGGAATTCACTAGTTGAAATTCACAGCCCATCAAGGCCCTAAGAACTGTCCACATATATTGTGACCGCCGAGCCCCAGCAATGTTACCACTTACCAATTCTACGGCCTTCAAAATCCCTAGAACCTCTGCCAAAAATATACTGCAGTCGTCAGGAAGCTTTTTGACCTTTAAGTAAATATATACTCAAGGTAGACCTCTTTACCCGTTTCCCTTATGGTTATATCGGCAAATCTGAAGTATCGCCGATATATTGGTATTCGTTACATCGCTAATTATCACTTCACTAGATAGTGTCCACAATACTGCCATTAACGGCACTATCATGGTGGTAATGTCGCTAATCGAGCATTGACGGTTTTATGAGGAAAAAGTCGTTTATATAGTCGCTTATGACAACTTAAACCACATTTTTCCCATATGATCATTAACGACAACGTTGCCAACATGTCGTCAGGGATTTGCTATGGGTCTTGTACGCGTCGTCGACGTTGTCTTGAAACTATGGCCAACTGGGTACGTATGTATATTTTTTTTATATGTTTATTTATTTAATTATCTTAAAGCCATTGATTCTACACCAATTCCACCTTTTTGACAGATGCATAAACACAACAACTCACTGAATGCGTGGTGTGGACTTCCAGCTTTATTTGCTACCTATACAGGCATGTCACAAATTCCGATCGGAATGGTTTTAATTCCGTATGTTCAATTCCGATCGATTTAGTTTTAGCTTCTTCAGATTCCGATCGATTTTGCTAAATGTGTTTTTTTATAACAACTCTGGTTTTACAATTTGATATGGCAACTTTACACCTATACCTATACAGGCATGTCACAAATTCCGATCGGAATGGTTTTAATTCCGTATGTTCAATTCCGATCGATTTAGTTTTAGCTTCTTCAGATTCCGATCGATTTTGCTAAATGTGTTTTTTTATAACAACTCTGGTTTTACAATTGGATATGGCCACTTTACATAAAAACCATATGATTTTTGTGTTAAGTATGGCAATGTTCAGAAAAAAGTGGTTTGTGAGGGGAAAAAAGTGGCAAAGCAACGGTAAAAAAAAGTGTGTTATTTCTTCAATCTATATCATAAAAAACATTTATTTATCCATTAAAAATAGTTTTAAGTAGTTTTTTCGGTTATAAAATACTGAAACAATCAATTCCACTTAGAAAACCAAAAGTGGTTTCATTCCGAAAAAATTTTTCGTTTTTCGTTTTCTGAAGAAGCAAAATACGAAATTAAAACCACTTTCGATCGGAATGGAATTCTATGACAGGCCTGATAATTTAGAAAAAGTTTTGAATAAATATATTGGCTCCTAAATATCTTATATTTGGTATAAACTAAAATTTGTATGCACCTAAATTAACCCAATAGTTTTTAGTTATGAACATGTTGCAAAACACTCGAAGAATAAAAAAAAAAAATAACGTGATGATCCAGTTTGCTGTCAATAAATGGAAATAAAAAACCTTTTTGAAATTCTTAAATTTTCAGAAATGGCAATCAAAGCATGCATGTCTTATCCTGTTTTATAATACTTTTCAGTTTTTTGTTCAACTTTCAGTAACACTGACATCATATTCGCCAAAAAAAGCAAATTATTTAATACGATTTAGCAAAATAAATGTAAGACGAAAAAATTAAAAAAAAAAAAATAAATATATTCATATAAACAACGTATAAACAACATGCATGTCAAATTGAATGACTTGACGTTACATTTTATGTCAGACAAATGTCTGTCAATTGTATTTTTGTGTGTTATTGTTGCATTTTTTTGTAGCTGTTTGTGCAGTTGTTTTTGGTTAATGAGTGATTGAAAATAATAAACTGTGCTTTAATTTTTATACATGAGACTGGTAATACGTGTTTGAAATTAAAAGTTCACACATCATTAGAGGTGCCCAAAAGCTTTTTGCCGCTGTGTTGGTAAGAAAATTTTAAAGTACAGTGACAGGAAAAACTTAACGCAAATATTTGCATTAAAATTTAATCACTAGAAATTGTTTACTATTCCAATTTTTAAATTTTATGCTGCGATATATGACTTTAAGTCTTGTGCATTAAATTACCAATAAATAAATTACTAAATGATACTCGGCACACATTCATCTTCTGTAATGTTAAATATCGTCACCAAATTTTGTGGTCGTAGGTTTGTAAGCTGCTAAATAAGCCCTAATCCCAACATCACTAACCAAATATCGTTGGGTCAACTCTTAGGCTCCGTGCAATAACTCCCAGGTGCAATAAGTCCCAAGAAAAAAATGAAATTAGACCCAACAATTTTTCATACAAATGTGGGAGTAATTTCATTATGAAATAGCTCCCAGCTCTCTCGGTTTTATTTCATTTTTTTGGAAGTTATTTCATTTTTTGCCTGCGAGTTATTTCATAATGAAATAAAGTCCAAATGTAATAAGTCCCCGAAAAAATAAACGTGGGAGTTATTTCATTTTATTTTGAGCTTCGGTGTTATTACATTTGCTGTGGGAGTTATTTCATTTTTTGTGGGAGTTATTTCATTTTCAATTATTTGCAATTTCTTAAAATTGTTTAACATTTTAAACATTTTATGTAAATATTAAAGTAAGACGAATACATATATAATAAATTTGCTTGAAAGTTGTTTCATTTTTTTGGGTCTTATTTCATTTCTTTTCGATGGGCTGTTTTTGAAAGTTATTTCATTAATATCTTTAGGAGTTATTTCATTATGAAATAACTCCCAAAAGTTGGGGTTTGTTTCATTTAAGACTTGGAAATTATTTCATTTTTTTTTTTGGGATTTATTTCTTTTTTCCAGATTGGGACTTATTTCATTTATTTTGGGATTTAATTCATTGGGAGTTATTGCACTGGGACTTATTGCACCTGGAAGTTATTGCACGGAGCCAATTCTTATACGAATTAAAAGCTCTTAGCAAAGTTTTGTATGCTCACAACTCCTCAGAACCACATTTACTGGAAAAAACCAACTCAGAGTGTTTGAATTTCTGGCAAAATAACTTTTTATGACAGCCAAAATCTTTTCACCAACATTTTTGGGGCAGTATATTTATAGTCGGCTTAAGTAAAAGTGATTCCTAAAATCATAAAACTAAAATATTTGTTCTCATCTCTTTTATTTCAGATACCTTAAATTCTACTGCAAAATTTTGATTTGGTTATCATAGGAACCACTGTAAGTTTAATTTAATCAAGAAATATTAAAAAATACGTTGTTAGGCTGGGCCGACTACACTATCTTACTTGGTTAAATTTAAAGTAGCTTTTTTCAGTAGCTTGTTTTTAATTATCAAGAACTTTACCTTTTTTAAGAAAAAAAAAAAAAAACTCTTACTAACATTGTCTAATATTGAACCCATAAAGTTTCTAAATTGTAATAAAATTAAACCCATTCACACCATCTTGTCTTTATCAATTTCCGTAAAAGAAATCTCCAACAAATCTAATAAAAGTTAAGAAAAACTTATTCATACTCGCAGCTATAAATTATTTAGAGTTTTATATTAAAGTAGCAACCGAATATTAATGAAAATACTCTTAAAAACATCAAAAAGAACACAACTTACGGAAGGCTTTAGTTCTTTGGAAATCTAAAAAAAGAAGATATACAAAGAACACACATTTTATTGTTATTTTATATCTTCTATTAGTTTTCCTAATCTAATGTCAAGAGAGTAGTCATGTGAACAGACTACTGATTTCATTTATTTGCTTAGATTTCACTTTAACAACCAAACTTGTCAAATAAAACATAAATTATAAATGTGTTTTAAGAACGGGGAGGTACAGATTGTCAAAAAGAGAAAAACATTTTATGAGTTTTTAACACAAGCATTTGATAAACCCTTTTTAACCAATCATTTTAAATAGTTTTAATTTCAAAAAAAAAGATTTCTTTATTAAGCTGTGCCGAATCTTTGATACCCTCCACAAAGCTAACGAAGTTTTGGAAGTGGACTTTATATGGGATCTCTAATAAACTGTGAATCAGTATTCATTTGAAATCACAGTAGTGTAGCTATCTTTCTATATAGATATAAAAATAAATTGTCCTAAGTTCGTGATTTTATAACTCGAGAACTACTCAACCGATTTTCAAACGAAAACATGCGTTGGAAAGGTATACTTTCACCTATGGTTTATAAAAAAAACTCCCGATAGGTTCAATTTCAATTTTATTTATATTTAGAAAACCCCGAGCAGCGCCGGGACCAAACAGCTAGTACCTTTATAAACCAAAGTTTGACAAACTTAATGAAAATATGGTTTTTATAGTCTGGGCTTTTTATGGGACCTTTTGTAAACTATGGACTAATCGTCACGAAATTTGGTAATGATGTTTGCATTTTCTGATCTTATTAAACGAAGGATAAGTTGTGATTTTGATTTGCACGAGCACCAGCCATATAGCCTAATCTCATAATGGATCTTAACCACATATGTTAGGTTAAGTACCATGGGCAGCCATCGAGGGACAGCTCACTTGGGTCCTTCAGTGTTCCCTTTGTGATATCCAGTGCCAATGCCCATCCTTTAGAGCAGTTACTCAGATGGCGTCACTGCAGAGTTCAACCAATTCGGCTCCATAGTTAAGAGAAGAAGCGACCTAAGTTCAATCGCAGATATATCCTCCAGGCAGGAAAGCACCGGTTCTTCGCGGTATTTTTTCCAGGAAATTGACAGAGAGAGTGAAGCAAAGTTTCCTCTTCCTCATCGTGACAACTTCTACATTAGTCATTAAATTCCAGACCCATTCTCCTAGCATGATTCCCAACCGGACAGTGTGCAGTAACAACTGATACCACTGTTCTTATTTGGTCTCTTAACTCAACCACATGGTGAGTTAATATATACATTTACTTAATACCCTCGTGTGTGTTAGGATCATATTCACAAACAGATGGCAAATCGAGTGTGTAATCTGCCTTAATTATATATTCATCACTTTAGTAGCCAGAGATATCTAACCTTTACTACTATTGTTAATCCCAGCAGCTTCTGTTGAAAAGGAACAACACCTAGGGATTCCTCCACAGGCGGAAGTATCCAACAAGGGCAAAAAATCCGCCTTCCATGTGGTTTGGGTTTTAACCACAGCCCCCACGTGATCCATGAAAGTATTCCTTCAAAGTAGCACAAGGCTTAAGCCAAGACAAACATCCTGAAAGACAGGACCAGGGGCTAGTGACTCCTATGGCACCAGAAAAAGAAAGTACTCTGCTGTGAATTCGGAATTTGAAATCTTTTGCATCCCCAAAGAACTCCGGCATTTGGATGTTTGGCGCATCCAAGCTTATATGAGGTCTGACCTCTCAAGATGATTATGCTATGCCCCCTAAGAGGCGCAGCACATCCTCCGGGGAAAAACTAAAGATAGGTTGGTACTGCAGTACCAAGTCATTGTTCCTTAAGCCTGGTACTCTGTTCAACATTTCACGTGAAATGCTGTCAAAATGCATATGAAAAAAACTTGTGCGGAATATCTACGAAATAATGTTGATGGAGTTGTACTCTGTTTATTTTGTGAAAAAGTTCCGAAATGTTTCTGGCAACATTTTTTTTACAACTGCGAAATAATGTAAGCTGCCTTTATTTCACGTGGAATTTTAAGCAAAAGCAAAAAATATGAACTTAATATTAAAAAAGAAATAAAAAATTTAAATAATACAATCGGTAACAGTTTTTATCCATATTTACTTTTTTTTATTAAATTTTTTATTAAAAAAAAAATAATTTTAGTAAAATACATGTGGCGTTTGTTTACATACACGAAACAATGTAGCATACTTTGAAGGAATAAAAACGTCAAATTGTACAAACTCGCAAGATTGGTAACATTGATAAATGCCAAAATTTTCGTGTGGAATAATCAATGTTGCTCAACATTTTTCACAAATTTGAACAGAGTACTAGGCTTTAGGCTTAAAGCACGAGGTTATGCCAAATTTCATGACACAATCTACGGTTCCCGCCACAATAATGTCTGCCTGAAATTGAATGGTAACTCGTTTAACAGCCAGTTTTTTTCTTAAATTAAGACAAAAAAAGGATTTAAGAAAATCGAAGAACAACAAAAAAAACAAAATGCCTTTGAACTAATTAAACCCAGTGTGTTGTGTTGAAGTAAAAAGTTTTCGTTGTTAAGCAGAAGAACACTTGTGGCATAAGTGCAAGCCGCTGGGTGGAAAGAATGCGGCTTGCAACTCTTTTTACCAAGAGCAGGAAGCTTTTTAGGTAATACCTACATTTCACCGTAAATTTTATTCTAATTTTAGTACTGCGTCGCTTTAATACAATATTAATACAAAATGAAAAGTTTTGGCGATGCTTAAAAACTGTAAAATAATTTTGTTTGCTGGAATAACAATTGACAGGTCATATTAAATAAAGGAGTTATTATTGTTTCTTATTAGTAAAAACTCTTTCAACAGAATAGAAATATAATCATTTTAATCACGTTAGTCCACATTTTTGTCCATAAGTCGCTTCCAACTTAACCGATAGTGCTGAGTTTCACTGTAAGACTGCTTAGGAGAATAAGGAACAATCTAATTATTAAATCATTCCTTTTGGTTAAGGTGTTTTTTTAACAGGGGAACATACAGACGGATATAATTATCGACATAAAATAAATCAAGGACCCATAATATATATACTGTGGGCTTTAGGCACAAATTTCTTGTAGTTACATACGGAGTAATGAACTGTTTATACCACTATTTACTACTACTTTTGGTGGAGGATATAAACAAGTAAAACATTAAAAAAAAATTTTAATTTCTGACACACGTATTTGATGAACCCTTTTTTCTTACAAATCTTTCCAAGTAGTCTTAATTTTGGAAACAAAATCTCTTCTAGTGCAAGTATCATCTGTAGAAGAATTTAATTTATTGTTTTCAATGATTGTTTTTAATGTACAGTATTATTTTGTGGTCGTACCTAACTCCAATTTTATTACTCCAAACTATTAACGATGAGTTTTATTACCCAATAGTTTTACTAGGGCTGTAAGTTTATGTGCATGTAATGGTTCTATCAAAACGTGACTATTTTAATTGGGGGTAAACATTTTACTCCTTCCAAAGAATTAAATATCTAAATTTAAACGTGGCTGTAGGTCGTTCTAAAATTCAGAATAATTTAAAATAGTTTTCCTAGTGTGACAATTTCTTAGAAAAATTTAATGAAATATGTGTACAGATTAATGTTATAAAATGTGTGACAGTTTTGATTTATGGATTTTTGGGTTAGTTGAAGTAGGAAAATCGAGTTGATTTATAATTTGGTTATTTTAAGATGTCATTCAACTTAAATTATTCTCAAGAACCAAATAGTTAGTTAGATCGGTCGGTCCTTATATAAATATATATTATTCTAATCTCAATCTGATAACATATTTTAAAAATAAAGCTTGTAACTCAATTGGTGCGAATTGGTCTATATTAAAAAGATTTCTTAGGAAGCGAATGTTACACATTGCTTGATTATATTTATATCGCCCGATTGTTTAAAAAAAAAAATTTATGTTGTTTTTTATTTTTTATTTGGCCAATTTTTATTTATCTGTTTATATTTCCTAGTTAAGCTAATACGGCCTATAATCTTTTATGTAATTAAAAACACAATTTTAATACATTTTTTCCCGACGTTTCGTCGATTTTTTGTCGACTTCTTCTGGGGATCGTCTATTTAATAAAAACATGACATTAATTAACAATTTTTTACCAAATAATATTTAGAACTTACATTATTTTATATATTATTACATTAAAAAACAAACTGTAAAACCAAAAATTTCACATTTTACATATATAATACAAAAAACGTAAAACATGGAATTATTTTTAAAACACATAATATTTAAAAATTGTAGCACAGTTTATTTGATGGCTACTCTATAACTTGCACATATGTTATTGGTGTCCTCCTTCAAATTCATTGTCTTTTTTATGTTTTGCTGAATTCTCAAGCTTTCCTTCGTAAATCTCTTTCTCATACATATTTTCAAAATTTAAGTTTATAATTCACGGGATCGTTTATGCAAAAATTTAATTTAGGAGACAATATTGGGGTTTTAAATATAAGATAAGAATTTTTGGAAACTTGAAGTTAAGAAAGCAAGTCCTAATTTTGCAAAATTAAAGAAATCGCATTCTTTAGGAAAATGTTCTATAGAGCAATTTTCTTAAACAATTAAGTTAGTATCTTGAGTCCAATTAAAAAAAATGTAAATTTTACCACACAAAATCGATTTTCCTGCCAGCACCACTAACCCATCTTTAGATTACAAACAAACAGCTCGAGGACATTTTTAATTCACCATCCTCCACCACCTGCTGCTTAAACTTCATTTTAGTTTTGGTTCTGACAAACAACAATATAGGAAAAAATGCCAAGAAATTGACATAACTGACAAATGTTGACAAATGTACACAATTGTGTTCTAAAGAGCTCTTAGTACAGCCCTTGGCAAAATAAGGGGAAACAACTTAAATAAATATAAAACTTTTACCACAGTAAAATAGAGAAAAAAAGCAAACGACAAAAACAAATAAATAGCAAAATATTTGTCTTCATTAGTGCGTAACATTGACGTACGTCAAACAGAAAAAAACAACATGTTTACTTTTCATTTTACACTTTGGCAACCCCCTTCCAATCATTTTATTTATTTTGTGTTGTTGCAAAAAAAATATTACAGCAGAGTTTACGACCCCAAAAACACCCTTTTACTACCCTTCCATAACTGTGATATTGTAAAATAAAGCAAAGAAAACATTTGTGTTTTCTCTCTAGTCTTTTTACGTCATCGTCGTTATTAAATATACAACTTTTTTTCACCTATATTGAATATTTTGTTTACACAAATAATAATTTTCCCATTTTAATGCTTTTGGCCTGGTGTCAAATCAATCATTGTCGTTTTTATTGACATAAGCCCATAATTTTTCATAAATGCATGACATGAGAAATGACAGTTCTTTTGCAAACCCATCATCACTGTCATCACATGTTATCATAAAATGAGCAGAATTTGTTTTGCAAGCGACCGAGTGAATGTGCATGTGTGTAAGTGTATAATTTTGAGGGAAAAATTAGCAGGGCCTGTTTGGTGTAGGATATATTAGTTTTTTAATAAAGACACGCTAAAGTAGTGTTTTATTTTTACAAATTTTTTTTTTAGTTTTAGTAGAAACATTAACTATAGGTTGATTCAGCTATTTGTTTCAAGCTATATTTTTTTCCGGCTTAAAATATTGTTCAGAATAAATGGGTGAATCCGTCTTAAAGAATTTTGTATAATAAGATACAGACCGGTGCCAATAAAAATAACTTTTAAGCAATTTAAATGGAAATAAATACTAACAGTAAGATTGTACCGCTGAAATTGTTTAAGTATCTACGAGCCCGTCTCCGACTCCTACTCTAACCTTGATGTTAAATGTATATGAGGCTGGTCCTCATTTGACTTTAAACTCTTTTTTTTAATGTAGTACCTTTTATATGCTTTAATTTAATTGATATTTTAATTCTAGCACATGCCGCATTGAGCTTTAATATAGTTATTTACATATGTAAAGTAGACTGGTCCTAATTTTCTGACTTGAAAATTTTTAAGGATCCTCTTTAAGGTTTTTATAAAGTAAAATATATATAAGAAAATTTTTTATTCCGAAAAATTTTGGGGTTGGATTCGCGAGGTTATGTGGTTACGTCGACTCCGACTCCGGTACAAAAACCTCAACTCCGACTCCACTTCCGACTCAACTTACCTGAGTATAATTTTTAAGCAAATTTATATTTTTGTGATGCAAATTTTGTAATGAAAATAGCCATTCAGGTAAAAGTTTGCTCTTTGCACTTAGAATAGTTTTACTCGAATAATTGATTCTCTTCGATATGTAAGGTTATAACGAACTTAGCCATAAGTTGTCAAATTATATTCTTCAGGGTCCAACACTTCACTTTTAAAATGGTGGCTAATATATTTTAGTGTGATCTCGATATGTTCGTCTGTATTTCTACTGAAATCATGACTGAGATCACAATAAGATTAAATTTTTTAGGAATCAGATTCGTTTGTCAATTTGAGGCAGGTAAAGTTGTATTGGCAGCCGCAATTCAACACAGCTGATGTGGGTTCAGTGATATGATCTCGCTGTGTGACCATTTTTTACTGTCTCACAGATGTTCTATCCCAATAAGAAATTTTTATCATTGTGCGAAGCACTAATGGTACATTTATAAAAATAAGCGCACAACTATGCGCTACGCAATATGACATACAGAGATGCAATAAAGTTAGTGAACGAACTCTTAGCAAGTTTTATAAAAAAAAACTAACATTTCAAATGCCACGGCATTCCCTTACTACGAAGCAGGTTTGTAAGGGAGAATACTAAAAAATAACTGTAAAAAACCATTCAGTGTGTAAATCTGAAAGCAACACTCACCACTTGTTATATGCATTGAATAAAGTGCTTTTTATGTCCAAAATGTATTGCTTCAAAGTGGGAACTCACCATATAAAATTCATGCCTTCGTAAGCGATATGGTAAGCGAAACTCTTACATTTCTCCCTTACAAACCTGCTTTCGTTGGAAGTTCCATTTTTTATTAGGATATTTCTGTCCGTCATCATTTTTTCTCCGCCAACCAATCGATTAAATGAAGGATTGAATCTCAATTAAGTCAGCATCAAAGAGATTGGTTTGGTGTCTAAAGGTTCTCTGAATAAAGAATTAGTGTCTTTAGTCCTCGAATGCCGGAAAATGACGTATAAGATGTTTTTTCTGGTCTAATTTCAGGTAGCTTCATACAAAAGTTTTTAGGGAAAGCACTTATGCGAGATAAATTACAATCACAATCTTCCAATCATCATTCCTTCCGTAATGGAAATAAAGATTTTATATCCAAATTTTTCGACAGTTAAGATAAACCGAATTGGTCTGCTGGCCAATTTCCTGCGACAAATAAAGTTTTACTTTAGAAAATAGCGTCCTGGAATGAGGATTTTCATACCCACAATAGGGGAGAGGGTATTATGCATTTGTGCTGACGTTTGTAACATTGTAAAATATACCAATTTTTTAGTATACCGATCAACTAAGAATCGCCTTTTAAATCGATCTAATTATGTCCGTCCGTCTGGTTGGCTGTCCACGTAAACTTTGTGTGAACAGTACAGGCCATAGTTTTGGAGATAATTTGATGATATTTGGTACATAGGTTTTATTTTTATAAGGACTAAGACCACCGAAAATGGTACATAACTTCACATAGCCCCCGCTTACATTTTCTTCAAACTTATTTGATTGCAACCTTAACCCTCCTACTAAATGTTATTGAGAAAGGTCCATATTTGACCATAGCTCCCATACAAATACTACACCCGAAAATAAAAAATTGGCCCTAAAGTCTTGTTGTCATTTATAAAAATAAATAAAAAAAAATCAAATAAAAAAAATTTTAAGACCATAACCTTCTT
The DNA here is from genome assembly GCA_963931875.1 of Pollenia griseotomentosa. NCBI lineage: Eukaryota > Metazoa > Arthropoda > Insecta > Diptera > Polleniidae > Pollenia > Pollenia griseotomentosa. The sequence goes on from OZ007561.1 coordinate 185,281,392, forward strand.
ATAATTGTTGGTATTGACAGAAAGCTATGTCATGACTACGTCTTGTGCTGGTCAGTCCAAATTTAATCACATTTCTACGTTTTTTTCTTAAATAAACGCGTTTCGGTTAACTCCCTTTACAATAAACCTTTGAATTCTTTAATTACAAATCAAAATTAATACACACATTTATTTAACTTAACAAACTTTATTAGAATTAATTATACTGTTCACAAAATTAATCCACTGTAAGGCTTCGTACAGACGCTGGTCAGATCTTACAATGTTGTCATTTTTCTGACAATGGTGCCATTGTCAGATGCATTAATTTTACACATCTGCCAAATGAAAATCAGCTTACAATGTTCACACAGTTGCAAGACATTTTTAGGCAATTTTAATGACAACATTGTAAGATTTGACCACCATCTGTACGAAGCTTAAGTAACAAACTGAACCGTTTAATGTCTCCAAAAAAAAAAACTAAGCATTTATGAGTTAGCCTGTATTTATAGTTCACAACCAAAAGTGGTAGTAGAGTAGTAGATTCAAGAACCTTCTAGTTGATTCCAGAACATTTTAATCGAATTATTTTAAACTAGCTGTTTGGTCCCGGCGCTGCTCGGGATTTTCTAAATATCAATAAAAAATTAATTCGTACTGAGTAATTTTCAATGGCGCCACCTTTTTTAGATTTTTTCCGAATTGATACGAATCATCGAAATCGGTCCAGCCGTTCTTTAGTTATAAACGTAGTAACTTTCTTTCTACAATTAAATCTAATGTCTACAATACAGTGGAGCTAAACTAATACGACATAAATTATAATAAAAAGATAAATCCAATTTCGCTACAATATAAACATTCTTTCTAAAATAGCTTAAAGGAAAACAAATCTCATATAGATGAAGATATTTAAATAATATTCGGCTCAAAGAACTTTAACATAAATCTTACAGCCAGTCCCACGATGTCGCACGTTAACGTTCGCAAAACAAAATTTGATTTAAAACAAAAACAATTTCAAAAATTTGTTTTTGTTTTAAATGTTATTTTCAATGCGAACGTTAACGTGTGACATCGTGGGATTGGCTGTTAAACTTTAAACATTATTATGTTCTGGCTTGCCCATGATTGCGCACTGGTCGCAAAAATGGTAGACTTTTGATAACTTGTTTTTAAATATTGTGGTATAGGGTATCCATATTTTATGTGTTATATCTTCGAATCTACGAATTCATTTGAATCGATCTTGTTTCTAACTTTATTTTTTTTTTTATTAAAAAGGCCCTTTGAAAGTCCCCTTCAACCCTTAATTAAGTTCTGGCTTAAAGTTTTTCTCTACATTTTTATTTGCACACATTCACTGTTTGTTTTCCATATGTGTGTGACTTTAACTTGTTGTTTGCGTGTCATTTGGTTTTGTTCACAACAGTTTTTTCTCTCCGTTTTATTTGTTCTTGTTGTCGTTGTTGCTGTCATATTTATTATTTTTTCATAAATTTTATTATAAATTGTATTAAAAATTCAAGAATTTTTTTTTGCAGCATTTTTTGTTATTACTAATTGAAGTTGTCATTTGTCATTTTCTTTTACTTTGTAATCACATGGTTACATGCAAAATATTATTATTAAATTTTTGCTTTTTTCTTAACTTTTTACTTTGTTGTTTCACATGTTCAAGCATGATTTTGACATTTATGCCAATGGAAACAAAATTCTTGTTGTTCTTTTTTTTTTTGCTCAACTTGCTTTATGTCAAGAATTTTGCTATGTTTGACAAGGGTTTTTATTATATTCTGCATGTCATACTCATGTTTTGTTATTTATTGTAGTTGGTTACTCCGGAGAGAAAATATCATGTTCATTTGTGTGATTTTTTGAAGAAAAAAAAAAACCATGAATAAAATTTGTAAAAAGTCCCAGTGTGACTACAAGTTTTGCTTTTCTAGCAAATTTAACCTAAGCAAATTAAGTTTAGCCTTAGAGCAAATGTCCTTTGTAAATAGCGCTTTAAGGCTAGATTATACTATCTCACAAGTCTTACGTATTCCATAATACTTTGTGAGATAGAAATCTAATGAGTTTTGTTGCGACTGTCAAAAAATCTAATTTAACATGATAGTTCGTGTTCACACCATCACACAAAGTATAAACACTCACACATGAAATAAAATGCAACCCTGATCCAATGAAAAATGAACTTGAAAGCCTGCATATAGGAAACTATATAAACTATTGAGGGAAAAGTATTATTGTTTAGAAATTTTTAAAAAAACGATGAAGTGTTATGGGATGTCAAACTTTTTTCATAATACTTGTCATTTACGTGACACATTGCATTCACACTATCACACTTTCTCATATTACTTGAGTTTTTGACATGTATTAATACAAAGTGTAATAGCCTTTACCAGAAGAACTTATTGATCAGAAATAAAGACAACTTCCAGCTTTTAATTAAAAAAAAAAACTGAGGAATAGAATTTCTTGCATTTAATATTGAAAATTAAGTGCTTAAAACATGCTAAAAAAATCTAAAATAAGAAAAAAAAAATAATGGATGGCAGCAATAAGTTGTGATTGGTGACAATAATATGGTTAAAGTAATCAAAATCTGTTTAAGCGTAGGGTTGAAGCTAAATTTTATTAAAACATTATCCTCCAATTTCACGACGTATAATCACGGCCAAAAATTAATCCTTTGTCCTCCAGTGGTATTCTCAGCATAACGTTTATGAAGTTCTTGCCGTGTTATCATAACCTTAACAAAATAAGGTTAGAATTAGGGTGCTCAATAAATCGGGTTTTATTTTTGTTCGATTAAACAACACATGTCAACAGCAAAAAAAAGAGCTTAAATAACCTCTATATAGATTTGATGCATCATAACTACCTAAGTACAAAAATGGTAAAATTTTTGAATTCTATGGATAATTTTTTTTTTTAATAATTTTTAAGTAAAATTGACAATATTTTGAGACATTTCTCCACTTATATTGTCATAACTAAAAAACAACTTGTCCGATTTTGTTAAATTAAATTTACAAAAATTATGATTTACAATATCTTTAAATGATTTATACAAATGTTTTAATGCGATCAATAGTTTCAAAGTTTTGAAACCAATTATTAGCCAAAAAATAAAAAAATTGTTTAAAAAAAATTTTGTTTTGAAGAAAAAAATCTGGAAAAATCGAAAACGGCAAAAAGTGTTAATTTTATTTAGTTGCAGTGAAGCAACATATCATGTGAGTTTAAAAGTAGATATGGCTCATGAAAATCGACGCATGCTTTACAATTTTATTTACAATTAATTGAAAGCATCGCATATTTACAAGCACTGCATAAGAGCAGCATGTTGCAAACATAAAATAAACATGTTGCTCAACACATATTTGCGATAAAAATGTTAAAACGAAGTACTTTCAGTTTATCAGGAATCAAAAACGAATTTATCAATGGATTTTCATTAAACAAAATTTATTTTATTTCTATTATATGCAGCTTTATGAAAAAATAATTAAAGTAAAGGATTGAAAAAAAATTGTGTAATAAAAAAGGTTAAACTTTGTGATTTTTAGCTCTACACAAATTTGCGATAAAAAAGGTCAAAACTAGGTACTTTCAGTTTATTGGGAATAAAACAGGAATTTGTACATGGATTTTCATAAAATAAAATTTATTTTATTTCTTATTCATGCAGCTTTGAGCTTATGTACTAAAACTGGTAAGTATTTGTTGATTTCAGTTTTCTATGAATTTTTTGAATTCAAACATTTTATAAAAAAACAAAAAAAAATATTTTTTTTCCACTTCGGCCTCAATAACTCCAAAAATAATGGCCCATATTCATAGTCAAAATAAAGTCGACTTTAAGTTAAAACCGGCTTTAGAAAAAGTCGACTTTATTTTTGACTATGAATATAGGCCAATGGCTAAATTAAAAAATGATATTAGAGAAACTTGAATCTGGCGTATGTATTTAGCAGCCTCTTCAAAAATCTCAAATTTTAGAAAAAAATTATGATTTTTGCAGTAAAGCCAGCCTAGTACTCTGTTCAAATTTGTGAAAAATGAAGAGCAACATTAATTATTTCACAAGAAAATTTTGACATGTATCAATGTTACCTATCATGCGAGTTTATACAATTTGACGTTTTTATTCCTGCAAAGTATGCGACATTGTTTTGTGTATGTAAACAACCCCTACATGTATTTTACTCATAATAATTTTTTTTAATAAAAAATTTAAAAAAAAAAGTGAAAATGGATAAAAAACTGTTACCGGTTGTGTTATTTTAATTTTTTATTTCTTATTTAATAATCACCCTAGAGGGAAGCGAACTAACACCGAAGTAGTCCCGTGATAGGTCTTTGGTGGTAGAGACCGGTTCTAGTTCGAACACTTTATATGAATAAGACCTATCATTTTTACTTGGGGTTGTCATTGAAGGGGGTCAATTGACACCATTTGACCAGTCACAGATTTATTCTCAATGAACGTGCTTAGTGTCAATTACTAAAATGTAGTATTTCACGTGAAATGTTGAACAGAGTACCAGGCTTTAGGGGACTACAGCGGATCAAAAAAATATAGTGGTTATTCAAGCATTTACAATTTTTTCGATTTTGTTGCCTTGTGCAATAAATCGATATATGACATTTTTTACTTATTCGATTAAACGAATATAATATTTAAATTAATCGATTAATCGAATAATTCTTATTCCAGAAATTTTATAAATTCTAAGATTTTTTTCGATAATTTTAGAAAAAATTAGTACTTCAGTAAATAAATATTATTTTTTAAATAAAACTTGTCAATGTAGCTCCAATTTGTTGCTTCACTTTCGGGCACTTAGATTTTAAAAAAGTCAATATAACTTTGGATTTTTTGAAACTTATCACGGACCGTCCATCCTCTGCTATGCTTCTGCAAATAATTTTCTCTAAAAAATCGATCGAAGTATTTTGTTTAAAATTTTTACTTATTGGACCACTTGTAGCCCCCTTTAATTTTGTTGGTGGAGCATCTTCTTCAAGTACTATATTAAGGTCACCGTGTAAGTGGCAATTTCTTGAAGTTGTTTAAGAACATTAACGTAAATACATTTTTGGACCCCTGTTACATTAAGCATTATAAGATTTATACTTCGCACAATATTTTTAAACTAAACTCATTGTAAAATTCGATTTAATCGAAATTAGCAATTTTTAATTATTCGAACAATTAATCGTCAAAAATTGTTCGATTAATAAAATGGGAATTAATCGACCTAGTTACAATTACTCATAGCAAATGTAAAAACACATATACATATGCACCCGCATCTAATTTCTTATTAATAAAATTTCTCTATAACGTGCTAAGTTCTCAATTTAAATTTTTATACATACACTAAAATTTATTTATTATTAGGCCAGATCATCAGGAAACCTATTTCCAAAGAATTTGAAAAAGCTAAAGATATTATACAAATAAAACATTAAAACGAATGAGAATTACAAGCGTTCAGTCTTACTTGCAAACGACATAAAATCTTATACAAAACACCAACAACAAAGAAAATTTGTTCTTTTAACTTTCTAACAAAATATACTCTAACCTTTGTGCCAGTTATATCTGCGAGCGTAACACATTTTTAATAACTTTTGCATATAGAGCACTTCTGCACTTGGCTAACATTTTCCTATGTCACTCAAATTAAAATTAAACTTTTTTAGCATGACAAGAGGCAATAACAAAATTAAAAGGCCCAAAGGGTTTACTTTTACATAAAAAGCTTTGTAAATACATTTTGTATATACCATTTTATATACCTACACACATATGTAGACATATATTTATTTATGTATATAAAAGTACATACATATGTGTATATTTATATATATGAGCTACGCCTAAATTTGATATTTTTGTTATTGTTTGTTAAGTCATTATTTTTTCTTCGCACTTTAACTCTTGACAATAAAAATCACACTCATCCGTCCCATAGAAAATATGAGACGAGTACACACAGTTTGTGTACAAAACATTAATGACAGACTAGCTGTCATTCAAAAAAATGTCAGTATTTTGTTTTATAATTGACAGAATGGATATGTGAGAGAGCGTAGATATTAAAAAAAAAAAAAAAATACAAATATGACTTGCAGGCATATGTTTGCGGCTTGTAAGGTTTGTATTGTCAATGTGGTTTGCCAACACTGTGTCAGCTATCAACACCCCTATGAACAGGGTTGGTTTTTTTTCTACTTCTGCCTTTGTTTTTAACAATTTTCAATACTAGTATTACAATTGATTCTAAAAGACAATAATGGTTACCAGCCCACTGCACTAATTTAATATATTTTCAATACATTTTGGTATCATATTTCATCCAGATTTCAATTTGATTTTATGGCCTCTTTTCTGGGCTTTTTATTCATAAATTATGATTATTGCCATTTGTTGTACCCTTATTTTCGATTTCAAAATTCAACCCTGTTCTAGTTTTGTTTAAAATAAACATTATTTTTATTTTACTACTTCTTTCTTTCTTTTAAAACATTCTGCATTGTGTCAAATCGGAAATGTTTTGAGGGTTAGTTTTGACATTGACATTAAATTGCCAAAAATTATTTGTGCTTAACAAGGATAATCATAAATCTAGCTAATTGCAGTTTTACGCATTTGTAACACCCTGTCTTATTATCTTTTGTACTTTATATGGCCAGTGTTTCGTCTACATTTTTTTAATGCAGGAATAGCATCAATCCCTCCCTCCTTTTCCTCTATCACTCTATAATTATTTGTATTTATATTATGCCGCCTGTCAGCTCATACCTAAACTATGGAATGTTTTTGTTTGACTTTGTATTTGGACCAGTGTCAGGGTATTATTAACAACTCCAGTTCGTTAAATATATGTTTTCATGGGCGTTATAATTAAATTTGTTAAGCTTTGAACATAAATATTGTATGTATGGTACGTAAATTATCATTAAAACTGAAAATTATTTGTGGTTTTTATACATACTACTTAAATGTATTTATCTTATTTATCAGTGTTAACTAAAGGAAGTTAAAAAAGTACCAAATTATAAGGCAAGATTTCTTTTACGTTTGCTGCATTTGTACCAAGGCACATTCATTAGGTTAATGCATCCGAGAGAGTTAATCTGGCTGTCAATTTTGTATATGGAGTTTTGACATCTAGAGTAACTTAGCTCATATGTATATGAGAAAAACATGTAAAAGTGTGCTATGCCGAGTCTTTGATACAGACCAGTGTTGCCAAAACTTGGTGACGAAAAATGGCTAAATTTACGGAAAAAAATGGCTAAAAAATGGCTAAAAATGGGCTAAAAAATGGCTAAGCTTTTTTTTTAAGTAAAAACACATTAAAATTCTATAACAAAACAGAAATAATTGATTTAAAGTTGTTTACGATGAAATTGTAAGTTAAGATCAATTTCTTAAATAAGAATAAACGTAAATTAATATTTTGATAGATATTTAAAAAATTAAATCATCGAAAAATTCGTCGTTATTGCTCATCTCATAGGAATCACTCGTGCCTATTAGTTTTAAATAATTTGAAGGAAAATCATAATCACGACAACATTTAACCAACATTATGAGTCCAGATCTACAATAAAAAACAAGTACAAAAGTATAGTCTGTCAACCCTGACTAGATGATACCGTACACCACATTATAACCTATGTACCAAATTTTATTAATTATCTTTAAATTTGCGACCTGTAGTTTGCGTACAAGGTGTGCATGGACAGCCAGCCGGACAAACATCGTTAATTCGACTCAGAAAGTGATTCAGAGTCAATCGGTATACGTAAAGGTTGGCTAAAGCTATGTTCACACCTATTAAATATTTGACGTCCTACACGTGACCACTAGTTTTCTTAAAGAATTGTTTGCTTTTGCAAAACGTTTGGCTAGGGCAAACATTATTTAACAGTTTCTAAATAACATTATACAATGATCATTTTAAAATTAAAGTTTTGTAAGTTTGATCAATTTACTGGCAACTTTTTTGGATTTTATTGTCAAATATTTGTTAGGTCTGAACATACCTTAAGTATCAATATTTAAAGGTGTTTCAAACATCAGCACAAACGCATAGTACCCTCCCCACTGTTGTGGTGTTGGTAAAAATATTTTATTGTTACAGTAAAATTCTTTACCTAATTAAAAAATTGAATTAACGGTTGCTTAATGTAACCTATTTCTCAAATTACTTTTAACGATGTTTACTTGGCAAAATACCCTCTCTACTTCAGCATTAGACCATGGAAGTGAGAGCAACTTTATAGTCAATTCTGAAATTTCTAAAAAAAAAATTTGTTGCCGCCTGCATCTCTTTACTGAAATACTTGCAACCAGAAAGAAACACCAATGTTTGTGGTGATCCATTTTATAAATTTAGTATTGGAATACTGTTCCTTTATTTTGAAATTTTCAACATTTGTAAAAGTTGTGATTTAAATTAAAGGCGTTTTAATTGTTAAAAATGTTTGTTTTACTTTTATAAATTTTTATAATAAAATGAAAATTATTCCTTTAAAAGAAAAACGGCAAAAAAAATTTTATGGCTAAACAATTCGAAAAATGGCTAAAAAAATGGCTAATGGCTAAACTCATTTTTTAATGGCTAAACAGGGTGAAAAATGGCTAAATCTAGCCACTAAATGGCTAAATTGGCAACACTGATACAGACCACTGAGAGAAAGATTACATTTTAAAATCTATGTATATATAAGTAATGAATTTTTTACAAAATTTAAAATTTTAAGGTGGTTGTTCCACATTTTGGTTTACAACTCTTTTTCTAATACTTTGTTCACACTTGGGTTCTTAAGCGCGTTTGAGCAACTCGAAAGTGATTAAGCTCTAATCACATCAAAATCGAGTTGATTTCCCATACATTGAATTGATTTGTAAATCACTTCAAATTGATATGATTACAACTCACACACTTCATTAATCACATAGAATCCACTGAACATACCTCAAACTGAGTATAAGGTAATATCGGCCAACATGAACGTGTACAACTGACCACGATTTTCGCTAAATGTTTTTTTCCCCTAAATTATTCATAAATTTTCACAATTTAATCATTAATATGTTTAAAATAATCTTCTCATAACGTTATAGAGCAATTCCATATGAAAGCGATCACCTTTTGGACGACCCCTTTCTGATTTTAAAATAAATAGTCTCAATCGATTGCCCAGCAAAAAATAATGTACCTACATATTTTTTTTTTTTTTTATAGTGACTGGTTTAGTGGTGGTGTACACCACTGTCATGTGACAAAATTGAAGAATTCTGTTTAAAAAAAAAACAACTAAAGCGATCGCAACGATTGATAGCTCGTTGGAAAGGTATTGAATCAGGCTTTAATTGAAAAATAAAATTTTCCTAATTTTTCTTAGAAATTTACCTTTAAATTTTCCCATGAAAATTAAATTTTCCGATTTTCCACAGAATCTCCTAAATTTTCCGGCAAATTTTTTTTTTTTTGGATTCCTTATAATTTTTGCTTTAAGAATCAGCCATAAAAAAATGGCCCCCGACTCCTTGTTTGGAGAGGAGAAGAGCATTTAAGAGACCACCTTGTTAAAAATACATTTTAAAAATTACACTGTGCATGAAATTGACACTTTTTTTTCGTGACAAGCCGGGCACATGACGTTTTAACATAATTCAGGGACGCTGAATCCAGTGGTGCCCGCGGTTTTTTCAGATTGGCTCTGGTTTTCGAGATATACCGTTATTTCGAAAATGGAGGAGGTTGCTCAACATATATTCGCGTAACTCAAAAACGGTTTAGTTTATTGAAATTACTAAAAAAACCGAAATTCCGCAATAAAATTTCATTTCAGAAAAGTAAAACTCTTTTTCTAATATGAGTAGGCGTTATTGAAACATAATTTTTTTTTTGAAAAAAAAAATAATTTTTTTATCAAAATTTCGAAATTTTTGTTTTTTAAAAATTCATAAAAAGTAGTTTTTTTTTAAAACAACTTTCAATGAGGTCCCTTATGAAGAATTCTTCAATTTTGTCACATGACAGTGGTGTACACCACCACTAAACCAGTCACTATAAAAAAAAAAAAAATATGTAGGTACATTATTTTTTGCTGGGCAATCGATTGAGACTATTTATTTTAAAATCGGAGAGGGGTCGTCCAAAAATTTGCCAATTTTGATCGTTTTCATATGGAATTGCTCTATAAAATTATTTTTATCCATTTTTAATACTTTAAAGAAATATAAGTTTGTTTGTTGTGTTTTTTTTTTTCTTAATCATCTTAATCATCTCAAATGTAATGTAAACGGCTTTGATTAACTTAATCAACATTTTGCTTAAACGCGCTTAAAGGCTCAAGTGTGAACATAGTATAAGAAATCGATTGCTCTGAATTTCCATGTTAAACTACTAAGGACAAACAAGAAACACTTTGACATCAAAACTGTTCTTTTATGATAAGACTCTCGGGAGTGAGCGTGTTTTCGACAGATGGACGTCGATAAATCAACTAAGAATCACTGAACGACCCAATATATGTATATCTTATATATCAATATATCTTATTATACCCACACCTTAATCAGCATCAGCAATTGTTTTGATGTTTGCAACCCCTTAATATATTGGTCCTAGACCACCCAGCTAGCATTTTGTATCATAATCTAATCATTTAGGAATCAGCTTCAAGAGCAAAATACCCGTATATGAGCTCATTTTTCAATCATAAGTGATACTCTCGTTGTGAGAAAATAGTACCCTACAGATGAATCACCTGAAAGAATCATATGTGTTACAACTTTCTGATTCCTTTTTGATCATTTCAATTTTAGTTTTTATAATCATTATTAAATCGTTTTTGATTCATTTTTCAATCGTAAATTATATAGTTTTTGATTATATTTCATATAATTTTTTAATTGTCATGTTTTTTATTTTTTTTCGGTAAGATCAGCACTTTTATGGCTTTTGATTATTCAAACCAGCTTTATTTTGTTACGAAAGTTATCGAATTTTTGCATAGAAGAGAAAAAACCATTTGCACTTACATTTATGTTCATAAATTGCTAATAATTTTTGGGCTTTTTATTTGTTTGGCTGACACGAAAGTTTCTATTTTTATTTTTTTGATTTGACAAAAACAAATATTTGAAAATCATTATTTAATCATATCACTGAATCATACATAAATCAGTTTTTAATCAACAAAACTGATCTGAAAAGGCTCACTTAGGTGATTTTTACAAAAAATAATCACCCAAATGCTAGCTGGGCAGTGACGTCCAAAAAGTAAATTGTGGTTTTATTGCTTCATATTAGTATTAGTAAATAGAGAGAGTTTACCCAGCAAACACAAACTCAAGTCAAACTAAAAAAGCAATTCTAGTCTAGGACCTAGACTTATGCTATGTACATACGACGATTGGTTTATACTCGTTTGGCTCTCAGAAAATAGTTTGCCAAACATGCTGTTCATTCGATTCTTTCTTGTTTTATTTTGACATTTTTTGTGTGTTTTTAGTGTGATTTTTTTTTAAATAGATACTTTTATTAATATTATTATGTTTTAATCATCAATTTTTATTTGGTTCTTTTTTGAGAGCAAGTTCAGATAAACTAACGATAAATGTTATCAAAATTGGAGATAAAAGTACATTTTTCCTGTTTCGCAGCCTGTTTCCAAATGAAACGACCTGTTTCGCTCTCAAAATTTTCTATGGGTAAACAAGTCGTTTCAATCATGTTTGCGGCGCGAAACAGGAATACCGAAACAGTATACCGATCAACTAAGAATCACTTTCTGAGTCGACCTACCGCTTTCTATGCTTTAAAATACAATATTAATTTTTAAATAATTTTATTTGGTACAGCATGCCTTAAAGCCCATATTTAATCCTAATTAATGGTGCTGAACAATTTTTGCCAGGAAATAAAGTCTTCAGATTTTAAAGGGAGCTTCACACTAAATGTCGCGCAAATTAACCATGAGAGATCTATGAAATGCGTTTATGTATTTTTCAGACACCATTGTGTCATTGATATCGCCAAAGACATCCTATAAACCAGTGTTTGAAAATTTTAATATGAACATTTTGCGCAAAGCTACAGAAGATTTAGTAAATTAGCCCACATAGAAATTCAATAGCTTTAAGCTATTTTTAATATTTATTGTTACTAAAAATTTATCTTTGTATATTTATTTGTTGTGTTTTTCTTTGATTTGATACAAAATGAAAAGTGGGTTAACTCAATTAATCTTCTGTAACTTTGTCATTTTTACACCGACCTGGATCTTATTGGGCGCAAAATGTTCGTATTGAAATAGGCTAATGGCGTAGATAATGGCGTGATAAAACTTAAAGAAATTTTTTTTTTTGGTCTAAAAAAAATAACTTGAAAAGAGCAAAATTGCAAAAAATTATCAAAATTATAATGAAGTTTAAGATTTTGTCCACTATAACTGCCATTTATTGACAACGACCCATGGTTATTTTAGAAATTTTATAACCTTTTACTAAAAATAAAGAAATACATAATTCGTTTAAAATTTTTGAAGATATTTGCATTTCAGTCACATCATCTTTTTTAAAAACACAAATAACGGTTATATTGGAATATCTCAAGAACTGTTCTACTTTTGACAATTCTGACTATATATATCATATTCGGATTCAGCGAAAAATTTTACATAAAGATTAGGTGCCAAATTCATTTGGTCAAAAAACTGTCACGTAGTGTAATATGTGTTTTAATTAAAACTTTTATTGGCATAATACTGCATTTAGGGTACTTTTGCAAGCTCTCACATATTTTGTAGTAGCAATAAAAAAAATAAATTAATAAATAAAACTGATGCAGTTGTCGACTAAAGATTTTTATCGTCAAAAGAGTTCTTATCTAACAACGTAGCATCTACTGTAATGGGGCACACTGTTTTAAAAAAAAATTGCTTATTTTTTACGAAGCTTTCAGCCTACATCCTTGTGTATATTTTATTCTTACTTTGTTTGTGGATTAGAATTAGTTTTAAAAGATATGATTTTTCAGCCGCAAAATTGGGCTTATTTCCCAGTGTGTAACGGGCTTAAGGTCTAAGTTACTATTGCTCGTTTAGTTAAGTAAGAATATAGCTTGTAGTTGTTTTTATACCTTTTAATTAATAAATAAAAAATATTTTGTCACAATCCTTATGCCAGGAGCATATTTGTGTGGGCGCTTGGTGAAAGAATAATTCGATTTCGCGTAGTCTTAAAACCAAAAAAATCTTATATTTTCAAAGAGAATAGCTCTAAATTCGGGAATACACTTTTATAGAAGCCAGCTGCAAATATGAGCCGATTTTGTATATTTTCAATATATAATACCTCTTGGATGTAAGAAATATCTGAGCTAAATTAAGTTTTCCTAGTTCATATGATATAGGCGCTATTGTGCCAAAACCTTTATTTTGGGAAGAAAAAGGTAGTTATAGCTCGGTCATTTGTAAACCGATTTTGTATATAGATATTCGAGATTCATGAGGAACAATTAGAGGCAGTCGTGATTTTTTTTTTTTCACATATATCGGGCATTTGTGAGCCGGTATGGCTCAATTAGAATGGTAAATATTTCGGTTTCATATTCGGATCATATCTGGGGTTATTGAAAACCCCAAGACGATCAAATCACAGACAGACGGACATCGTTAAATAAACTTTGCTATTCATAAGGACCCAGAATATATAAAAGTTTTTTAAAAAAATTCTATGAAAAAATCATTTTTATTAAATAATAAATTAAACCAAAATTAAAGAAAAATTTCGTTTGTAATACAAAATTTTTTAAACGCAAACAAAAATGTTTACTGAATAAAAAATTCATATGATTAATAATATTTTTTAAACTTTTTAAATTTGACTTATTTGTTTTTAGGTTGTTAGTTGAAGTCTATCATTTATTGTTTTATACATCTGTGGCATTTTGACAAAACATCTTAAGTAGAGATAAGAACGCAAAAAAGTTAAAAAAAAAACTCGTTGATGAAATCATTTTTATTAAAATTTAATAACAATATCGTTTATAATACAAAATATTAAAAACATAAACAAAAAAAAATTCGTATGATTAACAATTTTTTTTAGCTTTTTAAGTTTGACTTAAGATGTTTTGTCAAAATGCAACAGATATGTGTATAAATATAAACCATTTAAGAAATCATTGTGTTGTGATTTAGCATTGTTTGTATTTATACAAGAACAGAATCAAAAGGATCATTTAACACAATTGTTTTAATTTTTTGTGTATTTTTCATTTAAAATTCATTTAATACTGTAGCAATGATATTTAGAAAAAAACGTGCAATGATTTTCAACAGTTTTATTTTGTCTGCATGAAGAAAATAAGTGCAATAAGAGAGTAAAGCTACGGTCAGACTTATCAAATATTTGACGAAAAAAACGGGACCAACAACCAAACTAAAAAATCAGTTCGCTTAATATCAATATTTATTTCGATTAAAATACCACATCTTACAAAACACTTTGTTTTGCTATGTCTAGTAGTATAACTAGTTTATTTTGTAACATTAAGACCATTTTAAATCTCACTAACTAATAACACAAGTAGGGGTTACGCTTATTTGATCAAATATTTAATAAGTGTGACCGTAGCTTAAGAATTCATTGCGTTACTTTTTCTTATAAAACGATATAAGAAAAAACTCAGTTGTTGGAAAGAAATAGTAGCTAACAATACGAGGATCGAATGCAAAGTTATGATTTCTGGTATAAATGTCATTATAATAAAACCTTTCAGCAATAATCTGCAAACTTTCGACACAACCCCTGTTGTTTTTATTAAGTAAGGATATTATTATATATAAATTATAAGAAAATTGTATTTGTTATTGATGTTATGGTTGTTATTGCCTTCTTGTCCTTGCAATAAACTAAAAGAAATGTTTGTAATTGTGTTTATCAAAAAAAAAAAAGGAAACAAAAACAGAAATCTTATCGTTACATACGACTAAATATATATCATTGACACTTTGACAGTCGTAAGGAGAAAGAAAATCTATATATATAAAAAAAAATCCAACATCATCCTGCCATGACCGGATTTAAGTACTTTTCAAAATGACACTTAATCATGGCAGTCGCCTAGTGAGTTAAACGAAAACGAATACAAAAGGAAGAAGATATGGCAGAAAAACTCAGCACGAATTCTTATTAAGTGTGTGTGTGTGTTTGATTGTATGTAAACACAAGACTGTCAATGATCAAAAAATGGAATTGGAAAGAACAACAACAAAAAAATAGTGTTCAGGAAAAGGAAATACACAAGTAATCGCATGTGTTTTCGCTTGAAAGGATATCACGCAGTCAAGTTTAACATAAAGTGGTAAGAGAGTCCTGTCGAGTCAAACAAAAAAAAAAGCAAGGGGCTGGCTTAACTGATTGTTACTACTTGAGAGCGCAAAAAACTAAACCAAGAAGAAATAAGATTAATGACTTGACAATACGAATTGTCTACACAGAATGTTGTTAGTACAAAAAGTATTTCAAATCGTAAGAAAGAAAAAGTAGTGCCAAAAATTTCAAAGAAATACACAAAAACAAATTATCTAAACTACAAGAGACCGTTAGGAAAAAAACGTTTTTCTAGCTTCTTTCTTTTAAAAACAGCTGAACATTAAACCAATAAATCCATTATTTTAAAGGACTAAAGATATCAGGGCTTAAAAAACTGCAGTCGAAACCAAAAACTGTCGAATAAAATTCGAAAATTTGTGTACAACTTTTCGATTTTTGTGTTAGTTTGACAGCTACTCTTTTCGTTAAATGAACTGGAAGTAAAAGCAACAGTTTTTTTTTTTGCCAATGACAAATAAAGAAGTGGAAGAAATGGCAGTTTTTGTTTTTTGACTGCAGTTTTTTTAAAAGCTGAAAGATATACTCCTGTATTCATAAAAGATTGTTAAATTTAACAAGCGTTTTGTAAGCGAATTGTTTTATACAAAACTTTTAGTGTAAACCTTTATTAAATCTAAAATATTTTTATAAAAACAAGCAATATTTTTTATTTCGTGACCGACGTTTAACATGGAAATGCCATATAGAAGCAAAATTAACTCAAATTAAAAGCCATGCAAATTAATTAGTTTTTGAAAAAAATTATTCTGTCTTAGTCTGGATTGCAAACTTCCACTTTCCGTTTCCATCTTCCAATCTGGGGCTACGATACTCACTTATGGAGCACTGCCTCGGCCTCTTATATTGAAAAAGCTTAAAAGCGGTAATATAATCTTCTTCGAATGATAACATCCGCTCCCTGGTATGTAAAAAACTCGAACATAAACAATTAATGTGCCATTAGTATATGGTTTTTCATACGGGACTTCCCAGGAAATTTGTGCGGTAATTTTCAGGATTTTTTGTTTAACTGTGGTGACTTTACTGCTAACTTGTTAACAATTAGTTCTGCCAAGAAAATGATGTAAATTCAAAGCCTATTAGTAAGGCAATCTTTAATGTTTGACACTGTGAAATTTCGAACTAGTGAAAGAAGAGGATTAAAAAATCAAACTATTTAAAATTTTTTTAATGACGAGAGGGCAAATTATGGCATTCCATATCGATATAATTTAAAAAGGAGTTTCGATTCGAATTTGGTAGATTTATTTTTTATAAACGAAATAAGTTGTTCCCACTTGCTTAAAAATATGTTGTGATTTTATATGTAGAGAAGCTGCATAAAAAGGTTTTTTGATTTGATTCTGTAAATGCAGTAAATACTATCGGGTGATTTTTTAGCTATTATCTTTTTGGCAACACTGGTTTAAACAGCTGACGCACGTTTCGTGTTTTGTTTCACTGTCAAACATCTTCAGTTTGGTCTATAATTTAACCATGAATCGTCTTACAAACGATATTTTATTATCAAAAATTATCAAAAAATGTATCGAAAAATTGTGTTCAGCGACGAAGCTCATTTTTGGCTCAATGGGTACTTTAATAAGCAGAATTGTCGATTTTGGAGTGAAGATCAGCCAGAAGCATTGCAAGAGCTACCAATGCATCCAGAAAAAGTCACAGTTTGGTGCTGTTTATGGGCTGGTGGCATCATTGGATGATCAAAGATGATGCGAATCGTAACGTAACTGTGAATGGTGAGCGCTACCGTGAGATGATATCCAAATTTTTTTTTTTCTGAATTTTATTTGTTTTTTTTTAACTCTCCTATAGCTCTAAAAAAATCACCCCTTATTTCTAAAAAGAAATAATGACAAATAGAAAAAAGTTTTTAATAAAGAAATTAGTAAAGAAAACACTAGTTCGATTCAAAGATTTAAAATTTTCTTTAAAAAAGGAATTACAAGTTTTTGAAGAAAGTGAAGACAAAAACTAAAATTGTCCAGAAATTATCACATTGACTGGCAAGGCACTTTCAGCAAATAAGATGCTGGGGGCCACAGCTTTTTTTTGCGTTATCTCTTCGAAAATGTCAATATTAGAATTTAGGATACTACCAGTAATATTTACTGCTTAAAAACAGAGAGTGTTTTACAAATAAGAGTGTCGCACGCATGTGTCCAACGTGGCAGTCAATGTGCTGTATAATGTTCTTTTGACTGTAATGGCAAACATCCGTAGAAATGAAACGTTTTACACATTGACAGGAATCTTCTTAATTAAAATTAAAAACGGATCTGTTATTGTTTATTATGTCCTAAAATTATTTTCAAAAAGATAATATTTTTTAATTAGTATTGTGGTTATTTTGTTGAACTATTTATGGTTTTTAATCCAAATTTTTAATATTTTTAATTAGGCTTAAGTTCATTAAATTTAATTTTCATTAAATTATTTTTATGAAGAAAGGAATTTTACAACATGAAAATTAATTAATTATTGTTATTGATAATCTTTCATTCTTGACCGTGGTAATACCGTTGATAATATATTTTTTTTTTAATATAAATATATTTTCAATGCCTGTCAATGATGTTGACTTTGCATATAAAGAAAGGAACTTTGATACTTTTTACTAACGTTTAGTACATTGATAATCTTATTTAAAATATCTTATGAGTTTGTATTTATTTTTTGTTGAAAAATCATTACCGCTTTCCCGGGAAATGAAAAATTCCGGGTAAAGAAAAATGGTACTTCAGTATGAGCCCAAAATAAACAATAAAATATGTAAATGGTGGCAAAATTTAAAGGCCGATGTTGTTCACATTCAACACCTAAACGTCAAGTTTTTTTTCTGCAATTCATTTGACATTTCTCCATTTCAGACTAACTCAATTTGGACCATGGAAACATATACAATCGAGCAACGCGTTAAAGTTATTCAGGCTTATTATGAAAATGGGCGTTCAAATAAAAGTGCATATCGTGCACTTCGTAATTTGTTCGGTCAATTTAATCGTCCAAATGTGCGTATACCCGGAAAAATCGTGCAAAAATTTGAGCAAACCGGGTCCGGCATGCTCGTACTAAAGAAAATATTGCTGCTGTTCGCGATAGTGTGGCTGAAGAGCCGTCCACCTTAACTCGTCGTCGTGCCCAACAATTGCACCTCTCACGCTCTTCGTTGATGAACATTATGCATAAAGACTTGCATTTACACGCTTACAAGGTGCAATTGACTCAAGAACTAAAGCCTCTTGACCATTCCAAACGTTGTCAATGGTCAGAATGGTGGCAAGAAAATCATCTTCAGTGATGAGGCTTATTTTTCCCTCAGTGGATTCGTCAATTAGCAGAATTGCCGCATTTGGGCGAATGATTATCCAAGAGTGATTCGCGAAAAACCGATGCACCTACAAAGAGAGACTGTTTGGTGAGGTTTATGGGCTGGCTGCATCATCGGGCCGTATTTTTTCCAAAATGAGGCCGGTCAGGCAGTTACTGTGAATGGTGTTCGCTATCGTGAGATGATAACGAACTTTTTATGGCCCGATTTGGAAGATATGGATGTGAACGATATGTGGTTTCAACAGGACGGTGCCACTTGCCACACAGCTAACGAAACAATGGTTTTTTGTGCGACAAATTCAATGGTCGTGCTATCTCACGAGGTGGTGATGTCAATTGGCCGCCAAGATCATGTGATTTGACACCGTTGGACTTTTTTCTTTGGTGGTATTTGAAAGAAAAGGTATACGTCGATAAGCCAGCAATAATTCAAGAGCTAAAGGATGAGATAATTCGGCACATTAACGGCATAAAACTTCTATTATGTCTCAGCGTAATCGAAAATTTGGACCATCGGATGGAGGTGTGCCGCGGCGGCCATTTGGCCGATAATTTGTTCCATACATAATTAAACCATACAAATATTATCATAATAAAAGAAATGACAATAATTTCCTTAATAATTTGCGTTTTATTCAAAATCAACATCAGACTCTTAAAATTTAACCATATTTTATATTACAAGAAGAAGAGATACTGCAGAGCTTATCCGATTAGAAGAGCGCTCAACACCTATAAGATCGGGAACTGTGGTTATGATTTTCCATATTTTTTTTACAAGAACTGACAATTTCCAAACAAAACTGTTTTTTAGAAAAGAAAACTGTTCCGTAAAAAAAAATTAAAAAAAAAATTCATAAGACCGTATTGTGCAAAAAAATTTATTTTAATTTAAAATTCTTTCTAGTTCAACTATGCAGATTGTGATAGAAAAAAATCTAGGGAGTCAAATGTGGACCAGCTCCAAAAAAAATAAACATTGCGATTTTGTTTATACATAGCCTTCTGTCGCTAAGGTGAGGCAGAAATATTTTTTATATACAGTTTGACTCCCTCAATAATGGAAATTATCGAAAAGAAAGCAATAAGTTATTTTAAGAGGACATTCCTTGTACACAAACTGTGTTCTTAAATCTACTACAAAAAACGACTTGTCGTTTACGAGAACGACAGCCGTTATAAGGCTGATTACCAATATTTCCTACCAGCGCTTTTAAAACTTTGCCTTCCATTCATTTTCACATTTTTTTTTTTTTTTTTTGGTTCGCAAAAGTTGTTGCTTTTGTCGTTGTTTTTGTCTGTGACTATCATTAGTCGTAAAGTTCTACTGTTGTTAAGTGTTATTTGTGCTATATCCGGTTTAGCTCAACCAAAATTTACGGATAAAACATGACTTTTCTTCTTTTCCCTAGTTCCACTCATTCTTTTATTCATTTACAAAGTCATTCACTCCCCTCAGCCTCTTTCCATGACCAACTAGACTATCTGTCCCCTTTTGTAAATGCAAACACACACACAAACACACATATGAAATATTTTGCAAAATATTTTACATCGTTTATCACTTGATTGTGTTTAGTGATTTTCAAACAATGTGTTGTAGTTTTTAGTTAACGGTTAGAGAGTATCTAAACGAACCGACAAATGAAATGAGGGGAAAAAAAGGAAAAAATAAAGAATTAATGACCACATTTTAGTTTTAGCAACATTTACAATAAAGAGGGTGCAAAATACCTTCTAAAATACTCGTTGTCATTCTGTTAAACCCCTGTGTATCAACCCACACTCTGACACAAACACTGCAAAAACCAAATGTAATAAATATATCTTTAATGCAAGATGTTTTATGGGATGTTATTTATATACATATAGACTTCCTGCTCATGACCAAAAAAAAAAAAAAAAAAAAAAACGACCAAAAAAAAAGTGTACAAAGTCAAATGTCCATTTTGTAAATGTTTGCTATCTAAATGGTCCATAAATTTTACAAATTGCTTTAACAAGAAATCGTTAGAAACAAAGAAGGAAGAAATGAGCAAAATTGGAGAACTGAGAACTTATGCGGTAATAAATTGATCACAAGTTATATCAATTACATTGTGGAAGATAAATTTTCATGGATTAAGTTAAAATGTTTTCATTTAATCATGTAAAAAGATTTACCAAAGATGTTAATTTATTGCTATCAATAATGTTCGTCTTTCGATGTTTGCACACTTTATTTCTCGCATTAAGATTATTGCCTGCTTTTTGTATTTTTTTTCTTTTTTTTTTCTTTAATTTATAACAGCTTTCAATATATCAATATGGTTTTGAGTTATTGTAATTGTTTTTAGTTAAGTAGTAAGATAAAAGTTGAAGGAAGTTTAAAAAACTGTATGTCCCAATCACCGCAAACAAAAAAAAAAAATTTAATTTATCAGATTATGCAAACTTTTTTCTGACACTTTTTTAAACAAATATTTCTTTTGATTAATTGTCTATTTCCAGTAAAAAATTTTAAAGTTTCTGGAAGCAAGAAAAGTAAATGCGCGCTGATAATACCAGGAAGCAGGAGAGGAGCGAATACCATTGAAGTGAATTTTTAATTTAAGCATGTTGTAATTTAATAATTAAAATCATTATTTCAAAAAAGAAAAATCACGAACAATGCTCAAAGTGCTTCTGTTATTCCCTTTCATGGAAGCAGGTTTTATAACAATGAATTGAAAATGTGTTAACGATCATTCCCGAAATATAACCGAACATAGAAATTAAATTTTTTTTTATAACGCAATCATTCATTAAATAGTTCAACAAAATAGCCACAATACTAATTATTGTTAAAGCTAGGGCACGAGCTCTATGTGTTCATTTGTCCTTCAAGTTGTGCTGAAAAAGGTCAACAAGAAAAAGAAAGACAAAAAATGAAAAAACGAAAAAAAATGTACTTTGGACTTTAAGAGAAATTCTTGACAAAAGTACGAGAAAAAACGGAAGTAAGGAAGAACATGTAAAATCAATTAAAATGGATAATCATTCAAAAAGGCAAACTTCGATCTACCAAAGGTTAAAATACAATTTGGTTTAAGGATTGATGTTTGACTATTGACGTCAGCAGCCGTCGATGGCTGCGAGTGTAAAACGGCAAATCCATCTGAGGAGATCGAGTGGTTGCGATCGAAACATGTCATGGTAACCTGCCGGCCCGGGTTCGAGCCCCGGCCACGGTCAAGAATGAAAGATTATCAATAACAATTTTAATTAATTTTCATGTTGTAAAATTCCTTTCTTCATAAAAATAATTTAATGAAAATTAAATTTAATGAACTTAAGCCTAATTGAAAATATGAAAAAAAATTGTTTTTTTATCGCAAAGGGAAAAAAGTAGTGCTTCCAAGTGGGAATTCGCCATATAATAATCATACCTCTTGTAAGCAGGTTTGTAAGGAGGTATTGCACTTCTCTCTCTTACACAACTGCTTACCAGTAAGCTTGATTTTTAACTGAGTTTGCATTTAACTTGATCCACTTTAAAGTTAATATTTTAATAACACTGATTGACAAAAATGAACTTTTAATTTGTGACATGAACTTTTTTGGTCTTTTTTTTACTTTATTTTGACTTTCTAAGGTTGAAAATTGTTGTAAAATTCCTTTCTTCATAAAAATAATTTAATGAAAATTAAATTTAATGAACTTAAGCCTAATTGAAAATATGAAAAAAAATTGTTTTTTTATCGCAAAGGGAAAAAAGTAGTGCTTCCAAGTGGGAATTCGCCATATAATAATCATACCTCTTGTAAGCAGGTTTGTAAGGAGGTATTGCACTTCTCTCTCTTACACAACTGCTTACCAGTAAGCTTGATTTTTAACTGAGTTTGCATTTAACTTGATCCACTTTAAAGTTAATATTTTAATAACACTGATTGACAAAAATGAACTTTTAATTTGTGACATGAACTTTTTTGGTCTTTTTTTTACTTTATTTTGACTTTCTAAGGTTGAAAATTGTTGTAAAATTCCTTTCTTCATAAAAATAATTTAATGAAAATTAAATTTAATGAACTTAAGCCTAATTGAAAATATGAAAAAAAATTGTTTTTTTATCGCAAAGGGAAAAAAGTAGTGCTTCCAAGTGGGAATTCGCCATATAATAATCATACCTCTTGTAAGCAGGTTTGTAAGGAGGTATTGCACTTCTCTCTCTTACACAACTGCTTACCAGTAAGCTTGATTTTTAACTGAGTTTGCATTTAACTTGATCCACTTTAAAGTTAATATTTTAATAACACTGATTGACAAAAATGAACTTTTAATTTGTGACATGAACTTTTTTGGTCTTTTTTTTACTTTATTTTGACTTTCTAAGGTTGAAAATTGTTGTAAAATTCCTTTCTTCATAAAAATAATTTAATGAAAATTAAATTTAATGAACTTAAGCCTAATTGAAAATATGAAAAAAAATTGTTTTTTTATCGCAAAGGGAAAAAAGTAGTGCTTCCAAGTGGGAATTCGCCATATAATAATCATACCTCTTGTAAGCAGGTTTGTAAGGAGGTATTGCACTTCTCTCTCTTACACAACTGCTTACCAGTAAGCTTGATTTTTAACTGAGTTTGCATTTAACTTGATCCACTTTAAAGTTAATATTTTAATAACACTGATTGACAAAAATGAACTTTTAATTTGTGACATGAACTTTTTTGGTCTTTTTTTTACTTTATTTTGACTTTCTAAGGTTGAAAATTGTTGTAAAATTCCTTTCTTCATAAAAATAATTTAATGAAAATTAAATTTAATGAACTTAAGCCTAATTGAAAATATGAAAAAAAATTGTTTTTTTATCGCAAAGGGAAAAAAGTAGTGCTTCCAAGTGGGAATTCGCCATATAATAATCATACCTCTTGTAAGCAGGTTTGTAAGGAGGTATTGCACTTCTCTCTCTTACACAACTGCTTACCAGTAAGCTTGATTTTTAACTGAGTTTGCATTTAACTTGATCCACTTTAAAGTTAATATTTTAATAACACTGATTGACAAAAATGAACTTTTAATTTGTGACATGAACTTTTTTGGTCTTTTTTTTACTTTATTTTGACTTTCTAAGGTTGAAAATTGTTGTAAAATTCCTTTCTTCATAAAAATAATTTAATGAAAATTAAATTTAATGAACTTAAGCCTAATTGAAAATATGAAAAAAAATTGTTTTTTTATCGCAAAGGGAAAAAAGTAGTGCTTCCAAGTGGGAATTCGCCATATAATAATCATACCTCTTGTAAGCAGGTTTGTAAGGAGGTATTGCACTTCTCTCTCTTACACAACTGCTTACCAGTAAGCTTGATTTTTAACTGAGTTTGCATTTAACTTGATCCACTTTAAAGTTAATATTTTAATAACACTGATTGACAAAAATGAACTTTTAATTTGTGACATGAACTTTTTTGGTCTTTTTTTACTTTATTTTGACTTTCTAAGGTTGAAAACAGAGTTAGAAAAAATTTTACACCGATAGTTTTTTTTACAGGAATTTTATATTTCATAAAAAATGTTGAAACTTTACATACAATTATACTTTATAATATGTTGTTTAAAACTAAAAGCTATGATTTTCTGGAGTATTTGTCCTGAGGCTGGTCTCTTTCAAGTGTCTAACATTCGAAGACTCCATTTGTCCTGGTATCGTTTTTCCATGCTGGTAATATCCTGATGAAACCTTTCGCCGTGTTCGTCGCTAACGGCTCCTAGATTCTCGGGAAATAAATCGAGTTGGGTGTGTAAAAAGTGTGTTTTGAGTGACATATTACAACCCAATGCTTGATACGTCGAAAGTAGTTCTCCTATCAGATCATTGAAGTTGCTTGCTTTGTGGTTGCCCAAAAAATTTTGTGCGACATTTTTAAAACTTTTCCAAGCAGATTTGTCTAACAAACTTAATTTGTAATTCCTTGATCTGAGGTCCGGCGAAAATTCCTTCCTTTATTTTTGCGTCACTAACTTAAGGAAGCTTTTCTCTTAAGTACGTAAAACCTGAGCCGTTGCGATCCATGGCTTTGACAATTTTTTTTATCAAACCTAGTTTAACATGTAGTGGTGGTAAAAGTACTCTGGTGGGCTCGACAAGAGGGGGGTGTAAAACATGTGACACTTTTTTAAATGAAAACTTGATGCAATTAAACCGTACGTACTTTATGGTGGTTTCTTTTCTACAAAAAATGTGACATTTTATTTTAAAAACATGCAATTTGGTGACTGTTTCCTAAAAATTTTGCTCCCGAAAAGGATGAGTTTTTTAGAATAAAACAAGCCACCCTTTTCGGGAGCAAAATTTTTAAGAAACAGACCCCAAATTGCATTTTTTTTTAAATAAAATGTCACATTTTTTTGTAGAAAAGAAAACACCAATAGTGTTAACGGAAAATAAGGTAAAATCATAAGTGACAGAAGCAAATAAGTTTGTGTTTTGCAATGAGGGTATATAGTAAAGTAATAATAGGCATACAGAATCCGTGCAGCAAAAACTTTGTTGATCAGTGTAAAATTATTAACAATTGCACTTTTGAGCATGTTAACTCAAAAGAAACAAAACGGTTTAAATTGTCAAAGATTTCATTGTTTGAAAGTTTATTTTGTTTTTTTACACCCTTAACCACAGCAACTGTCATGGCGGCCCACCTCACAGTTGTCTTAACACAGGGTGATAAACAATGAGTTTTTCAATTGCCGCCATGTGTGAGATCAACTAACAGGCACAGGTAATGTGCACATTCATCTCCTGCTTTGGAGTTGTGGCTATCTAATCCCGCCGCGAGGTCAAAGCAAGCAGCACAACTTCCCCTTAAGGTCGAAGATCAGCCTGTTTGGCCGTGTTTTTAAGACCTCACTTCCTGTGACGTAGGGCTTAAGCCACTACGTGATCCCCGAAGGGGCCTCCACCAATAGCCAGACTGGAATCGAGGTTTCAGGTATTACTGACTCCCGTGGTACCAGATATTATCTCTGTACAGCCGCGATCTCAAGAGATCTTTACATTTTAAGCTCTGGCAAACTCCAGGTATTGACTACACCCGATTCCTTCAGAAGATGAAACAACAAAAGGTGAAATATCATTAGCTGTATCCGTACATATCCCTGAGAGGAGCAGAAAAGGGTATATATAAGTCTTCTGTTTATTATTTTTAAGAAATTGATCTAAACTCTATAGATTCTGTAGATATATTCTAGGTACTTTTGAGTATTGATGTTTATTTAACGTTTTTCGTCTATCTGTGTGTTAGTTGAAATAAGGGCTGACTTTACAAACACTGTGTTAAAAATACTACTGAAAATGAATGCTTCGACAAAGCCTCACAAACAAAAACAGTGCACAAATTTCACAACCTTTGTTCAGAGACTGCGGTTATCATGCAATAATGGCATTGCCTACAGAAAAGTTGTGGATTTTATAAACTCTATGCTTTTCCAGTAACCGCTCCACTGCTTAATTTGCTGTATGCGCTGTAGCTCCATCTTGTTGAAACAACATTTGTGGATGGTGCTCTAAAGCTGATCTTAGGAAATTTTTAACATGCGATAGTAAGCAGCACTGATTGTAGCTGTATTCTGCCTTCATCCTCAAAAAAATTCGGACGCTATTTTTAAATTAAATTTTGGTTACCAGTTAAGAAGATTTTATGAACAATATTAAATATCGTTACTGTCAGCAGCAAACTAGCATTGGCAGTGTAAAAAAGTGTTTGCTCGTATAATGTACAGCAGTGATGCATTTACGAAGAGGCACCGTATTGTATGTTTTTCTGATAAAAATAATAACACAGTAGATTTTTTTGCCATGAATTGCTAGTAATGCGGACCCATTTTAAAGAAATTTGGTAGAGCTATTAACATATTTTTTCTCCTTACTAATTTTTTTCAGTTGTATGCGGTTTTGTGAAATTCCTATAGGTATATAGGAATGATCATAAGGACCGACATAGAAATAAGATTTTCTTTAGAAACTAACATTTTTAAATAGGGGGCTTAAAGCAATCTTTTAAATCAGGTCTTGTAAGAAAGCCGAAATTTAGCAAAGAAGATTTGTTTATTTAAAGGTTTCTCGTACTTAGTTCTGGCATTTTTTTTGAGCGATTTAGGACTTGAACCAAAAACCGTTTATGTAGGACAAAGTCCTGGGCCAAAATTTGCCCCACTTTTCGTAGGTCTATGCTCAACTTTGTTATGCGCTACAAACTTTGGCGCAAAAGGATATTACTCACTGCCTCTTTAAAATCTCAGGAGTAAAAAATACTCAATTGGCGAATTCGTTTTGTTTATATAAAATTCACTCATAATAAGTTCTGGCTTTTTTAAGCGATTTATGCTGGTAAGAGACTAAATACGAAGATCTTTTATGTAGGGCTAAATTATGTCTCGAATTTCGCCAATTCAAAGTTTTTTTTTTCAGGTTTCTGACCAACATTTTTATGCGCTACATACTTCTGCGTAAAAGAATATTACGCTTCCTGCCTTTTCATAATCTAAAGAGTGAAAAATACCAAAGTGTTTCACTAAAACAAAAAAATATTGAAACTGCTTTATGTAATAGTTATTTCTCTAGTACTCCTGCTGTGCAAAAAAGTCCTTTAAAAAAAATATGACTAAAATATTTGATGTTAATTAGAGTTTATTGTTTCTTAATTTTCTAATACATTTTGTGCCGCAACTCATATTTCCTTTCCAATTTCTCTGAAAGGACTCTTATTCATTATCCTTTGTACCAGTTCAAATTAAAATTTCATGGTGGTCAAGTCAGAGTTATAGTTTTTTTTTTGCCTACACATTGTTTCTTTTACAATTATCCTTGTTTTGTATTAAAAACCATTTATTGCAATTGTTATTTAGTAAAATTGATGTCCTTTTAGTGTCAAACTTTCCCTCAACTGTTGTTTATTTATTGTTTATTTATTTTACAGAATTTTCGTTTTTCTCTTGTAAATAAGTTAGTGTGAGAATAAGTGTGTAAATGTAAGAGAATCGAAGGTTCAGCTTGTTTGTGTTTGTGTATAAGTGTGTATTAGTTTATTAACTAATTCACCTTGGGCTCCTTGCTGTTTAACAAACATTTCATGACAATTTTATTAACATCTTAACTTTAGTTTTTTTTTTTTTTTGTTTTGTTTTGTTCGTTGCCTTTTGTTGTAGTTTCAAAAGGTCTAGGATATTTTATTAGTGCTGGTGCAGATGAGTTGACATTTTAAGTAACAAAATTTTATGTTTCAAAGGGAGTAAAGGTTAAATCGTAAAGTATTTAGTTTATTTAGAAATTGGATAAGATGTTTTTTTTTCTTAGGGGAGAATGCTTAGAATACATGTTGTGCAGGAATATTTTTGGTTAAGTGGTATTGGAGGATTAATAAAATGTTTGGTTTTAAATGTTAAGTTATAAGTTTTAAAAGGACATTCATATAAAAATATTTCCAATTGAAAAAGTGAGCTGTGACAAAAAACAAAAAGGTTTTTTAGTGTCTTTTAAAGCAGTTTACTATAAAAGTTATTACAACAAGATACATAGTTAAAACTTTGGATTCGTTTTATAAGTTTATGCAGCAGAAAAATTAATAAATTGTGTTTTTCTACGTTAAAAGATTGAAATAAAAAATGGTATTGTTATTTTCGTCCAATTCTTTTAACAGGAATTTCTACCCTTTTTTCTATTTCACACACAAATCATCAATAACCTTCTTAAAAAAATTGCATTTCCTTTATAACCACGAGCCTGTGCGTGTCAGCATTTTGTACAGCCTCTAAAGTGTATTCGCCGAAAAAAATCTTTATATATTTATACCAGCTTCTTTACTTCCCTTATTACGATTGCTGTCAACTCATGGCAAGTTACAAAATCGTTTGTCACATTTTAACAGATTTGTTATCCTGTCGAGTTAATGTCACCCCTAGTCATCTTACAAAACTTAGACCATGCTGTCATGTTACAACACACACACAGCCACACATATTTTTGCCAACAGAGACAGAGTGAAAAAATGACCTTTTTCAAACAAAATATTACTTAAAGGCAAACTGTAGAAATAAAAAAAAAATTTTTACAAAAAAAGAAAACTACATTTTGATACTTGTGGTGTTAAATGTGTCTAAGTAGAAATACAAACAATATCATTAAAAAAACAACTGAAAGTATTTTTTATAAAGTCAGCTAGGGTGATTTTGAAAGACCACTACTATTAAAGTTAGTATTTTTTTATACATTTTTGTCTACTGATCAGGGGCCCAATTCTGACAGTCGTGATCGAGTACTTTCTCGATTCAATGGCAATTTTCTTTCCAATTCTTTCAGCCGATACTGAACGAATCAAAATTGTGAAACTCAAATTTTTGCTTTACAACACTGAAAAAAAAATTCCGATTCGTTCTGTATTGACTGAAATAATAAAATATTAAATTGCTTTCGAATCGAGAAAGTACTCGATTACGACTCCAGAATCAGGCCCCAGAATTACTTTCTAGATCGATATTGCTTCCTGCTGTTTTGCTGGACGTACAGACGAAACATGTAGACCAGAGCTCCGTATTCACAAATATTTTGCAGACTAAAAAACCTTCTACCAGCTAAGGTTCTAAGACAGCTGCGTCCATTGTAAAAGGTGTTTTAAAATCTGGGGAAGCCAACGTACTTTTAGTTAAATTTCAGTATACAAAAAAATTAAATTACGTTTCCCCTGCTTATTGGTTTGGCTCACCCACCATTTATAAAAAAATTTAGTGAGGTAAGGTTTATATATATTTTAATATCACCCGTTCTGAATCCTAAACCTTTTCACGATATGTTTTATGGTTTCTGATATATTAAACATTTATAATGCTGCATATCAACAAAGGATTTTAAAGCTTATTAGGTATAGTTTTGCTATACAGTCTTTATTTTCTCTACAGTTTTCCCCACAATGATGGGAATTATATCGCGAAAAATGTCATCTATTTTCCCGAGTTCCTTTTCCTGTTTTTCTATTATCATTCACTTTGAAGTTTGGAATTTAAAATGCAGCAGATTTCCAGTCATATATATATATATAGACATTGCTACAAAAGCATTTTTCAATATACGATTTATAAAAAACAAATATGTCAAAGTAAACATCCCAGTAAAAACTTCGCTTACTTTTTCAAAATGAACAGCTTCTCTCACTCATTATTTAGTAGCTTTCTTCTATAAAAACTTTATAACTACTTATCTGTGGATGTATGTGGGTAAAAAAATAATTACTTACTTTTAAATGCGTTCATTATGGGATATCCCTAGTAAAATTGATTGGTTCTTTCAGTAGAATTGTAAGTAGTGCTTTTATGTTTTTCTGATTACTCAACACATTTTTTTGTAGGCGAAGTTTTTACTATGATGTTTACAAATTTGCATTTTTAAATTCCAAAATTCGGCTGTATTGCAATAATAAACCAGCGAGTTTTGTTACAGAAAATGCAGAGATAGTTTTGAAATGTCTGGTAAGTAGAAAGAATCAGTTTTGTTACCAAATGCAATTTGAGGTCACATAAAAACATAGAAAAGGACATGCTTCAAAATAATCTAAATAATAAATAAACGATCTGTCAAAATCGATTGTTATTTCAATTTTTTAAACGAATGATTTTTGCAACTCACCTACTCATATGTAACGTAAACTGTTCCTTATTTTCTGACTTTAAAATTTTTAAAGAAGACCCTCTTAATTCTTTTATATTTTTTCATTTTGAAAAATATTAGAAAAATTTTTATGCCAAAAAATTTTGGAGTCGGAGTCGCGAGTTTTTGTGGGTACTTCGACTCCGACTCGGGTACAAAAACCTTAACTCCGACTCCACTGCCCTGCTAAATACTCACGACTTGAAAGCTACAACTTGTAGAGCGTAAACCAGAACTTATACATTTTAGAGCTAAAGCTACTTTTGTATTAAAAATGGAAGTCCTACCATCTTGGTCTGTATAATATATTTAAGTTTATTTCCTGATAACTAAACTGCCTACTATAGGGCATAGAAATATCCCGCAAATGAAAAAAAAATCCCAAAAAAAAAACAACACAAAATCAATACAGTAGATTGATGGAAATATTGCTTGTATTTGCGTTAACAAGTACGAATGTTTGTGTTTACAAATTTTTTTCCCAAATACTTTTTTTTCTTTTTTTTTTTTGGTGATGCTTAGTTGATTTATGTTTTTATTGTATTTTCAATATTGCACATTTTTAACATTTAGTCCTTTCTTTAGTCTTTACTAGGATCATCCAAGTATAAAAAAGGGATGGGCGGTAGAAAAGTAATATGTTTTCATTTCAATTGCTTCTTGTTGCTGTTGTTGCTTTGGTTTTTCCAATCTCATTCTTTATTCTTATATATTAAGACGATATTTTTTTTTTTTGGACTGTGTCTTGTTTATTTCGATTTTATTTCTCTATAGTGGTTTGTAATGTCTTAACATTTGACACGTCTTTGTCGGCCATAGATTATACACTTACAGTAAGCAGGATTATATATTATAAGCAGTTTCTTGTTGTTTATTTGTATGTTTGTGTTATTTACTAACAATCAGTTAAATGTTTGTGTGTGTGCTGTTTATTTGTGTGTTATGTTTGTATTATATTAAGGATATTGGTCGTTAGTTAGGGTTTCATTTTGTTGTTTGTTACAACAATAAAATTTGTTCAGCTTACAATCATTGTTGATGATATATTATTATAATATTTCACATTTTCCTTTTTCTTTATTTTTTTTTTTCTCTAGATAGTATGAATGTGTGTAAGAGCAAGGGTTTCTTTTAGGGGGAAGAAATAACTGCTTGAAATTCCCCGGAACTTTGGGAATTTTCTTTTAAAGTCTTTAACTTTAAAAAAGCCTTTAGCAACATAAAATTATGCTTAAAAATGGTATCGAGACAGGTTTAAAAAAAGTATTGATATATTTATATTTTATTAAAAAGTTTCCGATTTCAAAATTTTTTTTCATACCCCCAAAAAAAAAGCAACGTTAAATTATTGTGCTATGCATAATTGCCCAAATGCAATAAAAAATTATTAAGAATAGTCCCTTTTCGACATATTCTTGCGGAATTGCCAAATCACCTTTATTACCGAATCTATAAAAAATATTAACAAAGGTTGTATAGATCAAAAAAAAATAAATGATTCCTAGGAAGTTCATATGTTCTAAAAAGTTGTTAATCGAGATCTTAGGTACATTTTTATAGTTGATTGTTTCTTTGAATTTTGAAGGGTTTGCTAACTATGGACCTGAACAGGGGGAAAAAAGGTAAAAAAAATCAAATTTTTTAAAGTTTTTTGCGATTTTGATTTTAAAGATGAAGTTTTTTTGATTTTATATGTTCCAAATTTTTGTTCTTTTTGGCAAGAGCTACAACTTTGTTATAGAGGGTTAAATCGAAATTCCGAACGGTTTGCAAGATATGAGCCTGAGAAAATGATCACTTTTTTGCAAAAATGACACCGAGGCCCCAAATTTTTGGAGGCCAAAAAAGTGCATTACTTTGGGCAAAACTGGGAGACACTGGTCTTTTATTTTTTGGTCTTTTATCACGTAGTGATGTCCGTATATGGTTAATTTTTCATGACTTAAAAAATTACACACAGTGTAATTTTACATTTAGATACTAAAGTTTAACCCCAGAAATGTTTTTTCGTTATGTAAATAATGACTAATATTTACAGAAAAATATTTGCAATTGCGAAACACTTAACGGAATTTAAAAATGAAGCATACAGCCATGTCACAGAATACAATTCCTTTCAGATTGCTTCGGTTTGGAATCGAAGAAAACATATTTGTTTATTGATAGAAAGTGTATTTTGATAGTTTTTTTGGACTTTCAGATACAGAAAACTCCCAGTTCGTTCATGAAAACAAAAATGGTTTTATTCCGAAACTTTCGTCATTTCCTGAAGCACGAAAAAACGAAATGAACTCCGTTTCCGAACGGAATTGTACTCTGGTGACGTGACTGTTAATATATAAATATAACTAAATTCTAATTTTTAAACACATATAGTTTTTAGGGTTTTCTAAGGAAACATAGTTTAACAGATTGACTAGGTAACCTTAACTGGTAGAATATATTCGCAAAATACAAGCTTATATGATATTTGTTCTTATTTAAACTGTTCTACGTAATTAAAAAATGTTAAATTTTTGTTATTTTGATAATCCCTGAAACAGTTTGGTAATGAAATTTCTGTTTGGAAATCCCTTAATGGTACTAATTATCAGTTAATTAGTATCAAATAGTTTTTTAATTGGACTAAAAAGTAACTAACAACAAATCTAAGCGGGGTTTTAGAAAATGGCAGCACGAAATAAAATTAAAAATAATAGGCTAAGTCTCAAAACTTCATGAGCAATTTTTAAATGCATTTTACAATAGAATCGTATAGAATTTTACAATATTATCTGTCCTAAAGTGACCCCTGGTGGTTGTAGGGATCATCTTAAGGATATTGCACCTTTTGGTGGGTCATCCTCTGGGGCAAAATCAAGTGCAGCGAATACCTGAAATTCAGCAAAAATCCAAAATTGACAGATCACAGGAGATCTTCACGATATATTGCCATTGCGGCTGACCAGAGAACGTAGTTGGTTCCACGGGAGTCAGTAGCCCTCGGTGAGCAGGCACAGAGTATTGGTTGATGTCTCCGTCAGTATACTTCTTGCGAGAATCTCTTCTTGTCTTCCAGGAAGATTGTTTTTGGGGAAGTTTTGCTTTTCTTTTCTACTTTCTACACAAAAGTTGCATTTAATGAGTCAGTCAAAATGGGTGACGACGAGATGATGGAAGAAGAGGATGAAGAAGGTAAGGGAATAAGTGAATATGCAGAGGACATTATGATGGATAAACAATGAATGCGGACTGAAAATGAAGAGCGAAGAATTAGTTGTCAACACCAAGAAGAATAAGAAGAGGTTGATGAAGTGACTAGGACGGTGACGATGAAGAGGCAGATTGACTATCCTCATAAAAATTCGGTTTCACAAAGGTATGCTCTTTAAATCAATAAGGGTCTTTTTGATGAATTTATACTTTAGCATGGGATCGCATGGTGGCTGTAGTTGAAAGTTAATTCACGTGAAGGAAGTTACTGAATTGCAAGAGAGCTTACCAATTGTGGAAGGTTCGACTTGTGAGGGCGATTGCTATCCAACAGATGCTACCGACTATTCTCATGCAGCAGATGTTAGATAGCTCTAGCTCCTAAACAAGTGGCGAGTGTATAATCATGCTAGATTATTCACTCAAAATATTCTCAAACACATAGCTTATCAACCCAGTGGTAAAGACCACCTTGAGATTAGGCCAACACGGCAGGGGCAGAAGTCAATCTTTTCTACTCATGTCCCAAAATACATCGTTAAATTTTATGATACATTTCTGACTTTGACTGCAAAGAAAAATGATGTTTCGAAACTTTTAAAAAATTCTGAGAAATTCAAAATAATCTGCATTTTTATCAATTTCGAACGTAAACGTTCGTTTTAAATTTTCCATGGAAAATATTTTTAAAACTGAGTGTTTTTCATAGAAATTTTCTTTGCGAAAGTTAACGTTCGAAATTGTTGAACAGGCAGAATATATCGTTTATCTCTCATCATAAAACATTTTCATTGTTATAATGATTATTTCATAAATTTTGCGCGACGCCAACAACAAGTGCTGATTCGCCAAGATATGAAGGCCATGTCACGAATTTAAAAAAAAAAAAATAGAGGAACGACTTCTGTAGATCTTATATAAGAACAGATCGAGCATAATTTTTTGCTTTAAACGATAGAAAATTCTCATTAACACTGTACGACATGATTTTTCACCCATTATCAAACTTACCAGATTCTGAAAATATAGCTTAAAAAAATTGACGTATATCTCAGCTTTTCTAGATCAATTCATTTCGCGTTTTTACACGCAATTCAATTTTTAATGTGAATCCACCTGGCTATCACTTGGGGAAGTTTCAATTACACACACACCCGTTGATGGAGATGCCAGTTTTTTTGTTTACATACTTCTTACTGTTCTTAGATGTAAAAAGTAAAAAATTAACGAAATCGGTCCACGGGTTCAAAGATTATGTTCACATTTCTTAATTTTAATACAATTTCATTAATTGTTGTTCTATAATAATAATAATATTTTTAATAATCCTTGTGATTGAGGGAAGTTCAAGAACTACTTTTATTTAGTCGGTTTACGTTTATATACAGTCAACTCAATTTTAATTGAATATATAAAATATAAAAGTGTTTTAGTTATTTGGAGTCTGTTTTTGAAGAAAACGGTTTCTCTCTGTAGAACAGTGAAGGGCATTTTGGCAAATCCTATGTACGTGTGCATAGGAAAAAAAATGCTGCTTGTGTGACATCGACACATGTACACTATAAACTTCATCGTGTGTTCTGTGACAATGTTCGTTCGGCTGTTGCTTTGTTGTCATTTCTTGTTGATGAGCGTCATTCGTTTTCTGCTGCTTCCCACACAAGCATAAATGTGATAGTATGTGTGTTGCCCTTCACTGCTGTAGAACCACAAGTTGTGAATCGGGTTGTAATAAATTAATAATTTCATTTGTGATGCCAAGCAATATTTATATAAAATCGCATAAGGTATATCTATTCTGGACCCTTAAGTAATTCCAAGTCGATTTAATCATGATTGTCTATCTGTCCGCTTGTTACAAACACGCAGCTATTTCTGAATCGATTTGGTAAAAACTGTCTTACATCTACAAGTTTAATTAAAGAAGAATATTATAACAATCGGTCTCAACGAAACTTCATTATATTTCAATAAAAAAAATACAATTTTTTAAGCGATTTATACTTTTTAAAGACTTTTCGGAAGCCGCTTTAAAGGTGACTTAATTTAAATAGTGGAGCGATTATAAAAAAATTGCATGATGTTTTATTTATGGCCAATATCTCAACAAATCGACAAACAGTCTGTGACTAAATGTCAACATAAATTAAGTAAATGATAAATTTTTTAATAAACCAACACAAAACATTGTTTTCAGTTGGCAACACCTCTCAAAAAACATGTAAAAGTTGGGAGTAAGCTGATTGAATTTATCTGTACGACAAAAAAAGGACTATAAATAATAAGCTGATAAGTGCTGCTTAGCTTTACGATAGAATAGAAGCAAATGAGACATTGAGAAAACCAAATTTCTTTAATGTGCAGTTTTTCATTGGGGAAAAAGATGATCGCGTAATGAGAAAACGGCCAAAGGTCATATAAAGCTAAAATTAATCAAATTCCACCACAAAATCTATATTTGTTACGGTTTTAGGAGCACATATTTAAATGATTTTTGAAAGCGGACCGATCTTCACGATATTTTTAAGCATTCTTTTTAATCATATAAAACGATTTGTTTAAACATTTCGCGGCTATCGGTGCATTCCTCAAGCAAATTATATTCGTTTTTCTAAACGATATATACATTTTTTAGGGAGATTGTTCTAGATTTGGGTTAACAACTCAAAATTGTTCTATTCTCTTGAGTCTTTCATCAGTGAGCATAATTTCAACAGAGAGCCGGAAAGAAAGACGGACACTGCTAAGTAGACTTAGAACTACTCAAGGACCCAGAATATATACTATTTACTTTATAGGGTCTTGGGCGAATATAAAAAAGTTTCAAAATAAATAAAATACTTATAATACCCTCTACTCGACTAGTGGTGGAGGCTATTAAAATTCATATTATTAATTAAGGGCATCAAACATTTCGCACAGTCAAATATAGCAATGTTACTTTTTACACTGTAAATACTTGTTTAGATGTAAAATTTTACTTATTAAAAAAAATTTAAACAGCCGTTCCCTAAATAACCACTTTTTACTCAACCCTCGTACGAATCTAAGCAGACGTTTTCCAACTGTATACGTAACACATAAGGCGCTTATGTGATTTATATCTTAACGTTTTTCATACATATTTATATGTGCCTTAAAATATGTCTGTCTGTCGGTATATTTCGTTTATATTTTTGCTGTTGCAAAAAAAAATTCTTTTTTGTTATTATTTTTTTTTTATTATTGTATTTTTGCTATTTTTCAAATTTGTTGATGTGAAAATTGTTAATAGTGTTTATTACATGTATCATGTACTTGGGTTAATGTTGTCTGTTTCTTTTTTGTTATAAGTATCTTTGAATAAATTGTTCAACGATTTATTTTATTGTGTTGAATTAATTATTTATTGCTTTATTAATTTTCATATAAATGTGGTCTGCTAAAGCTGTGGTGTGATATGACTACACAGAAATTTTATGCTCTATTTTTGTAGATAAATTATCATAAATTTTACAATTTTTGAAGGGTTTACAATAAATCAGAAATTAGTATGATTATAAGTTATAAATCATAATTGAGGAAGGGTGCAGATTGTAACATTAACCTTGACGATTTATTAATCACATGTACATTTAGGAACATTTTGTATATACATTTTGTATATACACACTCGGCAAGTTACTTGCGAAAGTCTCTTGCGCAACTCTTGGTTTGTAGACGTCAGCGGCAAGGTCGGGGTAAAGAAAAAACAATTTTGTACAGACTTTGTTGTTGTCGGCAAGTTACTTGCGCAACTAACTTGCCGAGTCTGAAAGGGGTCTAAATAAATAAATGTTCGTTTTCATTGATTAAAGGTTACTGAATTGATTTAAGATTACTGAACCTTAAAATATTGTAGTATTTTAATTAATTTTACTAGATAAACCCAATCAAAAAACTTGTTATCCAATTTGATTTTGTATGCTGGTTCCGTTCCATTTCTCTGTTATTTAAAATGATCCGAGGCAGTAAGTGAAATAAGCTTAACGTTTTAGTGAAAAAAGGTTGCATTTATGAGGATAAATCAATTAGTAATATAAAGACTTCCTACGAAATACTTTTTAAGAAATTATGGTTATTATCTACAGTATAAATTTCATAGATGCAGGTAGTGCACTCATTTTGAAGTTTCAACGCACACTTAGGTGATAGTGTAAACATATTGCAATCATTTTGTTGATGTTGAGTGATGAATTGAAAATTTGCAGCTTCCTAAACATGAGTGATAGTGATGTTAAAAAATTTTGCACTCAAAAAAAAAAAATTTTTGATTTAAAAAAAGTGATATAAGCTGATAGCAATTTTGTTTCTTCACTCATTTGAGTGCAACTTTAATTGTTGCACTAATTTAAAAAAAAAAACTTGTGTTTTCATGATTAAAGCCAATAATTTCATTTTGTTTAATGGGCTTTACTTATGCATATCCTTAAAAGAAATCAAAAACCTTGCACATACAAAGTTACACTTTTTTAATTTTAGTGAGACAATATTTGTATGCAGCTTTTTTGATTGCATGGCCAAATTATGCACTGTGTGAATTGAGTGCAGATTAATTGCACTCAAGTGATAGTGAAAAAATTTGCAATATCGCAAAATTTTTTTAGTGGTAGTTAAAAAAATAACAATCATCACTAAAGCTGGTAAAAACGAGTGCAAGCTAATTTTTTGCCGTTTTATTTTGTGATAGTGCACTGCTGATTTAAATCAATATTTAGTGCACTACCCCTAAGTATGATAAATTTAAGCTATTTCCGATTTAGTAAGAGCTAATAGGTCTATAATTAAACTAGATTTTATAAATGGTAAACTCCTTACAAAATTAGTTTTGTTGTCAAAAATATTTTCTAAATAATTGTTTGTAAACGCCAATTTATAATGAGGCCATCTTTATGTATTTCAATCGTCTTAGAATTCTTAGTAGATTAGTGAATGTCTGTCCGTCCGTCAATGTAAATAATATTATTAAAGTATATGTTTTAAATAAATTATATAAATTATAAATAAAATAAATTTTAAATGTAATTAGATAATGGTTGGCACAAGCACATCTTCTGGCTATAGAATGAAACAACTCGGTCTATTTATTTCATTAGCCTAATTTCCCTTACAAAATAGATTTTCAAAAAAAATTTAACCGAGAATCTCCATCGATTTCAGTTTTACTCGATTTCTAGGAATAATAAACTGGTTTAAAAAGTTTTTCATAACCTCTTATAAAAAATGCTGTGCCGTATGGCGATTTAATTTCTGACAAAAATGTTGCATTAATGTTACACGTTCTTCATTTTTGTGTTCGTTTTTAAAAAAAATATAACTGTGGGAAAAATTTTCAAGTTCTTTTGTGAATATGCTGATGTAAAACATGCAAAACCTGTTGCATATTTTACCCTTACTTTTACTTTAGCTGCTCATACCAGTGTACGAAAATGAACAGTACATTATTTAGTGTTCAGCTCACACACCCAAGAACGATATCTATTTTTTTAGTGATTGAGCCGCACATTATATAGTGTTCTGTTCTTCGGTAAAAAACAGAACAAATGTAGTGATACTGTAGCCAAACATTATATTTTAATGTTCTATAATGATTATTTTTTTACATTGATAAAGAAATGAACAAACAAAAAATTTTAGCAACGACCGCAGCACGAAAAGCTTGTGTGTGCATTGTGTATACGTTTTGTTTGTGTAAAATTATTTTGCCAGCTTTTTGTTTTTTTTTTTCGTATGTGTATTTTGTTTTGGAAAAAGTTTTTTTTTTACCTTCTAAAAGGGACGAACATTAATGAGCCGAACCGAACACAATGAAGTTAGTAGTTTAAAAACAAACCGAACGGAATTACATGTTCTCATCATTTGTTAAGTTGGATAAAAACAGTATTATTTTTGTGTTCGAAAGATGACAAACAGGGAAACGTTATTTTTTTAACGATTAGCGTTTGTGTTTCCCACAAATCTATCGAACCGAACACTAAGAAACGATATTTAGTGGATTTGGATTCAACGACGGATTACTACTCCATTTCTACTCCGGTTAAGGAATATATAATTTGCCATTAATTCCATATGACTAGATACTACATGGATTACCCACTACCACTCCCGAAAAACTTTTAAATACCCCTAAAACACTCACAAATAATGCTTTTGCAATGAAATTCGCTTAAAATCACATAACAAAGCTTAAAGGCCATCGGTCTATAATTTACCATAAGCGCTAGTAATAGGTCATTTCACATTATTTTGACCGGTTTTATCTGACTAGAAAAAACAAAGCACAATTTCGTGATGATCGGTCAATAACACTGGTCGGAAAAAAACCAAAAAAAAATTCGGAAGCAAGAAATTTTTTATGTGGTTTCAGTTGACTTAAGCATTCTTAATCTAAGGCCGTTTTCACGTCTAGTTTTTTTTAACGGCAGGATTTATATTTCGCCCCAAATAAGACGGTTCTGTTAAAACATTTTGTCATAACTTGAAAACGATTTATCCGACCTGAAAAAGTTTTAAGTAAATAGATTTTAATAAAATTCGCTTGAAGTCCCTTTAACAACAGTTTTTTATTTTTTTTAACAGTGTCGAATATATTCAGAAATTATTATTAAGTAATTGTTTTTGAAAGACATGCTGACTGCGGAACATTCGTTTTGTGGCCTGGAACTTTGAAGCAAATTTTTACTAATGTGAGGTCGCTGATTTGAAATAAAATCTCCATTATTCTCTATCAGCTCGACAATGAAACGAAAAAATTGTAAACAAAATCAAAAGTTGTGCACCGATTGCGATAAAATAAAGCTCATTTTATTCGAAATATGCTTAACTTAGAGTTTTTAGACCAAAATTGTGATTTTTGTCACTTTTTTTTTATTAATTTTAAAAGAACAAAAAAAAATTTTTTTGCTTTAAAATTGTTATTTCTTTCAAAACTTTAACGATTTCTCTGAAACTACTCGGCAAATTCAAAACAAATGTAGGCACGGCTTATAGATTTTATTATTACCGGATTTGATTTTATTTTAATTATTTTTTAACTGAATATGATGAACCGTTTTTAAGTTATTCCAATATATGTAGTGAAAGTGCCTTAAATTTGGACATAACGGTATATCTCGAAAAGTCAAGCTGAAAGAGAAAAAATGGAGATTTGATTTGAAATCAGCGACCTAAAATTGGTAAAAAAATTGCATCAAAATTCCAGGCCGCACAAAAAAAGTTCAATTATGTTCCCTTGTGTAATTTATCACAAAGTCAAAATAAAGTCCACTCCCGAAAATATTCTTGTTGTAGGGTATCAATGATTTAATGCGGCCAAATATAGCATTCTTGTTCCAAATATAGTACATGTTTTTTATTTATATTCTTAAACTCTGTAAAATCTTTCATAATTTCTTTTTTGTTTTTAGTTATAAAAAGATCCAAACATCCAAGATTTGTGGAAAAAACACACACTAAGCAAAATTAAAAATCACAGCTGTCTTAATAATAACTTTTTCAACCAAATAAATATCACATGACTAAAATCTGTCACATTTATTAAACAAATATACGACACTTACAAAACAAAACAGAAAATGAACATAAATATTTTACACTTACTTAAGAAAAACTATATAAGAGTGTATAAAATGGATTCAAAACAAAACATTTTCACGCTTTAACAAACAAATTTACAAAAATTATATTCTGTGACAATAAATACCATGACATAATTTTTTTCTCCTCTCATTTTATATGTAAGACCAAAAATAATTTCATTGTTTCACTAAATTGTCATAATTTTCAATGTTCTGTAACATTAAGGAGACACTGTGATTTGTTACAGATCTTAAGAGAACAATATGCCCACATAGATACAAGACTTGTAGAACTAGATACAATACAGCTGAGATACAATACAACTACATACTGTTGACTTAAATGTAAGTGTACAAAAAAAAAAAAAAATAAAACAAATTTATGAGATAGATGCAAGAATGCATTTGTAGAAAAAAGCGTGTTGAAAATATTGTATGTATATGAATAAATATGTAGCTATGATGTCACGGTATTTTTTCTAGTTTATTTTTATTTTCAAAACTAGAATAAATTTTTAGAGTTAGAGATTTTAAAATATTCATAAATTAAAGGTTTTGACTAAAGGATTTTAAAAATTGTCTGCTTTACTTTTGTGTCGTATTAAATTTAAAATAAATTAAGAGACTTTATAAATAAAGATTTTTATAGTGAACAAATAAACTCCATATTTATATTTTTATTATACTAAATTTTAACACGCCCGATAGCAATAAATAATATTTATTTTATAACGCTATTAGAAAAATAATAGTTAATCTTTTTATTGTATACTTAGAACAATGAAACGAAAAACGTTTTTTTTCTTCTCTTATCTGGAAAAGCCAAAAAACCATCTTTCTTTTGTTCGATTTATCAATAAATCAATTAAATTGCCGACTTTATACAATAAAGGGAAAGCGAAAAAAAAAACTGCTTTGTCATAAAATTTTAGTTTTTTTTATACTTTCATTGATATATTTTATAAGCGCCCCTAAACTAATCATAAAAAACTCATAAATTATTTTGCGAACAGCTAAGCACCCTACAGTCTGCACATAAAAGTATTTTATTGCAAATAGTGACAAAAAAAATGTATGGTGAATTTTCAAGATAAAAACAATTTCCATCAAACTTTTTGGCAATGTTCCTGTTATTTCGAATTAAGTATTTATATCCACTGCTCCGAGTGTAGGCATTTTAAAAAGCTCTTCGCGTCCAGTTAGTTGCTGCATTATATTAACCCTGGAAGCTTACTCTTCATTTTAGTAATTAAGCTTACTCTTCGTCGCATGGACAAATTATTTAAAAAAAAAGTTCTAGAAAAACGATTTTTAAAGTACAAAATCAACAAAAAATTTTTTTGTTGAGCATTTTAATAAAAATTAGATAAAGCATACAATAAAAGTTCTTTCTCTCTCAAAATTCGATACGAATTTGAATTTTTCTTGTGTTTTCAAGTTAATAAACATTCGTAATCAGCTAAGGTTGTTGATTATGTCACACCCGAGCCGATCTTTGATCCTGGCTTCACGGTAAGCATTTTGGATAACGTGGTCCACTATGATGACCTACAAATTCCCGCGAATGCGATTCAAATCTTCACGGACGGGTCTAAAACACTGCATGGTGTCGGTTCTGGCATATACTCCGAGCAGCTTAACTGGAGCATTCCTATGAGGCTGCCGGACCACTGCAGTGTCATCCAGGCCGAGATAATGGCCATCCACACAGCCGCGAGACGCATCCGATACGGTGAAATATCTGGAAGGGATATTCACATTATTACCGATAGCAAGGCGGCAATAAGATCCCTGGAGAATGTGTTCATCACATCGAGAATTGTCCGAGAATGCCGGATGTCTCTGGATGAGATAGCGAGACATTCACTGGTCACCCTTAATTGGGTCCCCGGACACGGGGACATACTGGGGAACTGCATGGCGGATTCGTTGGCGCATGCAGGCACCACCTTGAATCGAGACGGTTCAACATATAATGTAGGTGCTTCGCTCCCAAGGAGCAAGCAACTTATATCGCACAAGTTTCATATTATCGCCAGTCGGAGGTGGCACGATGAAACTACCTGTGGGGAAACCAGGAAAATCTGGCCCGTCATAGATGAAAAAAGGACACGGCGGGCACTACAGCTGTCCAGACATCATCTAAGAAACCTGATTGCGGTTATAACTGGCCACTGGCCCATTGGGAGGCACGCCCAGAGGCTGGGGCTCCCTTACAATGACTTTTGTAGAAGTTGCGGCGAGGAGGAGGAGGAAGAGTCAACGGAAAATCTTCTCTGTAATAAAAAAATGTCTAGTCTTAATATAATAATATATGAACTATAAAGATTTGAAAGAGTTTAATTCAAATCAGTTTTCACTTGTTTTCGATCGGGCTCAGATTTTTTTCTTGATGGTGGTTATGGTAACACATTTCATCATAACTTAAAAACGACAATAACTTGAAACCACGTAACACACCCACTAAACGGTATAACTGTGCTATGGGTATCAACTTTTATCAGACTTCCTTAATCAAATTTCCCCCATGAAGCCGTCAATGACAACAGAATTAGAAACAAGATACTCTTCAGAGGATATGCGCAAAATACATATTAATATGAATTTTGAAGAAAATTGTTTAGAAAGTGTTGAAATTTTGTCAAAGAATATTGAAAAATTTACATTTAATTTGTGTCAGAATTTAATTTTTTAACACTCAAACGTTCCTAAAAATGACTTGCAAGAAAGTTCTTCGGGTGGAAAATCACCCATACTGATTATTTGTATTAAATGAAAATATACAGGCGTTTTTCTTTATTGAAGGTGTTTTTATTTAATTTTTTAGACAGGAATAATATTTAATAAGAAAACAATAAACTTTCAATTGCAATATTTTTAGTTAGTCTTAAGTTCATCAAATTTAATATTCATTAAATTATTTTTAATGAGGGAAGGAATTTTACAACAAGAAATTTTTTATTAAAATTTATTGATAATTTTCTTGGCTGAACTGGGGCTCGAACCTGGGTTGAATTTACATTTTTCAAGAACCAACACATTCTTTCATCAGAATTCTTTGAGTTCTAACCTCTGCACCACTGCGGTGTCTGCCATCCAACAGTCAAACATCAATCTTTAACCAGTGGTACTGGTCAGAAACCCATATCGATAAAAATTTTAATATTTATCGGTATATTATTTTCACTTAATTTGTCAAAATATGTTAAAATTTTACGATTAGCAAAAGGCCCCAAAGGAGCTGTACAAGTGCTTGCATTAATTTGAAAAAAATAAATTGAAATTTTTATTTATATTTTTTTAAACTTCATTTCCAATTTTGACTGCAGGTTTATTAAATTATCGTAGACAAAATTAAATTTGATTTGCTAAAGGGAGGTAGGTGTGTCTTTCAG
Source organism: Pollenia griseotomentosa (assembly GCA_963931875.1). NCBI lineage: Eukaryota > Metazoa > Arthropoda > Insecta > Diptera > Polleniidae > Pollenia > Pollenia griseotomentosa. The sequence continues at coordinate 185,325,984 of OZ007561.1, forward strand.
CCGATTTTATCCAAAATTCAGACATAGAGCAATTCCATATGAAAACGATCAAAATTGGCAAATTTTTGGACGACCCCTCTCCGATTTTAAAATAAATAGTCTCAATCGATTGCCCAGCAAAAAATAATGTACCTACATTTTTTTTTTTTTTTATAGTGACTGGTTTAGTGGTGGTGTACACCACTGTCATGTGACAAAATTGAAGAATTCTTCATAAGGGACCTCATTGCAAGTTGTTTTAAAAAATAACTACTAAAGCGATCGCAACGAGTGATAGCTCGTTGGAAAGGTATTGAATCAGGCTTTAAATGAAAAATAAAATTTTTCTAATTTTTCTTAGAAATTTACCTTTAAATTTTCCCATGAAAATTAAATTTTCCGATTTTCCACAGAAGCTCCTAAATTTTCCGGCTAATATATTCGCGTAACTCAAAAACGGTTTAGTTTATTGAAATTACTAAAAAAACCGAAATTCCGCAATAGAATTTCATTTCAGAAAAGTAAAACTCTTTTTCTAATATGAGTAGTCGTTATTGAAACATAATTTTTTTTTTGAAAAAAAAATTAATTTTTTTATCAAAATTTCGAAATTTTTGTTTTTTAAAAATTCATAAAAAATTAAAAAATGCAGCTAGGCTTCTAATTTTTTGCAGACTTATAAAAAACGAAGCTACAAACAAAACAAGCCATAAATGATTAAAATCTGTTTGCAACTTTTGATTTTATTCACAAAAGTCGACAAATTTCCCCCTAAGGGAAATTCTTAAATTAATGAAAAATTTGTCGACTTTTGTGACAAATAACGACTACTCATATTAGAAAAAGAGTTTTACTTTTCTGAAATGAAATTTTATTGCGGAATTTCGGTTTTTTTAGTAATTTCAATAAACTAAACCGTTTTTGAGTTACGCGAATATATGTTGAGCAACCTCCTCCATTTTCGAAATAACGGTATATCTCGAAAACCAGAGCCAATCTGAAAAAACCGCGGGCACCACTGGACTTAGCGTCCCCGAATTATGTTAAAACGCCATGTGCCCCGCTTGTTACGAAAAAAAAGTGTCAATTTCATGCACAGTGTAATTTTTAAAATGTATTTTTAACAAGGTGGTCTCTTAAATGCTCTTCTCCTGTCCAAACAAGGAGTCGGGGCCCATTTTTTTATTGCTGATTCTTAAAGCAAAAATTATGAGGAATCCAAAAAAAAAAAAATTAGCCGGAAAATTTAGGAGCTTCTGTGGAAAATCGGAAAATTTAATTTTCATGGGAAAATTTAAAGGTAAATTTCTAAGAAAAATTAGAAAAATTTTATTTTTCAATTAAAGCCTGATTCAATACCTTTCCAACGAGCTATCACTCGTTGCGATCGCTTTAGTAGTTATTTTTTAAAACAACTTTCAATGAGGTCCCTTATGAAGAATTCTTCAATTTTGTCACATGACAGTGGTGTACACCACCACTAAACCAGTCACTATAAAAAAAAAAAAAAAATGTAGGTACATTATTTTTTGCTGGGCAATCGATTGAGACTATTTATTTTAAAATCGGAGAGGGGTCGTCCAAAAGGTGATCGCTTTCATATGGAATTGCTCCATATCAATATGGATACTAGGGTGTTTAATTAATCGGGTTTTATTTTTGTTCGATTAAACGATATTTGCCATTTTTAACTTATTCAATTAAACGAATATAATTTTTGAATTAATCGATTAATCGAATAATTTTAAATCCAGAAATTTTAAAATTTAAAGATTTTTTTCGATAATTTTAGAAAAATTTAGTACTTGAGTAAAAAAACGTTCTTTTTTAAATAGAACTTGTCATTGTAGCTCCAAATTGTTGCTTAACTTTTGGGCACTTAGATTTTAAAAGAGTCACTAAGTATAACTTTGAATTTTTTTAAACTTTTCCCGGACATTCTAACCTCTGCTATGCTTCTGCAAATAATTTCCTCTAGAAAATCGATCGAAGTATCTTGTTTAAAATAATTATTTATTCGTCCACTTGCACCCCCCTTTGATTTTGGTTTTGGAGCATTTTCTTTAAGTACTATGTTAAGTTGTTGAAGAACATTTACGTTAATATATTTTTGGACACCTGTTACATTTAGCTTTATTAGATTTATCCTTCGTACAATATTTTTAAGCAAATTCATTTTAAAGAGAGAAATGCATGAACTATTTTGTTAAAAAATACGGACGTGTTCTAGAAATCGAAATGAAGTGGATTTAAAATCTACCAAATTTTAAAAACGACCCTGTAGTTTTTTCTTTTGTGAAATGAATTTTAAATCATAATTTTAATCATAAGCTAAATTAACCACTAAACATGACATTTGGTTTGTTTATTCGACTTGAAACTTTAAAATAATTATACATTTAACTGAAATACTTTATATTATTATCAGTCGAATAATCGGTATAAATTCTTCGATTAATCTTTTAGTCGAAATTAACAATTTTAAAGTATTCGAACAATTATTCGTGTAAAATTTTTCAATTAATCGAAAAAGATTTAATCAACTGAACACTCTACTGGTAACCAAGTTTTGTTAATCTATGGCAACACCTTATATTTATGTCTAATGATTATACGAGAGCAATGCAGTATGCTTCTATCAAATAATTGCCCATATATTTACAGGATCTTAGGTGAATTTAATTTGTGACAAATAGAACTTTAAAACGGATTTCTGTTTTTGAAGTTGGCATTCAAAAAATGCCTTAAATTTTATATTTTAACAAACATTTGTTTAAAAATTAATCACCAGTGTAGTGTCTCTATAATTCGCATTCTACCCACTTAATTTTTTTTATCATCATTCACAGTGCCATTAAGACCACTACACATGCATACACACATTTGTCAAATCAATAAAACAAATTTGCTGATCAAATTTGTTGTATCAACGATTATCACAACAACAAAACATTTCAGTCATTTTGGTTTTCTTTTATCGTTGTATTTTGCAATGGACATATGCTATTTATGGCTAACGGACACATGGCTAAGGTCCTTTTTTTAATATCCCTTATCAAATTTGCAATTTTTCAAAATGTCATGTCCCGTTTTATTTTTCACAATAAATCTTTGTTAGTTTTATTTTTAAGTAAAGCACTATTTATTTAAGTTAAACATTTGTATAATGAAAGTGAAATTGGAAAATTATAAAGAAATCTTTATTTGGAGTCTTTTTTTTCGAGTTGACAACAATACAATTTTTTATTGGGTATGGGTCCTTCCACTGGCAGCCGCAATTAGATCACGTGGATCCACTAGTTAGTTATTGTTGTGTTACAGTATTACACCGTCTCCCAAGGATCCTATTTTACCTGGCTATGGGCCAGTGGCCAGCTAAACCATCAATTACAAAAGTACTGAACAAGTATGGAATTTCCCCTGTCTGTTATAGTAGTAATGAAAAGTATAAGTCTACTTTTTGGTCCACCATTCTGTGTGTAAAGCTACGGTCACACTTATTAAATATTTGATCAAATAAGCGTAACCCCTTCTTTTATTAATAGTTAGTGAGATTTAAAATGGTCTTAATATTAGAAAATAAACTAATTATACTATCAGACATAGCAAAAAACAGTTTTTTGTAAGATGTGGTATTTTAATCAAAATAAATATTGATATTAAGCGAAATGATTTTTTAGTTTGGTAGTTGGTCCCGTTTTTTTCGTCAAATATTTGATAAGTCTGACCGTAGCTTAACTCTTTAGTGAATTCATCAAGGACCCAATAAAATATATTTGCAATCAGTGAGTAGTAGTAGTAGTAGTAGTAGTAATTCTTTATTTGGTATTTTCTTTGTTTTTTTTTTTTTTTTTTTTAAAACGTTATAAAAATATCTTAAAGAATATACGGCTGTGACTATGTCGTTAGCCGGAAAAAAGAGTTTCACATAAAAAATATAATTTAATTTTACAATGTACATATTGATTTTTAATCATTATATTCAAATATTAGTGTTTTACGATAAGCTAAAGCACTGATAATGTATTGCACTAAATTCTGCCAATTGTTTTCCTCATTTAAATATTTAATTATTTCCTCATCAGATAGAGTTATCTTATTAAACCATTTTAATCTAAAGTAATTTAAAATTGGGCATCTTCCAATGAAATGTTGGATGTTTTCAACTTCTTTTGAATTGCACAAAGAGCAAATTTTGTTAGTTCTTCTCGAATGCCGAGACCCATTCAGTTCTATCAAATCGCAGCGAGCTTTGAAGATCCACATTATGTTAGTTTGGGTATGATTACCATTGAAATAAAAGTGTCCTACCGTTGGATTTGTTTTATTATAAAAAGATCAGTGAGTAATTCTAAAACGATAAAGCCACATCCACCCTTCTCTTGTTTGTTAACAAAACACACTCACATCCGAACGACTTAACAGAAAAGAGTTCTTCTAGTGCTTAATTATTTTGAGTTTTCGAATCTGTTAAATAATATTCAAAATAAGAACACAAAAAAAAATTTAAGCTACCAAACCAGTTTTAAACTAAACGTTTTTTACTCTTTTTTAAGCGGTTAATAAGTATTTAAGATTTATGAACATCTTTTAGATTGAAGGCGATAAATCTAACATGTTTCCTCTCAACTACCGGATGTGATAAATTTCTAAAACGAACTAAACTGAAGAACAGCAAACAGAAAAAAAACAAATTTAAAAGAAACTTTAAATAATAAAAAAAAACTATTACTGTCAGGCACATGTGACAATTCTAATAACGACAAAACATTGAACAAAAAAAAAAAAAAAAAACATGTTGGTCAAGAAAGCATACAAATTATCAAATATGTTTGAAATGATTCCAAAGAAATTGTCGTGAAAAAACAAAACTACACTTAACATTTAAAACAAAAAAAAAAATAATAATAATAAACCTAACAGTTTTAAATTGTAACTATTTTTATAAAAATCCTCATAAAAAACTAAAGTAAAATAAATTTATTATAAAGATCAGTAACAGGCACACACACATTGTGTTTTCTTTAAAACCACAAGCACGTACGGAACAAGTTAAGACTCATATGGATTGTGATTTAAGAATAAAATCTGAAAAACTAAAAATTACCTCAAGGAATTCTATGAAAAATGTATTATTCGGAAACATTTTATTTATAAAGCAAACAAAAGGAACAAATAAAAAAGTTTTTTATTTTTTTTTTTATAAATTTAATCAGTCTGGTCATCAAAATCACGAACACAGCAACCGACGAATATAAAATTCTGTATGGAAGTAATAAATATAAAAGATACAAATTATATAAAAGAAACCAAACCAGTGACACAGGATTATGAAAAAATTAAGAAATACAAAATGTACTTAATAGATCTAAAAAAAAAACACAAATAAACAAAAGTAAGTAACTTTAGTTGTTTTAACTTAAGAGATTATTTATAATCATCAAATGGATTTCTTTTTTACATTATTTCCTTTTTTAATTGTTGAGGTATTAAATCTAGTTTACACCTGCCTTCACATTTTCAGTAATCATTGATCGGCGAAATGAATTTAATTGAGAACAGGGTTTCAATTTAGAAATGGAACGAGAAACTAAAATGGTTACAAAGCAAAAACAGGCTAAAAAAAAAAAGAAGTATTCTATTTTTTTTTTTTTTATTTAGTATTCTTTCTTCGTTGAGGCCTCATAAGTATTTTTTTGATATAAACGAAAAAAATTTAAATAGTTTATTTGTTACGAGAGATATGTATATTATAAGTTAGCACAAAGAAAAAAAGAAAAGTTTATTGATTTCCAAATATTTGGTACATAAATATAAACATTGAAAATTAAAATAGTTTTTTAAGTTATAATAGTTTTTCTAATATCTTTGGTTGAAGCTTCCTGACGATCCGGCCTAAGCAACCAGTGAAATGCCCATAGGAATAGCTTATTCCATCAACAATAAATTTCAGCTTATTAATAGTATGAAATGGGAATTTAGCACATTTAAACGAAACCTTGTAAAATAAATGACCTCAAGCCAAACCAAATATAAACCACAATTGATTTTAATTTAAAAATTTGTGGTATTAATTAAAAAATTAATTAAATTTGCTCCAGTAAACAAATTAATAGTATCAATTAAATTGTTTTTCAATATTAACAACACTATCTGCAGTAATGTTGTTGATATAAGTAATCGTTTAATTCACTTGATTAAATTTTTAATTAAAACTAATTTTATTTTTGATTAATGGTTTAGTTTAAATATTAGACTTTAATAAATTTTTCAAGCTTAAGGTCTCTTTTTTATAAAATTAACTAAAATATTTATTTCGATATTTCGATTTCCGTTGGAAATCTTCTTCAGGATTTTTTTTAATTTTTTTTTTTTTTTTTTATTTAAAAAATTACCTGAAGAAGATTTCCATATACAGAAGTGGCACATAATACAAATTTCGATATTATCGATAGTTTATAAGCTATATAACTATCGAATGGGCCAACATCGATAGTTTTGCAGATCAACACCAAATAGTATTTTGCTCATCGAAAAACTAGTTTTCATGTCGAACATACATAACTCCTGATATTTCAGATATTATTTGAGACACATTAAGATTTGTCAAGTAAATGTTTTACAGTTCCTAACAAATTATATCTTAGAAGAACTTTCAGCCTACTACTGCAACTGAATTCGACGAATTTTTGGTTATATTTAATGCAGATGATGTCCACGGACATAAAAAACCTAATATTACTAAAATGTGGAACGTTGATGGCACTACCTCTTGCGCCTGTAGCAATGTCCAGAGACCGCTTCAAAATGATGTTGAAATTTATACGACCTGGCGTTTTTCTTTAATGAAGTGCGGATCAAGTATATATCGAATAATTGTTAATTTTTCGACTCTATTTTTTCTGTGACTGATTTAATAGTTCTCGGTTGATTTGAGGTTAGTTTGGCTGTGCAGTTCTTTATGAAAACCTTAACGATTATCAAAGGTTTTCTTGGGAGTCAAAATAAATTTGGAGAATGGGCCGAAAGAAATATTGCAATTGACCCACAATTTCGATTGAAAATTTTGTAGTGCTGCCGCATTGGCAGCAACAACATCCCAAAATAATATTAAAACACCATTACAGCCAGAAAAACTAAGGTCCATTGCGGATCTACGACTTCCAAATTGATTAAAAAATTTGAATTCATAATCATATTTTTCTTTAATTCGAACAGGGCTGTCAGATATGGCAATTTCTCGCCAAACGTGGCGATTTTGAAACGTGTTTGGCGATCGGATTTTCCATTTAGCGACTGGCGAATTTTTTTTGGGATTTTTGATGTAACTGGCGATTTACTTGGCTACTTTTACCATTTATATTATTTCAGCGATTTGTTAACAGTTTGTCATTTTTTTGTTATTATCTGGCAACTTTTTTCACATTATTTTTGTTTTGTTATCATTTGAAGTGAATTTTATATTTGTCACTATTTTATTCTAATAGTATGAATGCAGTTCAAAATACCAGTAATGAAATCGATTAGACTGAAGTGTACGATCTTATAGCTTGTGTACTTAATTTTGGTTTTTTTTAACTGAATATATGATCACAATTTTATGTTAAAAAAAAAAATAACAAAAACTAAATAAACTTTACTTTCGGCGACTTTTTTGTATTTTTTGTCCGTTTTTGGCGATTTTTGACTGAAATATTATACTAGCTTTGTTTTGTAATCAAAATTAAAAAAAAAAAAAAAAAAAACGAAAACTGAACAAAATTAACGTATGGCGATTTTTGGCGATTTCTGACATCCGGCTTGGCGATGGAGCTCAACAAAAATCTGACAACCCTGAATTCGTAAGACAATTTATGTTTTTAAAACACTTCCAAACAACTACTAAAGACTCCAGGCAAAAGTATTAAATAATTTGAGACCTTTTTGTTATCAAGTTTAAGACGACATTTGTAATTAGTTAAACATGTAAATGTTTTGTTTATTCACAGTCGTTAAAATATGTCATCCCTTTTCTTGAAGCAAATGATAATCAAATAGTCCTATCAAGAGGACATTAATTTTATACCTTTTTCTTTTCCATTTTTCGACAACATAAATTAAAATCATTTCAAAAGGAAATAATAGTTTTAAAAATGTCTTTGTTTAAATTATTGACATCCTGTTATTGTTCAATGGCCGAGTTACAAAAAAAAAAACAACTAAATTTTCATATCCAATCTATAAATAATCGACCTAAGAGACCTTTTCTTTCTTCTTTCATTTTATAAGTGTTAAATTTCTTAATCGTGTTACCTTTTAACTACATTCAATTTCATTAGGAGGCATACATTTGACCTGAGTGTGCAGTTGTACGAAATAATTGCTTTATTTAAGAGAGTTTAGGTCTTCTAGGGTTTCTTAACAATTCATTGTAGTGTGTTAATGAACCACAGGGTGTCATTTGCTGTTTTCTTTTTCCTCTTTTCCAGCATAAAACGTAAATCAAGTAGAATATAATTTTAAATTAAAATTTTTAGCTGGTATTGTATGTGATTATCAACCCTACCAAGAAACGATTGATTGATTTTCAATTTGTTTCCAGTAAGAAGCCCTAACTGGATATTCATTTAAGTATAATTATTAATTTATTTTATGCACCAGAAGTAGCCGTGATTAGGGCTTATTCTTTCTTAAAAAACTTATGCCAATTATAAAGTCTCAAGATAATTTTTAAAATGCTTGAGTTACTTTCCTCAAGTAATGTTTTAATAAGATTTAGGTAGTGTGAATAATTTCAAAAATGTTTTAATTTCGATTAGGAAACTTAAAATTTTTTAAATGTTTTTTTTTGCATTCAGGGTTTGATTTTGACTAGGGTTAATAAACATGAATAAAATATTTTAAGGCTCACTTAGCTGAGAGTAACAGTAACGCTGCGCATCAGCTGCTTCATTTTGTTGTATGTTAATCAATTAGAACTATTATAGTAAGCAGTAAGATATTACGTATCCATCTGTAAGAATGATTAGATTGGTCTTACTTTTTTACGGTCACTGTTGCTCTCAGCTAACTGAGCCTTAATACTCGTATATTGTCAGAGTGGTTAGATGTGAAGATTTTACGTCATTTTGACGATTTTTTTGAGAAAATACTGTAAAATGACGATTGACGATTTTTTTTTACTAAAAGTAATAGTGCTATGACGATTTTCTGGCGTCAATTAAACACTTACAAGAAATATTAACAATTATATTGGGAACAATCCAAAACGTGAAAATCAATTTTTCGAAATACAAAAATAATTGGAAATTAAACAAAAAAAATTCTGCCCCCATCAGAAACCAGATGGCTTTCATTAGAAGCATTAGTAATTCGAATTCCACAATTAAACGAAAATATACACTAGAGCCCCGATTTGCGTCGGTCCTATTTGGCCCGCTTTTTAAGAATTGGTTAAATCCCCTTTGCGTTTTATGATTTCGATTTGCGTCGTTACATATGAAATATTTGACGATTTGATGACGATTTTGTTAAATGTTGGTGACGATTTTGACGAATTTTGTTAAAACTTTTGACGATTATTTAAGAAAAAACCCTGACAACCCTGTATATAGTAGCTAAAATTTGGGGCTGAGATGATCTTTAGGAGTAAAAGCAAGAAAGGGAGCTGTTTTCATATTTGCCGAATATTCCACTAGTGCTTTTTTCCATAGTTTTTAAGCAAACGCGAAAACATAAACAAAGCAGTTTAAGTCGTTTAAGTGATTTTAGAGCGAGAAAGTTAGAATACTATACGTAAAAAAAAAGTGGTGTTAGTCATAAAATTTAAATTTGTGCACATAAATTTTCGCTCTCAAGGCACTTTAACGACTAAAAAAAAAAATTACAGCGCTTTAAAATTCCATAGTTTGTAAAGTTTACGTGGTGTTAGTTTTAACATACAGCGTTGACCTTCTAGGGTTAAAAAGGCAACTTTAAATAAATTAAAATTATTCCATTTTTGGTTTGTTTTTGGGTTGAAAGTGCAGGTTATTTAGAAGTTAAAACCCATTGATTTAATTTTTTGATATTTTTTAGGTAAAAGCATTTTTTAACTAATATAAAAATGCAAAGTGAATATGGGCAACGATATATTCTAGGGTAATTCATCAGCATATTTTTTGAGAATAAAGTCGGTAATAAATGCAGTTATCATCGGTACCGTTCAATTCCCCAGCACAATTTTTTAAGGCCAACTACCGAGGACGGCCAACGAATATGCTTTTAACCAGATAAAACTGGAGAGCACACTGAAAAGTAAAAAGTAGAGCTACTACGGCACATTTCCCACCCAGAGAAAACAAATTTTTCAATAGGGTCACTAATGTGGCCCAAAAACTGTCATTAAATTAAGGGATTGACTTAAGTCAATGTGAGAGAATATTATTATTTACCCAGTAAAAAATGTGCTTTAAAAGGAGCAGTTGTTATGTATGAATTCATACCTCAAATCGCTACGAACCTGCTGATGAGGTGCCTTATTTTTGTATGGGGTGGTCCCGATTGGAGGATTATTTTCTGCTGACAATAAGCGCTTCTTTTAACATGCAAATATAGAACTCCTAAAGGGCTAACTATATTAACATATTAAAAAATTTGGATTAAAAACCATAAATAGTTCAACAAAATAACCACAATAATAATCATATTCGTTAATGTTGTGCTTTTTTTGTTTAAATATCTTTTTTCACATTTTTATTTTTTTCGCTTTAAAACCTTTTTCGTTTTCAGCACTAAAGTAGCAGCTTTTTGTATATTTTATTCTTTATCATTTGCTGCTGTATAAAAGCTCTTTTACTGAAGCGCTCGATTTTGCGCTTGTTTTCTTAAGTGCAGCAAAAAAACCAAATTTTTTTACTGGGTACTTACCCGTTAAACATGTTTGTTTCACTTTTGTTGTATGCCCCACTTTGTTTACAGAAGAATTTTAAATTATAAGACACCATCAACATTCCCGATATGTTTTCTCAATCATTCTTTTTTGAAAATTTTATGTATTTAACTAATAACTTAAACAAATAGAATATGGGAATTCTTGCTTCTTATTTTACTTTTGAAAGATAGTACACAAAACTTTGGATCGAATTTATGCCCTTGTAGTCATAGCTTAGATGACGCATAACATATGGCAAAATTTGGTTATGACGTTCGTCACTGGATTGATGTCACATTTTTCCCTCATTGACAGTGTTGCCAATTTAGCCATTTAGTGGCTAATTTCACCCTGTTTAGCCATTAAAAAATGACTTTAGCCATTAGCCATTTTTTTTTTAGCAGTTTTTCAAATTGTTTAGCCATACAATTTTATTTGCCGTTTTACTTTTAAAAGAATAATTTTTATTTTATTTTAAAAATTTATAAAAGTAAAATAAACATTTTAAACAGTTAAAACGCCTTTAATTTAAATCAAAACTGTTACAAATGCTGAAAATCGCTATAAACGCAATATTTAATTTATAAAATCGATTAACACAAACATCGGTGTTTCTTTCTGGTTGCAAGTATTTCAATAAAGAGATACAGTCGGCAACAAATTTTTTTTAGAAATTTCAGAATTGACTATAAAGTTGCTCTCACTTCCATGGTCTATTGCTGAAGAAGAGAGGGTATTTAGCCAAGTAAACATCTTAAAAGTAATTTTAGAAATAGGTTACATTTAGCAACCGTTAATTCGATTTTTTTAATTAGGTACATATTTTTACCGTAACAATAAACTATTTTTACCAACACCACAATAGTGGAGAGGGTACTATACGTTTGTGCTGATGTTTGTAACATCTTAAAATATTGATACTTAGCCAACCTTTACGTATACCGATTGACTCAGAATCACTTTCTGAGTCGAATAAACGATGATTGTCCGCCTGGCTGGCTGTTCATGTACACCTTTTGCGCAAAGTAACGGTCGGAAATTTGCAGATAATTTAATAAAATTTGGTACATAGGTTATAATGTGGTGTAGGTATCATCTAGTCGGGGTTGACCGACTATACTTTTTTAATTGTTTTTTATTGTAGATCTGGACTCAAAAGGTTGGGTTACTGTTGTCGTGATTATGATTATCCCTCAAATTATTTAAAACTAATAGGCACGAGTGATTCCTATGAGATGAACAATAACGACATCGAATTTATCGATGATTTAGTTTTTAAAATATATATCAAAATATTAATTTACGTTTATTCTTATTTAAGAAATTGGTCTTGACTTACAATTTCATCGTAAGCAAATTTAAATGAATTATTTCTGTTTTGTTATTGAATTTTAATGTGTTTTTATTTAAAAAAGCTTTTAGCCATTTTTTAGCCCATTTTTAACCATTTTTTAGCCATTTTTTTCCGTAAATTTAGCCATTTTTGGTCATCAAGTTTTGGCAACACTGCTCATTGATGCCATTTGTGAAAACATTAATTCCACAGTTCTAATGTTAAGGCATCATTAATACGTAAATGAATTTTTCTATGACTGAACATCCCGTTCATTACTGAAAAATTCTAGTTCTTATAAGAGGTTATCAAAGATTCCACACAGCTAAATATTAATTGTCAGATTAAGTAAAAATCTGTCACATATTTCTTTACAAACTAAACATTTTTCAAATAAATTTGCCCATCTAAGACAATCTTTTAATTAGCTTGTTTTATCATTTAAGTACTCGTATCTAATCAAATTTGACCAGGTTTTAAACAAAAGCTTCTTTTTAAATCTAACCAACCATTCTTTGCCGTTCCTGGAATGAAAAGTCATTAAAACAAATAACTCATCTCAAAAGATAACGGCAATTTATTTCTTAAATCTTAATGTCCATTGATAATATCAAACACATGTAATCATCCATCGATAACTATAAAACGTTTAATAGCTTTGTGTCTAAAGAAAGTTTGTATGGACAACGTCGAACATTTAAAGTTAAAAGCATTAACATATAAATGAAAAAGGCGTTAACTAGTTTAGCTTTAAAGAAACAACACGTATTAAATGCATATTAAATTCTACAAAATTATAGATTAAAGTTTGAAAAGAGCTGTGATTATGGAACGTAAACATGAAATCAAATCGAATCAAAACATAATTATGGTCTATAAAAACATATACAATTAGCACAACATGAATGAAGGAGATGATAAGATCATTTTAAGTGGAATAAAGAAACATTAAGCCAGTCAGTCGGGCAGGAACTAATAATTTTTTTCTATTGAATTGTTATTAAATCTGCAATAAAATAATAATTAGATAGTGTGAGAAAGAAGCGAAGAAGTAGAGAAACATGTTTGAGCAGAAGTAGAACAAATGCATTTTAGGTAAACCCAAAGTGTTTTTTATTTTGATTAAACAACAAGTTTCTTTTATGTATAAGGGATCTATCGACTCCAGGAAATTAATTATGTTGGATCGTTTTTTGCTATCATACTGTCTCTACACACATGTATTAAAAGGAAGCCATTACAAAAAAAAAAAAAAAAAAAAAATAAAAAAAAAAATATTTTAGATAAACAATTTTTGCAAATAAAATAAATTTATAGTATGATTATTGCGGACATTAGTGTCGCATTTTGACAGGAATGCTAAATAATACGACTATTGTATATAGGGGTCTCACAAATAGCATTTTTCAATATCGGATAGCAAGGCCGCTCTTAGAGCACTATCTTCTTTGGAGGTGCAGTCCAGGTTAGTTATAGACTGTTAAACATCTCTGAACAATCTGGGTAAACGCAATAATTAAAACATGTGTTGGATACTTAGCCATGAGGGCCATGTGGGTAACGAAAGGGTAGACTTTCTAGCAAATAGGGGTATTCATCATCCTTTTATAGGCCCTGAACCTTTTTGGTTGTTTAAAATGCGTAGTGGCAACTACTTAGTTTTGTTTTATTTATTAATTAAAAACAAAAGTAAATTTTTGTGCTTTATTTTTGGTTTTAATGGTAAATTGTTTTGTTTTTTGTGTTAAATTGTGTTTTTTGAAAAAGTTGAGTAATTTAAGACTATCGTTGAAGTTACCATATCTTCAGCAGAACTATGGCTTCTTGTTGGTCTATTTACAGGGCAATGTGGTGTTAGATATCATCAGTTTGTAATGAACATATGCTCTGCTGCTGTCCCGCCTTGGGAACAACCAGGCAGGGCTTCTAGCGTAGCCTGAACCTGACATGGTGAGATAAACAGGCTGCACAAAAGACCCACTGGGTCGCGGAGATTAACGCCCACATTGCTATATATCTGTCTATCTATAGCATATTTTGCGTCCAGGTGTATATACTAGGGGTTGAATTGGATGCATATTTTTCTTAAAGAACTTTTTGCATACAATAATAAGTATTGTAGTCCATTTATTGAACTGTTTATGGTTTTTAATCCAAATTTTGATTTTTATCAGGCTAAAGTTTATTGAATTTAATTCTCATAAAATTATTTTTATGAAGAAAGAAATTTTACAACATGAAATGAATTAAAATTTATTGATCATTTTTTATTCTTGACTGAGCTGGAAATCGAACCCAGACTTTCACGGACATGTTGCCCTTACGTTTCGATTGTAACCACACAATCTCTTCAGAAGGATTTGCCGTTTAATATAGCTTCAATTATATGGCCTTGTAATTTATTTCCGAAGATTTGACATACATATTTCGGGAGTAAGAGAACCTCTCAAAAAAGAGTTTCAAGTTTTTGTTTTTGCTGGCGTTACTTTAAAATTTTTTTTTAATCATAGTACCCAGCGATTCCAAAAATATTAAGTAACTTACAAAGCAACATAACTGGCAACCTGTTTGATTTTCTCCTGCGGTTGTACTGTAAATTTTTCTCCGATTTATTATTGTTTGCATTGAAGAAAGCAAAAGTAATTCTCTGTTTGTGTATTTCGGCCTCTATTTTCATAAGTATGTAATGGGTTACATTAAAACTTCTATTAACTAGTCACAACTACAAAACTTTATGAGATCCATATCTGAGACCAATATCTGTTAAGTGATCATCAGGTAAGCCATAAATATGCAATTGCATGTTTTTCTTTGTGCGAGCAATGAAGGCAGAAACAATATATTTATCCGTTTTAGAGCTTTTTATGAATTTCGGAATCGATTTGTTAGTGCATATTTTTTGCATAATTTAGTTAAAAGAGCTTTCTTGCAGCATTTTTAAGTTCTTAGCGAATATTTTGCCTTTTTGAGGCATATTTTGATACAAAAATTAAAATTTGTTTAGATGCCTACAACTACTATCTGTATACCCAACGTGTGGCTTCAATTTCGCCATCTATACAGAAAGAAATATCTCAAGAAAATTTTTAACAACACAGTTTGTTAAAAATAAAATTTTAGGTCAACAAATTTTTTGTTTGATTCAAAGAAAACATTTATCAAATTTACACTTTGCAAAATAGCACTCAATAAAACATATTTAATAATGAAATAATCAAATATTTCTTCATATTCAATAAAAAAAATATTTGAATCAAAGTAAAAACAGTATTTTTACAACTCTTGTCCATTTTTAAACAGCTCATAATTCTCATTTGTTTTACAGTTTTATTTGAATAATATATTTAGTTTTGCCAACGTCTTTGGAAAAGGTTTCCTGATGATCTGGCCTAAGCAACCAGTGAAATGCGCATAGGAACTAACTTAACCCCGCATAATAAATTTTAGTGTTTTTATAAAAATATAAAAATTTATGACATTATCATTAATAAATAAAAAACTAAAGATTCGATTAACATTTTTTTTGATTTATTCAATATTTTCAACAATTTATTTTAACAAATCAAGTAAACATTTTGTTGAAAAAAATTATTTTGGGCAACAATTTTTTTTATTGACTCAATAAACTTGGTTGTTGACTAAAAATTTAACAATTATACATACAAACTTTTTTATCAATACCGCAAAAACCGTCTTCGCAGAAAATTCAAACATTTTTGTAATCAAATATGCGATTTTCGTATTCAAATATGAAAATTATTTTTTTCTGTGTATGTATATTTCACTCCAAAATTTTAAAACAAAGGCAGGTTGTCATTAAATATAATGTTATTTTAAACTTTAGAATTTAATAAATATGTATGTATGTATGTATATGAGTAAGCAAAAATTAAGGGATAGCAATTACATACATTTTACATAGAAATCTGGACCAATCAGTTACTATACAATCTTGTAGATTATTTAATAAAATTTGGCAAAGACATAGTAATTTTACTAAGAACTAAGACTATGTAAATCTGAATCTGAATATTACTTTAAATATTCCCAATAAAAATTTCTTTCTAATTATGTTAGTATTTAGATTAAATTGGCCCCAAAAATATTTTACTGAAAATTTAATTATTTTTCAATCGGTCCACATTTGCCCAAAGCTTCCATCTATAAAAACCTTAATTTTCCTTTTAAATATTAACATAAATAAACAATTTAGCGACCGTCCCTGAAATCCCTTTTACAACACTAATACAACAACACACAAGTAGTTAAACGATTTGCTTGCTGAAAACACATTATTTTCATGTTTAAAAAGTAAAATTGAGAACTCTTGCTTCCCATTTAGTTTATATTTGCAGTTATACATGTATGTACATTAAGCTTTTAAAGTAAAAACCAAATCGGGAATGATGCTGGTGTTTTATAATTGAAATTCTGTATGTTCCTTTTAATTTCACTTTTGGTTTGTTTCAAGTACGAATTCGGAATTGAATCAACTTTATAAAACTTGAATCAAGCGCCTCAAAATGCGTTTTACTTAAATCAATCTCATTTTCGGATTTTTTTAAGTATGAATTCGGTATCGAAATTGGATAAGTTTAGTGTTTCGCGATTGAAAACTCGTACTTTAATCAATCTTTATGTACTTGATTCAAAAAAATCCGTAATTACCGTACTATTAATACCGCTTAGGATTGATTTAAGTACGGGTGGATTGATTTTTCTTTTCAGTGTACCAGACTGTTAGCATTAAAATTGATATCTAAATCTAAAAGATATTAAAAGGCTGATTTCAATAAAAATTTGTGCATAATTTCGAAATTTCAATAAAAATGCTTTACCAAAGAGGTTTAATCTGTTTGCTCTTTCAGGTAAGGGAGCTTTTCGCTTAAGCCGAATAATAAAGAAAAAATACTTGAAATTAAAGGTTCAATTAGAGGTTCCATAAAAATAAGGGCATTTCCTTCTAAAGGTCCACCGTGACCGAAAATTTAAAAGTTGTAAAAAGCATATTCTTTTATGATGCGTTCGACTGTCACGTTCAAAACCTTGGAATTACCCATATGCCATAGGCGTAACAGCTGTTTTTGGTTATGAAAAAAAAAACAAATTGCAATTAGTTTTTATTGTTATGGCGTTTATGCAAGTCACCTATAATAAAAACAGTGTAGCCCATAAAATTGGTCCGAGCATCTGTTTTGGTTTTTTTATGGTTATGTCATGGTTAATTAATAACCTTAAAAGAAAATTTAAGTATGCTAAGTTGCTTCATATTAAGACTATCGGTCAAAATATTTTACCCAGTAAAAACTTCGCCTATAAAATAATGTGTTTGGTAATCAGAAAAAACTCAAAGCACAGCTTACAATTCTACTGAAAGAACCGATGAATTTTACAAGGTATGTCTCAAAATAAACGCGTTCAAATGTAAGTCATTATTTTTTACCTACCTACATCCAAAAATAAGTAGTTATAGAAGTAGCTATAGAGGTAGTTATAGAAGAAATCTACTAAATAATAAGTGAAGAAAGCTTTTAATTTTGAAAAAGTAAGCGAAGTTTTTACTCGGTATTAAATAATAAATACACTACTCGCTCTCTGCATCTCTCCTCCTGTTTCACTTTTCGTTAGATACTAAATTTTGCTGAAGATTACCTAAATTTTATAGATTCAATACTTTTCCTTCATTCGATCTTGTTTGTAAAAATTGTGCGATAAAATCATTCATATTTTAATAATGAAAAGCAATCATGTGTGCTTTTTTTCAAAACGTTTCTTTAAAACGATTAACTTACCCAAACTGCCTTCCTATTAAGAGAAAATTATCTGATACCGTTTGTTTAATGTCTTTTTGCTTAGAACTATAATGAACGGCCAAGATAAACGATCAATCGGTTCAGGTTAAATGCATTCAGTGGAGTTTTTTTTTAACAACTCGTAGGACATTAAACCATAATTTGGCAGGTACGAGCAGTTCTACAAGATGTTATAAAACACTGTTAACAATTAAAACGTTAGATTTTTTCCCAACTTCGGTTTTCAAATTGATTGATGTGTTCTAACAAACATAAAAATAAAATTCATTCATCCGATAGATATATATGTATTTAAAATTATGAACAAATTGCTTGGCCCCAGTAAAGATCCTGTTTGATGTTTTACGCTGGTGATTAAACAAAATGTTTGAATACAAGAAAAAAAAAATCATCCGAGTTTTTATTCAAAGCAAAAAAAAGCGCCCTTTTATGATGGATACACAACAAAATTTAACAAATTAATATTAAATTACAGTAGTTCCACCTTTTGCTTTGTTTGTTAAATCATCATTTATCCTCATCAATGATTTGGAAATCTAAAGGTTTCAAATTCACACGCACACTCATAAACAGATGTGCTGAATGGCCTGAATGATTTTTCTTTTTTTAGATTGAATGTACCAATTATTTTTATTAATGATTATGTTTAGATTAGAGACAGGGAGATTTTTAAAGCGAAAACAACAAAACCTTATTTATAATTTCATTTAAGATAAAATTTCTTTTTATTTCAATATTTAGTAGGCACTACCACACAAATTTAAAACCTTTGTCTCGAATGTCTTTGGAAAGAAGAATGAAAAGAAAATCGTAAAAATTAATAATAGCTTTTGTGTCTGGAGTAGGCGAGAAATTAACATCAACAAAATGTCAGTCTGTC
Source organism: Pollenia griseotomentosa (assembly GCA_963931875.1). Taxonomy (NCBI): domain Eukaryota; kingdom Metazoa; phylum Arthropoda; class Insecta; order Diptera; family Polleniidae; genus Pollenia; species Pollenia griseotomentosa. The sequence goes on from OZ007561.1 coordinate 185,344,880, forward strand.
AGTTGAATTCTCTCTTCTTTTTTTTTTTTTGAGAATTTCGACGCTTTATATAATATTGTGTTCGTTTCATGGTGTTAGGTTTTTTGTTAGAGATTTTCATAGTGGGACGGAAGTCATAATTAAACGTTACTTTAGGTAAATTAAATGACTCGTTTTGTTTTTGGCGCCGAAATATTAATCATTTATTTTGAGCACGTATTTATTATTTTAGTTTATTACTATGATTAGTGGATTTGTTAAGAGAATTTTAGGAATTACTTAAATACTAAATGAGCGCTTAAGTGGTGTTTAGGTTTTTAGTAAGTTGGGGATTATTGACTGTGTTTGCTTTAACACAATATCCCACAGCATTGTTAAGTTCCACAATCTGGAACCTTATGGTTTTTAATTATTTTATTTTGTGCATGTACAAATATGAATTCTTCTTTCGTCATCCGTCTCTACGGCTGGAGCATAGTGTTTTAAAAAATAATATTAATTGGAGGCTATATGAAATTCGGGTTGGCCGAATAAAAATGCTCACTTTTTTAAAATAATTTTCAAAGATTAAAATTCATTAACATTTTCTATTTTAGAGAATTTCAGAAATTGTTTTTTTTTAATTATCGAAATAGGAACTTAAAAAAATAGAACTAAGGTCAAGTCACATAGAATCCGTTGTGTCATATACGTCGCTTTGTTCAACTGATACTAGTATAACAACAGAGGATTGGCACACAATGTATACTTTGATGACACATATTTTATCAAGTCCAAGACAATTTAATTTATTTAATTTAAGTTTATTAGTATTGTGGTAATTTTGTTGAACTGTTTATGGCTTTTAATCCAAATTTTGATATTTTAATTAGGCTAAAGTTCATCAAATTTAATTTTCATTAAATTATTTTTATGAAGAAAGGAATTTTATAACATGAAATTAATTACTTAATTAATAAATTAATAATACTTTACTAATTAGCTTATCTACATATTTAATTTTCTTTTTCTGATGCACAACACAAAAAATTTAATTAAAACAAATCGAAAAACAAACAGCTAATTTTAAAATGATACATGAAAATAATGCATTACAATGTATAGAGGATTTATGGGATAAATGGTCCTCTATCGAATGGGTATTTAAGCCAAGGAATTAAGTTATGGTGTTTTCTTTTCTACAAATTCTTAAAAATTTTGCTCCCGAAAAAGGTGGCTTGTTTTATTCTAAAAAACTCATCCTTTTCGGGATAAAAATTTGTAAGAAACAGACACCAAATTGCATTTTTTTTTTAAATTAAATGTTACATTTTTTCTAGAAAAGAAAACACCATTGGAATATAAGAAATTATGGGCCATTTAATTAAATATCTTATTAAAAAACACATAAAAGCCAAACTCGTACCGCTAACCTTATTTAAGAAAAAATATCATTGCTTTGGGCCTCTGCATGCAAAGTCAACCAATATGTAAATAGCATCAAATATTTTCATTAAACTATAACGGCCATATTCATAAAAAGTTCTTATTTTAAGCTTATAGTATGAATTAACTATTAAACGCTGTTTGTCTTATAAACCTCTTATAAAAATTTGTATCTATAAACGTACAATTACAGCTTTTTTACTATTAACTGTTTGCAGCGATTTTCTGTTTAAGTATGGCAACTTTCTTTATATTTGGCTGCCATTTTATTGTTAGTGATGCATGAAACTTCTATTCGGTTTACATGATATTCTATATTTAATTTGTTTTTATAATATAATTTTATAATATAATAATAAAACTACATATTATTTTAGTTTCTGAACAAAATGTTTCCGAAAAGTATCATAAAAACATTTGTTTGAACTTTTTTTAAATATACGATAAAAAAGTATTCGAATAAAAAGTTGTTTACTCTTTATTAACTTCACTATTATTATGATTTGCTTATATTATTTTTTTTTATGTTTTTGAACAATAATTTGTTGTTTTAAACAAAAAAAAACAACTAGTTGCAAAAATTTAATAAATAATTAAAGAGAATATCTGCATTTGCCCCTGAACATATTCATTTAAATCCTATAAATTTGTTTTAAATAATTATCAATATAACTTTTAAACTGGCTGTCTAAAATAAAAACAAATTAGTAATATGTATTCAACATGTCCGCTGTAATAAATAAAATATTTTTGTCATTATTTTTCAACATATTTCACAAAAATAATATCATAAAATGTAAACACCTTTCAAAATGTCATTTTATTTTTGGTTTAAAGAAGGGCAAATCCAACAATAAATTTTCTTACTTTATGAATGGTTTATTAAAGGTTCAGTAGACTATTTATCGTTTATGAATACAACTTTAGCAATTTTTGCTTAAAAACGGTCAATTAATCATCAATCATCAACGGCTGTAAAGCTTTAACCAAAAAATATCAAATGGGAAGACAAAACGGACAAACAGCCGAAGAAATCCGAAGGCTTACCCTAAAGCTTTCGGAGGATGAATAAATGTCTTCTTCAAGTTTTTAAAATTCTGAGAAGGATTCATATTGCAATACAATATATTTTAAAAATATACAGGACTTCAAAACAAATAAAAAAATTAAACCACAAAAGCACATAACAAAATATTTATTTATTTATTTATTGATTTATTTATTTATTTATTTAATGAAGCTAAAGAGTAAAATATTGTCAGAGCGTGCAAAAAGGATCCATTTGCATGGTTTTCTAAACCTACGTCCATTGCGTAAGCCACAACGGAAGAGAAAGCTTTCCCAAAACTAGCCAGAATATACTCCATAGAGCGAATTTAAATGGTAGAATGGCTAGGAAAATGCATTTGGTCAGCAAGACAAATAAAAAGGACCGCTTAAACTTTGCCAACCTACACAAATCAAAAGATTTTCTTTGGAAAGAAGAGTTGTTCACTTTTCCTCATTAGCAAAGGGCTAATCAGCAGCTCTTATCGAAACATGTTAAATCTACTGGAAAGCATGGTGGTGGATCGGTAACAATTTGGCGGTCTTTCTCGGCAGCTGGTCCAGGTTTTCTTCATTTGGACCAAAAAATATATTTTAAAACTGGAATTGCCATTATCAAAGGAAAAACTGAATCATTCAAACAATTACTACTTTTACCAGGATAACGACCCTAGGCATAAAGCTTACAATGTCAGGTCGTGGTTGTTGTACAATTATCTTCAATAATGGAGACACCTGTCCAGAGCCCTGACATCAAGCCCATCGAGAATCTTTAGAGCTAAGTCAAAAATAAAGTGAGACAACACCACATTTCCTCTAAATAGCAGTTAAAAATAGTTCTTGCTAAGGAATGAGAAAAGATTGATCCCAGCGTTTGCCGAAAACTAGTGAAAAGTATGACTAAGAGCCTCCTTCAAGTAAAAGGACTCCATACAATATATTGATTACTATGGTATTGCTAATGTTTTAGCATCCCATGTTAAATATATGAGTTTGGCTTTTAAAGCCTTTTTTATTTATTTTTATTTACAATGTAATTTAAAAGGTTTTACTTTTATTTTACACTAAATTGAATAGAGGCTTATATAAACTGCAAGCGTCCCAGAACACGTTTTATAAAAATTTTCTAGAGTCCAGCTTGGCTTTTACCCACGTATATATATCGTCACCTAAAATACAAAACAACGTATCATCAAAAAATTCGAAATTGACTTTTTGATTCATTTTTGTCCTTTTTATTAAACTACATGTTCATTTTAGATTCAAACGCCAAATACACCTTGTTGTTATTGATTTTGTAAAGTTTTTTGCTTCTCCTGTAAATTTATAAAAAGTGTTGTTACGTTGTTTTGTATTTAAGGTGACGATATGTATATGTGTTCCTTTTAACTCCTACAGGAAGCAGAGGGCCGTAATAAAAAAAACACTCTCATACGTTTCGATAACTAAACGTACGTTAAAAATTTAAAACTTGCCTAGCTGTACGATATGAGACAAAGCTCATAGCAAAACATGTATATCAACTTAGTTGTCAGTTGGAAAAAGCGACGTATAAAGTACAAAAGATTATATGTGGCTCGCTCTTTACTTTCTTTAAGTATGAACATTATCCACCTATAAAGTTTGCGTGTTCGAGCATGTGTGCAAAGTTTTCTAAAGAAATTGTAGCCCTTAGGACAATTACAGAGTTTTGTATAAATAATATTGCCCTGTTAAGGCCAAGTGGAAAAATATTCGAAAGAAAACCATTTCCAATCAGGAACTGAGTTGAAACTCTAGTAGGGAATATTGATGATCAGTTGACGTTTAACCTTAAAATGGCAGTCTAACGAAGATCTAGTATATAAGTTGGATGAATCTTTATAGTAAAAACGATTTGCTACTCTCGAAATAGTTTTTAGCTGGGGTTACAATAGGTAGCGGAACGTTGACATATCGTCATACCTCCTTATGTCTGGTAACATAGTACTGGCTTATTTCGGAAAATGCACGTTTTAAAGAATTGGTTGTGTTTGGAAAACAATTTATTTACGACCCACACGATAACAGGGTTGAGCCTATCAAAAATCAGAGTTCAAAAATAAACATTATATACTCTGCTTTAGTGTTCTGTATTCTTAAAACAATGGTTTTTCTATCTGTGACCTTCGTACACAATAGGAATACTGTAGTTACCACACTCAACATAACGATGAGAATATTTTATTGTGTTCTGTTCTGAAAAACAAAAACAAAAAATTTGGTTGTGTTCGGTTCAGAACATTAATATTCGTTCGATTCAGTTGCGTTCAGCGCTCTTTTGGCTGGTAAAGACAACAAAAATTTTTTTACAATAATAAAACATGTAGAACTTTACACACACAAGCTATTCGTGATATGGACGTGCAATTTGCCAAGCAACAAAAACCATACTAGTAGGAATAATTGCAAAATTTTTCTTTTTGCCCATTCCTTCATCAATGTGAAAAAAACTATACAGAACATTAAAATATATAATGTATGTCTACAGAACTACCACAATTGCACCGTTTGAGTTGCAATATTTGTTACTTAACAGTTATGAACGCACAGAAAAAATTAAAAACCAATTGTTAATTGAAACATTTAAGTTAGAAATTTCTAATAAAGGGTGGTTAAATTTCAAGGGCCGATGTTGATTTTGAATAAAACACAAACTATTTAGGAAATTATTGTAATTTTATTTTATTATGATATATTGGTATTACTCAATTATGTATGGAACAAAATATCGGCCAAATGGGCGCCGCGACCACGGCGGCACACCTCCATCCGATGGTCCAAATTTTCGATGACCCTGAGGCATAATGGAGGTTCTATGCCGTTAATGTGCCGAATTATCTCATCCTTTAGCTCTTGAATTGTTGCTGGCTTATCGACGTACACCTTTTCTTTCAAATAACCCCAAAGAAAAAAGTCAAACCGTGTCAAATCACATGATCTTGGCGGCCAATTGACATCGCCATTACGTGAGATAACACGGCCATTGAATTTGTTGCGCAAAAGAGCCATTGTTTCGTTAGCTGTGTGGCAAGTGGCACCGTCCTGCTGAAACCACATATCGTCCACATCCATATCTTCCAATTCGGGCCATAAAAAGTTCGTTATCATCTCACGATAGCGAACACCATTCACAGTAACTGCCTGACCGGCCTCATTTTGGAAAAAATACGGCCCGATGATGCAGCCAGCCCATAAACCGCACCAAACAGTCACTCTTTGTGGGTGCATTGGTTTTTCGACAATTACTCTTGGATTATCATTCGACCAAATGCGGCAATTCTGCTTATTGACGAATCCACTGGGGTGAAAATGTGACTAATCACTTTAGATGATTTTCTTCGAAAATTTTCATAATAAGCCTGAATAACTTTAACACGTTGTTGGATTGTGTATCTCTCCATGGTTCAAATTGAGTAAGTCTGAAATAGAGAAATGTCAAATAAAATTCGGAAAAAAACTTGGCCCTTACAATATAACCACCCTTTATTATTTAAATTCTGTACTCATTTTCCGCCTGCAACCAAATTAATCATATCAATTAACATATTTGTAAGTTTGAGCTTTTCTTGCTGTTGAGTTTCAATCAAAAGGTTTATTTGAAATGTGACGACCAGCAAAAGAGGCTTTATAAAACGTAAACACAAATCAAAATAATTTGGGAAATATTTTTTCTGTGCTGTGTTAAGCGTTGTGTATAGATATCGTTTCTTAATAATATTTGGTTCATTTTCGAATACTGTCAAATACAGGGCATTAGCTTGTCGTCATGAATATTCAGTTTTTGACATATTTGATCGCCGGCAATTCTTGTATGGACATTTTTTTAAATAGTGCTCAAGCAGCAATTCGGGTATGCAAAACCGGTGGTTTAAAAATATATGAGCTGTCTTTTACTTGCTCATTTTCTCTTTTAAAAAATTATTGGGTACACGGGTGCCCTGATTGCGTGTTTGAGTAATTCTAATCTTTAAAAGCTTTCAATTATAGAACCACTGCACCGAATAACAATAAAATTGCACAAAAAGCCCTAAGTTTTGCATCAACAAACGTTAAAATCGCTAGTGGACACCCGGTTACGCATTCTAGGGTTAAGTAAGTTTAAGATACTAGTTTTAATCTGAACTCCCATTATATTTTTACGAAAAATTTAAAGTAATTACTTTACTGCAAAACTTATCGGTAACTATTTTCATTGTTAAACCTACAACAACTACAGCCTCATATTGCATGTCATGTTATGATGGATATAAAAATAAATTTTATGATCACTAACAAAACTATTGTTTATTTTTATTACATTTTTCTAATGTTTTACATTCGAGTTCGCTGTCCATTCCATCCTGCCACAATATGTTTCCCTGTCGCTCTATATGTCGTGCTGTCATGCTGTAACTTGTTATGGTAAATTTACAATGTTAACAATGTGATTGTGCTCGTTGTATTATACTCTATTGTATTATATTTCGCCCAATTGCATTTTGACCACAAAACGATCTGCTGCAATAGCAGCAGCATCAGTATTTTATTTGGAGATTGTGATTGCTGTGTCGTATTGAGCACATGCCAGTCACATTCTCACATGTAGGCGTTGCACCAGAAAAAAACCAACAAGGATACTCTCTACTATTTTTATGTACAAACGTGCATTATTATTGTCTTTTGCTGCAATAATGTTGTTGTGTTGGCGCTGAAAATCAATTTCGTACGGTAACAGAGCATACATAAACACCAACATTATTGCATACAAAAGTCTACATTCAAAATAATTTTTATAAACTCAAGTTGTATTTATAGAAAACGAAAAAGAAAAAAAAATTAATGTTATTACTTATACAAATGTTGTAGGTATTACACTGTGCCGCTTGCTCTATGCAGCATGCAGAGTTAAACGAATTTTTAATTTATGACAATTCATTTTGTTCAATTGACCATAAAGTATTCCCTCTCTCGTTTGTAATTCTTGTTTGACTATAACATTTTTCTTTTTTCCTAAATGGATTCAACATTTTTATTATTGTTTTCATATGTTATTTATTGTTTGAAATACAATATAAAAAAAAAAAAATTAATTCGAAAGAGGAAAATAACACACAAAACATACGTTATGAGATTATAAAAGAAGAATCACTAAAACTGACACACTGTCTTTCCAAAACCGACAGAGGCAGATGTGTTTTTAAAAATGCAAAAAAAAAAAAATTTAGCATTGGAAGGATGTTATAAATCATTATTATAAAATGACAATGATAATTTTTAATAAATGGCCATTTTTTATGGGGGGTTATATAATAGAACAATTTTTTCACATAAAATTGCAATTTATCTTTTGCAATGATTTAAATTATTTCTTTTTTTAATTGAATTAAAGTGATTCTTTTGAGAACATATCGTAATAGGCTTTTTACACTGATCGACATCTAACATTATCAAAGATGTAGAAAATGTGAAACACTCGTTTACATTGCTCACATCTAACATCTACCATCAAACAAAAATGTCACCATATTTGCAAAAAAAGTTTTTAAAATAAAAAACTGTTTTTTTTTCTACAAAACTGCTAAAATTTAAGAAGAAAACACAAAAATGTTTTTGAAGCTTAATTTGTTTAACAATATAAAAAATACTTAACAAAAAAACATCGCAATAAAAGAGAAAACTTGACAAATGGTAACGCTGCTTTTAAACCAATTTTTTTTTGTCAGTGATGCCACAATAATAATAGAACTTATTGCCACTTTCTAGTGATGACACTAAAATAATCGAAAGATGTAGAATGGAATAGAATGAGATAGGAACATCTTTTAAAGATGTTGAAAGATGTTGGTTTTAAGCCCTATGTATTTCTTATGGAAAGATGTTAACATCTTCGCAAATTGATGGAAGATGTTAGATGTTGTTCAGTGTAAAAAGGCTATAAGCATGCGTTAAAAAGTGGTTATTATTAATTCCAATAGTAACTTTACATAACTCTTTTCTTACGCAACCATTTCGGCTGGACTTAAATTCTAAACTGCTTATGAGAACACGAAACAAGCCCATCCGAATTTTCCGTTTTTTTTTTGGGAATGAGCTTAACACAGACAAGCAAATATTAAAAAATATTAACCCCATAACATCATTTTGTTCGGAAGGGTCATTGATTGCCCGAAATATTTTCTCTAAATGTTTACTGAATTAGGGATTAGATGAGAGCAATGGTATATTATGTCCCACTTGCAACAAAATGTTTTAGTATACTGCAAGGTACCATGTCAGTGACAGTAAAATAATGGAATAAACCTTATATGCAAATAATGACCATCTGTTGACCTAATGCTTAGATAAAATTCTATGGTCATATTTTAATTTGCATCAAAGGGAAATGTTAGTTTTATACTGATATATTTAGAGATTCATGAAAAAGAAAGTGTATTTTCGACAAAAGTAGTAATAAAAGGTGTTTTTTTTTAGCTGCACGAGAAATTAAAATTATAATACTAAACAGAAATAATGGATTATCCATTTTGCGGTTTCAAATGCGGTTTTTCATGATATTTCTTTTTTATTATACAGTTTGAACGTTGACATTATGTGTGAAACACTATATCATTTAAATGACCACCACACGAAGTGTTGCAAGCATACTACAAAAATGGTGATTCTGGCACAGCCACATATCATGCTTTAAGAGGAGATTATGGTTTACATAATCGTCCAACTACGCAAGCAATTGGCAAAATTGTGAAGAAATTTGAAGAGACTTGAGCGGTTACAGATATTGTAAGGCCAGTGCATCATCGTTTCGCTCGTTCCACTGAAAATATCGCTGCTGTAAGTGAAAGTGTTGCCGAAGACCCGAATGTGTCGATTCCTCGTCGTTCTCAGGAATTAGGACTGTATGGTTGTATGATAACCGAATTTTTTTGCCTGCTATTGAAGAATACGACTTGGAGAATAAGTGGTTTCAACAAGACGGTGCCACACGCCACACAACTCGAGCGAATACGGCTTTATTGCAACAGACATTCCCTGGTCTTGTAATTTCTCGTCGTGGCGACATCAACTGGCCACCAAGATCATGCGATTTGACACCATTAGACTTTTTTTGTGGGGCTACGCGAAAGACCGTGTTTATGCAGATAAACCTTTAACTCTTGAGCACTTAAGAACCAACATTCGTCAAGTTATGGCTGAGATACCGCCCAATATGTGTCAAAAAGTGGTCCAAAATTACCTCAAAAGAATCAATGCTTGCAACACTTCGCGTGGTGCTCATTTCACACATAATGTCAACGTTCAAACTATATAATAAAAAAAAAAATAAATATTTTATATGTGTTTTATTAACGTTTACTTTTGAAACCGCAAAATGGATAACCCCTTATTATCGGAATAATTTTTTTTTTTTTCAATCTGGTAGATAATTTAATTACATTTATTTGTTAAATAGGATTTTCGGCGACTAGTCCAAATTTTGACTCCTTTTTCTAATAATTCACACGTCCATGGTATCAATGGTGGCTTAAATATTATCTTTAAAATATTTAAAAATTGCTGGTTTTTCGGTAAAAGCCACTGGCTTAACATAGCCCCATAAAAAGTTATCCAGAGGCGTTAAATCGCACGAACGAGGGGGCCAGTGAGCAGAACCGTTTTTGGAAATAAGGTTTTCACTTAATTAATTTTGCAAGAAATCATGTGTAAGTTGCGTAATCTTGTTGGAACCAAATAACATGGATATTAAGCTGGCTCGATAGCGCACTCCACTCACCGTTACTGCAGCTTCTTGCTCATTTCGAAAGAAACAAGAGCCGATGATGTTTCCAGCGTATAAACCACACCAAACAGTAAATTTTAATAGATGTAATGCTTATTTTTTAACGGCTTGGGAATTTTCTTTGCTCCAAATATGTCAATTTTACTTATGGCTACGACCAATTTAACTAGAAATAAGATTCATCACTAAACACATTCCTTTGATAAAAATATTCACCTTCGGCCAGTTTCATATCAGCCCAATCAGCAAAAATGTGATGTAACCGATGGTCGTTTGGCTTCATTTTTTGCACAAACTGTATTTTAGAGGCACGTAAACCAAGATCCATACGGAAAATTTTCCACATAATCGAAGGACAAGGGCCAACAAGTTGAGAACGACGACGAATCGACTTTTCGGCGTCGTCTTCAATACTTCGAGCTACAGAAGCAATATTCTTTTCGCAACGCTCATTTCTTTGTCTTGTTGATGGTTTTGAATCGACAAGAGTAGCATTAATGCGAAAACGATCAATAACTGCAAGAATTGCTTGCTCAATAGGCCAATTATGTTAACCGTGAAATGGACGAAGGGATCTTTAAACTTCGTTAAAAGATTTATTTATGTTTTTTATTTCAAAGTGATTTTCCACAATTTGAAAGCATTGGCTCTAGCGGTAAACGATTCATGATGACTTGCCAAAACTTGCTGAACGGAAATGTTAACATAGTTGGACATTCTCAGCTCTCGAACCACAGTTACCGATAGTTCTCATGCAGAAAAAAAAAACCAATTATATATAAAAAAAAATTTCTTAAAACAATATATTTATTTTTAGCAAACCCTAAATTAATTTTCCTAGAAAAAGGGTTAACAACACTTAAGCTATGGTCACACTCACCGAATATTTGACAACCAAATTGACAGCATTAAAAATATTACTAAGTAGATTTTTTTTTAAAAGTCAAGCTTAGTAAATAAGCAAAAATTGCTGAAAATAAAGTTAAAGGTTGATCAGTTTAATGGTACGTTTTTTTTTAATTTTTTCATCAAATATTTGTTGAGTGTGATCATGGCTTTAGTATTTGCAATATTTTTTCGCTTAACAATTTCCTACCATCAATTCACTGTTTTACTAGTTAATTGTCTTGTGTTAATACATGTGCTAATGCTTTTTTAATTCTTTTATGTTGTTGCTGTATTCATTGTTGTTATCTTTTTGTATTTCCTTTTGCTCCAACTGCTTTTCCAAACCACACTTACCATCCAACAATATTACGTGTGTTTTTGTGGAATAGCAACAAAAGTCTTTGTACACATTTCTTTACATGCTGCTGCTCCTGCTGTTGTCGTTGTTGCTGGCATTATCACATCATCTATATGGTTTCCATGTTTAAATTCACTAATTACTTTTAATCCTGCTATAGTCAACCAGAAAAATGTTTTTAAGTTTTCAATGGGTTTTTAATTTATTTCTATTTTGCTTTTTGTGTAAGTTTTCCCCCTTTTTTTCGAAACATTCAAAGCGTTTTTAATGCGGATTACTTAAATGATTGACTGCCTCTAATACGATATGTTTAGTACATTTAAATAAGGTTTTATTTATTTAGTTTTTATTCTAATTTTATTAAATTCTCTTAGTCTATAGTTTAAGTTTTACTTATTCTGGTTTATTTATGTATATATGGTGTCTTTAATACGCAGATACAATGTTAATTTTTCAAATACACAAAACATTAAGCTAATCCGTTTTTGTTGGGAATTTTTTTCAAAGCTTCTTAAATTTCTGAAGAAAAGACTAGAAATATATAACAAAATTGTGGAAGGGCAACATTTTCTATCGCGTTGCAATGTGCCAAGGTAGGTGACCATCTTCTATACTCTATCTATCTTTCTTCTTAAATTCTATATATATAAAATGAATGTGTGTTTGTATGTTTCTATGTTTGTTTTTGAAGTCTATAGACGGCTAAACGGCTCGAGCGATTTTCTTAAAATTTTCACAGTGTCTTTCTGTATGTCTTGAAGGAAGATCGTCTAGATTTCGTTTTGAAATTGCAAGAATAAGTTTAAAAGACTGTTTATCTTGGAAACTAATACAGCTAGAGTCTAAAACTAAGTACTGTCAACTTGGACATCCAAACAAACATTTTCGTAAAAAATGGAAACGCTTGCAATAGTAGGCGTGGCATCTCCCAACATGAATTTACTACTAAAATTTGTATATCTCGAAAACGATAAGGGTTGGAGTACCCAAATTTTGCAACTACAACGTTGACATCAGTATGATCATTTGGATAAGAAATGGATGCTCTAGTAATAGGGGGCGGTGTCCCTCCCATATGAATTAAAAAAAGAAATGGGTGCATAAGCAATAGTAGGCAGTGCACCTCTAATATAAATTAAATACCAAAATTCGTTAACATGCAACTCTATTACAGATAAAGTCATAAAATTTTGCACAGGCAACTTTAACATTCATATGAACATTTAGGAAGGAAATGGGTGCACTAACAAAAGTGGGTGTGGCACTTCCCATATAAATTAAATGCCACAATGTGTACATTTGGAAAGCAATTCAACATACATAACTATTTTGGACTAAAATGGGCGTACTACCAAAAGTGGGCGCAGCACTTTCTATATGAAGAAAATCTGTGAACTAGAGCCACCAAATTTTGTCAAATGAATATTTAAGGCCATAATTGGTGAATCGCTTTGTGTTGGCGTATCATCTCCTGTATGAAGTTAATTATAAAATTCTTATATCTTGGAAACTATGGCAGCTACAAAATCTGGCAATAGATGACGTGGTACCTCCCATATAAATTAAATATTAAAATTCGTTTATCTGGACAAACCCATCAAATTTTGCAAGGCAATTTTGATATTCATTTAATAGTTGGAAAATAATTGGGTACAATGCCAATAGGGGCCCCATGTAGGAGCAACTTTGCCGTTCATACAATAGGAACAATTAAAAAAAAGTTATGAGTTACTATTTTTATAAATATATTTTTTAACTTTTAAATTTTTATTTTATTACGATGGGGGTGGCGAAGCACACTGGGTATTACCTAGTTTGCTATAAAAAATTCTGCATTGTCACTACGCATGCTTTTTTTTATGTAGAAAACTTTTAATGTGCCTGAACAAGAAGTCATTTTCTTTTAAAAAGATTTGAATTGTTGTCAAACAAGGAAACCTTTGTCAAAGAAATTTGCACTACGCCTAAACATGGCAATATTTTCTTTAAAAATATTCCAATGTGTGTGAAAAAGGTAATATTTTACAAGATTTTTGACACAAGTCCTAAACTGGGCAATTTGTTTTTTTTATAAAATTTGGATAAAAAGTGTTCGAATAAGGCAACATTTTCTTTATAAAATGTTTCTTATAGAAAATTTGAGCTGCTTCTCAATAGATTATTAGTTTTTTTTTTAGAAAATTTGCGCTATTCCGCAACAGGGCAACAACTTTTATATAAAAAAATTGCACTGTGCCTTAAAAGATCTATATTTTTTATTGAAAATTCAAAATCCTCAATGCCTTAAACGAAACACAGCATCCATACGTAAGAATAGGTCTAACCAGGGTTTAAAAAACTGAAGTCGAAACCAAAAACTGCCGAACAAAAAACGAAAATTTGTGTACAACTTTTCGTAAAAGCAACAGTTTCTTTTTTGCCAATGACACATGAAGAAGTGGAAGAAATGGCAGTTTTTGTACTTCGACTGCAGTTTTTTACACGCTGGGTCCTTCCACCCATGTGTATAGACATCCGACTATTGACCGCCATGATCTCGGTTTTTGTTGGCAGAAACTTGCCCGATACCAATAGCACTAAGCCATCAGCGTTGTCCACGTCCTTCCGTCCTATCCTGTAGAAATATTTTAAAACGACATTGAAAGCATAGTTCCATAATAAGAGTATTGAAGGGTTAATGCTATGTATTTTTTTTTTTTAATAAGAAAAAAGTTTTTTTACATAAAATTTAATTTGCTGTGTTCTTTTTTACAACTTGGAGATCTGTCGGGCTTAAAAAATACCATTTACTTAAGAACATTTTTTCCGTTTTGTTTATTTACTCACAAATTTTGACATACTGCTGCTTTTCCTGTTAATTTATCCTTTAAAGACCCATTATTCTTTCACCATATCGGCCACACATTGCAAACCGAAAAAAATTACAAATAAAATAATAAACAAATTGTCTCTTTAGAACTTAAATCCAAAATAAATAAAACAAAAAACTTGTTTATCTTCTGCAATTTAAAATAACAAAAGATTTAAAAAAAACCAAATTAACAATGAACTCATTTACAAGAAAAACTAAGACGAAATAACAAAAACACTTAACAATTTCAAGTTTACCCAAAATCCTTATCGTATTTTTCTAACAATACAATAAAAACGGAAATAAAAAATTTTAAAACAGGCAAAAAACTAACAAAAAGGAAAAAATAATATTTGATGTTTTTTTTCCTGACTATCGTAACAATAACAAATTTTTAATAACGATAAATAAAGGCCAAATGCAATTAATCCAGAATCTTAAAAATAAATAAAATAACAGCCCTTATTTGGCTACCATAAATAAATGACAATTGAATAACAACTGTCATGTGTTGATGAAGAGCCACGCACACACGCACACACTCAACCATTCAATTCTACAACTCGAAACAACGAATGAAAAATACAATAAAACATTTTGTGATGACAGTCCATGTTTGTCATTGAGTTTATCTTTCATTTCTACTTAGTTTTAGATGGCCAATTATGTGATTATTGGATTTAAGTGTAAAGTGTTAAATGAGGGGAAACAATCGTGGAAGGAAGAGATTTTGATTGTGTTACGGAATAGGGGTGAAATTTATTGTTAAACATCAAAACAATTTGGGTAAATTATGTTTGTCAGTTGTTATAATATTTGATGGTATTCAGGGTAATTAAAATAACATCAGATCAAATAAATCCCAACAGTTGAATGCTTGAAAATCTTTGAAGCAAATCATGTTTGAAAAATCTTTGAAGCAAACCACACATTTTTTTTTAAATATGAATTATTTTGCTAAAATTATTTCAAAATTTATTTTTATAGTTTAAAGCAGAGTGATAGGTCTTTATAATAAGAAATATATGGGGAAAACCATTGACATAAAATACTTCACCGCGCTTACTAGTATTAAAAGTTAAAAGTTCAATTAATAAGATATACTAAATTTTAGATTTGCTCCGATATTGTATTTCCAGCCCTTACCGACAAAATAGCTTAAGCGACATAATTTTCAATTTTCGTTTTTTTTAATAAATTTATTTTTTGGCAACTCTTGCATCATCTCCTTAAATGTCATGGTCACATAGGCTAGTGTTTTGATTTTGTAGTAAAAAAAATTTTAGCTTAAGCGACAATCTTCATACTTAATTTTTATGAAATAAAATAAAAATAACTTCTTCTGTAAAATCGACAAAAGATTAAGATTTTTTTTACGGTAAGGTCTCGATATATAGAACTCTTGGGTAGATGTACCGAAAGAAATTTTTTACTGAGACTGTAGCATAAATTTTTTATTACCGATTTTTTTTATTTATTCACAGAAAAAATGTTCCTTGGTTTTTTATCAATTACACATAATGATTAAAAAATATTATGATTTAAATAATATGATAATTAAATAAATTAATTTCTTTATGGAACAAAAACTAAAAATATGATTTTCATTCAAATAATATTTGAATTGTTTTAAAAGCAATTTATAAATAAAATAATAATCAAATAAATCAAAACCTTAATTGATTATTTTGTTTAAATTAATGTAATGCCAACGTGTAAAAATAAAAAAAAAAACGCTAAATAAACAGAAAAATAATTGGGTTTCAAATTGGGTATTAGACATCAAAAATATAGTAATTCAGTTCACACCAACTCGAAACTTTTTTATTTCGCATTGTATTGAAAATTTTTATTCTTAAGGCCTTCCAAAGCTTTTGTGTTTTTTAATTTTGTAAATTAATAACACAAAAGTATGATTTTTGTTTTCAGTTTTTATGATAATATTTTAATTTTATGATATATTTTTTTTGTGATAATAGTATACTATTAAATTTTCAAAAGTTATCGTATTCATGTCCCTAAGTCGATGTGCTTTATGTATTTATTAATTCTTAGATAGTTTTTTTGTTCTTATGTTTTTTAATTTCATTTCTAAATGTAATCATACTACAAGAATATATTAAGGTAACATAATAGAAACAAATTATGTGGGTATGTATTTTAAGGTAAAAAAATGCTACATTCATTTAAAATAAGAACTTTTTCCTTGTTTAAGTGATTTTGAAAATCAGTAGGTGACAACACTTTTTTCAAATTCATACTTAAAAAATCAATCAAAAAAAATAATAAAAGAAAAAATGCAGTTTATTTGTGCAGGAAAAAAATTGTGCTATATTCAACCCAAACTTTTAATTGTCGGAGAATTGCAATCACTTGATATTTTAATTAAATTATTTTTTATTTTTAACTTAGAATATCCGGAAGAGTCAGAGCTATTTTACGATTTTTTGCAATATGTAATATATGATATTCCTCTAACAAAAAAGTCTTCTAAAATTTGTAGCATCAAACATGAGTTGCTACAATAAATACATAAAAGTTTAATAATTTTGTAGTAGTTAGTGAAATAATATTTTAAAATTTATATAATTTTTCCTTTTCAAGTCTTTTGTTTTGTCAACGAAAAGTTTCCTTTTTCAGTCTTTTGTTTTGTAAACGCTAAGGACCATTATTACAATTTACAAATAGTTATTTTTAGGATGCTATCTGACAGATAAATAGTTTTTGGTTATTACAAGTTAACATTAACCTAAAAAGTGACTGATAAGCTAACATCAGGTTTGTCCTCATGGTAACTTTACAAGTAAACTTTAAGAACTTGAAGATGCCATATTTTCTGCTGAAGATATGGTAACTTCAATGACAGTTTTATGTCAAATTTAATTATTTAATTTTAATTATATAATTAGAGGATAAAACAAAAAATACATTACATTGCGGGTTTAAAACTTTTTTTTAAACTTTTGTTTTCAATTAAAAAATTAAACAAAACTAAGTCGTTGCCACTACGTATTTTAAACAACCAAAAGTAGTCGGTATATACTGCAATGTTGCCACAGTATATAAATTACATTTTTTATTTTATCGGACAGTTGTAATAATGGAAAAAACTTATTGGTCACTTTATCGTTCAAGATAGCTATTGTTCACGTTAACTATCAGCAACTTTATCATTAGGTTGTAATAATGGCCCTAAGTGATGCAAATATAAACTTTAACATTTTGTTTTGATTTTTAAATTAGTAGAACTAATTTTTAATTTGCATTACAAAATAAATTTAACTTACATATGTGACAATTTAAGTTAAAAGGGACCTATGGATGAAAAAATCGATTTTTACTATTTTGGTAATTCTTAAAATAGACAATACGCTCTTTCCAATGCAGCAAACCGCTTCATTACTTCATTATTTTTGTCATAATTAAGCTTTAAAATATACCTTTGATAAGAAAAGAAAATAACTTGTTAATTTAAAAATCGTTTTTCTCCAAAACTAATTTTTTCCCATAGGTCACTTTTAACTGAAACTGTTACATATGTAATTATTAAAGTTAATAGTTAAACTAATTTTAATATTAAAATTATTAAAAAATTAATACATCTTTATTTTCTCAAAAGAATTTTGTTATACATATGTATGTTTTGTTTATCTTTTAATACATTTTTTAAATAACTTCACAATTTCTGTGAAATTAAGAAAAATAAGAAAAAAATTGGGGTTCTGTTTTACTAGGAATTTAAAGATTAAATATATCAATTAATTTGATAATTAATTATAAGGTTAATTAATTCGGAATTTTAATTTTAATTATGCAGTTTAATTCATTCAATTACAATTTTGATTAAACCAAACAAAAATATTAATTAATTAATTGCTTATTTCAATTACTATATTGTTTATTTTTTTTATTTATTTTGTAGTAACTGAAATAATTGAATAAAATAACGATTTTTTGTCAATTATTTTTTTAATTGAATCAATCAGCACATTGTTTGAAATCGTAAAGTTTTTTAAATCATATTTTTAATCAAAATTAAAAATATCATTTGTGGAAAAAAATCAGAATTTTCGATTTCTACACTTTTTAGTAATCAATATAATTATTTTGGTAATAGGTGCAAAATCAACAAATTGTTTACTTGATTCTACGAATTAGGTGATTAAAATCAATTTTTAATTTTTTCTGTGTTGCAACTATTGAACGATTTTCAAATATTCTTTAAATATCATAATCAAAATATCAGTGCCCGGAAAAAAACTATTACACCGCGCTTTTTTATCTTTTGATCTTACACCTACATGCATCTGAAGTAAAAATCAATCAATATCGGTTAATCTTTTACAATGCGGCTGTGTCATCGCTTGTCGCTTAAATTAAGTGTTACCATTTTAGCACACAGATACATATCTGTGGTCACAACAGCCTAACTCGAGTTAGGACACAATTGAGTTATGAGTACCATCGTATTCAGCGTGTCTAAATATATTTGCTATCTATTTCATCTATTTTCATTCTTGTGTCTGTTATAGGAAGGCAATAAACCCTAAAAAACCTAAATGCTTAAGTTATTTTTCTAAATGACTGATTTGGCATAACCGCCTAAGTCAATTTATGATGACAACATATACAAACTTTATTTTTTCATTATTGCCTTAATCAACTTAAGTCGTTATTCTTCAAACTATGAATTATTATATAGGAATAACAACCTAACTCAACATGAGAGATCGAATCTGAAAAAAGTTGGCAAGAATAATTATTTATGTCAATTTAGGCGCACTGAAAATTTTTTATTTTATCTGGAATAATAGCCTAGCTCAACTCTAACTTTTTGGCATAAGAGCCTAAGTGTTTTTTTCGGTAACATCTTTTGACTATGAGAACACACAACTATTTTTTTAACAACTAAGTAAAGAAATTCGTTTCTTTGGAATCTGTAGCAAAGGTTTCCAAAAAAAGCCGTATCCTGATGTTCAGTGAAGATGAACTGAAAATATTGAAAAACAGACTGTGTTAGGCTGTTATGACTTGTGACCACAGATATGTTGCTGATAAATTTAGCAGACACAAGCTCTTCTCGCTTCCATACTAATGTTAGCCCTTTTGAAGCATGTCTTTCAAAACGCCTATTAATAAAGGACTGCAAAAAGGCATAAGAAAGATTTAGATGTCAAAAGGGCATCTTTAAACGTACTTTTAGAAAAGGTACAAAAGAAGTACGGTATAAAGACCTACAAAAAAGTTTTTTTTTTTAAAACAAAATTTCCTTATAATTAAAGAATTGTTCGGAAGCAAAAGAAAAGAATGGATTAACGAATGTGTAATGAATATTTTGGAAGATATTTCTAATTTATACCTTCTAGAAGGCATATTTCTGAAGGCTGGATACCATAGGAATCGAATTTATTAGAAAGGATTTTAGAGGTCTTGAACCCGCTGGGTAGTTAAAAGGGAAAATATTTTTTAGCAATATATTAGATATTTATTAACAAAATAACTAATTTATCTTGTTGTATTGCATTATTATTTTATGGTATTTATTGTTCTCTAATCTCTTAAATAAGTATTTACCCCACAAATGACACAAAAGTATATATCTCGGGTGTATTTTTAGCTGCATGAGAACTATCGATAACAATCGTTTAAAAGCTGAGAATGTGAAACTGTGTTGATATTTCTGTTCAGTAAGGTTTGGTCAATCACCATGAAACTTCTCACGCTAAAACATTCCTTTTTGTGAAAATTTACTTTGAAAAAATAAAATAATAAATAAATCTGTTCACGAAGTTTATAGAGCACTTCATTTATTTGACGGTCAACATATTGAACAAGCAATTCGTGCAGTTATTGATCGTTTTTGCACTTATTTTACTCTCTTTAATTCAGAACTATCAACAAGAGAAACAAGTGTGCGAACAGAAGAGAATATTACTACTCTAGCGCCTTGTATTGAAGAAGACGCTGAAATGTCGATTCGTCGTCATGCTTAACTTGTTGGCCTTTGTCTCTCAATTAAGTGGATATTGGCCGATAAAATACAGCTTGTGCAAGAACTAAAGCCAAGTGATCATCGATTGCGTCGCATTTTTGCTGACAGTGCCCATGTTCTGTAACTCTCGCGCCGAGAAACTTTTCGATTGAAATGTGTAAAATGAAGCAAAAATGAAACAAACAGCTGTTTTCTCACTTAACTGTGTTTTTACCATTTTTAGCGAGTACTAGATGTCACGTAAGGAAGTTACCTGCCAATTTACAGAAAAAGTGTGTCTGTAACATTTTTGTGAGAAATGTTCCCGCTTTCAACTGTCAAATAAACTCACAAATAAAAATGAGGCGAGAAAAAATTTGAACACTAAAAACCATTTAAAAATGCAAAGAATTATAATAATAATATTTTGTTCTTGGCACATTTTTTCATTGTTTATTTTTTTTTTTTTGCTTTTAACATTTTATAAAATATACAACGTCTGCAGTGTCACATCGGCTTCGAGTGCAATGTTATGACATTTATAACGTAACAACGTAATCTCTTTTGATAGTTTTCGACATAAGTTACAGACACAATTTTTTCTCACTTTTAGAAAAACGATGTTATATTCTGTTTCACATCTTTTCGATGCGAGAAGTTCTCACAAAAGTTACAGAACATGGTTACAGGGCTCATTTGAAGCTAGCCGAAGATGATAATTTTTATCAAAGAATTGCGTCTAGTGATAAGACCGATTTCTGGTTAAATGGTTACGATAATAAGCAAAATTGCAATATTTGGAGCGAAGACAATCCTCGAGCCCGTAACGCATCACCACTGCATCCATCCAAAATGAGCTGTTTGGTGAGGATTTCACGTTTTCGTCATCATCTCTTTTGCTCTCTTTTGAAATGTGCAAGTAGATGCTGACCTACCCGCTAAGTGGGCGGGTCACACGTTTTTAACTGAAATTACCTAATATTATTAGGATAGAAAAAACCATAAAAACAGAATAGCAAAGTAAAGTTTTGATGGAGGTTGGTCTGTCTGTCGGTCCATAACTCTTTTCCTACTTTACCGTATGTCGAAAAATATACTCTTCAGTCGTACGAAAGCAAGCATGTTTTTAAACAGAGGGACTTGGCTAAAACGACTAAAAATTACCCAAAGACTCACAATATACATATCGTTGGAATCATGTAGAAAGGCCCTAACTCACATCTACAAGAAAAGGTAAAAACATAAAAGAAACTGTATGTATAATAATGTTAAATTACTTTTATAAACGGCCCTTCTATCTAAGATGAACGATACACATATACATTTTAAAAGGGGTCCAAATTTGAGGTATCATCGGTCTATGGAAATCGCTATAGGGAGATGATTCGAAGCTTTTTGTGGCAGAAAATTGATGATTTAGACGTAGAGAATATATGATTTCAACAGGATGTAGCCACTTGACACACATCTAAAAATGGATATTTTGAAATAAAAGTTCGAAAATCGCAATTTTTCTCGTAGTGGAGGAGTGAAATGACCACCAAGATCGTGCGATTTGATACCTTAAGACTATTTTTTGTGTGGGGTTTTTGAAATCGAAAGTATACAGCAATAATAGCATAACAGTCTAAGAGTTAAAAAAGAACATTATCGAGTATATATCAACCATTGACAACAGTTTATTGAAAAATATGTTTGAGATTTTTGGTAAAAGGTTGGAAGCTTGCCAAGCCAGTAAGGTATTCACTTGACCGTCATAATTTTTAATTTTTAGCCGGAAGCTAGTTGTAATAAACTGAAATAAAAATATTTTTAATATCTCAAAAAAAAAATCTTGTTTATTTATTTAAATTAAAATGATTAAAATGAATTTTTGGAAAGATTCCTTGGTCTAACACGAACTGACAAGCCTAATTTTCCTTCATTTACCAGAAGTATAAAAATGCCGGAAAGTGTAAAAATTTTAATTGAGAATTTATTAAAGAATAAAATATTTAAACATTGTTATTGGCTGAAGCAGCCCAAGCACCCTGTTCCAATAGATTTTTAACATCAATTAAAAGTTTTTCGAATTAACAAAATTTTATTTATACATATATAGTTGTTGATGATGTTGAAATTCCTACAAAATTAGGGTTTACATAAATTATTTCTTCTTTTTTGTTAAATTTAATACAAACTTTTTTAGTATGGAATGGGAGCAAGCTTCAGTGAATATTCACACACAAGTTCTTTCTTTTTTTACTTAAATGTCCGCCTGGAAAATATCACTTTTCGTTAATGTCAAGTAAGTTTTCAAAGTCAGACTGACTTTAGCATAAAGCTCACTCCTATAGCCAATTACTATCGATAAAAACACATAGAGAAATAATTCATACTAAATTTACTTAGGATTAACAAAGCTGCATAACAAGTGGCGGTAACAAACATTTTTTTTATAAATTTAAAAAAAAGCAATTCAAAAATTAACTTTCTGCTCCTTTAAAGGTTAATTTATCAATAGAATTATTTTAAAACAGACGCCTCTCTCTCAAACATTTACAAAACGACAATCAATGCAAATTAACCAATACTCTTTTGGACGTTGCAACTAAGCCCAACTTCATTAAAATACCAAAAAATATAATGCCATATAACTGTTTGTTTCGAGCAGTGGTAAATACTAAAGTATGCCTTGTAGGCCTAAATTTAAATATTTCCCAAGTATAGAGAGAAAAAAAACTATTAATATTATTACATGCATGTTGACTGCATTTATAATTAGATAAAATTTGTCGAATTTTTACTCCATGGAGCATATTTAATATTAATAAAATCGTGTTGTGCTACAAAGTTTCTCCAACCCCAACCAAAACTAATCACTGCAGACATAACGAGTCATTTTATCAAAGGGAGGGTACAAGGCAGGAGAAGTCTAGTAAAAACATAATCATTTTATTATATTTACAAGCAACTTGTGTATGAATATTAAAACTACACATTTAATGAAACTATAAAACTATTTTTTTTTTCGTAGAAAATATTTACTGCTAAACGAAATATTTTAATAACAACTCGAGGAGCACAACATGTTGGTCGTGTCAAATGGGTTGAATAAAGGGGCGACAATTGAAATGGTGGTTGGTAATAGTCGACAATTGTGAGTGCTTTATGAAATTTTAGAATCTCCCTATTCGAAGCGGAGGGAAGTAAAGCAAGATGTTAAATATTTTATCCAGGCTATTGTGTGTTAGTATTTTCTCCTCTATATGGAATGTTACTCCCTCATACGCAGTTAGAAGCACCATCAGATGAGACCGTAATGGCCACAGATATCGACAATTGTACTTAAAAAAATTGCTAAAACATTTGCTTAACTTTAACTGCTTCAAAACAAGCTTATCTCCCCGGATAATCTTTCCCAATGTAGGGTGCCAAAATTTCTATTAAAGTTTGTTTATTATGCGATATGTTTTCTCTGCTAAAAAAAAACACTTAATTACAATTCCCTTTATTATAATTCTTTTGAGGTTTTAATAACAATTCTTGTGCAGACTTAACTTTCTAACATTCTGAATGTCTGTCCTTAACAAATGTTTGTATGTCTACTAGTTGTTCTTTTATGATAATTTAAAGATTGTTTCGTTTTTGTTAATTTGTGTTGTTGGTTGTTAAACTTTAATGTTACTTTAATTGTTTATTACAATTCCCCACAATGGCGCCCATTTGTTGATAGTAAATCATTTTTTATGTTTAATTTTTTAATATATTGTTAGAATTTCTTTGAAAACTTGCCTGAGTCGGTAAGAAAATTATGAATATTTGTATAAAAACCAAATTATTATGCACTAAGTGTTGTTGAAATTTCTTCTAAAGACTGTTTATTAAGAAAAAGTAAAACAAAAAACATAAAGTAATTTTTTTTTTTTTTGGTAATTTGGCTTATGAATAATAAACATTTTATTTTAAATATTTATTTCATTAACATTTTCAGTTACAAAAGACCACAATAACAAGTTGTAAATGTTTAATGGGAATTTAGAAAGGAAAAAGGTATTATTTATGTGGCTGTGTATAACTGTTTTTAAAGTTTGGAACGAGACATGAAGACATTTCATAATCAAAATAATTTATAGCGTTTTTTTATATTATCTGAAAATATAAATATTTTTTGTCCCGATAATAATTATTTATCAAAAAAAAAAAATTAATTTAAATATTATTTTAGAACACCCACATAACAATTAACTACCATCTACACTAATAATTAATTATCAAAAACTAATCGTACTTACTCACACAAACTGCTACACAAATAAAAGCAATAAAATAATGACCATCTTATTACAGGAAATCTGGCGCTACACGTACTCCACCAGACACGAGTCTTAAAAACATTATTTCTACGCTCGTTTTAAACTATTCTTAAAACGCAACAATAAATTTAAAAAAAAATAAAGAAAATATACAATCATAATTTTTTATAACTTTTTATGTGTAATTACGCTTAAAGTAATAAAATGTTTTTAAAGCCAATGAAAGAATGAGAAAATACCAGTCGTTATGAAAACCATGTTTTTATGGCTTTTCCATGAAATGTAGTCGTTAAAGAATTTAATAAATTAATCTAAATTTTAATCCGTCATAATAAAATGAAATACACATTTTAAATAAAAAATAACGAAAGAGTTTATGTAGGAGTTGAAACGTATATTTGAATTTAACGATAATTTGTAAGCTACACTGCGTTTAACGTTATCGCACGTTACGATCTTTAGTGTAATTTTATATTTTCTTTGTTAGAGGTTTTTATTTATTTATTTATTTACTTTTTTTATAATTTTAAGTAACAACAGTAAAATTATATTTATTTTATTAAACCCATCACAGCTATAATTAAAAAAGGGTTCTTGGAATTTTTAGCAAACAAGGACACTTTAATTTGTATGAGATGTTACTGACGTAAACAATTAATCGCACGGGACAGTAAGTAAATATCATCTATGACGGTTTCTGCACACATCTGAATTGATACTATCATTGAAACATATTGTGATATTTACAAGGTTTGAGGGGTTTGCTAGATCCTCCAATGGGACCCTCCCTTTGGCGAATTTAGGAAGCTCACCATATACCATAAATCTACTCTAGAGCATGTCAGCTGGTTCTTTTGTGTCATGAGCAGGCAGTGCTCGAGTTAATTCGCGGCCTATAATTTGTTTACAATGTAACATGGCCGGCCAGACAGCCGGCCAGCCAGAGAGACGGACGGACATCGTTAGCTCGACTCAGAAAGAGATTCTGGATCGATCGGTATACTTTAAGTTGGCTCTGGAACCAATATATTTTAGTGTCACATACAGCACCACCAACCCATAATACTCTCTCCACTATCGTATAAATTCGGTATAAATACAATTTCCAAAAACTCATAAATTTAACAAGAAAAAAAATGCTGCATTAAAACTATTTTATTATTCCGTATGCAACCTACAAAAACATCTTATTAGTAGTAAAATAATAAGATAAATATTTATGATTATTAGAAATTTTCAACAAAATTTTATTGCACCCAACAAATTACAAAGAAAGTACAAGCATTTAGTTGTAAATAGTTTTGGGAATTTATATTCATGTTTATAAAATAGTAAAAAAACACATAAAAACATAATTACAAAGAAATATATTGAAAGTTTTAAAACGTGTAAACAATTTATTAAATTTCTTTTTTGAAAATATAAAAGAAGATCTGAAATGCATAAAACAAAATTATGAATCAAAAGTTATAGCACGTAAACATGTTTTTCAGATTTTGTCGTTCTATTTGAAAACAATTTGTTTGTGCTTGTGCTAGGAACGCGTGTTAGAGGGTGCTGCTGCGCATGCGCCAGACATAAATTTTGTCAAATTGTTACACATGTAATATTAAATTACATAGAAGCTGTTTAGCTTCTTCTAGTTTTAGATGTAGATTGTATTTGTTTCTTGTTGTTATCCAGGCATGTTAATTTGTATTTCAAAATAAAATTTTTGGGTTGTCTTAAATTCCTGGAACTATTTTCAATTATCATGGCTGTGAGAAAATATAAACAAATATATCTAGAAAGATCATATAATTTCTTGAGTTTCTTTTGTTGGATGTTAAGATAGTAACACGTGTTTGAGCGTGTTTTTACTTTCTCTAATAAAGGGCGTCTTCATTTTAGGTATCATCGGTACTGGAAATCTCTACAGGGAGATAATCCAAAGCTTTTTGTGGCGAAAAATTTATGATTTAGATGTAGAAAATATATGGTTTCAACAGGATGGTGTCACTTGCCACACAGCAAGAGAAACAAATGGATCTTTTGGAAAAAAAATTTGAAAAATCGCATTATTTTTCGTAGGAGGAGTAGTGGCTTGGCCACCAAGATCGTGCGATTTGACACCTTTAGACTTTCTTTTGTGGGGTTTTTTGATATAGAAAGTGTACAGCAATAGTCCCACAAAAGTTCATGTAGTTAAAAACAACATAATCGGGAATATAACCACTGACAACAGTTTATTGAAAAACGTGATTGAGAATTTTGGTAAGAAAGTAGGAACCTACCAAGCCAGTAGGTGGTCACTAGACCGACATAATTTTTAATTTTAAACCGCAACCTTTTTGTAATAAACTGAAATAAAAATATTTTTAATATGTAAAAACAACTTTTTTTTATTAAAATTAAAATGATACCTCAATTTTTGGACAACCTTTATAACGAAATTTTCCAAATTTTTTAATTTTTTTAAAATAAAGTGTGACTGTTTATTTAGGTATGTAGTTAGTATTTCCCCAGCGGTAAATATTGAAAGGACCGCAAGTGACAGGCCTTTTTAAGGGCCTCTAAACTCTTTTCTAAAAGCTTCGCTTCGAAAAATATCCTGCCTTTAGAAGTATGTCTTCTAGGAGGTTTATATTTCTTCTTTAAAGACCTTCCAAAATATTTAGCACCCATTCGCTACTGCCTTCTTTAACCCTCCTTCATGCACATGTATCTGGCCAGATCTTTTAAGAATTAAACAGTTATTTAGATAAAATTCTAATTCAGCTAGGTGTTTGAGTTCCAGGTACCATCTACAAATATTGTTAGCTATCGTTTTATGAAAAAAACATTAAAAAAAATATATATGTGAAGTTTTTCATCTACACATCACATACGTAACGCATGTATCTGGCCAGATACACTTTTCTTTTGTATGAAGAACAATGTAATTTATTTATTTATTTTTATTTATTTATTTATTGAAATCCTGCTCAACAAGATTATATCTTATAATTATAGAGCAAGAGTATTAATGTTAATAAAAATAAAAAAAGCCACAACAATTTGATATAGAAAAAAATTAAAATTTAAAAGTACAAAATTAAAACAAAATTAAAAAGTACAAGATAAAAATTAAAAAAATTAAAAGTACAAAATTAAAACGTACAAGATAAAAATTAAAAAGTACAAAATTAAAGCAATAAAAAATTAAAAGTTCAAAATTAAAACAAATTTAAGTTAAAAATTATAAAATTATGACCTGTGATCTTTTTATTGAAGAAATTAAAAAGATGTTGTTTGAATTGTATTGCGTTGCTCACATGCTGTATGTTAGGAGGAAGAGAATTCCAAAGACGTGAAGCATTGATGAAAAATTGCCATATGCACAGGTATTATCAACCTTTTGCCTCTCAAGGATCTTGTGAAGTGAATCATATTAAATAAGCTAGCTGGTACTTTACTGTAAATGATTTTATGCAAAAACATTAGCATTTTAATATTTAGTAAGTTTTCAAAAGATACACCATAAAGACATTTTGAGAACGATGATACTCTTTCATGCCTTTGCAGTCTATATACGTATCATATAATGTTATTGTAAAGTACATTAAGTTTCCTCTTACTATTAGAGTCACACTTGCCGAATAGTTCACAGCCATACAAAAGCCCTGGAATTAAATACGATTTAGCCAGGAGCTTCCTTACGTTGAGCGGTGTATTTGCATTTTTTGCGTTTGTTTACTCAAATCAACTGAAACTGCATTATAGTTGTACTCTGCATTGTTATAGCTGTTGTAGAGTTCACATTTGAAATTAATCGAAATAAACTTTAAAACCATTATTTGTTTGAAATTTAAAAAAATTTAAATTCTCGTTAATTGTTTTTCTGGGTAGGTGGTTAAGCATGTACTAAGAAAAAAACAAAAAAATATAAAATATGCATCTGCCTGGAGTGCTAATAATATAGCAATGTAATATTATCACTTAAATAGCTTTTTTTTATCATATAAATATACTATACGCTAGGTATGTGACTACCGAAACATGTTCATGACGGAGGGTTAAGAAGGGAAAAAGGAAGTTGTTTAGTCTTATTTATTTTTTATTTTCAGTGACTTTCCTTATTCCCTACCCAGGAAAAACTTTTTGATTTTTAGTAATAGATGGTAGTTATTTCATACGTTACCTGGTAAGTAGTTGTCATTATAATTGCCATTATTTTGAAAACTTTTATAAGTACTTACTAGTAATTACCTCAGCACTAATTATTACTTCTATTATTTTCACAACTGAATATTTGCGTACTAATAATCAGCTCACTAATTACTTTATGGTTTGTGTTGTTTTCAGTACTAAATATTTACTTACTGGTAACGTACTCAATAACTACTTATTAGGTCTTTTAACTAGTGATTTTTTGGCTTTTAGTAAGTACTTACAATTCAACTTACTCGTAGTTAAGTAATAACTAGATATTTTTTGACTTGTAGTAAGTTTATTGTAAGTACTGAATCCTCTGGACACCTCGAACAAAAATAAGTAGTTATGCAGCCGAAAAATATGTAGTGTTTATTTTTCTCCAACATTACTTGCTAAATTACCAGGTAAGTAAAGTTTTTGCTGGGTAGTTTTGGAAGGGATCGGATTTGAAAGCGAGTGAATAAGGGCTTGCTCCCAATGACAACCTGTGTAAAAAATTAATAAGTATCGTATGCAACGAGAAGGGTTGTCACTGCTAACTAAGGCCTTCTATTAGGCCTCTTTACTAATTCTAGTTACCGCTGGGTTGCTAATTGACTGCTTGAGTGTCAGCGAACCATGTCACATAAAATATAATTGATCACATACTAATTTGAAATGAGAATGCGTAAATTACCAACAACTTGGGGCAGCGTCTCACCAGGAGGCAAGTGCATATTACAGTTTCTAAACTTACGAGTACAAAGCATAACTAAAAACCACTTATTATACCAAGGCCAACCAGCCACCTTGCCACCTAGACGGACGGACATATTCAGATTGATGCAAAAAGTGATTCTGAGTCGATCGGTATACTAAGAGGTGGGTCTAGGACATATATTTTAAGAAGTAACAAGCATCAGACAAACGCATTATACCCTAACCACTATTGTGTTGCGGGTATAACAATGTGTAACACATGTATGTAAATCGTTGAAGCGACTCAAAATTTCATGAATTTTAATTTGCTGTAATTTACAATGAAAATTTAACTTCTTCAAGCAAATCAGGTGGCAAATATCGCTTCAACTGTTGACTTCTCTTAAGGCAAGTGTAAAGCAAATTTAACTTTAAAATATTAAACTAAGAACTACATTCACAAATAAGAATTGAATTGAGTTCAGTTTCCCTCATTAAAATTTCAGCTGGTAACAACCAAACTGTTGTCTTTTCAAATTATTTGTTTTATGTAAAAGGCCACAAAAACATGGCTACGATCAACTGATGACAACATGGCATTTAGCTCAGTTCACACAAAATTTTGATCAATGCAACCATTAATTTAAAAACATCCTTCAAACCTTTGAGCAAAAATTTTTTTTTTTTTATTTAACACCATGTGTGTCGACTAGTCCAATTGTTCTTTTTGTATTATTTAGGTGGCAAATTTAATTTGCCAGCTAAATTCTAATGGCAATAATTATATGCCACACAAAGGAAAAAAGAGCCACTGTCTGACTTGGCACAATTTGTTACTGACTGCCACTAAATAATTATTTTTTAGGTTTTTTTCCTTAATTTTATTATTTTTTATTTTTTTTTCTTGTGAAACGTAGCGTCGTCAAGCATGATGATGATGATGATTACGATGATAAGTAGTTATACTAAAATAAAAAAAAAAATAAGCCAGCAACAATGTATAAATAAATGATTGAACGAACCGAATGTCTGAGTGTTATAGTCATCGTATGTTGTATTCAGAAATAGTATCTAGACAATGCAAGGTGTTAAAAATGTTGTCAGCCATAACAATAATGGGGCGTTAACACATGCCTGCTCTTTGATGTTTTATTTCACACATATAATTACGGAGACACACATTAATGCATACTCGATGCGGAGAAGACAAATGGACAAACATCGTACTCGTACTACGCAAGAACCTCGGAACAAACTATGACCATAAAACTAAAAACTAAAATAAAATAAAAAAAAAAACAATTTTGTTTTACAGATACTTACAATGTACATATTTATAAATAAAATACCAATTTGTTATGGCATCAGCATTTTTAGAATACATATATTCTGATATTCGGTACATTTTTATTATTCCTAAAGTTGGACGCCAAAGTTAACAAATTAACAGAAAACTTCCACATGACCATAAAACTCTGAGACTCATAATGGAGGTTTTGAAGACTTGCCGCTTTGAACCAAAAAAATTCCATCAGAGCAAGATATAAGGAATAGTCCGCCCAGCTCATTATATAATACCCTACACTACTTTATAATTAATAATATTTTGTTTGTCGTACTTAATTTCCAAATTTTATTCTTGATAAAAACACTGAAATTTATTGTTGGGGGATAAGCTAGTTACTATACGTATTTCACTGAATGCTTAGGCCAGATCATCAGTAAACATTCTCCCAAAAAAAATTTTTAGAAAACCCAATAAATAAATAAATAAAACTGCAGTGTGAATGAGCATTTCAAACACTCAAAAAGTCTTATTTGCATCGATATCAAAGCTTAAAGGTTTTGATTATACCTACACTACTAATAAATATTTGTTTGTTAGTTAAATACGTTAAGAAAAATGATTTTTTTAATGAACTAGATTAATTTTTAGTTAAGTTAAATAAAACACACATAAAGCTTGGATTTCAAAGCACATTTCTTTTCTTTATAATGCTTGCACCTTGTCATTACCTAAGAAACACAATCTCATTTAAACGATCGCCTCTACATTAGTTTCTGCAGTCGATCAATTTAAGTTAGTTTTCGATCGCTTTTTCGCGACAAGGATTATCGGAATAGATATGGTCTTTGACGTAGCCTCCAGACTTACTAAAGTGCTGCATGTATTAAGTACATGCTGTTTATAGGATTATACTGCGCTTAATCGGTCATCAGAGCCTTGTTGGCGTGACAGAGGTCACCAAGTCTCGAGTGGACAGTGGGTGAGGTTGACAATTGAAAAGGATCGACTTTGTTTACAAATTTTACATATGTATTCGCTTCATTTTCCCATTGGCCCACACATTAGGGCGATTATGAGGAACATAATCATCCCGTAATGCTCATAAAGTGACCACGCTTAAACCACTACTTTTGTAGTAAGTTAGATAACAGATAACAGATATTTAACAGGTGACAGCTTTGCCAAAACGGATAACAAATGGATAGCACTGTCTTTGTTCCCTGCGATACCATATGGAGCATACGGCCTCGACAAATGATCTCCAGTTTAATCTATCCATTGATATAGTCTTAATTCCACTCCAGCTTATCCTCGTCTTGGCAAGTTATTAGTCGATCTGTCCCCTCAAGGTGTAATATATTGCTGTTCGGCATATGTCGTTATGGGGGATTTTTAGCGTGGGCATACTTTCCAGCTCAGTTTATGTCTTCTAGTTTCAAGATAAATACGTATTTCAAATTGTGTTGGCCTAGCATATTTTGAAGATTCTCCGTAATAGCCTTTTTACACTGAACAACATCTAACATCAATTTGCGAAGATGTTAACATCTTTCCATAAGAAATACATAGGGCTAAAAACCAATATCTTTAAAAGATGTTCCTATCTCATTTTATTCAATTCTACATCTTTCGATTATTTTAGTGTCATCACTAAAAAAGTGGCAATAAGTTCTATTACTATTGTGGCATCACTGACAAAAAAAAAATTGGTTTAGAAAGCTGCGTTACCATTTGTTAAGTTTTCTCTTTTATTGCGATGTTTTTTTGTTAAGGATTTTTTTATATTGTTAAACAAATTACACTTAAAATTCATTTTTGTGTTTTCTTTTTAAATTTTAACAGTTTTGTAGAAAAAAACAATTTTTTTATTTTAAAACCTTTTTTTCAAATATGGTGACATTTTTGTTTGATGGTAGATGTTAAATGTGAGCAATGTTATAGCCTTTTCACACTTGTCAACATTTTTCGATTCTTTTAGTTTTATCACTAGAAAAGTGGCAATAAATTTTATTATTATTGTGGCATTACTGACAAAATTGAAGTTGCTTTGAAAGCAGCGTTACCATTTCTCAAGTTTTTCCTTTTTTGCAAGCCTTATTTTGCTTAACTTTGCTAAAATTTTTAAACAAAATGAATTAGAAATACATTTTGGTGTTATCTCTTAAAATGTTGGCACTTTTGCAGAAAAAAAATATTTAAAAAAAAATAAAAGTTTTTTTTTTCAGAAATGGTGACATTTTTTATTTATGGTAGATGTTAGATGTTTTAAGTGTGAACGCGTATTTCACATTTCCAACATCTTCAATGCGTTCCTCCGAAATGTACGCAAGTGTACAAAGGGTATAAACGAGTGTTTCACATTTTCTACATCTTTGATATTATATGTTAGATGTTGATCAATGTAAAAAGCCTATAAGCATTTATCACGTAATATGGCGTGCCAGGTCTCGCAGTCACATAATAGAATTGACTTGACGTTTCAGTTGGAGATCCTGATTTTGACAATCTTTGATTGCGATTAATTTCCAAACGCTCGTCAATCGTCTTACTGCTCGCTTGGTTCAATACTACATTTTTTATATTTTAATATTAATTTTTTATTTATATTTTATCTATTTAATTTGAAAAAATTTTTTTAAGCTACAGTGCCTTCCTTTTCCGAGTTTTATTTGTATGAAAGCTAGGTACTACATAAAGGAGGTTTCTTTCTTTAATGTTGCAAGCAAACTTTATTGCATCCTTTCAAAAAGTGTTTTTGAATTGATTGATATACTGTGTCTAGGAACATTATATTTTGTATTACAAACAATAGCTCTATCGTTAAATCCCCTTATTTTTTTAGATATATGTATATATAGTGATGTAGGGCATAAAAAACAGTCATTTTTTGATTTAATTTTAATTTTGTTTTTTTTTTAAACAAGACACGTATTTCAACAATTTTTTAGAGTAAGTGTATGTCCAGAAATAAATTCAAGTCAATTAATTTTATTGTTAAAATATTTATTTGTTTTTTTTTTTTTTTTTTTTTTTGTACTTTATTACTATTGGAGTAGAAAATGTGTAAGTTCGAAAATATATATTGAGGTACTTTAAAAGCACTAAATTATTGGGATACACAGTGGGTTTAGGGAGAACTTATTATTATGTTCAACAAATGTGTTGCAAATAAATTTCAAAACAAGTTTGAATGCAGCAATAAATCTTATATACCTGTTACAAAATATCATTTTAAGCCAGCAACTGAAATTTCCGAAATTGAAGGGCTTTTTAAGTGGATCCAAATTCATATAACTGATGATTGTAAAAAATGAAGTGATATATAACTACCCAGTAAAAACTTCGCCTTACAAAATAATGTATTGAGTAGTCAGAAAAACATAAAAGCACTACTTACAA
The DNA here is from genome assembly GCA_963931875.1 of Pollenia griseotomentosa. Taxonomy (NCBI): domain Eukaryota; kingdom Metazoa; phylum Arthropoda; class Insecta; order Diptera; family Polleniidae; genus Pollenia; species Pollenia griseotomentosa. The sequence continues at coordinate 185,379,009 of OZ007561.1, forward strand.
TTCTACTTAAAGAAATAATGAATTTTACAAGGGATGTCCCAAAATTAACGCATTCAAAGGTAAGTCATTATTTTTTCTGTAAAGTAGTTACAGAAGTTGTTATAGAAGTAGCTATAGAAGAAAGCTACTAAATAATGAGTGAAAGAAGCTATTTATTTTCAAAAAGTAGGCGAAGTTTTTACTGGGTACATACTCAAACCGATCGAATCAAAATCAAGATTTAAACTTTTTGTAGGAAGGAAGACAGCGTTGGTAACATTATAAAATAATAATTGTAATAGAAATAAGAAGCTGATATCTTTGAGCAAATGTTTGAAAACAAAATAATTGACAGTGTTGTGAAAACTCAAATAAATGCTTAACAACACTAAAAAAATAATTTCGATTCGTTAAGTATTAACAGAAAGAATAAAAAAAAATTGATTTCGAATCAAAAAAGTCACGACACCCATATTTAGTTAGCCACCTGTCTTATAATGTTAAACATTTTGTAAAAATTCTGCCGGACAGTAAGCCGGAGATCATGTACTGGCCCAAAAGTTGTATATATAGTTTCAACATATTTCAAAATTAAACGCTTTCCTTGCTACATCCTTCATTGCAAAAAAATAAATTTTGGTACAATTTCAAAACAATGTGCTATTCTTTAACTAAGACAAAAGTTCCTGTACAAAGCTCACTAATGTTGTATCAGATCGAGCCTGTAGCCGTGAGATATCTCAGTAGCTCATTAAGCCAGTTCCCATGTATCTTACTAATGTTGGATTTGGTGTAGTGGCTCAGGTATCTGCTACTCCTGACAGCTAGGGATCGGCGTTCAGGGAGATGGTGGAAGGCCGTTTCTTTTTTCTTTATCTTTCTTTTATCTTTTTCTGTTATTGGAACTGTGACAGTGATATTTGACAAAAAGTCAGAGTAGACTTGCATGAATCCAATGTCCCGTTAACCCTGGATGGTTATTGTTCGTCGAGTCGACTAAACTTATTTACTCTTTATCATAAAGCTTTTTAATGTATCGGGTTTTTCAACAAGAACTTGTTTTTTAATTGTGGCAACACTAACAACAAGATAGTTTTGACATATAGTTTTTTGACATATTCGTTATACATAGATGCATTGGCAATTGTTACAATGAATTCAATTTCGCTCGAAAATCGCATTAAAATAATTATAATCCACTATGAAAATGGTGGTTCTGTTAAAGTTACATTTCGTAAAATTTGTGAAATTTTCGGACAACATAATCGTCCTTGTAAAACCGCTATTAAGAATTTTATCGTTTAATTTGAGTCGACAGGCTCGATACAAAATGTGCCAACACCAACAGGACGGTGCCACACAGGGTTGTTAGATGTGACGACTTTTCGTCATTTTGACGATTTTTTTGAAAAAATACCGTAAAATATCGAATGACGATTTTTTTTACTAAAAGTAATAGTGTAATGACGATTTTCTGTGCAAAACGTAAAAATCTATTTTTCGAAATACAAAAATTATTGGAAAATAAATAAAAAAATTCTTCCCCCATCACAAACCAGGTGGCTTTCATTAAAAGCATTAGTAATTCGAATTCTACAATTATATTAATGCCATCGATACTGCCAAAAATATACACTAGAGCTCCGATTTGCGTCGGTACAATTTAGTCCGCTTTTTAAAATTTGGTTAAATCCGCTTTGCGTTTTTGTAATTTTGATTTGCGTCGCTACACGATTGCATTTTTTCGCTGAAGTCATAATCACATGTGAAGAATTTTTCTAATTGCGAGTAAAAAGGCGAATTCCCATTTAATCTGTTAGGTAAGTATAGTTGCGTGTTAGGAAGTAAGAAATTGGTTTTTAATAAGAAGTTGTGTAGAAAAATGAGTGCAAAGAGAAGAAAAAGCATTTGTTTGGAACTGAAATTGGACGTAATAAAACGTTTCAAGTCGAGTAAAAAGAATACTGATATAGACAGAACCCTCGGTTTAGCACCTTCAACAGTAAAAACAATTTGCAATAGTGAAAGCGCTAAAAATTAATCAATTAAAGATAGCTCGAGTTAATAGCAAATGAGATTTTATTTTTTTTTTTTAATGTTTTTGTGAATATGGATAAGTGAAATAAATAAATTTTTGCTATGTTTTTATGAAAATATATTTTTTCTTATGTTTTTCTTTTCAAATGATAAATATGTATATTTCAGCCCTTTTGCTGAAATAAATAGAATAAAACCTAACCATATCACTTTCCTTATCATAAATAGAATTTCTTGCTACTAATTTATATTTTTGAACCAATCAATGCAATAAATTTTCTCTGATTTATAAAATTTAAATATTTGACGATTTGTTGACGATTTTGTTAAATGTTCGTGACGATTTTGACGAATTTTGTTAAGACTTTTGACGATTTTTGAAGAAAAAAGCCTAACAACCCGGGTGCCACATGCCACACAGCCAATAAAAGGATCAATTTATTGCAAACCAAATTTCCCAATCGCAAAATTTCACGAACATCAGCTGTGAAGTGCCCAAACAATTCGTTTCGAAATTCGAGAGATAAAGAGAACTTTTATTTATTATGCTTTATTTAACATTATTTTGTAATAAAAAGCTTATTTGATTTTCTTGAGTTTTTACTTTAAAAATCTTTCCGTTAGAACTTTTTTAAATAGATCGCTGATTCGACGAAGAGTAACTTTAATATACTTAAAATATCCTATTTATTTAAGCTTATAAGTTTCGTAGTGCATTTCTAATAATTTGTTATCGTGGGCACTAAACTTGTGTCCAAATCGCGCCATCTGGTACCACCATTTTGAAGAAATAACCAAAAGATTTCACTTCAAAGTAACACGGTGCAACATTTTCAAGGTCATCAAATGTTACCTTAATTTTGATTTCGGCTTCTGATAGTACTTATCAAAACAACCTTTTGCAGGTGTGGAGTTTTCTTGCTTAGCGCGGACTTAGATTTTTTAACATCATTAGGACTAAAGCATTTCTTCAAAGACAACGTAATATTTCTCACTGTTGTATCTAGGCTACCGATCAAAATATTGTTTTCCTGTCTTCAGCGTTTTTTTTTTATATATGGAATAACTGCAAAAAAGTGCAATAAAAAACTGAATCGAACAAACTGCATGTAGTGTTTCGACATTTTAATCCGAGCTAAGCCAGAAACACCAAACGGATTACTATCAGAAACTGAAGTCAAAATGGAGGGCGCATTAAATGGGTTGCATAAAATGTGAAACACACTTTAAATGAAAATATCTCATATAAATTTAATTAAAAATTATTCTTAATTTTATGAATTTGAGCTTGCTCCACTTGATTTCTTTAATAGGATTCTATAATTTTACCACAATGTAATGTATTTACGAAATAGGTTTGTAATCGGGATCTAAAAGTAGAACTTTAATAAAAAAACGTGCAGTAATATCTTTGGCTTTTCTTAATTTTTTTGGGAATTAAACACGAAATTTTGTATTCCCAAAAAATACTTTGATAATAAACTAGCAACTGCATGGCTTGAAAAAACTGAACTGGCAACTTGCTCTTTATTGATTTTCTTGCAAAAACAATAAAGAAGGATGTTTTTGTTTGTATTTTGTTTTTTCTTAACCTACTTACAACTACATTTAATGTTGGGAGAATTCCAACCAATTGTAGTGGGGAATGTAAGAAAAGATAAGCTCACTGTTTTTTTTTTTAAAGCCTGGTACTCTGTTCAACTTTTCACGTGAAATGCTGTCAAAACGCATATGAAAAAAACTTGTGCAGAATATCTACGAAATAATGTTGATGGAGTTGTACTCTGTTCATTTTGTGAAAAAGTTCCGAAATGTTTCTGGCAACATTTTTTTACAACTGCGAAATAATGGCAGCTGCACTTATTTCACGTGGAATTTGAAGCAAAATCAAAAAAGTATGAACTGATTATTAAATACTATATAAAAAATTTAAATAACACAACCTGTAACAGGTTTTTATTCATATTTACTTTTTTTTTTAAAAAAAATATTTTTTAGTAAAATACATGTGGGGTTTTTTTACATACGCAAAACAATGTCGCATACTTTGAAGGAATAAAAACGTCAAATTGTACAAGCTCGCAAGATGGGTAACATTGATACATGTCAATATTTTCGTGTGAAATAATCAATGTTGCTCAACATTTTTCATAAATTTGAACAGAGTACTAGGCTTAAGTGTTTGCAATTCGCATTCCCTCCGCAGTTTTATTTGCTTATACCTTTGGTTTTTCTAAATTTGCTAGGGCTTGATGACCTGGCCCAAGGGACCAGTGAAATGCTCTTAAAAACTACCTTATCCTCCAACAATAAATTTCATTGTTTTTTTATTAAGAATAAAAAATTAGGAATTACGCATGACCAACAAAATCTTATTTATTAATAATTTATGAAATTTATTGTCTTCTGTATAATTTTAAATAAAGTTAAATTTTTTCCATAAACCGCTTTTTATTTTACTAAAAGAAATATCAAGAGAAAGTTTTGATAAAAGAGCCATATAACTTAATATTTTTGTTTGCTGTCCAATATTCTTGATAAAGTTTGAAGTTTACAGCCGATGCAAAAGTAAAATAATTGCACTTTAAGTTGATTGTGGGTTTCAGATATAAGGTTTAGGATATTGATTATAACGCGTCTAACTAGACTATTCAAATATCCAATTTACAATATTTTAGAAAAATCAAATAACAATATTTAAGTTATAATATTTAAATTTCTCTTCCAATCCGACCACTGTTCTCTCTGCGTGTAATAGTTATGAATGGAATGATAGAAAAATTAATTCACACCTTTTTATTGTGTTTAAATTTTTTTAATACTTTTTTTTATACCGCGCATTTAATTTGTATAGATTTTAAATAAATATAAAATTTATTTTATATTTTTGTGTGCTTAGAATTATGATTATTTCCCCCGCCTGTTTATGGTAAACAGGGCGCAGCTTTCTTTTTTTTATTATTTATTTAGCTTTTCAAAATTTATTATGTTTATCATAAATATTTTTATGATTATTATCATTAGTTTATGGCTAATAATAATAAATTTATTAATTTATGTACAAATGTATTAAAAAATATTTAAAAAAAAAGTTAAAATAAATCAGCATAAAAAATTATAAATGCAAGTCTACCGCAGCGTTTTTAAAGTAATAATACAGTTAACCCTAGATTTAAGCGGAACTTGGTTTACGCAATTTCGATATAGCACAGATGAATTATAGAAACCATTTTATACGCGAATTTAATATTAAAATATTATTTCTTTTTGGGGATGATGTGTTAAAATCCCTTTTGCAACCAGAGTATCAGGGCATTATTTCATCGTTAAAATCTTTTTATATAAAAAAGTCACTAAAATATATTTAAGACTTATCGACAGAGAATTTAAATATGTGCCTATCAGAGTTAAGAGAAGAATTTTCTTTAAAAAACTTAAGAAAACTTTAACACTGAAGGGTTGCTGAAAAAAACTTAAGCCGAAGTTTATGTTAATAACAATATTAAAAACCCATTTTTATACGAAATTTCTGAAATATTTTTCCTGTTTCACAAAAAAGAACTTTGTTTTTTTACTTATACATTCTTTCTTCCAGTGTTCGAAAATAAACACTAAATATCGCTCCTTAGTGCTCGGCGTTTATAGTGTTTCTGTAGAAAATCATTAAAAATAATAAAGTGTCCCTGTTTGTCATCTTTCAAACACAAAAATAATACTGTTCTTATCCAATTCAACAAAAAGATGAGAACATTTAATTCCGTTCGGGGTTTTTTAAAACCACAAGCTTCATTGTGTTCGGTTCAACTCATTAATGTTAGTTCGTTTCTGTTGTTTTTTACAAAAACCAAATACACATACGAAAAAAAAACAAAAAGCCAACAAAAGAATTTTACACAAACAAAACATATACACAATACAAACACAAGCTGTTCGTACTGCGGTCGTTGCTTAAATTATTTGTTTCTTCATTTCTTTATCAATGTAAAAAAGTTACATTATTGAACATTAAAATATAATGTTTGTCTACAGTATCACTTCAATTGTTCTGTTTTTAAACGAACACTATATAATTTTCTGCTTTTTCTTGAAAATAGTTACGAACGGTATTAAGGGTTGTGTTCGTCCACACAAACACTAAAAAAATAGATATCATTCCAAAGTGTGTGAAACAACCGCTAAATAATGTTTTGTGTATTTTCGAACACTGCTTCCATCGGTCCCAATAAATCGCGTAAATCGAGGGTTACCTGTATCTGTTTTTAATAGAGAGTGTATATTATTTTAGGAGGTGTTGCTTATAAGGTACATAGGAATGTGTTTGTTTGGAGCAGACAAGTCGTAATACAATAATAATGCTTTATTCTGATGTGCCAAATCTGGAAATCACTCCACCAAGGACTAGAGACGAAAAGGGTATAAAGGTTTGCTGTTCCGTTTTTAGTTTCTGTTAAAGTATTTCCGTGATGCTTATTAGTAGAGAAGTTAATTGAAAGGTTTCCGTCTATCCGTGTGGCTGTTAAAATGTTAAAGATAAAGATATTAAATATTTTTATCTCAAATAGTTTTAATAATTTTATATTAAAATGTACACCCAGAGAAAAAATATGTTTTAATATGGCCACCTTCAACAAGTCTATTTGAAAGAATATTTTAAGCTTATAATGTTTAGTTTAGTCACCGAAAACCATATTAGGGTTACATTTGCCATCCATCAAAAAGCCGCAACCATATTATGGTTGCATTAGATCATGTTATGGTTAATAATAACTAAAATATGTTTAACACCTATAATAACATGGTTGTTTTTACAATCATAGCATGATGATCTTTTAAATTTCAAAGCAAATTATTATCATATTTAACCATAACATGTTTAGAGGCAATTAAAAAATGGTTATGGCTTCTTGATAGGGAGGACTAATTTAACAACAACATTGTTGTCAGTGACAATAATATGGTTAATTTAAACATAAGGAGGTGACCATATCAAACCATATTTTTTCTCTGCATGTAGCAACAGTGGAATTTCTTGGAAGAAAAAGGAAATAATTCCGGATTTCGCAGTCGAGCTTAACTTAAAAGTTTGGTATTGGACATTTCAGGAGGGGTGCCATAGGTTCCCAAGCAATGGCAGCTCGGATATAAAAAAGATAGAAAATTATCCAGAATTCTTATTTTTGTACCGATTTTAAAAATTGGAAAATTTCCTTAAAACACATTATATTTAAGTGTATAAGACGGATTTTGCTGCACTTTTAAAATAATTCCCCTCTAAATAACCTTAAAATTACACTAGCCAACAAGGTTTTGGACTGGATCAACTAAATATCTTTCCTAGTGAAATTTGGTGCGTTGAATTCCAATCTGAAATTTGTTTCTCTCTATCACGTCAGGTTTTCGAGATACAAAAAAAAATTTTTTTTTTTCGTTTCTTAGATAAAAAATCACTAATTTATTTAAAAATCAATGAATTTTCAAAAGTGAATGGCGTTACTTGAGCGTCGTTTGTATTTTGTTGGTTCGGTTTCACGTATTAGAGTCCAGCAATAATCTCCCAGCACGTTTTGTCTCAAAATCCTTGATAATTTTTTTCAATTTTCATTAAATCTTGGTTAGCACGCTCTCCTTGTTCTCCTAAATGCGAATAAAGAATATGCAAAACATTGTCGGTGTTCACGTTTTGTCCAAGTTCTTGACTGCAAAACCAAAATTATGTAAACATGCATATTTAAATGATTCTGATATTGCATATCCTTCTTTCCGACCAAATATTCGCCACACACAAAGCAAAAATTGATTGAATCAATAACACACGATCTCCCTGACATGCATAAACGCTACTATTATGAAGATTTAGAATGAAGGTGGGCTTCTGTCAAATAAATAGTTGTGAAATTGTAGTGTCAGTATTGACTGTTTGCAGTATTGCCAGCATGCGATAAAAAATGAACAAGACGTGATAGCCCGATTTTTTTTCCAAATTTGTAGACCAGTGTTATTTTCTATTTTTGCTGCCATGTGTTTCTAGAAAAAGGCGATTAACGTTTTTTTTTTCGTGAACTTAAAATACTTTCACTTTTTTTCTTAACGACCCTGGTTACTTTAAGTTTTTTTTTAGTTAAAAGCTTAAAATCATCTTTTATAGATTGTGACATAATCTTAATATACGAATAAGTGTCAATGTATCATATTGCATTACCCAACCAAAATCATTGTCACTTCCAGAAAAACAAGGCTGATTAAATGAAAACCTTTTTTTTTTAAATTTATTCCTTTTCATCCCAAATTAAGTAGTGATAAACATCACCCTTTTTTGCCAGGCATTTAAGTTAACAACCCAAGTGATTATTTAACAATTGAAATAGAATTTATTGTACCAAGAACAACATTATCATCATCGTTCTCATCTGCCTCTTGAAATAAAATAACTCAGCATTTTGTTAATATAATACTGACAATTTTCAAAATCCATTAGAGCATAAACTAATGTTAAATAAGCAGGATCAACTTAATGCGCCTCAATGAATTTTGTTCTCGGCAAAGAAAACATTTTCTGTTTTTTGTCTAATTTTATTTAGACAGGCAGACATACAGACAAACAAGGAGACACATACAATATGCCCACTATCGCAAAAGGAAATCTTAAAATGAAACAAAAAAGTAATAAAACATTTAGGGGTTTTTTTTCAAATGACAAACAATTTGTTTTAAAATTGTTAATACAAAAAAAAGGTAAAATAAAAGATTTGCAAAGGTATAAAAACAATTTTGAAATATAAAAAAAAATAAAACACATCATGTGTATGACACAAAAGGTGACAATGTCGTTTTAAGTATTTAACGCACCACAAAACATTTCTATATGACACAGACATTCAATTTATTTTTTCTATGGAGAAAAATAAAACAAAAAAACACACAAAGAACAGGGATATTGTATACTCCTAAAGTACTTTTGTTGTCATTTGTTGATAAGGTTGATGTTTTGTTTAAATTCGTAATCCTGTTTGGATTTAGAGCCAGCAGTAATACCGGCAGCTACTTTTGAAAAAAAGAACTTAATATTTATAAATTCAACTCTAATTCCAAACATTTACAGCCAACTCTCTGACAAAAAAATGTCATCATCAATTGTTGCCGCATAAAGAAAAACAATAATCAAAATCTGGTTTTATTTTTACAGCTAAAAGTACAAAATGGCAATTATGATTAAAAGAATTGATAAAAAAAATCCTGCTTAAAAACAGAATACAATAAATATTTCTTTGAAAAAAAAAATTTTTTCATATTAAATTCAAGATTTGCATATGCACACAAAAGGTTTTCACATATGCATTTATACTATTTCGGGGTTTCAACTTGTCTAATATTATTTTAGGATTATTGTTATTTCTGTGTTGTTTAATTTAAATTCGCCTTTAACAGGGGTTCTTTTCAACATGGCAGCATTTTGTCAAAACATTTTTATTATAGCCTCCTTTATATTAAATAAACATTTAAATGTTTTTGTTTAATTTGAAACGTCGATGTTTTTTTTATTTTCATCATATTTAGTAATTTCTCAGTTTTGAAATGTGTGTTCGACATCAATCAGGATTACAGAGAGAGTTGGAAATAAGTAGAGCCCCGTTTCGAACGAAGCACATTTAGGATCTATTTATTTGGCTTTAATTTAAAGAACATTATATATAGGGTGATTTTTTAATCGTTTGGGTTTTGAAAATTTAAAAAAAAAAACACAGAAAATTTGCAAAAGTTATTGAAATATTTATTAAGGGTGATAAATAAATGCTTAAACTTTTCTTTTAAAAGATATAAAAAATATCTCAGTACTCATTGCACAGAAAATATTCCGCTTAGCACACCGGAGAATGTGGATCTTTCTATTGCCAATTTTGATAGTTATATTAAACTAGCGGTTCAACATTCCTGCAATACCCGCAAAAAAACTTATAATAATAATATATATTCTACAGATGTCGAGCGCCTCTTGAATGAAAAAAGGAGAGTGAGAAGGGAGTGGCAATTGCACAGATCCCCCCAACTTAAGAACTTATTAAAAGAGTGCACAAAAAAGCTAAGAAAATTACTGCAGTCCCGGAAAACGGCTTCCGTGGAAAAATATCTTAAGGACCTGGATGCAACACCACAATCAGAATACTCATTATGGCGTGCAGCCAGAAATCTAAAAAGGCCAGTTATCATGAAACCACCATTAAGAAACCTGAATGGAAGTTGGGCAAGAAATGATAATGAGAAAGGAAACCTGTTTGTAAATCATTTGAAAAACGTATTTACCCCAAACATATCTGACGACATAGCGGACGAGTTACCACCTGTTGCTGCTAGAGCAGCTGTTCCCCTAAGATTTGAGATGAGAGAAATCGAAAAGGCTATTTGTAACTTAAACCCCAAGAAAGCCCCTGGTTTTGATAAGATAAGCAACAAAATGCTTTTGGAGCTACCTCGCATAGCAAAGAAAATTATTCTTTATATTTTTAATGCTATTTTACGCCTTGAATACTACCCTCAAGAATGGAAGGTCTCCTTAGTAAAGATGATACCAAAGCCAGGAAAAGATCACACAAAAGTTGAGTCATATAGGCCTATTAGCTTATTGTCTAATATATCAAAGCTATTTGAGAAGCTCTTAGCGTCAAAATTAACCCCAATTCTAAATGATAATGGGTGTATACCTAACCATCAATTCGGCTTCAGAAGAGAACATAGCACAATTGAACAAACCCATCGAATAGTAAACGCCATAAGAAAAGCCTTTGAAGAAAGAAAATATTGCTCCGCTCTCTTCATCGATGTTTCTCAAGCTTTTGATAAAGTCTGGCATGTAGGCTTGTTACATAAATTGAAGCTAAACCTACCGGTTAACACACACAAGCTGCTAGAAAGCTACTTGGTCGGTCGAAAATTTATTATTAAAGAAGGTGATTTCTTAAGTTCTCCTCAGCCAATTGAAGCTGGAGTGCCTCAGGGAAGCATCCTGGGCCCACTTTTTTACCTTATATATACCTCGGACATGCCAACAAATAATTACACCCTAACCTCAACTTTTGCTGATGATACAGCTTTTCTAAGCGTACACGAGAACAGTCGAGAAGCATCTCGATACCTGCAGGATCATATATTTCAACTAGAACTGTGGTTAAAACAATGGAGAATAAAGGTCAATGAGCAAAAATGCGTACATATAACATTCACCTTGCGTCGGGAAACTTGCCCCCCTATTAAAATCAATAATCAACTAGTGCCTCAACAATCGCATGTCAAATATCTCGGTATTCATCTAGATCGTCGTTTAACATGGAAATGCCATATAGAAGCAAAATTAACCCAAATGAAACTAACAGCAATTCAAATTAACTGGCTTATTGGAAGAAATTCTGTTCTTAGTCTCGATTGCAAACTACTACTTTACAACTCTATTTTAAAGCCAATATGGTGCTACGGTATTCAACTTTGGGGCACTGCCTCGGCTTCAAATATCGAAAAAATTCAAAGGCGCCAAAATAAACTTCTTCGAATAATCACAGCTGCCCCTTGGTATGTTAAAAACTCAAATATCCACAAGGATCTCAATGTGCCACTGGTAAGGACTATTATTACGAAGTATGCGGTAAAATATTTAAAAAGGCTAGAGTTGCACCCTAATCCACTAGCTCGAAATATTTTAAATGATAGTGGCCACACTCGCTTAAGAAGAAGAGACACTGCAGCACTTACCCATTAAGATGAGCGATAGACACCTACATATGTGAACAGAACCCGTATGAAGAAAATTTTTGTCTGGCACTGGCAGGACATAAAATAAATTATTAGGATAAGATTTGATTAATTATTGTTAGTTCATATTTAATATATGAAGATTCAATAAATAAATAATGAAAAAAAAAAAAAAAAAAAAAAAAAAAAGATAATCTAATGTAAATGTTAGCCATATAGATGGTGAATCCGTGAGCCCGAATTTCTGCAATTTGTCCGACATCTTGCCAATTGTAGTCTAAAGCTACGGTCACACTTATTAAATATTTGATCAAATAAGCGTAACCCCTAATTATGTTAATAGTTAGTGAGATTTAAAATGGTCTTAATATTACAAAATAAACTAATTATACTTCTAGACATAGCAAAAAACAGTTTTTTGTAAGATGTGGCATTTAAATCAAAATAAATATTGATATTTAGCGAAATGAGTTTTTAGTTTGGTTGTTGGTCCCGTTTTTTTTTTCGTCAAATATTTGATAAGTCTGACCGTAGCTTAAGAAGCCTTTGTTGACTCTCTCAACCGATGACATACACTTACTTTTGTACTTTTTCATATTTGCGGTTTTTGCTTAAGATGGTAAATTTTGTAAATTTTTACCTTTAATCTCTTCTGCACTTTTTTCTAAACCTACTAACCACAAAAGTGTAATTTTAATAAACAAAATTGCAGAGATTTTTATCAAAACATATGCCATCCTTTATAAACTGTAAAAGGATCTTAAAAATCATGTTTTTTTTAATAAACTAAGCATTGTGGTTTTCTTTAAACATTTTTTGTTGGTTCTATTTGTTTAAATGTTATCTTAAAAAAGATTTTTAAAATCCCTGCAAAAAAAAGGAATTATATTACATAATGTTTATAACAATAGATGGATAAACAGAAGGCAGTTACTTTCTCACCTTGCAAAAGGAAAAAAAGAAACAATTTGCTAAATTAAAATCTTAGATGAAAAGAATTTTAAAAGGTATAACAAGTAAAAAAGTAAATATTTTTCTTTTTATGTAGCACTACACTTTTTTGTGGTGGTATTGAAAGTATAAGCAGATGTTTGGGAATTGTTTGGGATTTAAGGGAAATTGATGGTATAAATTATAGATATGATGTTACAGAAAGAGATTGCGAATTAAAAACTATACTTTGGGACCAAAATGTCATTCACTTTTAAATGTGGCACTCTATCTCCCTTAATTTCTCTTTTTTGTGGTTTTGTATTCCATTTCCTAAAGAAAACCTCTTTGTGTAAAGAATAGAACAGATTATTCTGTGCATTACCTTGAAATAGAGATTGCTGCCAGCCAGCCTTATTAATATTAATGGATTTAAAGTAAACACTAGAAAATCGGGTTTTCACTTAGATGAATATATATTTTTGTTTCTCTGTTTTAGTTTTTACTACTTTTCTTAATGACAACATAAATATTTAGAAAAAGTTTAGTCTTTTACTTTCCACTTTAAATACAATTGCTTTTTCTACGCATTACTTTGAAATCCAAGTTAACGCGTGCTGCCTTACTTTTTACAATTTCAACTAAGTAAAAAATATAATGGAAACGTAAGATAGATATCGCACTTGTTCAACTACAGTGTATTAACTCAAAATTTAAAAATTTCAGTAGAAACAAAACATTAAAGGCTTCTAAAAAATTATTTATAAACCAACCGTTTCATTACCAAAGAGGAGATAAAATGGCGCTATATTTTTACAGCGGATGGATTTAAACATTACGTGTAGATTTCTTCAAAAAAGTAAAAAAATTAAAATTTTGAGTTAATAATAGGACATACGCACCACGACCCAGAGGATCTTTTGTTCAGCCTGTGTACCACACCATGTCTGGTTCTGGCTACGTTTAAAGCCAATTACCCTGCTTGGTGAAAGATCATAAATAACAGTTGGGCTCATCCAAGGTCCATTAACACAAGGTAAGCTCATTTGGGAGTGTAGATATGCTGCTCTATTAAAATACCCGAATTGTCAAAATCAGGTGTTAAAAAAATGCAGTCGAAACCAAAAACTGTTGAACAAAAAACGAAAATTTGTGTACAAATTTTTTCTTAATGAGTTGGTTTGACAGCGATTTTTTACATTTAATGAATCATAAGCAGAAGCAAAATTTTTTTTGGCCAAATAAAAACGAATAAGTGGTGGAAATGGCAGTTTTTCTACTTTGACTGCAGTTTTTTTTAACGCTGGTCAAAATTGTCTCCATATAAAACAAAAACAATTTAACGCACACATGTAAAAGTTTTGGCTCATACATACGAATTTGACAATTGGGACTTATGTCTGTCCGCTTACGAGTCTATGTTGTGTAAATATAAAACTTGGGCTCATCATTTGCCCCCCAAAAAAGTCCGCCTGGAAGTCACCAAGGTGGGACAGCAACAAAGCAGTTGTTCTGATGTTTCGTCATCAACCTCACAAAATCTGCATATCTTGGCACTTCATTACCCATTATAAACTGAAGGGTTTTTAGGACCACAGTGCCCCGTAAACAGGCCAAATAGTGGCCTAAGTTCCCCCTTGTCAAGCAGAAGAAGCCTACTTGCCCTGCCAAGTGACAGCATCACAATTCCAGTAGACTGTCTTAACCCAGAAATGGACGTCCATGTGTAAAGGAATTCACGTTCGGACCCTTCATGTGACCAGCAGGGATGCCGACGAAAGACTCAGGTCCTATAAATGGATGCCGAGCGCCTCTGTTTGCCAAGCAGTCAACTGCCCACCAAACCATAGTGTTTATCCAGATCGTTCAGAGATACAAAATAGTCCACAACTAACCTGGACTTCACCTTTCAAGAAGACAGTGCTCTAAGTATGGCCTGGCTATCCGACATATTAAATAATTACAAGCCCTTTGCCCTCCTCCCTCAGAGATTCCCCAGCGCTTATGAGGATGACGCCCTATGTTCTTCGTGAACAATTTATTTAAGTATTTTATGTTACATCGCTGTATCTATATTGTATTTAAATAAATAAAGGACATTATATATATATGAGGATAGCGTAGATCTCCGCCTGAAAGATCATAGGCTGTTTGCCCATTGACAAGAACTTTGGAAGCCAGGGCCCCTTAATTCCCGCCCCAGTATCACTATACATCCGTTTCGAACCGTTGGTGAACCAGACCTGGTCCGAACGCCCCTACCAACAGAATAAGTCCGGCCATTGGTTGCTATCATGTATAAGGACATTAAAATTCCTATCCAATACCAGACTAGGCAGCATTAGGAGGTTGTAGCATCTTCGAGGAAGAAGTTGTTCACAAGCCTTGATTTTCAAAATTAATCTAATGATTCCGCTCGCTCGTTATCATGTTTACTTAGAAAGTCTTAGAAAATTTCTGCCCATTAAAATAAAAAAAAAACCGGTAGTTAACTTACTTAAATATGTCTCGCTGACTGTTTTTTATGTTTCATTTAGAAACATAGTTTAATGGAAACCTTTTTGTTTTACTTTAAGACCTTAACTATAGTCATAAAGGCTTAAAAAAACCAACACTTTGAGCCTAGCAGGCTTTTCTGAATCTTGAATGCTTATAAGCGGTTACATTGGTAATAACTTAAAAATAACAATTAGGATTAAGCTTTGAATACATATTGTAAATTTCGACAAGAAAGATTTGATAAAAAAACCTTTTATTATGCTGTAATCACTTTCTGTTTCTATCTAACAACGTCCGTCCTTTCTGCTGGTTGCCCATGTAAACTTTTCGCGCAGGTCGCAGTTTTGGAAAAAACTAATTGAAATTTAGTATGTGCATTTTAATTGACATAAGCATCAAGTCTTAGCATCGGTCCATAATTTCAGATAGCCGCCAAACAAGCTTCGTTCCGAAATAGAGTCTTTCTGCTCATAAGCCATGTAATTATATTAGTGTTTAGATTAAATTTGGTCCTTATATATTATAATGCAATCGCAATCATCCAAATTTGACCATAGCTCCCATATAGATACCACTCCCGAAAATTGTTTTTAATGTCATAACTTTCATATTAGTGTTAGAATTGCTGTAGCTATTCGTGACAATAACTTCTCTTACAGCTACTTGGCCATGTCAAATTATGAGCTGGTAAGTCAAGAATTGATTGTATGTCAATTTTTACCCCCTCCCTAAAATCCGTTAAAAACGAAAAACTTATATAGATATATGTATTGATGATTTATTTATCTGAAAAATATTCAATACAAAGAACTCTTATGTGAATCCTAAGCTAATATCCTAATTTGATTCTAGAGTGTTCCAAATAGGGTCCACTCTCGTTAATTTGTCCCTAAATACTGTGTGGTTTTGTGCTTGACCGACCATACTATCTAACTTGGATTAATTTGAAAAACAAAAGGTTTTTTTACGTATTACATTGGAACTATAACTGCTATATGTTGCAATGCTTCATATGAGTTTTGAGAGCCATAAATCAACCTTTGGCAGAAACCTGTTTTAACCCAGTAAACCATTTTAAGGTTTCTGGAAGCACGAAATCTACATGAGCGCTGATATATGCGCTGGCTATTACACACTACTACGAAGCAGCAGAGAAGCGAATACCATTTAAGATGAATTTCATGTAAAAATCGAGATGCATTGAACCCGACCCCCTCAGATATCGATGAAATTTTGTTCATAGCTAAATTTGATCAATACAAACAAACTCTCATTTTTAGAAATGACTGTTTTGCGATTTTTTGGGCGTGACACAGTGCTAACGATCATTACCGAAATATTACCAGACATTTGTTTATATAATGCAATCAGTCATCAAATTGTGTTTTAATCAGAGAGGAAAAAAGTAGGGCTTCCAAGTTAGAATTCGACATATAAAAATCATGCCTCTGTAAAGGCGACCGTACACGACATGTTTTTGTCATCTGACATGTCAAATTTTCCACTGCAAAACACATACATGTCGTGTGTTACCTTTTTAACTTTGCTTCTGTAAAAGTCAGACGCAAAGTCATCTGACAAAATTTCAATTAGAGCGTGCTCTATTTTCTTCTGACAAACCATCTGACATCAGAAAGCTATGCCGGGAAGAAACCGGCAGCGGCGTCCATATTTGATGGAATCATTAGCCGGCTGAAGTTAATTTTTTACAATACCGAGATAAGTTTGATCATCTTACCGTTGAATAGAATTTATGTGAATATATTTATAAAAACCGTTTTATTATAAAATCCTAAATTGGTATCTTTGAATTAAAAGAAAAAAATGTTAAGATGGCTGAACTATTTTACGGCGCAAATAAAACTTTTCATGGCGGCAGCAAGTTATTTTGAAACCGAGCACTACTTTAGTTTCTGCAATAACAATGCGAAAAAAACAGAGACAATGTCAGAAGCAAATTACATGTACGTTTGTGACCGAATATTATAAAGCTTATGTAAAACAGCGATTTTGACAGACATGTACAATTACATGTGACTTGAAAATTTGACATGTCAGATGACAAAAACATGTCGTCTATATGCTCCTTAAGCAGGTTTGTAAGGGGGTATTGTGCTTCTCTCCTTTACACAGAATTTCTCTCCCTTCACAAAATGAGGAATATGCATAAATAAAAGTAAGTAGTAAGTACTAGTTTTTTTTAACTCAAATTTTTAACGCATTTTGGCTTTGAAGAATTGCAAAATTTCTTTTTGGTTAATGTTATTTTACTAACAGCTTAATTGAAAATCTTAATCCTCTTAACTGTCTCTTCTTAACGTATACATGTCCCAGGACAAATCTATAATGCAATGTTCTAGGACAAAAGGATCAAGTAAAACAATTATTGCTAAAATAACTAAGCCTACCTAATTTCTTAAACAAAAACATATGCAACAATTTGAAAAGGACACTGTAGTATCTTTGATTCCTGAAAATATGCAACATTTTAAAGCTGGCAAAGATGACAAGGGGTGATTATATCTGTCATCAACCTTCTAAGATATTAAGTGTTGTATGTCAAAAAATAGGATTTGCAACTGGCTTTAGAGAATTGTTTGAGACTCAAAGGTATGAAAATATTTAGCCCAACCTTTTTTTATTAGAATGGTAATCAAAAATCTTATATGGTTTGCTGCACAATTCTACAAAATTTAAAAACAATTGTTGTTATTTTTGTGATTTTATGTAAGTAGTCATGAAAAGGGGGGAAAAGGGAAATTAATCCTTAAACAACTGACAAAACATTGCACAATGAAATAAAATACACTAAACATATTTAAAGACTTACAGACAGAGAGATTGATGGACAGACGGACGGACTTATGTACAGATCAACATACATAAAATAAAAATTGAAGATGAAGTTCTAACAAAGATATACATGTTATTATTGGTAACAAGGATATGCGGGTACAACTGCACATTTATAAACTTTAGCTACGCTAAAACCATGAAACATAAAATTTGCAATCACAAGAGGGTGAAAAAAGACAGATTTTTGTATCACTATGGAAAAAACACAAAAAAGCAAAAAAAAAAATAAATAAAAATAAGCAAAAAACATAACAAGTACATAAAACCAACAAGGATTACAGTCGTATTGTAACAAAACGTTTCTAGTTAAAAACTGTCTTAGTAACTGTTTGTCTATACAACAAACCCCGCAACCATTATCCTTCCGTCTGTCTACTTATCTACCTTTTTCACTCTAGTTTATGAGTGTAAAATTGCAATTTGATAGACAGATTTCAGTTACACACAAACACACACTCAATTATCTTGATCCTTGACTACTTTTAATAATGTTAGAAAAATTCCCTTAGCTACCAAATATTTTGTGTATGCACCTTTGGACACACCTTGTCATCATTTTCCTACAAAAGAGATTTTAGAAACATTTCATTTGTTCGGTATGAAAACAATTTTGATTGCTATCACACGCAATTTGTAATTTGATGAAAACAAACGAATTATTTTTTCCAGACTACAGGAAAATAAGAAAAGTAGCAAACAACTTTTGGAAAAAAAATCCTCCATTATGACCTTTTCTTTGTAAAATAACAATAGAATATTGTAAAGCACTCAAAATTGTATTTATCGATTGGCAGAAATTGTTTTATCTCTTGTTAATAATCTCTTAACACGGTAACAATAGTAAGATGGTTAGATATTTTATTAACCCTTAATAGGCTAAAAGAGTGAAGAGAATAAAGGGACTTTGTTATGAGAAAAGAAAACAGCAAACAAATTCTATTATTTATTAAAGATGCGAAAGAGTTATTTACTAAATATGGCTTGAAACAAGAAAATTTTCAATGATTCTCATCCAAGCCAAAAATTACTTATTTAAATTATATGTGAGGCTTGGTTTAAGCTAGAGTTTATCTTGGACCTTAGGGTGCGAACTGAGTGGCCGCTTGTTGCCGAGCCGAGCCGACTGACGCTTATTGCGAGAAAACTGGTACTATACAAGTTAGTTTAAATAAGCGCGAACAGGTCATAGTGGGCGCCGAGCTGGTCAGAGCGCAAAGCTGATTGAAAGCGAGAAAACAGTTCCAATTTTTATGGATGAAGTTTCCTGATGATCTGACCTAAACAACCAGTGAAATGCGCATGGGAATAGCTTATCCCATCAACAATAAATTTCAAGTGTTTTTATCAAGAATAAAAACTGGGAATTAAGCACGAATAACAAAATCTTTTTAATAAAAATAATAAAAATTAAAAAGAAAATAAAAATTAAAAAATAAAACAAAAATTAAACAAAAAAATAAATATTCAAATAAATAATTAAAATGAAATAAAATTATAACATACATTTTCATATTATTCGAATAAGACTATTAAAGTTTAAAAGCTTTTGAGGATTGTAATTTGACCTAGAATACACATTCGAATAATATGAAAATTTATATAATAAATGTTACTCACCATGAGAAATAAATTCCCAGATTCTATTTGTTAAAATTATAACAATTATAAAAAAACTAAAAAAAACTTACTAACAAAATTAAAAAAAAAAAATTTAACAAAAATTTCAAGAATAATTGAAGCACAGCCGCAAATAACGTTTTAAGTTGCAAAATAATTATTTTTCAGGAGAGCAAAAAAACGTTTTAAACAGGCAATATTATTAATTTTCTATTGTTTTTCTTTAGATTTTTAAAAATAATGATAATAAAAACTTGTATGCAAACTATCAAGAAATTTAGAATTTAAATTACATGCAAATTTACAGTTTATAACTTTTTTTAGTGGAAAAACGTTTCATATCCACAATCGCCATGTCATTTAAAACGATATTCCACGTTTCACTTTGTATCATTTTGTAAGTAACTTACAACGTTCTTCCACTAGTTGACTATTTGAATGTCATTCTGAAGGCGCATAATTTTGGGTGATTTAAGGTTTAAACAGTGTAAGAGAGTAATGTTAACAGTTATCTGCAAAAAACAGTTTGTGCAAAAAGTGGCTTTTACAACGTTATTCGCGGCTGTGATTCAAGCAAACAACAAACCCAAATGCATACACAAATAATAGATAAGATATAAGCGCCGATTCTCGCATCCACTATTCACACTCAAACTAGTTTCTCGCATGAACAAGTTCTCGCAATAAGAGTCGCACAGTGGCGCCATTTGAGTTTTTTCGTTGCAAAAATCATATCTTTTGAACCGAATAAGATAATTGAATAGTTTAAACAGCATATGATAGATAACTGTTCAGCCTATGAAATGAGCATTTGGAAAGGGTGCTACGCTCTGTAGGGGCCTAATTATGGGTTATCAAAGTTAAAATTAGTAGAAAAATCAATTTTATGGTAACTAAAAAAAATTATTTTTACATTTTTAGATGGTTTTTATTTTTTTTCTTTAGGGTTTTAAGTTTTAAATTATTACCCAACAAATTAAAAAAAAAATATTTTTTTTTTTTTAAATTTATTTTTTCAATTTTCTGTAAAATATTCATCACAAATCGTAAGAGAAGGTATATCTAAAAGACTAACCATTTCTAAACTATAATTATTTTCTACCTCTATTCGTGACTTCACATGCCGCAGGGAAGCAGCTTCCGTTAAAAAACTTTGGTGTCAACCACACCGTTCAAATAATTTTAAATTGTTCAACGCCATGTTTTCAGTACTTAAATTGTTTAATGGTTTCAGTAATTTTTGCGCCAACTTTCAGTCGTAGACTAATCCAGGCATTTGCAATATATAGGCTTATGCTACCATGCCGAAAAATTTACCTGTTCCCTGCATACATATGTATTTAGGCTGAATAATGCAATTTTGATATTATGCACGTGTCCAAATAAGATTTGTGCCTACCTGTAGGGACCATAAGTCAATATTGTTCTTGACCATTTGTACGCCAATGTATTGTTTAAGTGAGGTACGTACCTGCTAATTTCAATGAGTAGTTTTTTTCAAACTATTAGATCAAACTACTGTCAGTCAAAACATATAAGGGATGGACGCCATACAATTTCTGCAACCATGTCTTTTTAACCTTTTTTACCTCTAGAAGCCAAACGGGCACGTACGGGCAGATGAAACCTTTTGAATTATGTAAAGAAATAATCAAAGAACAGGTTTTGCAAATATAGAAAAATATAGATTTTTTTATTTTCCGTCAAGTTGAAAAATAGTTAAAAAACGGATAGTTTTTAAATTGTGATTTACCAGGAGAAACACAAAGCAAACAGTTAATTTTTTTTTATCATTATACATTTAATAAATACATCAATCAATACAAACAAAAAATAAGGCGATTCGTTACCTATTTTTCGTGATATTACACCTGAAGTCGCAACATATTGACTAAAAATTGTGTGTTTTTTGAAAACCGAAAGTCGGTCAACTTTGAACGGCTATATCTTCTGAACTAAAAATGTGATATTATTAAGAGTGGCATATTTGAAATCATTGAAAAGTTTTTATAACATGGGTTTATTCAAAACTTCGTCGGCGCTCATGAAAATTTTGATTTTTGCAACCTCGTTTGCTCTACGGGCGCCACTGTGCGTCGGTCGGCTCGGCTCGGCAACATGCGACCACTCTGTTCGCACCCTAAGAGAGAAAAACTTAGTTAACAGATTTTGATTTGCTTAAAAGCTGTTTTCTCTTAACTTCAGCTTGATGCCGTGGTCCATTTTTGACTTACGACTATAAATATTATCTGGAGATCAATATTTCTCAAATAGATTTTTGCAAAATAAAAATGTTTTTTATAGCGGGCTTATATGGGAACTATGATATATTATAAGCCTACCACTATAAAATTTTCTGGAACTTAACCATTTTGTTTATATTTCCGGACTACAAAAATCTAAGAAAAAAAAAAGGAAATCCAGGGTAAGGTGAATTTTGATTAGCTTTAGAGAGCATTTTTTCTAATATTTCCTTATGGAATCGATATTGTTTGCAACCGTTTGAGAGTTAACTCTAATAAACTGTATTATTTGTAAATGTTATTTGATTTTGAATTTCCTTAAGCCTCCCAAAAATACAATAGAAATATCTTTGGGCACTTAAGTAGATCAATGCAATTTTTTTATTTATCTGCTAATCTCTTTAAAGTATTTCGAATCAGGACAAAACCTTATTGTTTTCTTTGTCAATATATTTGGAAATGTGTTTACGTTTTTAAATCAAATTTAATGATTAGCAATTATCATAAATAAAAAATCTATAATATTGAAAAAATTGTGTGAACTTTATGGTTTTTGTTTAGAATTTTTAAATATGATTGTAAAGAAATGCAAGATTTATTACAGGTTATTTCAAGTGGAAAAATTATATTTTGCTTTAAATAAAAATTGGAAGAGCTTTTGAATAAAAATGTTGATATAGAAACGTTTTAGCAATGAAGAAACAAATATTTATTAATTTTCTCAGATTTAAAATATATAAATTGATCGACATTTTCTTTTAATTTCCTTTAAAACGTTTTGAATTTGCAGGAGTCAACTAACGGGTAGTTAAATTTTAAGGGCCGATGTTGAATGTGAACCACACCTTAACGTCAAGTTTTTTTCTGCATTTCATTTGACATTTCTCAATTTCAGACTAACCAATTTGAACAATGGAAACAAACACAATCAAGCAGCGCGTTTAGATTGCTGAAGCTTTTTACGAAGATGGACGTTCAAATCCAAATGCATTTCGTGCACTTCGTGACTTTTTTTGGCCAGCATAATCGACCAAATGTGTCCATAATCGGGAGAATTGTGCGCAAATTTCAGCAAACCAGGTCTGTAGGAAATTAAATCCACAAGGAGTTACTGTTTAATGCGATTTATGGGCTAGCGGCATCATCGGGCCGTATTTTTTCCAAAATGAGGCCGGTCAGGCAGTTACTGTGAATGGTGTTCGCTATCGTGAGATGATGACTAACTTTTTATGGCCCGAATTAGAAAGTATGGGTGTGGCGGTATGTGGTTTCAACAGGATGGTGATACTTGCCACACAGCTAACGAATCAATGGCTCTTTTGCGATGTCAATTGGCCGCCAAGATCATGTGATTTGACACCGTTGAACTTCATTCTTTGCGGTTATTTGAAAGAAAAGGTGTACGTCGATAAGCCAGCAACAATTCAAGAGCTAAAGGATGAGATCGTTCGGCACATTAACGGCATAGAACCTCAATTATGCCTCAGCGTCATTGAAAATTTGGACCATCGGATGGAGGTGTGCCGCCGAGGTCCCAGCGGCCATTTGGCCGATATTTTGTTCCATACATAATTGAACCATACCAATATTATCATAATAATAATTTATTCAAAATCAACACCAGTCCTTTCAATTGAACCACCCTTTATTATAGATGCTCTAAAAAGAACAAAGTACTTTTAAAGTTATGGCCCCGATAGAGGTCCTAGTCAGTGTTCGAAAATAAACAGAAATTAACTAAGCGTTCGGCTCTACACGCAGGAACGGTATCGATTTTTTAGTGTTTGTGTAAACGAACACAACCCTTAATACCGTTCGTAACTAGTTTTAAGAAAGAGCCGAACATTATAAAGTGTTCTGTTCTTTGTTAAAAACAGAACAATTGAAGTGATACTGTACACAAACATTATATTTTAATGTTCTATAATGTTTCTTTTTTTACATTGTTAAAGAAATGAACAACCAAAAAATTTTAGAAAAGATGGTGTGTGTATTGTGTATGTGTTTTGTTTGTGTAAAATTATTTTGCTGGCTTTTGGTTTTTTTTTTTATGTGAATTTTGTTTTTGTAAAAATATTTGGTTTTTTTTACCAGCCCAAATGGCGCTACGCACAACAGAAACGAACGAACGTTAGTAAGCTGAACCGAACACAATGAAGTTTGTGGTTTAAAAAAAAACCGAACGGATTTATATGTTTAATTTTGTAGTTGAGTTGGATTTGAACAGTTGGGGGATTCACATGGTGTCATAAAGTCATAAGTCTTAAAAAAATAACATGAAAAAATACGACTGTTGTGAATAACCCCTCAAATTTAGTGTGCTATTTTGAATTTAAATCAGCTGATTTAAAACAAATATAAAAAATTTATATTTACCTAACATCAAAATATTTTTTAATTCTAATCCTTGAATAATTAAATTAAATTAGATCTTATCTGACTATTTTCCATTTTTAAGACGCAAATCACAAATAAATTTTATTTTGTTTGTTTACCAAACATCAGAGTCCTAAGCTGATATAATTTGACGCCGCAAGTATATTGTTGCAAAAATTTCTAGCCGCTGGTTAAATTCGGATATTAGCCGGATAAAACTATACAATTAACCCTCAAATACCTGAGTTTTAAATATGTAGTTTGCAATTTTTTTTCTTTTCGCATCAAAGTTCTAACTAGAATAATTTCCTCGTCCACACTATCGCAATCATTCAATTCAATTGGTATCGTTATACTGAGATATTTATACTAATTTAAAATTTTTGCATCGTAACAGCGTGAAGTACATAGGCTTTGCTCAATACTAATTTTTTCTGATGACCGTCTGTAGGCGGTCTTGGGTGTTTAAGGGTTAACGGCGACGGCTACAAAAACTAATGCCGCTCCGCGCAGGTCTCTTCTGATTATTTACGACAGCACAATAAACATAGCAAGCGACGTTCTATTAATTTAAGAGACTTTTGTTAAAAAAGCAACAACAATATTTTTAAACCATTGTAAAATGTTAGAACATGATAGCACACCTTGTGAATACCCCAAGTATTATATTTGTGTTCGAAAGATGACAAACGTTATTTTTTTTTAATGATTTACTACACAAACACTATTAGCATTTGCGTTTTCCACAAATCTACCGAACCGAACACTAAGGAGCAATAATTAGTGTTTATTTTCGAACACTTTTCCCAGCTATGCACTTTTGGAATAATTTCTCTTTTAGGTTGTTTGCATTATGTTTCACCTTTAAATGGTTGTCCCCTTCTTCTACTGGAGAAAATGTGTTATTAAAGCATTGCTTAAATCTGGCTGCAGATCCACTATTTAAAACTATAGAAGTATAGCTAAACTAAATGTTATCCCCAAACTCTTTGAGCAAATAGTGACTGATATATTGTATCACATCAAAAATGTTCCCTGATATCACCATTCCATCATGAATTTAGAAAAGTACGTTGAACATGCCATAATCTTTTAAAATATTAAACTTCAGTAATATCTATCCACTTTCTATTCTGGCTTGAAAACTCATTCATACAGAGATTAGAAAAGCATTTGATTTCTTTCTTTCAACGATATGCGATGTTCTACAGAGCGGTCTTGTGCACCTTTTCAAATGAGCTGGAACTAGGCGGCTTGCTGTCAATCCGTGGATGATCGAAGTGATCCCATTTACTTGGAAGTATGGGACACCCGACTTCCTACCTATTATAGTGAATAACAATGAGATAAAATTTGCTAAGGGCGCAACGCATCTGGATATCAGACTGAAAGACAAGTTGAGTTTCAGACAAAATGTTATGGAGCTAGTCAGTTATACAATCCTTGCTTTGTACTTCTGCAAAATGCATATTGGCAAAAAATGGCGATTAACCTATATACGACCACAGTTACTCTAAACCTTCTATACGGTATAATCGTGTGTTGGGGGGTAATGTTGGATAGAATGAGCCACTTAAGAAAATTCCGAGAAAATTCCCTAGCTGTTCATTACGAGGAGCTCTTCGCACGAATTCAACGATGCGCTAAATATAATTCTGGACCTGCCAAGGATGTGGTGGGGAAAAAGATGGCGATGAGTCAGGCAATTATCCCAAAATAGTGGTGGGTAAAGAGATGGCAACGAACTCGGCAATAAGCATTAAATGCACCCGTAGTAGAGTATAAATAGCCGCAGGCACTGCAGGGTTATGAACATGATCATCTCGAGATGGAGAGTTGATATACCTCCCCAGTTTTAGCTAAAGAACGCTGATACTTAGCTGAAGTGCGTGGAGAAACGGTGTTCAAGGTAAACTTCTGCACAGATGGCTCTATGTCACAAGCAGGTGTGAGCTTTGTAGTGCACTTAAGGGAGCACAACCTCAATTTAGCGCAAACCCCGGATTCCGGATTTCTGTAGCGATTTTTATGTGCGGATACTTGCAATCAAGGAAGCTGCAGACTGGCTCAGACATCTATAGTGTTAGAGATTGCTGTGGTTGTGCCGCCCCCTCCCTGAGAACGGCAACTGACCTTTGCTACTACTCATTTTTAAAGGAGATGGCTAAGCAGTTTGATAGCATATGCATCCCAGGGCACAGGGATATACTAAAAAACATTAGGGCCGATGAGAATGTTAGCCATGGAAATACCTCACTGGTTCCACTGGACTTGGAAGGCGTTGTCGTACTTTTGATGTCCTGCAAACTCGATTTTCGGCGATCGGCTATCGATATTGCTAATGACAGATGGACCGCGAACATTTAATGCAGGAAAACCAGGCAATTGTGGCCCCGTATGGATAACGAGCTTATTATCCCTCTACTTTCGATGACAAAATAGGACATATCACTTTTGATATTTATTGTCGTGGGAAGATGTCTTATAAGAAGGCATCCACAGCGTCTGGAAGCCAGATACAATGATTACTGCTGCAGCCGCAATAACAAAAATGAGGAGGAGACATAGATAGAACACCTTCTCTGTCACTGTCTTGCACTCATCGTTAACGGACTGTATGATATCTCAGGCGTTGAACTGGTGCGTATTTAAAGATTCGTTAGAAGTTTGGGTTTATTCTTCGGTGGGGGTTCAATTTAAAGGAATTTTTTGGTATCACAGTAGAGCATTAGGTCAAAGTGCGTCAGATGAGTATTGACTGCCATTTCTGTCTAAACTAAAACATTTGATGAAATACAAGTTGGGATCTCTGCTTTGCTGCTGCTCATTTGTGTAACTAAAGCTGTACCTGGCATTTTTTCTACTATCTTGTCATAAATATTCGAAAATGTTAATATATGCCATTGGTGCTTCCTTTTTATAAACCTTTCGTTTGATTCTGTAAATCCGAAGATTCAAATTTATAAGTTAACATATTTTTTTCTTGAAAAATTTAAGTATTCGAATTCTTATAATTTTGTTTTCCATAGAAACCCTTTTCAATATTAAAATTTTCTATAACAATTTGAATATTTTTTAACGGAATTATTTTATTTGTGTTTTTTTTTTTTACTTTATTTGGAAACTAACACTATTTTAACCCAATTACATAAGTAACAATTATTTTAGTGAATTTTTCAAATGCATATATATCGACATATGTACATAAACAAACATACATATAACTTTTTTATTTTACTTATTTTACTTTTTTCAGACCCACGAAAAATAACCCACCAAACTTTATCAATTTAATCGACAATGACGACGAAACTTACAAAAACAAAAATTAAAATTCAAAACATTTGTGATGTTTAAAATTCAATTGATTCGATTTATTTCAATCATTATCATCAATGAAAATCTAAATAAATGTGTCGCTTTACAAACGCCAAATGCATAATAAAATAAGTGCTGACAAGAGACAAAATTATGGGGGGTTTTTGAATGTTTAAAATATACAACAGAAAAAAGAAATCTCAGAAAGAAAAGACCAAGGAACGGTAGAAAATTTGTTTGGGAGGAAAAGAAGTAGAAAAAGAAGAGCGCTATAAAAGTAAGCCCAAGTAAGAAAAACTTTTTCGACAGAATGGGGGTGATGAAGGCGTATGAAATCTGAGTTCAGAATACGCTTTCTATCGTCTACTTCTGTTAGGCTTTGAATAGCCTTTCAACAGGCTTAAGTCTAAAAAATGGTCAGATTGTTTAAAAGTTTCAAACTTTCTCTAAACCAATAAATACCACCAAATTCCGCGTAGCTCACTGTATATCTATTGACAAATAAACTGACAAACCCATAAAAAATTATGAGACAACTTTTTACTCATGTATAATGGAAAAAAGGGTTAATCAAATTTATGTTTCTTTTTTTTTTTTTTGTGTTCAATAAAAAAGCGAAAAAATATTGTTTTGTTTTAATTTGGTATGCAACAGGCACAATTGTAGTTTAATAAAGAAATAAAAAAGACATAAAGCGAAACGAAATTGTCGAAAAGCGATTGACAACTTTTGTATTTTAAAATAATATTAATGATAGTTTTATGAGAACCAACAGTATAAATAAACAAATGGAATTGCTAAACAAAGGGGAAAAAATCAACTGAAATTAATTGAAAATCAATTGAAAAAAATAACAATTTAACTTTAATATCAATAATAAAATCAAATTGATTGTAATCGCTTGTAATACGATTGTAGGAAAATATTTTATGGGGGCATTTTTACAACTGCTGGGATTTTTTTTTTTTTTTTTTTTTGAGAATTTTATGATTTCTTTTAAATAGTTTCAAATTTAGATGTTCAATTAAAGGAGCATATGTACACTCATAAAATTATTACAGTAACTGATTGTAGGTTATTAAATTCGTTTTCCGTACTGTTAAAATTTAATAAAAATATAGTTATTTTAAGAATAATTTTATTTTTCAACATTTATGTTTGTTATTCAAAAAACAAACTACCCAAATATAATGTTTTTCCGTATTTATTTTGCTATGTAGTTTGATTTATGCCAGTTAAAATATATTTTTTAAAAGTAAAAACTATTCAATTTTAAGGAATATGTTGTTTAATAAATAAAAAATTTAAAAATGAATGTAAAAATCATTTGTTTTAAATGAAATGTAAATGATCCGTTTTTTAAATGAATTTTAAGTTGTTTAAAATGAAATTTCGTTTGAATTTAACTACATAATATTTTGAGTGTATTGATTTGTTTTCATTTTATTTCTTAAATTAGAATATTGTTATTTCGATATTTATTTTTTTTATCAAAATTTATTTGCAGTGGCAAAAAATTGCTTTAAATATCGAAGAATTTTAAAATTATTTCATAGTGCGTTATAGTGTGTAATTATTTAATTTATGGTTTAGAAATTTTGCCAATCAAGCTTAAATATACTGCCTTTGTAAGAGCGGTTTCACGCTTTACCTTCCTAACCCAGTACACATTTCGTTTTATATTGATAATCAAACTGGTCTTAAAGCTACGGTCACATTTATTAAATATTTTACCAAATAAGCGTAAGCCCTACTTTTGTTAATAGTTGGTGAGATTTAACATGGTCTTAACATCACAAAATAAACTAAAAATCTAGTAGTAGACATAGCAAAAAACTGTTTTGTGAAAGATGTGGTATTATAATCAAAATAAATATTGAAATTAAAGGAAATGATTATTAAGTTTGCTTGTTGGTCCCGTTTATTCCGTCAAATATTTGACAAGTGTAACCGTAGCTTAAGAAATTCAGAAAGGTTTACTATTAGCATTCTCAAGATACACAGAAAATAATATTGTCTCTTCTCCAAACTTGCCCACTTTATCAAAATTTAACAAATTCGTTTGTTTTTCGTTAACCAGTGCCCATGTTTTGTAACTCCCGCGTCGAGAAACTTTTCTATTGAAATGTGAGAAATTAAACAAAAATGCCATAAAATGAAACAAACAACTGTTTTTCTCACTTAACTGCGTCTGCAACATATTTGGCGAGCAATAGCTGTCACGTAAGGAAATTACTCGCCAATTTTCAGAAAAGGTGTGTCTCTAAAATTTTTTGTGCGAAAGTTCCCACTTTGAACTGTAAAATAAACTCACGAATAAAAAAAAGATGAGAAAAAAATTTTAACACTAAAAAGTATATTAAAAATGCAAAATGCAATGAATAACGGCATTTTGTAAACAGCAAACATTAACGATGCATTTTATTTTTTTTTTATTTGTTCAAGCCGACGGATGAATTTTTGTCGCCGTCGTTAATTTTTTTTAATTTTAGTTAATTTTGGCCGCCGTTAACGAAGTGTGTGATGACTAAAGTAAGTCAATTTGACGATTTTATCTGGCAGCTATTGTCGCTTGTACACCATCAACTAAACTACTACTATTAATTTTAGCTATCACAGTGCGCTTATGACCAATTGAGCACCTTTCATTCACCCAAATCGTATTTTTTCGAGTTTACTATTAAATAAAAAAGTGTTAAGTTCTGTGATGCACCATCTAGAGTTGTGCTAGTCGCAACTCATAATTACCTCTTATTTCCAAAAATGCAGCACAAGCTTTAAAAAAAAGCTTTGTTATTAGTGAAGTTTCTTTACTGTGGAACTCAATTTGAGAAAAAAAAAAGCAACAATGTGTTTGAAAACAGTTTTTTTTGCCTTCCTAAGCATTTGTGAATTTTAAGTTGTAGCTGTCTCGATGTGGTGTGCGTTATATACTTATCGGGATATAAAGAAATTTATATTGTGGGAGGTTCCACGCCCACTTTTCCAGTTCAGCTCGTTTTTAGACAGACGTTGTGTATTGATGACTAAGCTATTTTTTTTTTATTAGGATTCTTTTACTGTTCCCGATCTCCAGATATACAGAAATTTGTTTTGTTCTTGCGTTGGGGGTGCCGCGCCCACTTCTCCGTTTCACCTCATTTGTCCACAAATGTTGTTTTATCAAGCTATTTGTTCGAAATAAGGATTGATTAACTGTAAAAGTTCTTTAGATATTCAGAAATTTATATTGTTATTATATGGGAGGTGCCACGCACACTTTTCCGGTCCAGCTCACTTTTTGACAGATATTCTGTATTGATAGCCAAGTTATTTGTTACAAATTTTGAGGCCTTTAAATTGATATATATTATTTTTGTATGCAACACACACTTCTTTAATCCATCACAATTTTGGGCAGATGTTTTGTATTGTATCAAATTTGATGCTTTTACTGTAACCGTTCTCCAAATATACAAAAATCTAATTGGTTTTAGTGTGGCGTGACACCGCCCACCTAGATATTTTCAAATATATAACATATATTAATTGCTGAGTAGCAGGAAAATGCTGTAAAAAAGGCAAAACGATACAATAATTTAAGAGTTTATATCTATATTTGATCAGAAAATTCTATAACTTTCTTTTAAAACCTATGGTTTTTGCTCTACCTCTGGGTTTGCCAGTTTTTTGGACATTTTTATTCCCGGAAACTGTAGAACATATGCGGTATTTTTGGTTAATTACTTGCAAGGCGTTATCAAACGTAGAAAACGCATCGCCAAAAACAGCATTGAAAGCAAAAACAAAAATATTTCATAATTTTGTTGTTGTTTTCTAGAGAAATTCAT
This sequence comes from Pollenia griseotomentosa, assembly GCA_963931875.1. NCBI lineage: Eukaryota > Metazoa > Arthropoda > Insecta > Diptera > Polleniidae > Pollenia > Pollenia griseotomentosa. The sequence goes on from OZ007561.1 coordinate 185,410,432, forward strand.
ATTAAATTTTAAAATTTCAAACGCTTCATATCTTGTGGCGTAGAAAATTTTAAAACGCAATATGAATTTCTGTAGAAAGCAACAACAAAATTTTGACAAATGTTTAAAATTGTTTTTGCTTTCTATGTTATTTTTGGCGTTGCGTTTCGTTTTACACAATTAGGGCCTGAATGTCTAGAATGGTTTCAAGAGCTCTTAGCAAATGACAGCTGATTGGTTCGCCAGGAATATTTGGCTTTGGTAGGATGCTCACCATTTACATATGATTTCATGCTCTTCAGATCATTGCCACAATCTTCACTTTTTTTGGCAGTCGTGATTTGATTTAACCCTTAAATGCATGATTTTTTCTTTTGGATTGAAAAAAATATTTTTTAATAGAAAATTAGGCGTAGATTACGTAAAAAATATTAAAAAAAATTTAAAAAATAGTTTTGAGTGTTTATTTAGAAAAAAACGGTATGTAGACTTTTGGCAACAATATGCGTTTGGTTCTTAAATTATTAAGGCGTGAACAATAGTCATATACATATTTATATTGCATACAGGTGTTTAGAAAACAGTTTCTATTTATGAAACAATGCCAAACAAATGCGATTTTTGATCTGGCACAAAGCAGCCTTACATTTAGTGCACTAAGTCCGTGGAAATCCATTGCAACCTGGTATTTTGCACCTGTTTTTAGTAGAACATCTATTTTCGTTCTGCCCTACACCATCGGTCCGTATATCTTGTGTCGGTATAGGTTTTGTCGGTCCTCGGGGCCTTTACCTCCATCTGCCTTCCTGGCTAAAGATCTTCCTCGTTTGTTTTCATATGTTTTATAGGAGCACAATATTTCCGCCAGGTCTGATTTAGAATCTGACAATGTAATATTTGGGTGGTTTGTTTTTTAGAGTATCCATGAAATTATTACGTCCATATCTGTTAAATGGTAAAATAATCTAAAATACCACTTACCACTTTTCATTCTTAATGTATACCTGCCAAAAAAGCTATCATAAGCTCAACTCCTCCAATATAGGCGTTAAATTGTTTAACCGTTTTCGGACATGCTATTGAAGTTTGTGTTTTTTGCGTTTCGCCAAATCTATTGGAAGCTTCAAACGGTTCCGCGCCTACGTAATTTGAAGTTTACGTAGCAAGCTTATTCTCCTTTTAGCATGTCACTGGCATAGCCATTCTTTCATAATTTGTAACAAATTCCTCATGGAAACCCCGTGCAACAGACCGTTTCATAAATTATTTTGCGGCAGGTAATTTGCAGTTTTCGAGCCTATTTCTTTGAATTGTGAGTAGATTCCCTGAGTACATAGGTAATACATTTATGGAACAGACGTATAGGTTAGGTTAAATGGGCAGCCGTCACGACGACGACTCACTTGGGTCCTTATAGCGGTCCCTTTGTGATACCCCCAGCCAGTGACAGGAGTCAGCCAGTACCCACCAGACTATTCCCCAGAAATCACTGCATCCTCGAACCACCCCGACTCCCTGCAGAACAGGGAGATCGATTTCAGCCCCACATTGGACAAATCGTCCAGACATGGCAATTCTGGTCTCCCAAAATGCCTAAACCTAATGCTCCCCAGACCGGGGCCTTGGCAGAGAAAGTGAAACACCGTCTCCTCCTCCTCCGCATCATGACAACTCCTACAGTAGTCATTATACGCAAGACCCATCCTCCTAGCATGAGTCCCTATCACCCAGTGACCCGTAATGACCGATATCACCGTTCTCATCCGGTCCCTACCGAGACCGAGTAGTACACGCGTTCTCAACGCGTCATAGCCAGGCCATAGATCCCTGGCCATCAAGCAGGTATGCTCCCCCTGCCATCTGCCCTGAGGCCTTCTGTACGACTCCCTTCTGATGAGAGTCTTGCAGCGGGCCATTGAAGTGCCAATCAGGCCGTCGACGAACATGTCGTCCAAGAGACAGCCCCGTTCGGCCAGACCGTCCGCGATTTGGTTACCCAGGCATCCACTGTGCCCTGGTACCGGACGACATGTTCGTCGACGGCCTGATTGGCACTTCAATGGCCCGCTGCAAGAACAGACGTATAATAACTACCGAAATAAATTACTTGGTTAACTTATCGGGGAATTTTAACGGCACAGTCTAACCACAGTCTAACCAAACAAGTTGTAACCGTCTATAATTATTTATGTCACAAACGCATGTTGTAGACATTTGGCAACATACAGTATTTTTCAAAAATATTGCATTTATTCAATAACATTATTAAAAACAAGATGACAAGGCCATAGCTAACCTGTCAACAGATGCAAAATTATTTTTTTCCATTGTAATAATACACGATTCACAGAAAAGACAAAAATACAAAATTTGATTTTTACTAAGAAAGTGATCTTTATCACCCACCTCAATGAAATACCAATTTAATACAAATCAAACCAACTAAAAACAAAGTAACGTTTGTTTTTTATTAATATTGCTTGTGTGTGCTTAGAAACGAACTTTTATGAATGCACACACATAGGAACATAGAGAAAATTAGCTAGAACTGGTATGTAGACAATTGGCAACAGTATGCATTTAAGGGTTAAAACTAATTTTTATTTAAAACGTTCAAGCAGAATTTCGGACATGCAATATTGTCTTTTAGCTATCCAGGCATCACCTCATGGCTCTAATTGCGTTATAACTGGTCACTGGCCCATTAGGAAGTACGCCAAAAGACTAGGGCTCCATTACAATAATCAATGTAGAAGTTGCAGAGACGAGGACGAGGAAGAGTCGACAGAACATCTTCTCTGTTATTGTCGAGCATTTGGATATCTAAGACTTGAACTGTTTGGTAGAAGAAACATTGGGGACAAAACTTGTCTCTCTCACTTTAATTTGAACAGGATCCACACTTCATTAAATCAACCAGGTGGCCAAGTGAGAATATTAGCAGTTAGGTAACATAGAACCCTTGGGAGACTGTGAAATGGAATCTAACCTAATATTGTCAGTCAACTTCTCTAGGCATTTACTTTAATTGCACCTAAGTTTCATGTTTTTGAAAAAATTCTGTCCCAAATTTCTTGCGAAAGTGGCTCAGGATGTCTTGGCAAGTTTGTGATAAGTTTGATAACAATCTTCATGAACAATCTTAGACAGCAATCTTCACCACCTTTATAGTTTTATTTGCCTAAACTGGGCGGCCTTTTCCTTCTGTTTTAAAATCAGCACATCTGAATAGCAGAACCCATCTCTCGCACGAAATCGATAACAGCTGCTCTGCTGATGTGTATGATACCTAAATAATTGGTTCTAGACAATTTTTTAGTATACCAATTGATTCCAAATCAATAACTGAATCGATCTAATGATGTCCGTCCGTCTGTTCGTGTGAGTTTTATGTCCAAAATATCAAAACTCAAACTGTTCTAGATAATTTAATGAACTTTTTTATATATGAATGCTTGTTATAACTGTCGCAAGCCTATTGAATCATTTTATAAATTCACATAGCCTCCATACATTCACGCCAAAATTTTTTTTTTAAAGAAGTTAATTAAAAACTTCCAGATTTTATAACATTAAATTTGGTTATCAAACACACCTCACATTTTTCTGATTCAATATTTATAAGACTTCATTAATGGACTTGTATCTTCAAAAAAAACACGTGAATAAACTTGCCAAGTCAGCTGATACTTATTTAGCCACCAAAGTCATGCTGATTACTGAAACACCAAATGCGTATGTGTTCACATTAAAGAAGTAAGCCAACAAAACAATATGACAGTCATTACAAGGCCATCAATCTAAGAATTCCTTTTTTATTATTTTTATTATTGTTTTTTTTTTAATAATACAAAAATAAGTGCTTTAGAGACTCATTTATTTTAAAAAAGGTAACCATTTGTTTCGGGTGAATTCAAAAGGAACGATATATTTTTAAATTAAGATTTGACAGGTTTACTATGATACGCATTTTTTAAAAATTGCTTTTCTATTAAATTTTTAAATAAATCATTTGATTTCATTGTTTTAAAATCGTTTGTATGTTTAATTTTGTATTTTTTTTTTCGATTATGCCATAACAATTGATTAAGACTATTGATACGATTTTGTTTTATTTATTATGAAATAAAATGCCAGCTACTGTAATTGATCAAAAGATTAATGCCATGATCGATTTTTGGTACTTTTATAGGTTTGTTCTTTAAATGGTTTTGTAAGATAATAAATGATTAACATCCTTTCCTATAGCTGAGTCATTTTAAAACAGTAGCACTAATTTCGGTTTTTGAACAAGAGATACAAAAAGTACTTTAATTGAGAATATGGTTGAAAATAAGTTTTTTAAGAAATATAACCACTATTTTTATCTATATTATTTATATAATTCTCTATAAATTCAAATGAAAAAATTCCTCATAATATCGCAAACATTTTAAGTTCTATTCCATTAAACTTATGACATTTCTTTAGAAAGTTTAATCCCTTGTAGGTCTTTTTTCACTAACTCAGAATCTAGAGATCGTCTTCCAAATCCTTTTACAACATACAAATTTATGATTTTCAACATAGCAATCGTAGCATGTTTATATGCACACGCATATTTGCATTTAAGATTGCTGATATGAATTTTAAATTTATGGACCCTCCACACCAAATGCAGAAAACATAAACGTATTCAATCAAAAGTTTAACTCATACATGAGGCGCCAGTCTGTGAATGCAACATTGCGTTTATGTAAAAATTGTATTGAAGTGAAAAAGAAAAACCAAAAGCATATAAACAGTAAAATGTATATCAATTGACAACAAATATTTGTAATCGTTAAGCCTTAAGAGAGTCGTAAAATTATCAATAGTTATTAAAGTACATACTTGTACTATTCAAAAAGAAATCACGTAAAATTATGTTAATTTTGTTATAATTTCCATGGAATTGAAGCTTTAAGACAACAGAAATTGTGAACAAACATTGATTTGTATAGTATAAGTGACAAAAAAGCAAAAGACAAACATTTACTTTGCAGGGCTGTAGTTTTAAAGGGGACACTTATCCAAAACGTTTGTATTGAGCAATTTAATTCGTTCTCAGTGTAACTAAATCTTAGAACTTTTTAAAGTTAAATTGGCTAGAAAACGCCTGAATTAAACTTAATTAATTTAAAATACTTATTATAAACAAAATTAAAATATATGTATTTATATGGATACAGTTAAAAAACATCAGGTATAAATATGTGGCATAGGTAGTTTCGTTGAAAATTAGGCAGCCCGCAGACCTCAGATAGAGGCAAATAACAGATGTCTTTATTTCTATGATTTTTCCCAATATAAAATATTTTACAAAAATAGACTATAGAATTTCTATCTTGGAATCAAAAAATATTACTATATTTAAATACAACAATATATCATCAGATCATTATTGGTTTATAAGTATTGGTTTTCTCTATACGCAACTGTTTGACGATTGCAGAAAATTCCTAATACCAAAACGTCAGAAATACATTTCATTCTTACTTTGCTTCATTGCCAAAAGAAAAACAGAAGCAAAAGCAAAATTAAATGTCAACCACTCATTACACAGCAGTAAGTATACGTCTGCAGCAAAAAAGCTTCTTTTTAGAAATAAATTTAGGAAAGTGGCTTATCCGGCATAAAACAATAACTTTCACTTTTAACAAAATACTATTAACTTCTAAGTTCGTTAATGAACGTTCACGAAAATTTTCTTTAAAACGTATGCCAGAAGCAGTGATGAAAATTCGATCAGGTATATTTTCATAAAACTTCATGTTAACCTTCAATGTCGTTTTTCTCCACGCCAAACCAATAACGAGCTGACGATAAATTAAAGTCTTACAATGTGCAATTTCCTTGTACTTTTATATCGCATTTATTAAACTAATATAATTTTCTACTTATTTACAAAACAGGTAAGAACTATAAATTTGATACGAAATTTCTTTTTGGCTGCAAATACTTTTCTTCAAAACTTAATAGCAAAAAAATAAAGTTTAACCAATAACAATATTCCTCAAATTAAAAAAATATAAAGCTTAAAAAACTAAAAACATTTAATAACAAGTAAGAAAGTATAGTCGGTCAAGCCCGACCATATGATACCCTACACCACAGTATTTAAAAACACATCATGCTTATGTGTCCATATAAATATGGATTTATCTATGTTTATAAACTTCATAAAATCGGTTTGGAAGTTTGTGAGAGGCAGAAATTGCCCCACCTACCCTTGTGGTCCTATTTTTGAAAAACTGTATAGCTTATGTGTCTATATAGATATGGATATATCTATGTTTTAAATTTCAATTAAATCAATTTGAGAGGCAAAAATTGCCCTTATCTCCCCTTGTGGTCCTATTTTTTTTAAACTGTATAGTTTGATAGTTTCTGAGAGGAAGAAATTTCCCCCTATCTTCCCTCGTGGTCCTACGATTCGGCCCATTTTCAATAGGCTTGGTCCTTGTGGCAATTAGAACCTATGTCCCAAATTTTATCAAATTATCTCCAAAATTGCGACCTGTACTTTGCGCACAAGGTTACATGGACAGCCAGCCAGCCAGCCAGCCAGCCGGACGGACATCGCTAGTTCGACTCAGAAAGTGATTCTGAGTCGATCGGTATACTTTAAGGTGGGTCTAGGACTAATATTTTAAGGCGTTACACACATCAGCACAATTGCATAATACCCTCTCCACTATTGTGGTGTGGGTATAAAAACGCTAAATAGAATCCCAGTCCAAATTAATATTTTACAGCTAAATTAAAAGTTTTAATACTTAATTTAGCTGCAAAAATGCCAGAACGGTCACACTGTTTAATATATGTAAAAATAAGAAAAACCAACACACACATTATGCGTATTTTACAATGTTGACAACACATTAGAAAATATTTAATTTTTGGCAATATACATCAAGAGGCCTTGAATTTTATCGAATATTTTGTGTCAGCTACTAATTTATATACAGACATGCAATTTTAATGTGCAATATCAGTATTGACCAATTACATTGAAAATGTTTGAAAAATACCCTACTGAAAACAAAAGACTTAAGACACAAACTTAAGCCCCGACTTATTTAAGTTCTTGGAAAGCGGGATTTATTATTCAATTTCCCGGGAAATCTCGGAATTAATACTAAATTGAAATACTGACATGGTAGCACTGTTTAATATATGTGAAAGTAAACAAAACTAACGCACATATGTGCGTTTTGTACAATGTTAACAACACATAACAAAATATTTAATTTTGTGTAATATAAATCAAAAGGCTTTAGATTTTTCGCAATATATTGTGCCACCTACTAATATACAAATAGGAAATTTGTATGTCCAATGTCAGTTATTGAACAATTATTTTGCAAATATTTAAAAAAATTCCCAACTGAAAACAAAAGACTTAAGACAAAAACTTTATAAAGATAAATAAATACATTCAAACAAAACTTATTTTTGGTAAATTGTATGACAATACGATTTTACTTTAAAGTTAGACATCCTAAGGAAAAGATTTATTACCCTTTACCACAAGTGGAAAGAGACAGAAAGAAAGCCCAGTATTTAATTGTTATCCTAATTATTTTTATATAATTTTTTCATATAATTAGTTCTAATTTACATTTTTTAAATCTATATCAAAATCGGATTTGTGTTCCAATGGTTGGATCATAAAATCATATGACAAAAAAATATAAGAAAAATATAATAGCATGGTGCAGAGATTTGATCATCAAGTAGCACTTTTGACACGATACTAAGAAAAAAGAAATCCAGTAAAATGTTTGCGGTAGATGTGAAATGTGTTGACTTTAACAAACATATACTCTATCCCAGCACAAACTTTACTTACCTGGTAAGTTAGCAAGTAATGTTGGAGAAAAATGGGCACTTCTTATTTTTCGGCCGAATAACTAATTGATTTTTTAGCTATTATCTTTTTGGCAACACTGGTTTAAACACCTGACGCAGTTTCGTGTTTTGTTTTCCTGTCAAACATCTTCAGTTTGGTCTATAATTTAACCATGAATCGTCTTACAAACGAACAACGCTTGCAAATTATTAAATTTTATTATCAAAAATTTTCAAAAAAATTATCAAAAACTTTATCGAAAAATTGTGTTCAGCGACGAAGATCATTTTTGGCTCAATCGGTACGTTAATAAGCAGAATTGTAGATTTTAGAGTGAAGATCAGCCAGAAGCATTGCAAGAGCTACCAATGCATCCAGAAAAAGTCACAGTTTGGTGCGGTTTATGGGCTGGTGGCATCATTGGACCGTACTTCTTCAAAGATGATGTGAATCGTAACGTAACTGTGAGTGGTGAGCGCTACTGTGAGATGATATCCAACTTTTTTTTGCCCAAAATGCAAGAGCTTGACTTGCATGACATGTGGTTTCAACAAGACGGTACCACATGCCACACAGCACGCTTAACAATGGATTTATTGAGAGGCGAGTTTGGTGAACATTTTATTTCACGTTCGGGACCGGTCAATTGGCCGCCTAGATCGTGCGATTTAACGCCTTTCGACTATTTTTTGTGGGGCTATGTTAAAGCTCATGTCTATACACACATTCCCGCTTCAATTGACGCATTGGAAGACAACATTAAAGCATTTATTCATGAGATACCGGCCGAAATGTTGGAAAGGGTATGCCAAAATTGGACTTATCTTCAAACATTAAATTATATGGACCATACTATCGATTCAAATAAAGATTTTATGCATTTATCTGAATTTTATGTGTTTTTTTTTAACTTTCCTATAGCTCTTAAAAAAATCACCCCTTACTTATTTTTGTTCTGGGTATCCACAGAATTCAGTACTTACAATACACTACAAGAAAACAAAAAATATCTAGTTATTATTTAACTACGAGTATGTTGAATTGTAAGTACCTACAAAATACTTAAAATAATCCAAAAAATCTTAATAGTAAAGTTAACAGACCTAATAAGCAGTTATTGAGTACGTTAACCGTAAGTAAATATTCAGTACTGAAAACAACATAAATAATAAGTAGTTATTTAGCTGATCATTAATAAGCAAATGTTCAGTAGTGAAAATAATAGAAGTAATAAGTAGTTGCTGCAGCAACTCATGAGTTCATTACTAGTTTTCAGAATAATGAAAAGTTTTCAGAATAATGACAATTGCAATGACAACTATTTAACAGGTAACTTATGAAACAACTACCACCTATTACTAAAAATTAAAAAGTTTTTCTTGGGATCTTTTGTAATCCAGTGGACACATTTGACTGAGTATCAACTAGGTCTTCAATAGTTAATTAAAAGCATTTTTTACAAGCAATATGGTTCTTAATGTAAATAGCAACACCATTTAAATGACTTCTTCTGGTGCATCTAAATGCGGAGTAGCCGTCGAGTCAAATGAGGGAGTCATGCGTAGAATAATCAAACCTTGTCTCAAATAAACATACGATATCCAAATTTGATTTCTCAAATATAAGTCTAAAGTTACGTTCAGACTGATGATTTGACAGCAAACATCAAATATTTCATTAACGTAGTCTGAACACAAAATATTTTTGAGTGTCAAATAAAATAAAAGCTGATTTTGAGCAAATATATGTATTTGCCGGCAAAGAAATATTTGTCCAATGTGAACATAGTATGAACACAAAATATCAAATATTTTAGTTATTTTTGAGCAAACATTTATTTGATATTACAAAAAAATTGTAAGAGCAAACAACGACAAATAATTTTAGTCATTTTCCCGATAGAAGCAATTTTTCCTGTAAGTTTTCGGATTCTCTACAGTTTTCCAGATTTTTAATAATTATTAGGATTTGCTATCATGCCGCTATTAAGCCCTTATGACACTACATTTTTTATTCATTAATTGATATAGAATTGATAGAAAGAAACAGTAAATGTAAGAAAGAGCAAACTATATGTATGTTATGTTTTTGTTTCAGGGATGGCGTTGAGAATTTTTAATATTGTACCAACAACCTTTAAAAATTATAGTTTTTTACCCTAATTGTACTAAAAGATTTTTTTAGTTGAAATTAATTTTATTTATGTTCATAAAAAACACCACAAAAAGGTATTATAAATCTTAGTTAAAAAAGTATCAACAAAAAAGAACAATTGAAACAACTTAGCCATCCCTGTTTTGTTTATTTTATTAAATGCTGCCAACTTTTTGTTTATGAGAAACCTAAAAACAAAAAGCGGTAAATCGCTGAATTTGCCCATAAACCGCTGATTCAGTAACACTTTTAATATTTCAAGCTTGAAATGTCAATTTTAAGTTAAACAATTTTACATTTTTTTTGACATAACTTCATTTTTTATCGATAACTTTTTAAAAATTGTTGACAGTTTGCCATTTATCTTAATACAGCTGAACTCTTTGCACTTGGTAAATTTTTGTATTACATTATATTTGTACTGTTCACCAAAACTTGAACAATGCATTAAAAATGTAGTGTCATATGGGCTTTAGCAAATTTTTGCGAATATCCGCTAATTTAGCAATTTTTATCATTAATTTATTTTATTTGACACTATTTGCCAACTGTTTTAAGAAACAAAAATTGTCAAATATTTGAGCTTAGTTTGAACATTACACAAAATATTTTTTTGTTTCATATAGTTTGAAGCAAATATCAGAACAAATATTTTCGTAAAATATTTCATTAGTCTGAACGTACTATTCGTCTATTTTATTATTTAACCTCTATGCATTAATATGACAAACAGAGAAACCATACCTTTGCTTAGCTAAGATGAGTTCAAAAGTGAAAAACCAACCCTCAAAAAAGAAAATTTTGTTATAAGTTTTTGAAAAAAATTCTTTTCATATGACAAGAAATCATATTACTAAGTTTCGTGAGGATCGCTCTATATTATACCAAAGGTTCCATATAAAGCCCACTCTGGAAAATTGTTACACTACCTATCTACCCACAGACAGACTGACAATATATAAAGTCTGATAGTAAATTCATGCTTCAATACAATAAACCCAAACTGCTAAAACAATAAGCATAAATTAACGCTCAAACAACATTCGAATTAATGAACTTAACACCCATCAACCGAGACAACAGCAGCAGTAGTTAAACATAAAATCAGTACAACAATAAAAGTCCATAAAATTTCAAAGTTTTTATATCACAGACAACAAATAACACCGTGCAATTTTGTCATAATCGGACAGTTATTTACCATAGCTCCCATATAAAGCAGCCTTCTGAAAATCACTTTAAAATGTATAAAATTTCGCTTCTGCGCTGAAATAAGGTCTAGTGTTAAAACCAGAAATCCCTCTACAGGATTATGTGATGATTGATAATTAACCAAGGGTCCAATAAAAATTTCTCTTCTAAAATTAATTTTAGCCCAGATAAAACTTATAATACTGACATCATTTTTTATAGAGATTGGTTATTGATTTATGAATGCCATATAGAGTCAACTTCTGAGATATTCTAACTGTGGATGGAGTGTAGCAAAGATTTGGCACAGCAAAATATAGTTATCTTACTTGTTTTATATCTATAAAGATAACGCCAAAAGTTAAAAGCGCGCCGCTTTTTATGTTCTACAAATATCTTACTTTGTATTTAAATCGTGATAGTGTATACTAGAGTATTCATTTAATCGGGCTTTAGCTTTAATCGGGTTATCGCTCGATTAATTAATCGAGGTTTTGGTTTAATCGGTTAATAATCGGTTAATTTTGTTATTGATCGGTTAACCGATTAATAAAATTTTTTTATAAATTAAGTAATTTCAATATATAAAAATGAAAAATGATTTATTATTTGGAGTTTATTAGTAAAAAAAAAATAATAACATAACAATTCTTGAACTAAAACGAGCAAACAACAAAAAAAATAATTTATAACTATGTTAACCATATTTTTAAATTAATATATATATATATACATATATGTATTATGTATTAATTTAAAAATAAACTGCGTGATCATTTTATTTCAATAGTTTAAGCAGATCTTATAAAATAATCTTTTAGAAAAAGAATTGGTTAATTTGGCACTTTTCTTTAGTTTTGATAAAACTTGACATGGAAAAAATTCTTTCAATTATCGTAGATGTTGGAGAAATCGAAAGCAACCCATAATACAAAATTTCTTATTTCTCAGTCCTTTTACTGGATTTCTCTAAACATATAAAATTTTCCATTATGCCATTAGAGTCCTGTTTTAAATTTTTTTTTGAAATTTTTAATAATTTTAATTGTTTCGGTTAATTTAGTTGTTGTGCTACTATCGAGAGTTTCTTCTGTTGGCAGGTCATTATCTAACTAATCCAGGCAAAACTCAGCACAGAGCCTTTTGCAAAAAAGTTCATTTCCGAATTCCTTTATTTCTTATTTTGTACTGTATTTTAAGAATGAATTTCTTGAAGGAAATATATTATATGAAAAAATATTTCTAAACACAACTTTTTTGGTGCACTTAAGTAACTTTTTTGGTGAACTTTGGTACACATAACATTGTAAAAGTCGACATGATTGCATTGTAGAATGGATTTAAAGAAGCGAGTTGGTTTGCAACTGCCGTTTTGAAACTCACCCATGATTAAAAACACAAAAAATATGGTTTAATACTATAAAAAACCAAAAATTTTGTTACATCGGCTAATCGGTTAATCGATTGAAATTAACCGGTTTAATCGTTAATCGAAAAAAGACAATTTTAAATTAACCGATCAGTTAATCGGGTAGTAATTAATCGGTTAACCGATTAAAGGTTAACCGAATGAATACCCTAGTGTATACGTAAAATGTTACGAGCCAAAATATTTCTTTGATATTTTGACAATCAGACAAAAAATCGGAATAGTCACTGTAGTACAACGTTACGAATAGCTCTGAAAACTGTCAAAAGTAGTTGTAGTAGAGGGTGCCGTTGGAGTTGAAGCGCAAAATTTGAAGTTTTGTACTTTTTTGCGCTACAGAGCATTCGCCAGCTTCAGCTACTACTACAACTACTTTATTCTGTTCCGGAGCCCCGTTTCTCAAAACTACAAAGTAAAAAACATTTGAAACAAAAACAAAAATTTTCAAATAATACAACAACGTCTCTGTTGCCACCCTGAAATGATTGACTGACATATTGATGTTTTAACAACGAAATGACAGTTTTCAACAACATGAGTGATGAGTATGTGATATGGATTTTTGTTGTCTGTATGTTACGTTTTTTGTTTCAATACTTTTTGCCTTCAAAGTGACATGACAAAGAAGAAGTAGCTGCAGTTAGTTAGGCAGCCATATGCAAATATTTGACCAAACAATAAATATTGGACAAACTAAAACTGAACATTTAGCTTTTTGGCATTTCGACTAAGGACTTCTTGGTTATTTCATTTTTAATATGCTCGAAGAAATTTTGTTATTCAAATGTTAAACGATACATGTGAAAAATTTAAAAAAAAAAACGTAAATAAACGAGAAATCGTATTTTAATATGCACATGAATGCATGACAGATTGTATTTGTGCATGCATAGTAATTCAGTCTAGTCTTTTATGAGATACTTCAAGCCTGCTGTAGGGTAATGGTAAAAACAACAACTACAATTGCAGTCATAAAAATAATAATAGTGGTGGTGCTGATGATGACGATGACAATCTGTGATCATGCCACACACGAATTATTTGCCAACGACAAATACTGCATAATAAAAGCACTAAAAAACAAACAAAGAACAAAAAAAAATACAAGCAATTATTTAAATATCACCTCTAACAATCCGGGGGGAGAGAGACAAAGACAGTCCTTATTTTACATACGTACATACGAGTATAATACAAACTAAGGCCTAGTGTAGGCCTTTTAGGCAAATATGTTTGTTTACAGCTCTTGTGTACCGTGCTGTTGACGACGTTGGTGATGGTTATTATCACCATGTCAAAGTCAAAAAGATGTTGTGTTTTTTTTTTAATTTTTTCGAAATGCATAAATGAATAAATAAATTTAGTTTGCTTATGTTCGAATATTGTTTAGCATATTTTAAATGAGTTAAAAAAATGTAAGTATGTGTTAGTTGCGCCATATAGATTTACAAAGTCATTGTTGCGTTTAGTTTGACACGTTTATCGTCACATGCCTGATTGGTATTTAGCATTTAAAAGATATAAACAGATTTTAAGTGGAAAAAGTGGCATTTTGTTTACGTTTTCGATTAATACTAAATGGTCAAGTAAATAGTGGCGTAATTCAGTGTTAATCATAAATGAGAATTTGTCCACGGCTGAGAGAAATTTTACAAATGCTTCAGTATGCTTCATGGGTAAAATTCTTGAGCATTGCTTTAATATTTGCTTGTGAAGTTAAACAAGGAAAGGCACAAAAAATAAAAATAAAAAACATAGGCATTAAAACTCTTAAAGATACGAACGGTTTTTGGGGTCTGGTTCAAACTCTGGTTCCTATTATAATAATTATGAGTCACATTCCACAAACGATTTTCGCTGCATAGAAAAAATCAAATTTTTAATTCGGTTCAAAAAATTTGTGATATTTATAAAAAAAATTTATTTAATTTGCGCCAGTAAACAAATTAATGGTTTAAATTAAATATTTGTTTACATTAACAACATTTCCTGCAGTAATATTGTTGATACAAGTAAACGTTTAATTAACTTGCTAAAATTTTTAATTAAGACTGATTTTATTTATGATTACAAGTTTAATTGTAAAAAAATTGTCGAGAATTTTTTCTGTGTGGCTATCTAACATCAACTATTTAACGTTAGATTTGTATAATAAATTCACAGAAATAATTAAAAATGTTCTCCAATCACCAAATTCATAGAATCAAGCAAACAATTTGTTGATTTTGCACCTGTTTCTAAATTTTTTTTTTTTTCAATAAATGATATTTTTAATTTTAATTAAAAAAATTATCAAAAAACTTTGCTTCGTTCAAACAATGTGTTAATTTTTATTAATTATAGCTCAGGTTTTGACTATTCCCAACAACGATTCTACAAGTTAAAATTTTTCCTTACTTCTGTTTTTTTCTTTTTTCATGTTGTAAAATTCCTGTCTTCATAAAAATAATTTAATGAAAATTAAATTCAATGAACTTGAGCCTAATTAAAATTAGTTAAAATGTTTTTATTTTCGATTTTGTTTTTCCTTTTTCCTTTTTGTTTGCTTGTTTGTCTTTTTTTCTAAAGTTTGTAGAATTAATTTTAAATTTATTATGATAATTTTGTTAATTGAAATTTTAAAATTTTTTTCTACATTTTTTATTTTTCCATTTATTGTCAAAATTTTATTTTATTATAAAAATTTTCTGTAGAAGATTTCCAACGGAAATCGAAATATCGAAAATAAAAACTTTTTAATTAATTTTATAAAAAAGTGACCTTAAGCTTAAATAATTTATTTAAGTACATATACTATTTAATAGAATAACTGTCCTAAATTAAACATTTTATGATATATTTCGAAACTAAACAGAAAAATTATCAGTAGTTCTTTATCAATTTAAAAAAATGGTTTCAAAAGTATTTAAATTTAATTAATGTGATAATTGAATATATATATTTTTTTTTTTTTTTTTTTTTGTTGAAAGAAAATTAAAAATATAATTTTGATTTAATTAAAATTTTAGTTGTTTTGAATAAAATAATTTTAACTTGTAGAAATGTTGTTGGGAATAGTCAAAACCATAGCTACATTTAATTAAATCAATTAACACATTGTTTGAAACGGCAGAGTTTTTTGACAATTTTTTTAATTAAAATTAAAAAACCGTTTATTGAAAAAAAAAAAAATATTCACAATTTAAATTTTTGCAATTTTTAGTAATCTATAAATTCATTTTAGTAATAGGTGCAAAATCAACAAATTGTTTGCTTGATTCTATGCATTTGGAATAAATTTGGTGATCACTAATCAATTTGTATTTTTTTCTGTTTACATATCAGTCGTTTATAACCCCGGGTCCCACGTAGCAATATTTATTGCGGCAAACGTTAAATTTGATTGCTCCATGAAATTTACGACGTATAAACCGCATATTGCCATGAGTAGCAATCCATTGCCAATGATTGCTCTTCTGATTGCTTGAGCAATTATTGCTTAGCAATCTGCTGTCAATCAGTTTATCTGACATTTCATTTCTCTGTACTGTTGTTTATTTATTTGTGTATTTATTTATTAAAAAAGCAATCAAGAAGGAGCCGCCAAGTGAAAAAATCCTTCAACAAAAAACGGTTTATTTACTTTATAAATTTTAAATATATTATTATATATGTATTCTATTTTTAAATAAACGTCAATATCAACAAATTTGGCGAATTAGTTTTTTTGTATATTTTTATTTTTTTAATAGAACAATAGCTACAACTTCTAGGTTATTTTAAAACGCAAATTAATTAATTAATTATTAAAGTAATAATACAAAACACAGCTACGACAATTACAAATAATTATTTTATTAATTTAAAAAAACAAAATTTAACAACCACTGCAAAACACAACATAAAACATTTGTTATAAATACAGCCACAAAACTTTATACAACTACTCGCGGTGAAAATTGCAAATTTATGGCAAAACAATTTGAAGTGTTCTCCAGCAATATAATCAGCACTTATTGCTCCATTGTTCTGCCGACATGTTTGCCTGTACTTAGGAATAAAAATTGCTACGTGGAGACCCAGCGTAAGTATATTAAGAAAATTTAATGGATCTAAAGCTTCTTCCATTTTCAAAACATTAATAAATGTACATATAACGATTATTACCCCAGCTCAGCTCTTGAAAGATCCAAAAATAAATCTTTAGAAACCAAATTTTTAAATAATAATACATAATAATACATGTATATATATATTTAAATTTTTATTTGTTAATTTTTCTTTAAATGTACAAAAAAAA
This sequence comes from Pollenia griseotomentosa, assembly GCA_963931875.1. Lineage (NCBI taxonomy): Eukaryota > Metazoa > Arthropoda > Insecta > Diptera > Polleniidae > Pollenia > Pollenia griseotomentosa. Next base: position 185,427,337 of record OZ007561.1, read on the forward strand.
ACAAAAATATTGATACACAGACATATTTCAATCTCTACAGGAAATTTACAAAATAACGAATTGCAAAAAAATGCCAAAACAACAAAGCTGAACAATAACAAACTGCCAATTCCATTCAGCAACAGTTTATAATCCTGTCAGTCAAAGCGAAAAACGTAAAATCTGCAAACGAAACAGAGAAAAATAAAACCAAAATAATCGAAACAATACGAAACTCGAAATTGACGAAGACGAACTATCAACGCATTTGGCAGACGCATACATTTTTCAATGACAATTAAATGTCAGAAAGAACAAAATCTATAGACTGACAGACAGTTCGTATGCATGAACCCATCAAGAAGAGGCTTGTGTTGGTGGGCAAATTTTTATTAGGATGGTTCAAATTTAATGGAAATAACAAATTATAGTAGCTGAGTAAGGTAACAGGAAATCTTTGTTTTTTATAAATAAAAGAACCAATTAATCGCGATCGAAGGACCGGAGATTATGATCTGATTTAAAATTACTTACATATTATTTATTGCACTAGAACAGCTTAGACATTTTAAGAACTACTAATTTCGAAATCTTAAGATAAATTTAGGGACTTTAAGTTATTCCATTCCAGTATCTAGCAATAAATAATATTTATGGTATTAAAGTATGTAGTTATATGCAGTACTACAGTCAAAATGAAAAAATTGCTTTTTCTTCCACTTTTTGATTTTTCATTGGACAAAAATAAATCGTTGCTCTTACTTCTGATTCATTAAATGAAAACAGTCGTAGTCCAGGCAAAAGCAAAAAACGAAAAGTTGTACACAACAAAGAACATCGGCAGTCGTCATGTTCGGAAGTGTTTTGTTTGACAGTCTGAAACATTTAATAAATCCCGAAGTTAACGAAGATGGGATGTTGTGTTCATTGTATGTAGGCATATGTAAAAAACATATGTAAAACAAAAACACAAACACAACGTCCCATTTTCGTTAACTACGGGATTTTTTAAAAGTTTTAGTCTGTGCGAACATGTCGACTGCCGATGTTCTTTGCTGTGTACAACATTTCGTTTTTTGCTTTTTGCCTTCACTGCGGCTGTTTTCATTTAATGAATCAGAAGTTAAGGCAACAGCTCAATTTTGTCCAATGACAAATGAAGATGTCGAAGTTGCAGCACAATCTTATGACTTTTACTATCTCAATTGCAGCTTTTTAAACGCTGGCTATATGTACACTAACAGTATTCGGTTTCTGTATTGTCGACACACGTACTCTATTAAATTCTATATCGACTGTGTGTGACAATAGTGGAGAGGATATTAGGCTTTTGCGCTGATGTTTGTAACACTTTCAAATATTAGTTCTAGAGCCACCTCAAAGTACATCGATCGACTCAGTTTCCCTTTCTCAGTCGATCTAATAATGTCCGTCCGGCTGCCAGTCCATGTAAGCACTGTGCGCAAAGTACAGGTCGCAATTTTAGAGATAGTTTGATGAAATTTGTTACACAGGTTCTAATTCGACAATAACCAAGCCTATAGAAAATGGTGACAATCGGTCCTGATTTTCCGTAGCTCCCATACAAGCTGCTTTCCGAAATAGAGTATTTTTGCCCATAAACTATTTTATTATGTTCGGATTTTGACAAAATTTGGTCCAAACTTTTTTGATTGCAATCTAAATCGTCTTAACAAATTTTATTGGAATTGATCCATATTTGACGATATTTCCTATACAAATACTTCTCCCGAAAATAGCTTTTGATATCATAACATCCTTATAAATGTTAATACTGACATACAAATTGGCGACAATGACTTTTACGATAGCTATTATGTCATGCAAAATGTTGTGCTAGTGGGTCCCAAAATAACCATAGGTCCCATAAAAACCCCTTTCCTAAAATCACTTAACGGCAAACCAATTTCATATAGATGAAGGTATTTAAATACTATTCGGCACAAACAATATGCATTTTAACCTTAATTTCATAAATTTGTTCTGGCGAGTCAAATATTGACCATGGAGGCAAACAATTTTTCTTACATACTGTTGTTTAGGGTATAATATGGTCGGACGTGGCCGACTTTACTTTCTTACTGGTTTTTCAATATAATTTTGGGGAATAATAAGGGAAACCCATTACATAATAATAAACATCATCTACCTTTATTTAACCCTCCTAATGTAAATATATGTATGACTTACTTCGATATTCTGCGAAACTCCGGTAATTGAAGGAGTTTAATAAAGAAACAAAAGAAAAAAAAAAATTTGGGGGAGATGAGATCAATACAAATGTAAGAGAAGAGAACTGGATGAGCCCTTTAGATGATTGGATGAATCAATGTTAAGGATGGATGTTTGTATGAATGAACAAACAAATGACTGACAACAACAACATTTGCATTATTGCTACTTTCTTTAGTTATGCTTGCGTCAATGAAAAGAAAAGCTGTCATTCTTTTTTCGAGATTTATGCATAATTGCAAAGACCAAAAAGGAATTTAATTACTTGGCATCTTTGTTTTAATCTTTAAGGCAAAATGTTGTGAATTTTTTTTAATAACATTTAAACGAATCAACAATTTTTAATGAATATTTAAAACTTCATTGGTAAAAACAAAAGGTTTGTTCGATAACAGAAAATAGTATACATTTGCTGAAAATTTCTAAAAAAAATAATTTTCGAAATTGCTCAAGTCGAATTTTCACAAGCACTTCGGCCAATACACAGAAAAAATTTTCACCAAAATTTTTTCAATTAATTCAATCAATTAATTGCTGTTTTAAACAATTTGTTTAAGTGTTACAATTAAACAAACTTCAAAATATTTTAAAGTCTTAAACAATTTTTAATTGTTTCAATTCACTGTGTTGACTGAAAAATATTTTGATTTGTGTTTACGTTTTCTATAGCTTCTTTTACTGGTGGTCAAATTTCAATTATACCTATTGATTGAAACTTAACAGCAAGAAAAGCTCAAACTTACAAATGCGTTAATTGATATGATCGATTTGTTTGCAGGCGGAAAATCAGTACAGAATTAAATTAGTAGTACAAATTTCTAACAAATACGTTAATTGAAGTTGGTTTTTCATTTTTGCTGTGTATTCTCCTTTCCATCAGCTCTTTTCCTAGTTCCAGCAAAATTCAATGCACTCTTCTTCTTCCTTTTCTGCTGTTATCCTTCTCTCCCACTGGAGCATAGGGCCTCTAGAATTCAATGCATTCGTAGGGGTGATCCCCTGAGTGCTGGTATTAACAAAAAAAAAAAAAAATGGCGTTGTAGAAGCATTGATGCCGTTGCTGGAGATTTGTGCACACTATACATATCCGTATCAGACGCATAAGTCGATGTAAATGCAACTCAATAAACATGACCCCATAAACTACCCCTCGGCAAGCCGGCTTGTAATATATCCTGGGTTGAGCTCACAAAGTTTTTCTCTTTAAAACAAAATTTTTGATTAAGTATGTGACTTTCAAATCAAATGAATATATGACTATTTAATGGCAGTAGCTTCACGAATGATCTTAACATCCATAAAGGCTCATTTTATATTACTGACACTAATAAATATCTATTTATTTTATTTTACCTTCCAGCATACTTTAACTAAGCTTGGACTCAAAAATCTTCTAAAATAAATTCAACGCCAAAAGGCGCTAAACAAACTTTTTTTTTAAATCTTCCGACATTGAAAAACTGGCAGTTAGCACTTTATATATTTAAAAACATAAGTTTAAGTCAAAAACTCTGCAAATAAATTCTTAAAACTTCCCGTCCAAACATTAAAAAATTTTTTCCTGGGATTTCCAGTAACTCTTTCCGAGTAAGGTTGCTTTATGCAATACATCTTTCACGTTTAGAATTCAAACATAAAATTCATAAAAAAAGATTTAAAAGATATTCTGTTTGACAACAAAAATAAGAACAAAATTTTCTCTTAAGTAGCTTATGATACATTACGATTTTAAAATGATATCAATTAAAAGTTTAAGTTACCTAAAGAAAAAGTATCGAATGTATAAATTGATTTCAGTTGTCCTAAGTAGGATTAAATTTAATTATCATCCCTCATTGTTTTTCTGTTTAGTCATTTGTCTTGTGCATTTAATGTCTTCATATTGAAATGTCTCAAATAACACATTTGGAAGCAATATAATACAACAGCAACTCTTGGTCAATATAGCCTAATAGCCAAACTACGGGGCAATCGCCTGACCGACAGTCAAACGCTACATGCATGTTTCACACATGTCATTTCGGAACCAATTCACAACTACTGCACATCGAATAATGCCAACAACAATGACTGCAAAAGGTAAAGGAAAAAGGATGCCTGTCATTAGGCTTAAAATTGTTTTCAATGTGTTGGGTTACACCACTCGAACAGAAATACTGTATAAAGATATATAAAAGTACGTGTGAATGTGTTAAGCTGTTTACACATACATTCTCGTGTGATTAGGCAACATACAAAATTGTCAGCCTGTCGTTTTAATATTTAATTTTTTTCTTTCATTTTGTTCTTTCTTGCTTGTATTGTGTGCTTTATATTGAGCTACAAGCGGCTACTGTTAGGTGTCAAATTAACACATTAATCAGAGGACAGCTAACGAACCAACCAACCAAGCAGTTAGTCGGGCAACCAACCATTCGACCAGTCTGCCTGCCTACCTGCCAGCCATTCAGTCAGTTTGGCAACTAAAACAATGCAGTATACTTTTTAGGAAATTTGAGTTCATATAGAAATACTGTCAGTGTAAATTGATAGACATTTTTTATACATAAACCGTACAAACATGTATAATGACTACTAGGATTCGTTTGTATTAAATATTAAAGTCATTTATTACACGTTTGAATGGACTTAATACAAATGTGTGTGTATGTGTTTATTTGTATATATGTGTGTGAGTGTGTGTTTATATATGTATGTTAAAAGTAATTAATTAAACACGTTAGCCTCAGAATCTGTAGACATAAGGAAGCCTGTGGCTTCTTTTGACCACATGTCAGATTTGAAACTTAAATCCACTTTAATGTCATTATAATTTTATACACTTAAAATAACATTGCGTTATTGTTGTTGTTTTCGTTTCTTTTTGTTTTTTTTTTTTTTTTTGGTTTTGAAAAGAAGGGGTTCAGAAAATCAATGTCTGTTCAGAGCTGAACAATTGACACGTGGTTTGGTATTTTGTTTACTTGATAAAATGGGTAAAATCGAGGATTTATTTGAAAAGAGAGAGAGAGAGAGAGAGAGAGAGAGAGTAAGAAGCTATATAGAAACTACCCAGCTGGAAAAGGTAATCAACAGGAATCGAGAAAGTAATACATATCTTGTATAATATTTGATTCCAGAATTCATTATTCTTAACACAGACCATGTCCTAGGATTGTAATAAATGATTTTAATGTATCCTGCGAATGAATTAAATAATTCATCCTTGATAATAAAAATTAGTAGACGAGATAAAAACAGCAAAAAATAACGGATTTTTATTAAGAAAATATGTAATAGAAAAACACGAATAATACTCACGAACGGAAACAATTCATTCCATGTTCTGCAAATGTGGGAATATACGTGGTAATCAATTCATAATTATTTTGTCTGATAAAATTACCTTCTCGATTCCAATGAATGTATTATTATTCTTTTAAAAATAATACATTATTTTTTTAATTATTTATGTAATCAATTCCTCATTTTCCCGCTGGGTATATTTATTTTATATAGGTATAATAAATAACCAAACAATATCAAGCAATCCCTAAATCATGATCACCTTTCCTACAAAAAAAAAAAAAAAAAACAAAATACTAATTTGAGAACCGCTCAATAAAAATATAAAACAAATAATAAGTTCATTAAATGTACTTGAAAAAAAAAAACCTTTAACACCCTCTTATTCGCTAATTTTGTTTATAAAAAACATATTGTTTACATGGTCACCCCGGTCATGAATTTGAATTTTTTAAATGGTCAATGGAAGGATACAAAAAGACTTAAGTTTTCTAGATTTAAAGTTTCTTCACTGCAGTAAAAAATGGAACTTCCAAGAAGCAGGTTTGTAAGGAAGAAAAGTGATAGTTTATCTTACAGTCAAGCTTACGGTAGACATATTTTTTCGCGAATTTCAGCCATGTTCTCGATTTGTTCCTGTAAGCTGCAGAAATCTTCTTAAAAACGACTTCCAAATGCTTGGGTTTACGTTTCCGTTTTCCAGCACACCCCTGATTAAAAATTTTCGCGAATTTTTGCCATTTATGCAAATTTTTTTTTTTTTTTTTATTTTCTGACATATTTTTTTTCACTCATTTAGCGATTTCAAATAAATTAAAGGGTTTTTTTAAAAGTTTGCAATTTTTTCGCGAATTTCAGCCAAGTTTGCATTAGAAGCGATTTGTCCCTGTGACCCTTTACAGATTTCAAGATTTTTAATAAATATACGACTTTGCTATCATGCTGCGCTGTCCCTTTCCCAATTTAATCGTTCATCTGCGTAAGAAATAGATATAAACCTATCGCAGAACTCGTTACGCACGACAAATTTCGGACTACGCAATGATTGTGCCAATGTGTTCTATTTCTGGTGACGAATATTCGTTGCGAATAATTCGTCGTTCGTCCCAGTTGTGTTTTTAGCATTATATATATATTTTTTAAGCTTGATTATTTTCCTCATAAAACACAATAAAATAAACTGAAATCTAAAGCGAACACCTTTAATAAAAATATTGTTACAAATTAGTAGAGGTCCTCTAGCGGGAAAAGAAAATACTCTACTGGATTTTAAATTTATTTATTGCGCTAAAAAATATAAAATAATTTCAAATTAGAATAAAATTTAATAATCTAATTGGATAACCATTTGAAAATGACCAAAAAAAAAAAAAATTAATTTACAAATAAGAATTATTAAGGCCCAAAATTTACATACAGATGGCATTACAGGGCCCTGTTTCTCAAAGCTAAAAGTTACAAATCTAAAATAAAAAAGGTACATTAAAAAATGCAACAATTTTACAATTTGTGTTTGTTTTTTCAAATATACTATAGTTGTAGATTTATAACCTGTAGTTTTAAGAAACAGGGCCCAGGTCTTATCTTAATTTATCTTATATATTTTCTCCCTTATTCATAAAAAATATTTCAGTTTTATTAAAGGTTAATTAAATAAATTTTCATATAAAATGACATTTACAATACAAGATATCAATTTTATTGATTATTTGAGCTTTTTCGTTATTTAAAATTTTTTCTTATGCTAAGTTTATTGTTACTAAAAATGTATTAACTAAAACAAACGAAATAATCTCTAATTTGCAATTCAGTATAGTAAATTAAAAATTTGGTAAGTTTTTTTTTTATCAAGATTGATGCGGTTTTTGTAATGAAATCTTGTTCAGCCAATTTTATTGCCACTATAAAGCCATTTTAAACAAAAAATTTAGATATAAATTATTGTGAGCAGTTGGCATCACTGGATATAACTTTCACAATAAAGCCGCTATATATTGCCAAAGTTCGGAGGTCCTTATTAGAAGAGGTTTATATGCAATAACGACATTTTTTAATGTTAATAAGCTTTTCCATCAAAAAGACTAAACTTATTCGAAACTTTCTTTCAGGAGAAAATGGGAAAAGGTGTAGCCTCAAATAGAACTTATAGGTATCTATGGAGCAGCTACCTCCAACAGAGTAGATGTATATGTTAAGATTAAGGTCGCTGATTTTAAATCTAATCTTTGCTTTTCTCCATCAGCCCGCATTTTTAAGTTACAGGTGCTAATGAAATTTTGACTTTTTTCCAAAAATTAAAAGTTCAAAAAATCACAACTTTACTCTTCATTAAGCGATTTTTAAAATTTTAAAAACAATCCGATTTTTGAAAATCAAAAAAAAAATGGCTGATTAATGGTTCTTTACAATAAACAAAATTACAAATTTTGTAATTTTAAAAATCTGGAAAAATCCAAAACGGAAAAAAGTTAAGGTCTTGTTACTTTTACGTGAAGTCATATAACCTATGAACAAAATGAGACATAGATCACAAAAATTGCAAAACGCATTTCGTTTTTATTCACAGTTATTTTTGTATGGAAAACGCGATTTTTATCAATTAAGTTTTCTCAGTAAATTGTGAACAAAATCAAAAGTTTATTTCATTTTAAATATGTTTAACTTAATATTTTAAGACTAAAAAGGAAATCCGATGTGATCATAAAAATCTATGTATACAGGGTTTCTATAAATGGTGCATATTTTTGTGTTCATATCGATCTTTTTCATGTGTGAAAATGTCTATTACAGGATGTGCTCTCTACCCAATGTTGTTTATTTAAAAAATGTATCTTCAAATTGGATTAAACACTATTAAAAATATATATATTTTTTTTTTTAATAAAATGCAAATTAAGCTTTAACAACACTGCTGTTTTAAGAAATATAGAGCATAATTCGTCTTCTCTTCGCGACACAAATATGATTTGAATATTCACCCTAACTTTATATATTCTCTTTTATATTTTAAAGTTCAATCAAATTGTTCCATAAATTCCTTAAAAAAAAAATCCTTTGCAACATTATTTACACAGCTTATTAATTATGCATAACTTTAACTGAATATTAAAGAATTTAATGAAAATGTTGCAAAAGCCCATCCATTACCCAACCTCTTCACATAAATACATACGATGACTTAAATAACGAAAGCAAAAAAATAATGCATAACTACAAACACCCACAATCTAACGCACACAAAAACGTAGACACGCATACACGTACACGTATAGACAACAAAAACGATGATTGAATCCTGATTTATGCGCTAACACAGATTTTAATCCCATTAAAACAAGTATGATGAAAAATATAATCACATCAGTGGCAGATAACATACGTTAATATCGTTTATTTTATACTACTTACACATGTGAATGAATTGGGAAGTGAGTTTGTGTGTGTGCGTGTGTAAATGTGTATATAAATTTTAGTACAGAGTTTAACAATATTTACGATAATAGAGCACAAAATATAGCTACAGAAAATTTTATAGATTGTTTTGGGTATAATCTTAATATTTTAAATAACAGTGAGGGGGAAAAAAGACAACAAACTACCCAGAAAAAAATTATGAAGATTTAAAAGCAGTTTTAGCCCATGAATTGCTTATCGCAAAACTGCTTTCAAGGTGCGATAAAGCAAGGGAACGATCAAATAATTGTTTAAGAATTGTAAGCAACAGACAGAAACTAATGCTTTTAAGCGGCTCATCTCGAACCAAAAATCATGCCTTATAAATAAGCAATGGTAAGTGATTCCGTAAGATCCTCTCATTTGCAAAATTGTTTTTACGTTATCATTTTTTTTTTTTTGCTGGGTGCAAATATATCTTGTCTTTACAGATTTTACGTTTAGCATAAACAAATTTTATTTTCCACTGTACTCACAGACAACAGCGAAAAGTAGTTAAAACACTGAACCAAATTTTGTAGGTAATTAAAACTAAAACTTTTGGTAGATTCTCAACTATGGAATTAACAGATTTTTATTTAGAAATATACATTTTTTCAGAAAAAAAAGTTTATCAAAGTTAATAAATTCTTTTGAGGTAGAAAAATGAATTAATAATTTAAGTTAAATTTAATAAAATTTTAATATTAAATGAACTAAAATTTCGTCAAATCAACAAAGAAATTATTTGAACTGTAATTTTTTTTTTTTTTTGTAAATTAAAAATTTACTATTAAAATAAACTGAATCAAAAAAATGGCTTAGTGACAATTTTAATTGATATGACAAAATTTTGTTAAGCTTTAATTAAATTATAATTATTATTTTATTGATTAAAAAACTAATTTTATATATAAAACAAATTTTATCCAAATTTTGATATTTTAATCAGACTTCAAGAAGAATTTTTGACAAAAAGTACGAAAACCAGAAGTAAGAAAGAACATGTAAATCAATTAAAATAAGATAATCATTCAAAACAAATTTCAATCTATCAAAGTTAGATTACCATTTTCTTTAAAACACTATGTTTGACTATTGACTGCCAGCCGTCTTCAATGGCGGTTAGTGTTAAACGGCAAAACCATCTGAAGAGATTGTGTATTTACAATTGAAACAAGTCAGGGCAACTTGTCCGTGACAACCTGGGTTCGATTCCCAGCTCAGTCAAGAATGAAAAATTCTCAATAAATTTTAGTTCATTTCATGTTGTAAAATTTTTTTCTTCATAAAAACAATTTAATGAAAATTAAATTCAATAAACAGTTCAATAAAATAACCACAATTCTAATTCTGTGGAATTTTGACAAAATATCGTAAGTCAAATTTAAAGAATCGAAAAAAATGTCGTTGACCATACGAATTTTCATTCAAATAATATTTTTGTTTACTTTTTTAAAAGTTTTGATTATAAACGAAATTTTTCTTTAATTTTGGTTTATTTTACAATTTAGTAAAAATGATTTTTTCACCTCGTTTTTTAAAAAAACTTTTTTGCTATCGTATTTCGACTTAAGATGTTATGACAACATGTCACAGAATTATTAAATAAATTTATTTAGTTTGTTTTTGTATAAGTTAAACGAACTTCGCATAATAGTAAATAAATGAATTTAACAAAAACTTGTCAATAAATTAAATTGCTTAATAATAAATTAAATTGCGCCAAATAAATGGATTTTCTACTACGTGATATTTTACAGAAAGTAAATTTGTATCTAGACTCTTTAGTCAAATTGAACCAAATTTCTGTTAGATTATTATTAAAATACTTGCCTTCAAGTTATCACAGAGTTTTTGTTTCAGTGTACAATTAATGTGTGTATGTATTAATGTAAATAAATAATATTCTGTGTATTGTTGATGTAGTGAGAGTAATTTGTGATCTCATCTCATCAGATATGCGTTTATCATGAAAATTCCCCATAGTCAAGTCGTATTTTATACTTTACATGTAAACACACATCTATGCAAACTCTCGTTTAAACACACACACACAATACACAAACTCATTTGGCTGGCATATCAAGGATAATTTAGAGCCACGCAAACAATATGCCGACAAGACACATAAATCTTGATAGCAGCTAATGTGCTAGTATGTATGAGTGTGTGTTTAGTGAAGTAAGTATGAGTTAATGTATGTGTTTTGGTCTGGTTAATAAATTATCATACCATCAGTTTTAGTTTTATGCATTGTAGTCTTTTTCTCTTCTTTACTGGTTCATTCGTTTATTCCTTCGCTGCTTGCTTGGCAGATTATTTAGCTGGATGAGACCGGCTCGTTGGTTGATTTGTTGCTGCTTGTTTTAGCAATATACTTGTACTTGGGTGCAATATTTTTCGTTTGTTGTTGGCAAGTCTTTTCGTTATACGATTATTTGTTGTTAGGTTTGTTACCGTTTACAATTTTTTTTTTGTACAAAAACATAGTCTAATTCCCTGTCATAAGTAACGTAATTTTTTTTTACCTCAATTGTATTACAAGCCAAATTTTTAAAGGAACTAGGTCTCATATGGAAACTATACTGCTCTCCTAAGAAAGACAGAAAGTCTCATCTCTATTTTAGTAGTTTTGAGCAGGATAAAACGGCAAATCCATTTGAGAAGATCGAGTGGTTGCGATCGAAACATGTCATGGTAACCTGCCGGCCGCGGTTCGAATCCCGGCCACGGTCAAGAATGAAAGATTATCAATAACAGTTTTAATTAATTTTCATGTTGTAAAATTCCTTTCTTCATAAAAATAATTAAATGAAAATTAAATTTAAGGAACCTAAGCCTAATTAAAAATATTAAGAATTTGGGTTAAAAAAAAAAAAATCGCAAAAATTTTTTCTGTGTATTTAAAACTGCATTGTCAAATATTGGGTTTTCAACAAAGAACTTTGTTTTCTAAAACAAAATAAAACAAAAAATTTAGATGAAGATGATTTCAATTTTTATGGTATTACGAAGAGAAAATGTTGGCAATTATAAATCAAAAATTATATCTGGCAAATGTCCACCACGAGCAAGCTAACAGGTGTTGATTCTTTCATCAAAGTTTTCAATCACTTTTTGGCAAAGACCCGCCATCTATTTCGTTAATCACATCACGGATTTTTAGTTTTAAGGCTGCAATCGATTCGATTGGCTCCGTTTAAACTCTGTGGTTTTTAATCACACGATCTGGCTGGCCCCTTAACAGCTGATGTTCGTTAAATTATGCGATCGAGAAATTTGGTTTGCAATAAATTGATTGTTTCATTGGCTCTGTGGCATGTGGCACTGGTCCTGTTGAAAACACATTTCAGTGATATCTCGAAGCGTAATAAAATTCAATCAAATCACAACTGGTTGGATCTGGTTACCTCTAGTCTTAAATATTCGTATACAGATTCTAATGTATGATGCTGGCTTATAAAAACTGGGCCAAAACGTCTACTTTATAGAAGATTTATTAAACTTCTTATGAAAAACTTACCCTTGGTAATGAAAAAAATTAAAATAGAATTAAAAAAGTTACACACAATATTTAGTTCTCCCTTCAGCCAAAATTCAAAAGGCAATACGGATTCTTTAAAAGATTTATACAGAATATATGTATAGTTAGTCAACGACATAAGGCAGCACACAAGTATCGGCAAGTTAAAATATAATAAAATTCATATCCTTTTTTTATACCAAGGATATACATAAATCACCTTAACGCGTTTTTACTATCTATCTTTATCCGAAAACACAAAATTTGGTGTGTGTGTGTGTGTCTGCAAATGAAACTGCACTAGTATTAGTGGCAATATGTAGTGTCTTTATTTGTATTTACGGCTACCAACATTATTCAAAGCATTCGTTGCCTTCCTTTTTTTACTTTCTTAATATTGTACTTTTTTAACCACTTTACGCGCATAGTTGTTCCTTTTATCCTTGTTGTTGTGTAATTTTTTCTTTTTAATTTTTTCAACTTCCTTGTAAACAAATAACTGCGGAATATTTATAAGCATCATAAATTAAAATTTTTACGTTCTTGCATTTATTGTGGGCATAATAATTCTTTTATGCAAAAGAAGGAAAATATACGGCAACCAAATAAAAAAGAAATCATAAATATGATATGAATTTTCTTCATATTTTATTTTTTTATGATGTGAGTAGTAAGGAAAGATGAGTTGTAAGGTTTAAACTTAAAATTAAGTTTGATAATTTAAATAGTTTCTGATAAATTTTTTTCAAAAAATAAAGACTTGTTTAAACTTTTATGCCTGCATTCATAAAAATATTTTAAATTTAATAAAGGTTTACAAAACAAATATTCTCTAAAAATTTTTCTTAATAAACGTTTGTTAAAGTGAATAATCATTAATGAATACGTCCGACAAAATCCTCCTTTGAACTAACGGCAAGTTATAATAATGGCCCCTAAACTCTTGTATGTAATATTTAGCAACTAATTTAAAAGATTTTTATTAATAAATATTTATATCAATGGTTTTTTTCAAATCATCTCAAACTTTATTAAAACTTTTCTTAACAGTGGGCGAAACGTGGATCTACCACAACATACCAGAGGCCAAGCAGCAGTCAAAACAGGGGGTTTCTCTGGGTGAATCGGCGCAAAAGGAGACCAAGGTAGGCTTGTCAGCTAATTAGGTCATGTTGATAGATTCGTGATGCACGCAGTATTATCCGCATTGACTACCTTTAAAAGGTTTAGCAACCAATGGCGAATAATTTACCAACTTATTGGCCGGATTTAATGACGATTTAAATAAAAACAACCGCCTTTTGCCAAAAAAAAAATTCTACTAGGAAAGTTCAAGGTTGAATACATGTGCAGTTTCCGTGGCAAAACTACATAAAAAAACCTACGAATTACTGCCTCATCCGCCCCATTCTCCGGATTTGGCTCTGAGTCACTATTTCTTGTTTCTAAACCTGATGAAATGGTGGCAGGAGATCTAAGACTCTAACGCTTTTACCCCAAGAAATCTTGTTTGGTTAAGAAATATAAAAGCTTATATTAAACTTTTTAAGTTTCTATACTCAAAGGAGACTATGCTAAAAAATAAAATGATATTTTATCCAAAAACCTGTGTCTTATTTTTAAGTCACCAGCGACTTTTTGGCCCGAGCTCATTACTAATATTTTATTTGAGTTTGTAAAATACTTACATTGGTAAATTCAGTGGGTTTTATTATTTTAATGGCCAATTTCACCAACTTCGGTTAAAACTAACAATTACTTAACTTTCAGTTAACAATATGTTGTTGGCAGCTATAACTGGTAGTAAACTATAACTTAACTTGGAGAAATTGACCGTAAATAAGTTAATTTTTAAACTTCTAAGCACCAACGCAATATTTTTATGACTCCGGAAATACTACATATTAAAAGGACTAGGACTAGGAACAATTTTTGTATGAGATAGATTTAGCTTTCAGTCTCATGTCTTTAGATAAATGTCTCCATTTTCATAATTTTTTTTTACAATATTCCAAAAGAAATCCTTTCAAAAAATATAAAATTCTGGAATGGCTCTTCTTAGCATTCAAGATCCCTTCCCAGTTGTGGAGTAAGTCTGGTCTTAAGGGTGAAAACTCTAACAAAAATAATTTTTGGGACTTTTAAACTTCTTATTAAGGATAGCGAAATTATTGTCATTTAAATGATTTTTTTTAAGGAAAAAATTACTAAGGACCATGAATTGGCAAATACGCACAGCGTCCAGGAGAAGACAGCACGGAAATTTGGATTAGAAGTAGAGCGTTGAGCATAAAGACTATGCTACTGTTGTGCTACTTGGGGACACAAAGTCTAACGTAGACGGCGGGTGAGGTTAGCATTAGAAAAGGATTGGCTTTATGTACAAAAACTACTGTATTCGCTTCACTTTTCCAATATCCCTGATATTGCTTTGTTTTAATTATAACTGCACATTTTAATTTCATAATTATTTATTTATGCTATGTACGAATTATTAATTTTATTAATTGAATGACAATAAAATTCAATAGAATTAAAATTTTTTGACGAAGTCTATACCATTTTCTACAATATAGAGTTTTAAATGTAGATATATCAAAAAAAAAAATTTGTTGTGTGAATTAAAAGGGCTTGTAGTCTAGAAGTTATTACTACTAAAATTTTGTCATATTCGTTAAGAAATGGTTGAGATATCCAATTTCTAACCAGACATCTCTAATGTTTACCCAGAAAACTATACTTTTAAAAGTCTACTCATAATCCTAACAAGATCCAAATATGGCTCTGATCTTTCTTTATACAAGTCGATAAATTTTTTCACATGGTCCCAATACAAGTGTCCTCCCCAATTAAGAATTTTGCTGCGATACACTGATAGAAAAGGCGTCATAACGCTGATGTATTTTGACATCAGTACTATGACAAGTGTCTTCGTTTTTGACCCCATGACACTTGTCATCATTGTGATGTCAACCATAACATCACTTGGCCAAAGTGTCATCAGGGTCAAAATGAAATTATGTCATCAACGGGATGACACATCGACATCACAGAAATGACGGAAATGTCCTCAGTGCGATGACGCAGTAACATCGGAGAAATGACATATTAGCATCAATTTAATGACAGTTTGTCATTAAGTCAAAGTCATTGGAGTTGACTTAATTCAAAGTGTGAGAATATTATTATTTACTTACCCGTTGCATATGTTTGTTTCAAGTTTGTTGAATTACGACCTTTGTTTACAGCAGAACTCTCAATAATAAGACACCAGCACCATGCCTCATGTGGTTTTCGTAATCATTCTACTTTAAAAATTTCATGTATTTAACTAAATAATTTAAAAAATTGGAATTAAGGAATTTTTGCTTCTTATAATTCATTGTAATCATGAAAATAATGTTAATAATATACAAAATGTGGCATCGAATTGATGTCACTATAGTCATAAAAAAGATGACACTTAAAAAATGACAAAATTGTACGAAGACGTTAGTCATTGGATTGATGTTACTTTTTGCATCATTGATGCCATTTGTAGTAACATTGATGTCACAATTGTGATGTTAGGGCATCATCAATATGAAGATGCATTTTTCTATCAGTGTAGGGTCTAAAAAAAACGTTAGGTTGTTAAAATTAAGACCGATTTTCTCTTACATATGAGATTTTTTGTTTTGAAAAATCAGCTAAATCGACCTTTTATTATTCAACCTACCGAACAAACAATTATGCTCCTGGAATAAGGATTTTGAAACGATAGCGCCCATACCATAGGAGCTTGGGATTAATTGACACAGCCGAACAAATCAATTTTATTTATTTCTTTTAGTAGATTTTGTAAATTTTAATAAACTTTTTGTCCAATAAACCCCTCTTGCTATAATTACACGAAATTAATTTAAAAAATTTTCTTTAACATTACAATTCCTGAATGCACCACATTTTATAACATTAAATTAATATTTCAAATAATTTTCAAAATATCACTTCACCTGTCATCACTATCTAGTTTATAAGCCACAAAATTTATGTAACACTCGTTACAAAATTTATATTAATATTTTCTAAATAAATTCTCATAAATCATATAAATTAATTAACTTAACAAAAAGCCTCATTATGGTCATTGTTGCCTGTTTGACCATTTTAATTGACAAACTAATAAACAAAATATATAGCAGACATAAATCATTATGTTTAAAATTATTTATGAATACAATCGCAAACAGATACATACATGCACATGCACATGTACACATACAAAAAATATACACTTATACATACATTTAAGCTTATAAATTTAACATAAATTGACCACCCAATAGTCCCAAAAGTTCCATAGAATATTTATGTCTATAACATAAATTAGCAACAGACCGATATGACTCTTTGTGTCCCCAGTTCTCAGTTATATATTCTCTCTCTCTCTCTCTCTTTTGCTGGCTTGCCATAACACTTCCAAATGGCAACCTTTCAAATGTTGACTACTTGAACACACGAAACAGACAGGCAGCCAGACCAACAAATCCATGGTAGGAATATTAACCCGGTACTATAAAATACAATTGGTTGTTAAAATTTTAACTGCAGTTATTATTATTTTTGTGTATAGAGTATTTGTTTGTAGCAGTTGTTGTTATAATTGTCATTTTGTTGAATTTTTTTATTTGTTGTTGTTGTTGTTATTGCAAAAATGTCATTGCAACAATTTATGACAATGGATAAATGTCATAAATTTTATTTTCGAACATAAATAAATACATACATTATGTAAAACACAATATCTATAAGTCATATAAAATACTTATACTTACAAATAAACAACATATGTGTGTGTGTTTGTTTGCATGTGTGAGAGCAAAGGTATATGTATTAAAAGAGATATGTTTACAATTACATACAAACATATATCAATATTTACAAATACATACAATGAAAATAACATATAAAAAAAAAATACAGAAAACTTCCTATCGTATTATGCAGGAATGGTAAACTTTTGGTATAGAGCGAAGGACCCTAACGTTAGAAATTAGAAACTTATAAAAACTTAGAAATTATAAAACAGTTGATTTTTCTCTATCCAGCAATACAATAAAAATGTTGTTGAATACTTGGAACTTTTGAGCTACGTTGCTGATTTCCATAATACGCGGAAGAATATTATTCCTGGGACATTCTACTTTAAAACAGGCTGAGTGGGAAATTGTAAATGATTTTGTAAAATGTAACCGACTTAAAGGTTCTGAAATAGCAACTGCAATGCCAAGTTATGATATTGTCCTACTTGTTCGTTTACATGAACCAGCGTTGCCAGAAAATAATTTTAAAAAAACTTACAAAGCCATTAGAAATCAGATTTTTTCCTTTACGTTTAGCGATTTTTCAGCTATATTAATTCCTACAAATTTGTACAAAAATTAACCCGAGAATTACAAATTTTAATAAAGGAACTTTTCTATTTTTCAAAAATTTTATGAAGTCATAAAAAAACTCCACACTTAATTATTCAAAATGTTGTCGTCTGTTTTAAAAAATATCCCTTTTATTAAAACCCTGATATGAAGAGAATTTTTTCTACTTCTGGTAACCAGCGTTACCGATGGTGCCACTAAAGTGGCAATTTGCCACTTTTTCGACTGCTTGGATACTATTTTGCCACTTTTACAAAATGCACCCAAATGTGGTACTTTTTGCGATTCTTGCCACTTTTTTGATACTTTTTACGCTAGGAAAATATACTTTTTTTCTTTCTGTTTTATTATAACCCCCAGCTTTAATATGAAATTTGTGTCTTGTCATGCGTGGTTAGCTAAAGATCGGTTTAATAAACTTTCTATTAACCTGTTTTATTTATTATGAATAAGGGGATAAAGATATCTTACATATCGATCTCAAAAACACTCAAAAACAGCTACTTTTCAGAAGAGACAAAATACTTTTTTTTACCAAATATTTGAAACTTTTTGCTATATATTCTCTTATAAATCAAGAATTAGGAAAATTCCTATAAATATTTAAAAGAATATATAGCAAAAAGTTTCAAATATTTGATAAAAAAAAAGTATTTTGGATTTCCTTAGAAGTCATGAAGCAGAAACCGAACTGTTCTGTACCGAAAACTTGTCTAAAATTTGTGTAATTGACATCAAAAGTTAAATCTAAGTTTATACCAAAAATTGTGTAATGAATTGATAATAAGAATTGATATAAAAAACAAAAAACCCAATATATTGACGTATTAAGACCTAATATTTATAGTGTCTAATGAAGATATAAACTATTTCGAATTAGTTTCAGAGTTTAAAGATAATTTAACTGACCCAGATGCACTCATACATGAATTTAAACTTCTAGAGAGTAAAGTAAATGACACGAATTATAAACACATATTTAAAATTTCGAATGCTGAAGATTTTTGGCGTAAAATAGGAACATTGTAAAATATATTGAATTATTATAGTTTATAGTTTCATTCGCATATTTATATTAAAAACAATAATAAAAACTAAAATTTGTTTTTGTTTTCAAAACAAATATACGAAAGAAATTTTATTGTCGACATCGTAGAAGTGGGCCTACAACTTTGTAATTAGGCTGACTGTATAATAATATAAAACTATGGATTTTGTTATTAATTGTGGTAAAAACCATCATCCGAAATTGCAATAAATGGTGTATCTGATAAATGTGACGCGATGGGAGAAAACTGTGCTCATATTCGGCCATAGCATTCCAAAAAAACATAAGAATCTAGTGGAATGGGCAAATAAATTTCTAGAAAGTTTTTAAATGTCTACCTGTGCAATATAGTGTCTTAAATAAATCAAAGAAAATGTGTTCAGAAGGAATAGTACAAGAAATATATTACTAAATGTATATATAAAACACATTACATAAATATCTTCTATTTGCTGCAACAATGTCATAATCCAAAAAACATGTTTGGCAGAAAACAAGTTTAACGTTTTTGAATTACTAAAACATTAAAGTAAATATTTTATAAAAATTACTTCTCGAGAAAAATATTTATTTTAGTTTTTATACCATTTAAAATTATAATAAATAAAAAAAAAATTTAAAAAATACATAATGTGGTGTACTTATTTTAATTTTAAAAGATGTGCCCCTTTTTTTAAAAAAATCCACTTTTTGGTGCCACTTTTTTTGTAGATATCCCCTTTTTTGGTACTTTTTGGAAATATCCGACGGTAACACTGCTGGTTACACTGTACCCAACACAAAAAGGATTGAAGTATATAGATTTTTTAATTTCTTATAGGATCAAGCTATAATATCAAGAAGGGGAAATGTAAATCAGTTATATTTTCAACATGTATGATGCGAACGCTTAATGTTGTAGAAAGTGTCTGTCTGTATGGTCAAAACGCTACCTCATACAAGTGTACTCAATATAAGAAAGGGTCTTGGTACGAAATAGGGTCCACATGGTTGAATGCTTTTTAATTACATACTTGCTTGGTTTGCTTAAAATGGGTAATCATTTCATTTTAATTATTGATTAAAATACATAAATTAACGTAGAAGAATAATCCTGAAAACACGGAAAGAATGCTGATGAAGGTCGCCACCAGTTTTGCCAATTTAGCATTTTCTATGCTAGATCTAGCATTTTTAAAGCCATTTGGCATGAAAAAACCTGATTTAGCATGAAGTATTTTTCCTAGCATTATTTAAAAACTCCTAGCATTTTTTAGTTCTGGTGATATTTTTAATATTTTCCATTTTAATAATATTTAATACAAATACAAAAGAAAAAAACGGAAGATTCTTACATTGAATTAGATTTTAAACAAGGCAACAATGTTAATGCTCATTAATGTTTAACTAAAATAAAAATCAAAAAAGGAATAAATTTTAAAAACTTACTAAACCTATTTAGAAAAGTTTCGCAAAGAGTGGGACGATCACCTAAAGTTAAAAGAATGGTTGAAAGAAACAGATGACTTAGAAAAAAATCCTTTTGCAATTACTGCAAATGCGATATAGTCTGAAATCAGTGGCTTGGAGCAGCACGCAGGAAAAATAAATCACAAAAGTGTCTAAAGAATTTGTTACAAAGTTCAGCAACATTAAGTTTAAGTGCTGTGCATAGTTCGATTGCACCTGTCCAGTATCTGACAAACATCTATTAAAGGCAATTTGACAGTTCGTCGTTGAACCTGAAGGACAATATGCAGCATATTCACCCCTATCGTGAATAAGAAGTGGTATTTTTGTTCCCATGAAATTTTCATTCCCCTCGAAGAGAAAGAAGCAATCGCCAATCTCATATGAAAAATTTTTCACGCTATCAGTTCCAGTGAATGTGAAAAAGAAGAAAGATTAAAAAAATTAAAAATTAAAAAAAAAAAATTTTTGTTCAAAATGTACACGTCTATATTTTAAAGAAAAGTTAAAATAATAAGGCAAAATATTCATTATTGGAAGGCTAGTTTGTTAACAACGTTAGTTTTATGCACTTTTTAAATTGTATGTACATAGTATAATATTTTCCAAAATTCTGCCACCACGACTTTCGAAAGCTTCACAAATCCGCATGCAATCGACTTGTTGTTTTGCATTTTGTTAACCAATATATCGGTTCTTGCCTTATTAACGGATCTAGCTCTTAACATTCGATTTATAGGAGGAACTACTTACATACATGTTCTGTTCCCTAGCCAAAATAAAGTGAGAAAATCTAAGGGAAATGTCAACAAATTACGAAGGAAAAATCTTTTCACGATAAGGGGAATTATTTCCTGTGAACATTTGTTCACGTTATTATTCTCATTTGAATAACCTTTTTTTCATGGAAGTTTTTCATGATTGCAAATATGCGAAAAGGGGAATAATTACGAGGGAAAAATTATTAGCCCCTACTTTAATGAAGATCTTTCCATATGTTTCATATAAATTATTTTAGCATTTTTAGTTTTGGCAACACTGGTCGCCACGGGCTGGAAAATGAATTAAAGGGGAGTTCTAATAAAAGTGGAACATACCACGTAAGAGAAAAAAAAGAACGAAATAAACTTATAGCTTGACACTTAATAAGAGAATTGAAAAAACGGCTGAAATATATATTGTTGTTAAAACTGATCATACTATGGTTACTTAATTAATTTTTAACAAAATATGTTGTAATCATATCTAACCATAATATGGTTACCTGCAAACATAAGCATTGGTAAAATCCAACCATACTATGTTTCTCTTACAATATGGTTACCTTTAACCATATTTTTTTCTTCTGCGTATATGCACTAACATGTATTGTTCAATATGGCGTTTAGGACATATGCCGCCGCATAAGTATTGGGAGACCTAATAAAACACTCATACGTACCGGTTAATATTGAGTTCTGCGAATAGCAAAAACTAGGGATGGAATTGTATGCAAATGCCTGTTTTTGCAAATTCAAATACTTTTTATTAAGCTCTTTTATAAATTACGAGTTTTTCTGGGAAATTGCATTGACTGGCTTGTGCATTTGTTGTCATATATTGCCAAAAAAAAAAATGCCTTAAAGCTTGCATATTATCTATATATGTATATAAAAATGAAAAATGTTTGTGTGTTTGTTTGTTTGTTTTGTTGAAATTTTTACAGCAACATCACGTGAGCCCTAAAAATAAAATAGGCTACTTATTTTTTCGATAGGGGCAGGGAAATTTGTACCTCCAAACGATGCCAATATTAAATATCGTATATCTTAAGAGCCGCTGCACGCATTTTGTTGAACTTTTGGTAGTTCCAAAATGGAAATAAAATAGCAGCGGGGGAAGTGGTACCCCCATAGGGCGACAATGTTTAATATCGCATATCATAAGAGCTGTTATAGTGAGAATGTTCAAACTTTGTAGAAGTCACTCTTATGGTATACTACACTTTTGAAAATAAAAATAAAGCGGGTAGGCGCAAGGGGGGAAATACCTCCCATATGATGCATACATTTGATATCGCTCAACAGAAGAACTATTAAAGGAAGAATCTTCAAACGTGGTTATAGCTATTATTATGGTAAACTATAAATTTCAATATAAAAATGGGCGAGGTTGACAGAGGGAAGCAGTACCCTTCATAGATAGAAATATTAATAAGAGCCGCTGCACGTATTTTGTTTAACTTTTGTAGTAGGATCTTCTGAGTCCAAAAATTGAAATAAAAAAGCAGTGGGGGAAGTGGCACTCCCCCTAGGACGCCAATGTTTAATATCGCATATCTTAAGAACTGTTATATTGAGAATGTTCAAACTTTGTAGAAGTCACTCTTATGGTATACTACACCTTTGAAAATAGAAATAAAACTGGTAGGCGCAGGGGGAAATACCTAGCATAGGATGCATATATTTAATATCTCTCAACTGAAGAACTATTAAGGGGAGAGTCTTCAAATGTGGTGAAAGCAGTGTAGCGAAACGCTCTGGGTTATTATAAAAATAACTTTTGAGTTTCCAAAAATATCATGAAAAGTTTTAGATTGACAAAAAACCCGATTTTTATGATTAAAGCAAAATTGTCGATGTATAGATCGGTTCTCTTTTTTTTTTTGGGGGGGGGCCTTTGTTTCACCTTGATATTACAGAAACCCATAGGAGTCGGTTCTTTAAGAAAACACTGCAATGTGTTGCTGTTATTTCTTTAACGGCTATTCTTCAGTCTGACAAAGATCTTAATTGAACAATGCCTCTTATCGGTTATTTTCATTCTAAACGAGTTTTAACTTTGAAAGAACTAGTATGCACTCGAGTATTAACATGCAGTGAAAAACAAACTTTTGCAGTACTTTTTGATAGATAAATATATAAAGTTTTTAAAGAAACTCTTTATGATCAAACTTTTCCGTTTTTAACGCAATAAAAAAAAAACTAAACATAACTAATATTTTGTATGAAGACCTAAAAATTTAAGTTTAAAGAACTTTAATTCCATTGAATTTAAATAATACAAGGACAGAAAGAACACTTTCCTTGGATCAGTTGTGTGAGTTATTCTTAAAGTATTTATTTATTAATGGCCAATGAAACTAATTCTATTTAAATATCAATTCATATTTAAATCTAGTTTTTCATATAATTTTATTTTTATTTGACATGAAAAGCGAATTTTAAGCATAAATTGGTGAAATTGGCCATAAATGTTACAAACGCAATTACAAATTATCTCTTAACTAATTAACCGTTTTAGACCATAGTTTAGCAGTAATCGAACCTGCAACCCTCACACTTATGGACAAGCCTACTACCAAGTATTCTTTCAGGGAACCTGTTCTTAAAGAACACATTCGGAAAACATTAGACGAATAACTTTTAAACATATTATGGCTAATTAGACCATAATAGGTATTTTTTAACATGTAATAACTGATTAGTTTTCATGCATATTATGAAAAAATTTCTGCAGAAACTTGCTTCATATTCCTTCTTAAGCCTGGTACTCTGTTCAACATTTCACGTGAAATGCTGTCAAAATGCATATGAAAAAAACTTGTGCGGAATATCTACGAAATAATGTTGATGGAGTTGTACTCTGTTTATTTTGTGAAAAAGTTCCGAAATGTTTCTGGCAACATTTTTTTTACAACTGCGAAATAATGTAAGCTGCCTTTATTTCACGTGGAATTTTAAGCAAAAGCAAAAAATATGAACTTAATATTAAAAAAGAAATAAAAAATTAAAATAACACAATCGGAAACAGTTTTTTTTATCCATATTTACTGTTTTTTATTAAATTTTTTATTAAAAAAAAATAATTTTAGTAAAATACATGTGGCGTTTGTTTACATACACGAAACAATGTAGAATACTTTGAAGGAATAAAAACGTCAAATTGTACAAACTCGCAAGATTGGTAACATTAATAAATGCCAAAATTTTCGTATGGAATAATCAATGTTGCTCAACATTTTTCACAAATTTGAACAGAGTACTAGGCTTTACACAGCATCCGAGTAAATTCATAAAAACTTTTATTTTACAGCTTTCTTGTTCTTAATAAGAAACTCGCTGAAACTGCCTTTTAACGATACAAAGTACACTTCATCATTCTATTCGAAAGCAAATATATTTTTAATTCTTTAAGTCGATACTGAACGAATCGAAATTACTTTATATATCAGTGTTGTAAAGCATTTATTTGAGTTTCTGCAACACTGAAAAAATAATTTCGATTCTTTAAGTATCGAATGAAAAAATAATAAAAGATTCGGAAGCAACTTCGACCACGACTGCCAGAATTAGATACTTATTGTTTTAATGTTTGTTTTATCAAGACTGCCAGAATCATCCCCGAGTTATTTTTAATTGTTGGTCCCTGGTTTTTTAATATTTGCACTAAGTTTTAAGATAATCTTAGTCTTGCAAAGTATTGAAAACTATTGGCTTTTTTAAATCCCAGGCGTGCATATTATTTCCTCTACCAGACAAAAACAAATGTTTATACGTATAGTGACAGTAGCAACAATGACTTTTTGTTTTTTTTTTTGGAAATATTAAAAAAAACCAGCAGCAGCAGTAACACCAACAGTATGGCAGAAGGAGTATAAACACGTTAATCTGTTCTCATATATCATTTCTGTCACCTCTACAAACACATTCTCAAACCAAAAAAAAAATGTCTACAAAAAAAACACAATGCAAGCTTCCATATTACTTTTGCAGTTATCCAACAACGTGTATTGCACACACATACTCAAACACACTGCTAACTATACCCTTTTGCTAAAATGTGTGTGTGTGTGGGATTTTAAGTTTACCTGAATTTTGGCAGACGTACTCACACAGAATTTGTACCCAAACGTTTTAATGGAGCAATTTTTTGATTTATTTTATACGGAATTCAATATTATAAATTCCCTTCTTCATTTTTTTTTTATTATTTTTACTGTTGTATTTTTATTTTGGCGTTTACTGATACACATACACCTCTACTACTCGTAGATAGTATCCGAAAGTTTCTTCATTCTCATGCTGTCATCCAGAGAGACAGATGGTTTATTATATTTTTTGGTTATAAATTTATGTCAGTGCATACATATTTGTAGGTACAAATGTGATATCATTGTATTGAAAGTTTTTTTGTTTGTTTTTTGTTTTTTTTTTTTTTGTATCTTGTTGTATTTTTAAGATTTTAATCTTTAATGAATGAGTATCAAAAGTATGGTGAAATCTTATTTAGTGAATGTTAAAAGGGATTTCTTTAGAGTACTCGGAAATGTACATATAAATATTTAATCAATAAATGTTATTTTTTAACAATCAATAAAATTTACATTGCTTTTAAGTACAAAAAATGGGTGAAAAATTGACAGGCCGGTATGGAAGAAATCTTATGTAATACCTGGCAATCAGACGAATAAATACCAAAGCCGAATATCTGAATTTAGTGAGGCCAAAAAGATAACATATTTTACGCTTAAAAATAATATACCCGTAGTAGTTTCAATTATATTATTTTTGAATGAGTTTTTGCCTGTATACCACAAATATATTATTGTTATCCGCACCCATTTACATTTTTGCAATCGTAACTTTGAAAGTAAACAACAACCATTTGGTTACATTTCCATATTTTAAGAGAACAATTTTATATTGCTGTTATGTTTGTACAAACAATTGTTTGTTTAAAAATTTGGAAAAAAAAATTGACTGCAGAAACGAAGAATGTTTGTTAACTGGGTGCGCTGAATTCGAATCTGGTACAAAATTAGGATATCACGTCCTGTTAATTTCTTACCGCACGCTGGTAATACTGTAAAACAGTCAATGCTGTCACTACAGTTTCACAATAATTTATTTGACAGAAGCTCACATTCTTCATAATAGTAGCGTTTAAGGATGTCAGGGAGATCGTGTGTTACTGATTCAAGCTATTTTTGCTTTGTGTGTGGCAACTCTTTGGTTGGAAAGAAGGATATGCAATATCAGAATCAGATCATTAAAATATGCATATTTACATTATTTTGGTTTTGCAGTGAGAAACTTGGACAAAACGTGAACACCGGCAATGTTTTGCATATTCTTCATTCGCATTTAGATTTTTTTCCAAAAAAAAAACCAGGTGCAGTGAGCGTGAACAAGGGGAGCGTGCTAACCAAGATTTAATGAATATTGAAAGAATTTATCAAGGATTTAGAGACAAAAGCAAGCTAGGAGACTATTGCTGGACTCTTATACGTAAAACCGAACCAACAAAATATAAACGACGTTTAAATAACGCCATTCACTTTTGAAAATTCATTGATTTTTACATAAACTAGTGATTTTTTATGTAAGAAACAATTAAAAACATTTTTTTGTATCTCGAAAACCTGACGTAATAGAGAAAAACAAATTAAAGATTCGAATTCAGTGCACCAAATAACCATAGGAAAGATATTTGTTAGTTAGTGTTATTTGTTGTTAAAAATTAATTAATTTGAGGCCGAGGATAGTAAAATATTCAGCACAGCCAAAAAGGGACTCGGCCCATTTCATTGTGCAACAAAAAAACAGCCTCAATAGTCGCAATGCGAAATGAAACTAGACGTCTAGTTGAGCAAATCTACCAAACGGGTTAAAAAAGTTAGCTCGGTTTTCGAAATTTCGGGCCTTGAAATTTTCGAATTTTTTGAAAATGCGTTTGGAATAAGTAATAAAAATACCAGGGACCGTAACTGTTATGACTTTTATCGAAAAAGTCAAGAAAAAAAAGTTATTTTTTAACTTTTATTTTTTAAGGCAGAAATAAAAGTTATTTCTTAACTTTTATTTTTTAAGGCAAAAATTAAAAGTTATTTTTCACTTTTAATTAAGTATTGCATAGTAATACGATAGTTTTATTGCCTCCAATTTATAGGTAATAATAATTGATGTATATTACAGAAGTCTATTAAAATTATTGTTATTATTATTATTATATTTGTTCAGCTGTTTAATTTTACCATTAAAATTGATTCTAAGTTTTCTTCAGATAAATTATATCTCAAATCCCCCAAAATCAATTTGAGTGCTGAAAATGACCTTTCTACACTGTCTTGAGTTGCAGGTACAGAATGTACAATAAGTGCGATTGATCATTATCATTTGTTATCAGTTCAACAATTCTATATTATACTCACATTGAAAGAAATATACTGAAAGAATTAACAGTGATGCAGTTGAAATTGTGATAACGGATGTTTTATCATTTATAGCATTGAAAGCAATAAAACTAGCGTATTACTATGCAATATTTAATTCATGACTTTTATTTTTGCCTTAAAATATTAAAAGTTTAAAAATAACTTTTATTTTTTGAGTAAAATAATAAAAGTCAAAAATAACTTTTAATTTTTGCCTTAAAAAATAAAAGTCAAAATTAAAAGTTATTTTTTGACTTTTATCAAAAAGGCACAAATTTAAAAGTCATACAAAAATTTGCATGTACATCACCTGTGTATCATAATGATAAGAACCAAAATTTTCTACGATCATTTTTAATGTTTGCTTTTTTGATGTAAATTTTTAAAAATAACAGTTATTTTCTGTCCCTGAAAAATACACTTAATGTACTTCTGAGCTAAAAAAAAAACAATTTTAGTAACTTCATATGAATTGTAAGGCTCATTTCAAGGGGTAATTTTTGTCCTTTATTCCAACTTCCACACAAAAGTATACCTAAACTGCACTTATCAGGGTTCAAATGATCTACGAATATTTTTGGCCTAAAAAATTTTATTAGGGGTCTTCTAAGACCAGAAGCTCGCGCAATGTATTTATGTAAAACGCTTAATAAAGCAAATTGTAAAGAGATACTGTACAGTGTTTTGACTTTACCACTACTTTTTTAAAAAATAAAAATAAATCCTACTTAACAATATTCCTTTATTAAACTTATTCCTATATCGCACGAACTTCTGGTCTTTAAAGACCCCAAGTGAAATTTGATTCATTTTATTTCTCTTAGTATACTTTTATGTAGAAATTTAAATAAAGGACAGAAATGAACCCTTAAAATCAGAGTTTCAGCTTTAATATATTCTTAAGAAAAGAATCGCACTACAACTCTTATGAAGTAACTGAAATTATGTTTTAGCTTAGAAGTACATTTATTACATTTTTATGACTTGTACCAAACAAAAAATTCAAAAACTTTATGGGTCAAAATTTCGAAGACCCGAGCTAACTTTTTAAAACCATTTGGCAGATTTGCATATAAATTCCGAATTTTCTTGCACTGTGTTATTAATAAGAGACATGTTTCTAACTGCTTCCATCACCATTAATATCAGCGTTTAAAACACTGTAATCACTGCCATCTCTTCCACTTCTTCATTTGTCTTTGGCCATAAAAAAACTGCTGCTCTTACTACTGATTCATTAAATGTAAACAGTCGCTGCCAAACTAACTGAAAAAGTAAAAAGTTGTACACAGCTTTTCGTTTTTGTTCGACAGTTTTTGGTTTTGACTGCAGCTTTTTAAACCCTGGTTAATATTTTCTTTGCGAGCTGCATCATAAAAAATACGTTAAATAGTTGAAATAATTTCCTAAAGCTTAAAGCAATACAAAACCTGATGACAATTTCACAATTTGACACTATCTTCTGTAAGAAGCAATACCATTTTTACAAAAAAAAAAAAAAAAATCCTTAAAAATGTGATGTCTTCATCAGAACCCTTCACTTTTCACAGTCCCCTTACCCTTTGTCACAAACTCTACTTTAGATTCATTTGCCACCATTCATGCATTAATTAAACATTCCAAGTAATTGTCATTTTTGGTATAAACTCAAGCAACAAACTCATTTGTCTGTGACAAAATGCCCATTAAAAACAAAATAAACTGACATAAGCAAACACACACAAACATATATACAAAGACTTTAATAAAATATTGTGTATTTCTTTGGAAACTATTTGCAACATTATCAGCAAAAATGCATAAAATGTGTCAGCAATGAAACATAGCGAGACATAACAACGTAATTGACGACAATTGTCAACACGTTGGCAGTAGTGCAAAAGTAAAGCCATCTACCGAATGTTTAATACAATCAAACAACTAACCAAGCAACGAAACAGATAGACAGGCAGACACACACAGGCTCAGTCAAATGACCGGCCAAAATATACTATACAAGCAATCCACCGAACTTATACCGTAAATAAAATACTGTGTAAGTGCAGCACAAGCAACAGCGACAACTTTTTAAAAAAGCAGGAATTATATGCAACTAGAAGTACAAATGAGCAACACAAAAGAATGACTGACATTTGACAATATGGCGACCACAAATAACTCACGTTTGAAATGGTCATATGGCTGTTAATATTTGGTTGCTGTTACTATTGTCATCGTATTTGTTTTAGGCGATTTCAAATGATGATTACTATTTAGGATTGCCAGGAGGAAGGAGGAGAGATTTTTGGAAAATTTAAATCATGATAACTTTAGGGTTATTCACGGAAGGTTGAATATCAGGTTATATAATTATATACTTATGTGTATTAACAGCAACAAAATACATTAAAGGAAAAATATAGTTTATTGTTTTTAGCCCATTTTTCGCCGCTCCAAGTTCCTGCTGATCGATTTCCATTAAAAATTTGTTAAAACTATTTTGGGGGTAATAAAGAAAATTTTAAGTTTTGAACTCAGTACCCATTCCCAAGTACTTGTCATTATAATGACCGGTGAGAAAAATAGACTTATGTAACTACAAAACCATATAATCTGATTATCAGCATTTCGTGAATATTGGGTGTATAACTATAAATCGCGTATATTTTACACACGAATGGATTGGTGCATTTTGCACTAAATTTGGGATAAATGTTCATAATAATATGACAGATATTCAGACTTAATCTTCTTGGAATTGCTTAAAGTCCTGGAATATATTTATATGTATATAAAATTTACGGGTCATGAATAAAAATTGCTTGGCGTCTAACAGGGACTGACAGACCAACTTGAATATCATTTACCACTTATCCCAGTTAAAATGTTTTCGCAGGGGATTTTTGGTAGCATGTCATAACGTCCAATGTTCGCTTAGAACAGTGTTCGAAAATAAACATTGCTCCTTAGTGTTCAGTTCGGTAGATTTGTGGAAAACACAAATGCTAACATGTTTGTGTAGTAAATCATTAAAAACAATAACTTTTCCCTGTTTGTCATCTTCGAGCACAAAAATAATACCATTATTATCCACCTTAACAAAAGATGAGAACATTTAATTCCATTCGGTTGTTTTTTAACCACAAACTTCATTGAGTTTGGTTCTGATATTACTGTTCTTTCGTTTTGTTGTGCATAGCGCCCTTTTGGCTGGTAAAAAACCAAAAATTTTTTTCAAAAACAAAATACACCTACGAAAAAAAACAGCAAAATTATTTTACACAAACAAAACATATACACAAAAAACACACGAACTGTTCGTGCTTCGGTCGTTACTAAAACTTTTTGTTTGTTCATTTCTTTAACAATGTAAAAAAAGGAAACATTATAGAAAATTGAAATATAATGTTTGTCTACAGTATCACTTCAATTGTTTTTTAAAGGACACTATATAATGTTCGGCTCTTTTTTGAAAATAGTTACGAACGGTATTACGGGTTGTGTTCATCTACAAAAGCACGTTCCTGGGTATATGAGCTAAAATCTAATTAATGTTCTTTAAATTTTCGAAGACTG
Source organism: Pollenia griseotomentosa (assembly GCA_963931875.1). Taxonomy (NCBI): domain Eukaryota; kingdom Metazoa; phylum Arthropoda; class Insecta; order Diptera; family Polleniidae; genus Pollenia; species Pollenia griseotomentosa. The sequence goes on from OZ007561.1 coordinate 185,458,476, forward strand.
GCTTAGAAAAGCAGAGAATCCTTGCGCCTGGCGGAAGGAAGGCTATTCAGGGAAGCCAAGGTAAGCGACACCGGCTTCGCTTACCGTACAGGAGAAACACTGACTTCGCTAACTAAAACTTTTAAATTTGGAATTTGATATCGGTATTTTCAAATTTAGGATTTCAAAATTCGGGCTTATAAAGTTCGGGATTTTCAGATTCAGAATTCTCGTATTCGAGATTAAATAAATTAGCATTTGGTTATTTTGGGGTTTGTACACTATTCCAAATTATTAATTTGTTATTTTTTAAGTCTTCCGTCTCAGATTTATAAGAAAATAAGGGAACTACACGGTTAATTGATTTTAACATACAAAAAAGGATTATTATGTCGATGGAACATATAAGAAAGTAACATTTTATCCATGGACATTATGACATTGAACAATATGACCCGCCACCGGATTTTTACTGTTTTTCGAGGAAAAATTCGAGAAAGATCTTAAAGTTAGGGAATGAAGATATTTAAGAATCACTACATCAAGATTAAAGAACGGATTCTTATTTAAAAGAAACTTCTTCTTTCGGGAAAGATGTGTTGGAAATTTTCATACAAGTTTAAGGACGAGTAATATTTATAACATTGCACAACAAAATGGAGCTTTTTAAAAGTTACTTAAATAAAAATTGCTGATGCTTATGTATTTTCTTCTGCTGAAATCAATGGTGTCACTCCAAATAGCTCTAGTTTTAAAGATATACTGACATATATTATTTTAACAATTTACACCATTTTATGGTTCATTCGATCAGTTTTTTTGGAATCGGTCTTTCAAACCTTTAAAGTCTTTCTCGATTATTAATTTATCTTAGTCCTTAAAACTTTTTTTATACCCTCCACCACAATAACTTATGAAGAGTGTAAACTAAATTTGTCATTCCGTGTGAAACTTTTTTATTATTCACCTCAGACCCCATAAAGTATATATATTCTGGTTCCTTAAGTAATTCTAAGTCGATTAGGCCATGTCCGTCTGTCTGTCCGTCTGTTGAAAACACGCTCACTTTGGAAAAACTCAAAATAAATAAAAAAAAAACTGGGTGTCAAATTGCTTGTAGTTATCCTAATCAGTTTGGGATTGAATTCCAGCCAAATCGGTTTAGGAGGATCAGAGCTATGAATCAAAATGTGGAACCACCACTTTAAAAAATTTATAATTTTGTTACAAAAACTAACATAAATGATTGAACAATGCACGAAATACTATGAAGTTTTGCAAATATTCATTTTATTCGACTAGAAATGACACTGTAAAATTTCGTGAAGATCGGTTCATAATTTACCCTAGGCCCCATATTTACTCAACTCCCGGAAAACAGTTTAGTAAGCCTAAAACCGTAATTATTAATGCTATCATAATAAAATTAGGCACGTCTTAGTTTTTTAGGACAAGAAATGGCACTGCAAAATTTCGTGAAGATCAGCTCATAATTTACCCTAGGCCCCATATAAACCCTACTCCCGGAAAAGAGTTTAGTACGCCTGAAACCGTAAATATTAATGCTATCATAACAGAATTTGGCACGTCACAGTTCTTTACGACTAGAAATGACACTAAAAAATTTCGGGATGATCGTTCCATAATTTACCTTAGGCCCCATATAAACCCTACTCCCGGAAAACAGTTTAGTACGCCTAAAATCGTAATAAATAATGCTATCACAATAGCATTTGTCGGTCAATTATTTTATATAGGTCTAAGCCGCAACCAATTTTAATGCTGATGTCTGTTTTTATAAAGATAAATTAATAATAAATAGACATCATACACTATAAAATTATTACAGTAACTGATTGTACGTTATTAAATTCGTTTTCCGTACTATTAAAATTTAATAAAAATATAGTTATTTTACGAATATTTTTATTTTTTAACATTTATGTTTGTTATTTGAAAATCAAACTACCAAAAAATAATGTTTTTCCGTATTTATTTTTTTTTTTTTTTAAATTAATTATTATTTTTTAAAAGTAAAAACTATTCAATTTTAAGGAATATGCTGTTTAATAAATAATAAATTTAAAAATGAATCTAAAAATCATTTGTTTTAAATGAAATGTAAATGATTCGTTTTTTAAATGAATTTTAAGTTGTTTAAAATGAATTTTCGTTTGAATTTAACTACATAATATTTTGAGTGTATAGATATCACTCCTGAAATATTCAAATTGTCGGTGGAGTGTATCAAAGATTCGGCACAGCCGAATATAACACTCTAACTTGTTTAATTTAAACTTTTATGTATTTTTATCCGCTCATTATGAATATAGCTGTAGTTGTTTTCTACCACCTCTTGTTTGAGAGATATTTATGCATTAGTTTAAACAAAAATAATTTGAGTTTTCCTTTTTAACCGCATTTAAAATAATTTGGTTTTTATGTCAAATATCATCAGTAATAAAATGGCAACGAAGAAAAGAATTTGTGCAAATAATCCAGACAGTTTATTATTGTAAACCTTTATGCCTGCATTCATTAAAATTTAATAAAGGCTTACAAGCCAAAGTTTCTATGAAAATTGTACTTAATAAACGTTTCTTAAATTTAATGATCGTTTATGAATACAGGGGTTAGACTTCGGTAAAGCTTCATATTTCAAATAGTTTAAGTTTAATATTTACAATCAAGATAAACAATTAAGTGCTCAATACTGTTTGAAACAATCGCGCAGTTTCTTAAAATTGGAAATTGACCCACTTATAAATTTGGGACACCAAAGATCTGGCGGGAACGGGGCTCCTGAAGCTTTTTATTTTTTGTACTATTTGAAACATATTTGATAAAATGTGAAGAGGCTTTCTAAATATTTCCGGACCCTTTTAATGGGTTTAAACATTTTTACTAAAATAAGTTTGTTGGAGTGTCTAGTTTGTGTATTTACAATCTTAGGCGAGGGGTTATAAAGATTTGATGACGATGCCAAGAGTTTTCTTCCAAAATACAAACTAAGTGTCTTCTGTAAGCGTAAACTAAAGAATTTAAACAAAACTTTGGCAGTCGAAATTGTTTTAGTCGGAATGGACAGTGGACATATAACTAGGATTTGGCTAACCATGCCGGTTAAGTTCAGAGCAAAATCAACGCAAATCAAAGGTTCACATGCGAGTTACATATATGAATACTACCAGAGCCCCAGATAAGTTCGACCAATTCTTAAACAGCATTGGTAATGTTATTGAACCATAAGTTAATGAACCGCAATTATTGCATTGTCAACATTTTCACTTTAAATTGATTTCAATATTTTTTAATTTAATTTTGTCTAGTTTCAATTAATATTTTTTAATTCTGTTCAATCAGCAGCGAGCTAGTCTATCAGCGCCGAGGTTGCGGGTTCGATTCCCGCCAGAGACTCTGGTTTCTTTCCTGCAGACAAGCATAGAGCTTCGCGGGATTAGCTTAGGAAATTAAAAAAAAAAAATAAATAATAATAAATATTGATTTCAAAATACTTAAAATATTCTTTCGCTGACAATACAATAATTACATATTTTTAAAGTTAGTTGATAAGTAAAAAAAGTTTTGTAAAAACAGTCGGACAGTAGACTGGTTTAAATTAAGTTGTCAAAATTATAAAATAAAATTATTTTAATATTTTTTAAAAATTTTTTTTTATTAAATTAAAACGTAATTTGCGTTTAAATACTTTTTTGTATATGGCAGGATCAGAAGGGTATTTTGTGGTATAAGCTTAAGAAATCTAATCAGAGCGTTACGATGATACTGCGCCGTAGTAAACTAAAACCGCGCCAAACACGAAGCTAAATTTTCCTACACAAGCATTAAACTGCAGCAGCAAATGGCTATATTTAATTGATCTGTAGACATCTGTTTCTCACTAAAGTGGAGATAACGAAAACTAACTTCATAACATTTTGACCTTAAAATATAGATATATCATCACTTCAAATTTCTGGCAACTCTGCCATTAAGTTGTATACCGCTTTAAATAGACTTGTAGCAAACAAAAAAAAAAGCAATTACCGATTACTAACTTCATTGGTAAGTGTTTTTGTGCTTTTGGACTATAAAAAATTAAAGCAATTTCCTTAACTTACTTTTCTTAACATTGTCAAGTTGTTTTGTGTGTTGTTGGTTGGTTTGCTGGTTTAGTTTTTATTTAGTGTTTGTGTCATTTTTCGCAAAACTCTCCTTTTTAAAAGTCGTTTATCGCTTTGGTATTTTATTCTTTTTTTTTCTTTTTTGCAGCAATAGACTTAATATATGCTGTTGTTACCAATTGCTGGTGATATTTTATTGTCATTCTAGCAGTTTGTCTTTTTCGGTTTAAATTGTCTTGCAGCCTGTCTCTTAATGTTTATTTTTTTTTTCTTTCTCCTTTTTTTATTGCGTTTTTAAGGTGTCATTCTACTACTTGCAACAATAACAGCAAAATTTTCATAAATGCTTGTTGCAACAACAGCGGTAGCGGCGGCTGCAACAACAATTTAACGCCGTGTTTCATTAACTGTCTTTGGCATGTAGTTATTTCTTTCTTTTTTTAATTTGTTAAGCTTTTGTTTTAGCTGGATATAGTTTTTCTGTCCTAACGTTATTAGAAGTAACAACCAAGTCGTCCAGTTATGTGGTTAGTCTTTTATTGCTGTCTTTAGAGTGGAAATATTTGTTGCTTGTTGTTTACATTCATACATAATTATTGTTGTCATTTGTGTTCATTTTGCTGCTAAGGTTTTGGTTTTTTAATTCTTGACTTTTTTTGTCATTGTCTTTGTAATGATTGTGCCCCGTTGAGCTTTAACTATGTCTGCAGCAAATTGTTGTCATTTTATCTTTTAGCCAAGTATAATTTGAGGGGTTATTAAAATTTTTTATTACCAACTAATTAGATTAAAGTTATTTATTTATTAATATTTAGGCTTGGTTTTATTAAGATTTCTGTTTGAAGTTTAGGCAAGTGGTGAGATTGAAAAATTACAAGAGAAAATTTTTTTTTTTTTAAATCGAGACTTATTTTCAAGTAATATCAAAATAGATCAGTTCGATATGATTTTTTACCCTATAAGGTCCTAGCCAGTCATTTTTAACTTTCTTGGAAAAAAACCGTTATTAATGTAATATCCACCTTAGCTTGGCCAGGTCAATCACTACTATAAATAGACGGTAGTAAATTTAATCAAAACAAGACGTTCTTGTGGGGCCATAAAACTCCATATTAATGCAACCAGGTGAAACATTTAAAACATAAGCGAAAAATTATGCGTTACGCAATAAAACATACAAAGATGCAGTACAGTAAGTGAACGAACTATTCACAAGTTTTATAAAATAAATAACGTTTCAAGTGCCACGGCATTCACTTACTACGAAGCAGGTTTGTAAGGGAGAATACTAAAAGTAACTGTAAGAAAACATTCTGATAGCTACACTTTTACCAGTTTGTATGTGCACTTTTTTTGTCAAAAATGTATTGCTTCAAAGTGGAATCTCATTATATAAAATTCATGCCTTCCGTAAGCGAAATACTTACATTTCTCCCTTAAAAACCTGCTTCTTTTGAAGCACAATTTTTTTTTGGTTTTAACTAAATCTGGCTTTGAGCCCAAGCAATACTTTCTTAATGGCTTGTTTTTAAGAAAACAATATTTTTGAATACAAGAATAGAGATCTGTCAATAATACTGCCAAGTTTAAATAAGCTTTGGGGTGTATTTGATCGTCAGGATACACATGGGGCCGGATGCATTCAGTCAGATAGGACCAGCCTATTCGATGACTAATTTATATACCCCCATCTCAATTAATAGAAAAGGTACTCGAAATGTTAAACGCTTAAAAATATATATAAAAGGCCCACCTTTTATTCAACCAACCGACTAAGATTATTATTTTCCTTCTTGTTAGCTACACTGAAAGAATTTTCTTCACAATACCGATGAATTTTGACATTAATCCCATGAAAAATTGCATTAAAAAGGAACCTATGCAGCGCTTCCTTGGATCAAAGAAACCTGTTTCATTAAAATGTATTTAATGAAACATTACATTAGATCTATGAATATTATTCATTGGATGAATAAATTGGATGAATACTTTCAAAAAAGTAATTTTTTTTTTTTTTTTGTTTTTTTTTAATAATTCCCTAAACTTATCACGCGAAGCTTAAGGCTTGTCTGCAGGAACCAGAGTCCCTGGCGGGAATCGATCCCGCAACCTCGGCGCTGATAGACTTTTTTTATTTTATTTTTTTTTTTAATTTTTTGACTTTTTTTTTATAATCAAAGTCGTTCTTATTCAACTTTTTTTTTTTAACCAGAGTCGCTGGCGTGAATCGATTCCGCAACCTCGGCGCTGATAGACTAGCTCACTACCAGCTGAGTTTTTTTAAAAAAACTATGTTTTTTGCCATTACTCAATTAAGAGCGAAAATATGAGATTAAATTGTCCATAACAACAATAACAAAGCATAATAAAAAAGACCACATAAAGAAGAAAAAGCTTTTTCGTATACATCATTTGGTTGACAACAGTTTAAAATAAGGGTGTGTTTTTTTTTTTAAAGGAGAACATTTGTTTGTTCTTTACTTATTACATACTATATATAGGTAGGTATGTACATATTAAAGAAAACTAAAAACATACATATTTATGGATTTAAAGTTTTTGTTTCATTACTATAATGACATTTTTCATTGTCATAATGAAAATTTAAATTTGTAAAAGCATGCTTTTTCGAAATATTTTCATACTTTTAATTATTGAGATTATAGAGTTATTTGAATGTTAAAAATATTTTTTTTTTTCAATTATTGAAGCATGTTGCTTTTATAAAAAAATTTTGATTTAATAAATTGAATGACATATTACATTAGATGTATGAAATAATTAAATCTTACATTTTTTAATTAACAATTAAACATTTCTTTAAGGAAACTATAATTTTGTATTAATTTATGAATATAGTTGTGTGTGTATATACACTCATAAAATTAATACAGTAACTGATTGTAGGTTATTAAATTCGTTTTCCGTACTGTTAAAATTTAATATAAATATAGTTATTTTACGAATAATTTTATTTTTCAACATTTATGTTTGTTATTCAAAAAACAAACTACCAAAATATAATAATTTTCCGTATTTATTTTGTTATGTAGTTTGATTTTTGTCAGTTAAAATATATTTTTTAAAAGTAAAAACTATTAAATTCTAAGGAATATGCAGTTTAATAAATAAAAAATTTAAAGATGAATGTAAAAATTATTTGTTTTAAATGAAATGTAAATGATCCGTTTTTTAAATGAATTTTGAGTTGTTTAAAATGAATTTTCGTTTGAATTTAACTACATAATATTTTGAGTGTAGTTTTTTATGTTCCCAATTAAAATTTTTTGTTTAACTTGGACAAACTTAAGTTTTCATATATCCAATGAAAATTTTTAACGTAATTACGATTTCCAATGAAGCGATTTTACGAAAATACTTCATTATATCTATGAAATTCCATTTAGACAATGAAAATTTTCATTTAACCAAATGAAAATTTTTTTTATGAAAACGATTTTTTCATTAAATATATGAAGCATTTTTTTTCAGTGTATATGGTTTCCTGTGTGAGCATGTATAACACGTGTAAAAATGTCTCGTTTTTTACAAATTACTTGCAATAGCAGGAGTACTTTTACATTTATAAAAATTGTGTTCTTTTTTCTGGACTTCTATTCATTTTAAGAAACAAAAAATCTGTTAAAAAATATAATATTGAAAAAGATACTTGAATTTGAAAAGCCATAAAAATAACATATTTTCGTGCCATTTCAAGTCATTGCGACTTAAGATTATTAGAATATTTACAAAAATCAAGCAAGTAAACAGCAGCCGTATTCTGTAATTCGGTAAAGCTTAATCTCTATGGCTAAAAATCTATTAAGTTTATTTAGCGGTTTCTGGCTTCGAATGCAATTCTGTAACGTGAATTGCTTAATTTGACAAAGCATATACAATTTAATCGCCGTAATTTTAGCTTTTAATGTCATCGCTAAAATTTTTAAATTTTGTATTCTCTAACGCTTTTTAACGATCGATACTTAGCTTTAGCTAAGCGAATTACAGAATACGGCTGCAGGACAATGGGAATATGGAAGCGTACATACCTCATTTGCCAGTTATCGAATGTCTCAAAAATTCCTGCGGTAAAAATTATATAAATGAAGGCCTTTTTAATATTTATGATATTTTTGTACAAAATTATCTTTTTTTTAATTCTTATCTTTACCGACTTCCTAGTTAAGTATCTAAACTTTTTTTAAAGAATATAGGAGAAAGGATTAATGTATTACTGATTTTTGCTTAACTTATTAAATTTAATAAATTAAAAAGGCTTTAATTTTAAACCTCGTTGTGTTGTAAAGTTAAGATGGCTGAAAAAGTTTATAGCAAAAAGTCCTAAAATACAAGGAAATATAAAGCTCTCCCTTGGGATTTCATAATCTGCCTAAATTTATTTGAAGCAACCTTTTTTCTAGACGTTTGTAATTGTGTTTGGGTCGTGTGTATCAACATGATAGCATCTGCCGGATCACGTAATATTTTAGTTCTTCTTTTCTTACATATTTCGCTCAGCCCAAGAATAGGCTTAAATGGTCGAACCAGACTTTTACTTTTTTTCCGAATTTTTTTTTTATTTTTTTTTTTCATTATTTATTTATTGAATATTCATATATTAAATATGAACTAACAATAATAAATCAAATCTTATCCTTATTCATTATTTTATGTCCTGCCAGTGCTAGACAAAAATTTTCTTCATCACGGGTTCTGTTCACATTTATATATGTGTTTATCGCTCATCTTAATGGGTAAGTGATGCAGTGTCTCTTCTCCTTAAGCGCGTGTGGCTGCTATCGTTTAAAATATTTTGATCTAGTGGACTTGGGTGCAACTCTAGCCGAATGTATCTTTTAAGCACATGTAATTGTTTTAAACAAATTAAGCTCCTGTTTAATCTGCCCTTTACGGTCTTTGTTTAAACTCCGACGTAATATGCGAAAATATATGCTGTACCGTATTTATTTCATCTTCTGAATAGGTTTCGCTATGCAAATCCTGTCTTCCAAATATTTATATTTTGTTTTCTAAAATTTTAAAGTTACGATCTGGAATTTTTTGAAAAAGTTCTGCTAGTAACGACTTTAACTATTGAACACCCTGGTGATCCTAAAAAAAATTAATTAACACGCAAGCTTAATAAAAAATATGAACTTTATATTTTTCCGCTATCCAATTTTGGCTCCCTAGCACACAAGGGGAAAACCGACCTGGAACAGGATGAACTGTTTACCCTCCGCTATCTTCTAATGTCGAGCATGGTGGAGCTTCCGTTGATGTTGCTATTTTTTCCCTTCATTTATCAGAAATTTCTTTAATTTTTGGGAGCAGTAAATTTTATTACCGGGATGAATCCGGTTATATAGTATCAGATTTATTTTCCGCGATGATCAAGTTTTGACTAAGACAAACTAAGAAACCGGGATCGGTTGCAAATTGTTCTCTTATCATTCAAGAACAATTAGAACCAATTTTAATGTAACTGCAATTACTTTTTAAAAATCAATTTATGATCGGCTAGATATAACGATATACCCGCATTTGCATCGGTTGAGTTTAGTGTTGTTAAATTACACTTGGCAACTCTGATACAAACTCTTTGAAGCAAAATAAAATGATCACTAGTACATAGACAAAAAACAAAGAAGTTACATTAAAAAAAAAAAAACTCTTTTCTAAAACGACCAATAAAATTCATTAAGAAATAAGTCAAGTTTTCCATATTAATAAAAACTCTTTTTTTACTCTACTGTCCAAAAGTGTCTAGTAGAATTCACATCATCATAAAGCAATAAAAATGTTTAAATTGATCATCTCCTAAATAAACATTTAAACATCAACTACATTACCAAGAAATATCTATGGCAACTAAAAAACAAAAAACCAGGAATATAAAAGAAAAATGGTCATGATGGTTAATACTTTTATATGGCTACAATAGTTTTTCTGCCAACTAAAATGATGGCTTTGAATCAACAAAAAGAGAAAAATGAGTCGAAACAAAAAAATTTTATACTACCATGTGCTACTGCTGAATGTTAACTATGGTCAGTAGTTATGTTTACATAAAACAACAATAATAGAAGTGTAGTAATCATAAGTGATGATGCCTGCTGACTACGCGTTAGCGCACGTTCCATACGGCCATAAAGATGGTCAGCTAGCAACGAACGAACGAAACAGCCAACCATTCCAAAACCCAAATTGCAGACAACATCTTCAACGACAACAAGAACAACAACAATTACACCAATGATACCAGGAATATTTCGCTTGGCATAAAACATGTTGCAAAAATGGTAGGAAATAAAACAAAAGCAAACCAACAAAAGACACAATATGAAACTACCACAAAACAACTCACTAACAAATACAGATAATAATTTCTTCGTGGAATTCATATGGTTGTCGACATCCATGATTTTACATTATAATATCAGCAGAAACTGAACCAACATGTTGATATGCTTATAGTTCCTCCTAAAAAAGAAGGCAGAAAGTAATGGAAAAAAACAAAAACCAAGAAGCTGCAAACAGAAGCAGAATATTAGCAGCTCTATGCATACAACATTAAGATGACAGTAGAATTACCAGTGTCAAGAAGAGAGTTTAAGGCGAACATGAAAAAGGTGCTACAACGATAAAAAAAAATATTTGGAACATATAAATTTATGTGTAAATTGACAATTGTGTTTCTAAGGATAATAGGTAAGGTTGGGTTCCACTGGCAGCCGCAATTAAGAACAGTTCACGTGGGTCCAGAAATTAGTTTCTGTTGTGTTACCCAAGGTTCATATGCTACCCGGTAGTTGACATTCTCACCCAGCAATCCGGTTGATTCAATGAAGAAATGGATGCAGTTCAAATCAAACAGTTGGAGTCTTTGGTATCCGAATACCGGGCAATGACAGAGAAGATGTGCTGTTTACTGCTCCTCCTCCTCGTCACCGCAACTTCTACTAAGACCATTTTAAGGGAGCCCTAACCTTTGGGCGTGTTTCCCGAAGGGCCAATGTCCAGTTATAGCCGCAATTGGGTTCTGAATTAAAGGCTGAACAGCCTTAATGCGCGCAGTGCCGTCTTTTCATCTATGATGAGCCAGATTTTACTGGTTTTCTATATGTAGTTTCATTAAAGCACCTCTGACTGGCAATGGAGGAATGCTCCAGTTTAACTGATCGGAATAAATGTTAGAGAATTTGTAGGTCATCGTTATGAGCCATGCTATCTTAAATGGTTACGGTGAAGCGATGATCAAAGATTGCCTCAGGTGTTACATAATCAACATCCGTTTGCCAATGGACATAGCCTAAGGATATTAAAACAGCATAGAAATATATGTTCGACAATATGTAATTTTATTAGAAACTATAAATTTTTACATTTATTACTAGGGCAGGATTTATACGTACATACAAATTTCAAACATGTGAGCAAAAAACTGCAAAAAAAAAATAAATAGAGAAATATGTCAAAATAATTTTTGGGAATAAAAAATTTTAATTTAAAAGATTTTGTTATTCGTGCTTAATTCCCAATTTTTATTCTTGATAAAAACACTGAAATTTATTGTTGATGGGATAAGCTGTTCTTATGCGCATTTCACTGGTTGCTTAGGCCAGATCGTCAGGAAACTTCATCCAAAGATTTTAGAAAAACTAAAGATATTATGCAACTGAAACTTTTAAACGTATAAGAATCATAAGCAACAGTTTTACTTGTAACAATATCATAGCTTAAACAAAAACACCAACAATAAAAAGTGAGTTTATCTTTTCTTTTTCATTCCCCACTACAATTGTTTGGAATTCTTCCAACATTAATAAAAACAAAAACAAATTTTCGCAAAAAATAAAGCACGTTGCCAGTTTAGTTTTTTTTAACCGTGCACTTGCCAGCTAATTATCAAAGTAATTTTTGGGTTGATAAGATTTTTGTATGACGTGCTAAATTTCCAATTTTTCATATTTGATAAATACACTGAAATTTATTGTTGAGGGAAAGCAAGCTTCTATGCGCATTTCACTGGTTGCTTACCCAAATCGTCAGGAAACTTCATCCAAAGATTTTAGAAAAACTAAAGATATTAAACCAAATAAAACTGTTAAGCGTATAAGAATTATAAGAAACAGTTCTGCCTGTAACAATATCAAACAAACAAACAAAAACATCAACAATAAACAGTGAGTTTATCTCTCCTTACATTCCCCACTACAATTGATTGGAATTCTTCCAACATTAATTGTAATTGTTAATAAATTTCAGATTTTTTATCAGGAATAAAATTGGGAATTAAACCAGAATAACAAAATGCTTTAAATATAAAAGTATGTTTAAAATATGCCAAAAAAAATTAAACAAACTGTTGTCAGTCAAGCAAGACCATTCCACAGTATTTACAGATAAGTTTTCGAGAGGATTCCCTATTTGGGACTTGTCAGATGTCCTGGATTGTCCACTTATTTTTTGTCTTGCCAAGTTACCAGCTGAAATACAATTCAGCTAGTTAAAAAAGAATTTCTTTAATTTTAAAAAAAAATTATTGTTTTAGTTAATTATATACTTAATATAAAGAAAAAATGTACAGTTCGCCGAAAGATATTTCAATTGATAAGATACGATCCATTGTTTTCAAATGGACAATAAAAATTACGTACAAAATCTATACACATTAGGCCGGGTCGATTTGTATGGATGAAAAAAAAAAATGAAAAATCGTATAGAAAAACGTAATCTACATCAAATTCTAAGAGAACTCTACGCAGAAACCATAGGTCTAAAATAAAATCCTAATCCGCACCTCTCGACTTAAAAATTTATATGCCCGCCTTTGCCAAAAAAAAATTTTTTTTTGAAAAAATAGCCAAAAAGAAATCGAATTTTCTGAATAAAATTGTTTAGTAAAGTAGTTCTTTTGCACTTTATATTTTTCTACAATTAACATTTTTTTACATTAAAAAAATATCCACCCAAGTAAAAAAGTTTGTATATAATTTTATCCATATACATAAAATTGTAACGTTACTGACGCCTGAAGCTAAAAACTTGAAATTTGGACCGGAGGTGGGTTTCTCCCCAAATCGGTCCACTAAGACGGGATTTTTGGAAATTCGAATGTTTTGGGGGTAAAAAAGGGTAAAAACAGGTAAATTCGATAATTTATTTTCTCCAAAACTAAAAGAGACACAAAAAAAAACTGTAATACTTATCGTTGTTCTTTTGAAAAATAAGCGCACAAGTGTCTGGTACTTTTTTGAAATTCGGCTCTTTTAGGAAAAAAAGGGGTAAACCTGAATTTTGGTACTTTTTTGTCACCCCATCTATCTTTTGCACCAATAAACTTAGAAGTAAAGTTTATACCACATTCGAAACTTATTCAAAAAATTACGAGTATGAATTTGGTATTTTTTATGAAAGAATATTTTTTATCTATGTTCCTTATAATATATATATATATATATATTAGATACAAAATTATTTACAAACTTTTTTACTTGGGTGAATATTTTTTTAATGTAAACAGATTTTGAGTGTAGAAAAATATAAAGAGCAAAACAACTACCATACTAAACAATTTTATTCAGAAAATTCGATTTCTTTTCGGAAAAAGCTTTTTTTTTAAAAAATTTTTTTTTTTTGCCAAAGGCGGGCATATAAATTTTCAAGACGAGAGGCGCGGATTAGGATTTTATTTTAGACCCATGGTTTCTTTGGAGAGTTTTCTTAGAATTTGATGTAGATTACGTTTTTGCTATACGATTAAAAAAAAAAAATATATAAATTGATGTTGTCTGTTTTGTACATAGCCATTAACAATGGTTGTTATGAAAGTACGTTAAGTATTTTATAAAAACTTTACTCACAAGAAAGGAATAGAAAGAAGGTGCTTCCGAAATGCCTGTTTTTAAAGAATGAAAACAAATTTCGTGTGAGAAATTATTTTGAAAACAATCATAAAATGCGTAAATTTGCTACATATTATCGACCGATCTTCCACATTTTTAATAGTCAACGTCTTTGTGGTTATATGAACATGTTAACCGAATTCAATCAAATAATCCCAAAATTGCGACCTTTAATTTACCCAAAAGGATTCCATGGACAGCCAGCCGGCCGGATGTACAGCGTTAGATCAACTCAAAAAGTGATTCTAAGTAGATTGGTATATTAAAAGGTATGGAACCAATATTTCTATGGTGTAGAGTATTAATACACTCACACACAAACTCCAAAGCTGACGACAACTCGGTTGAATACGTGTAGATTTTTTTAACGTTGATGTTTTTTTTTTTATTGGTTTACTCTCCTCCACCTCCTTTTGACTAATGTATGCGCATACTTGACAGTGTCATATTGTAAATGTGAAACGTGATGCCACTTTAGGTGAAAAGCTGCTATTACCTTTTTTCCTATAATGTTTTTCTTTTTTCTTCAATTCGTATGCCTGTTGCATTTAACTCTTTTTTTTTTTTTTTTTGTTACTCCTAAAAGAAGAGTTTATGTTTGAGTTGTTTGCTGGATATTCATTCTTCATGTTAGTGTGAGTATGTTGGATATTTTAGTGATGTTTGCTTTTTTAATAGTATGTTTAAACAAATCTTGTAGACCTTATCAGAAGGCATACTTTCAAAGTAGTGCTACTTGGTAAGTATTTTTTTATTTTACTCTAAGTTGACGATGCTGTTTTTGCCCAAAAGCTACAACATGTACCACACGCTTTAGTAGTCAAAGGTGCCTTTTTAACATATGAAGGAAATCGTAAAAAAAACTGAAACTACATAAAAAAATTATTCGCAGTTAAATGTTAGAATTCAACATACTTGTCATCATCGTCAGCCATGGAATTAGCGATAATGTTGATCAACAGACAGAGTGTTTTATCAGTAGTTAAAAAAAAAGTGCCCTACAGGTATTCGGAAACGTTGTAAAAATAGACATATTATTTGAGATTTTATAATGATTAAAATGTATGTTATACAAATTCACACAATTCTGCTATCAGAGACAAATTCAATTTAAAAGTCAAAAAAATTGTTATTTCTTAAACATCCCAGCAGAAAAAAGAAGGAGTATAGATAGTTGCCTTCTTCTTTTGGATATACAAGGCCTGCTCGCTCCACACACACGTTGTCATTGCGAAAAAGGCCTTCCGCTCTCGCTTCTTTAGCAGGTACATGAGAATGGCAACGGAATAAAAAAAAAATTATTTTGCTTTTGCTTGTGCAAAAAACAATACAAAATTTTACTCCTTATCCACTCCCTTCAAATAGAAGCAAATGTGGAATGTTTATCTAATCTTTTATACAAAAGACCCAAGGCCTTCTATGAGGCATTCTTTAACAGTTAGATAAGAATAGTAATTGAATCAAAAATATGTTTAAGCAGGCCTTTAACACATTCACGACTTACCCACCAACATCTGATGAACAAAACGGCACAACCACTGTGCACTTTCTGTAGCTCCTCATCTTTAACGGTCCTTCACATATTAGTAGACTGCCCGGCCCTATTCAACCTACGAGTAACGATTTGCAAATCCTCTAACATTGTTGATTTATTAAAATCTCCAACTAGCAAAAACATTAACATAGTCTTTGAATTTTTAAGAAAACTTTCTTTGCATAACCAAATTTAATTCTCTAATACATAGTCTAAATATTATACTTCTTTTTAGAATGCACCTACCTTATAAATATTAAGCCGATAGCCATTATAGTGCTTTTAGTTTTTTTAAGATTTATTGTAATTTAAATTATAATAAATATGGAAATAAATAAATAAATAAATAAAGGCCTGAAGTAAGAAAGTCTTTTTAGGTTTCCCGCTGGTATAGTACTAAGAAAACCTTTAAAACAAAAGCGCAACTTTTTAATCACTTTACCAACACATTTTCCTAATGTTCCTCTTTCTGTTGTCAGGGTTGGTAACTTTATAAATAAATAGTTCTTGAGTAACAAATTCAAAATGTGTGTGCTCCTTTTACAAATGTTTTGTTCCTCTAATATCTAAGATGGTATATTTGTGGGTCAACATCAGTAAATAATACTCAGTAAAGCCTACAGTACACGGAATGTAAAAAGCCACATGCACATAATTTTGACGTCACTACAAAGCCACAATAGGAAGTTCGTAATGTGTGCTAACGACAAAATTACGTCAGAGCCACATACGAATGTGGTTTTTTACAGTCCGTGTACTATAGGCTTAAGTTTTTGAAGATTGTTAAAACAACAACGACAGCGTTTTCGAAAATATTGAATTTTATGCCAACGAGGCATTAAAAAGAGAGCAACTGAAACACACCGATTGCTCGAAAGAGGGTGTCCACAATTGTTTTGATTTATTCTTGGGCTCAAACATTAAGTTAATTTTTGAGGGTGGTATCTATATAATACTAGAAAGATGAGCAAAGGACATAGTTTTCAAAGTCTATTTCTGTGAACAAATTTGGAGAGTACCAATTTTTTACAATTATTCATCCAACTTTGCTAAAAATCTTCCATTTTTAAGTCTAAAATTTTTATTTTATAGAGATTGATCCAGATTTATTATTTATCATACCAGATAAGGTGCCCTTTAGAAAAACTTGTGAAATTCTTGTTCTTAAGGTCCAATTAGACGTGACTTAAACAAATTGCCATAGCCGAAACGATGACCATAGAAAACAAAATTCAATTGGTTTGTATGGTCGCGGTTATGTCGTTATGATAAGTCACCTTTAATTAAATACAGTGGGGTTCATACACAGAAAAAATTATCCAAAATTTTTCACCAATTAAAGCATTAATCAAAAAAATAATCAGTTTTAATTAAAAATTTAATCAAGTGAATTAAGCATTTAATCAAGTGAATTAAACGTTTAATTAATATTATTAACTGGTTTAATTGGTACTAATAATTTGTTTACTGGTGCAAATTTAATTAATTTTTTAATTAATATCACAAATTTTTTAATTGAAATCAATTTTTATTTTTTTCTGTGTATGGTTTTTTAAAAGAGAAAAGATCTGTGGCTATGGTTATGTCACGTCTAATTTGAGCTTTAGTGAAGAGTATTTAAGATGCGGCACAGCTGAATATTGCTCTCCTAAATGCTTTCTCGTCCAACATAACTGTGCACTTATATTTTCTCATACGTTGAAAACTCTAAAGGCATTTACAATAGCTTTTTCCTCATACATATATATTTTGTTTTCCTTCTTTACATCTCATATGGGTTTATCTCTCATAAATGCATGACTATGAGTGTTTTTCTTTCTGTTTGTACTGCTAATGTTATTACTTTAGACACATTTTGTTTATGTTGTCTTTGTCGTTTGTATCCTTCTGTCCATTTGTCCAGCATGTTGTTATTTTTAAGTGTGCATTAATGTTTAAGGGGGAAATTATTATAGCCGCTTGTCATGATGCGGACAGTAGTTTTGTTGATACCATCATCATCGTCGTCATCAGTGTTGGTTAAAAGCGTCACTTTTGATTAATGCAAATACATATTTCCTATAAATGCAACCGTTTATAATGTGATGCTATTTTCTTGCTGCTTTTTTTTGGTGGAATTTTAATTTATTTTTGAGTAATATATGAACTATTAATTCGTTCTTACGACACCTTAACCGGTATTAACACTAAAGTGGGTATTTATTTAGTGACTGGCTTACACTTGGCATCTTTAAAAATAATAAAAAAAATTCTTTCTGTACGTTGTTTAGAAATTCCTGTTCATTTTAATGTAACAGTTTTTTTTTTGTTAATGAGAAAAAGTGAAAATTAACATTAGTTAAATAGTGTTTGTGTAGTAAATCACTAAAAAAATAACGTTTCCCTGTTTGTCATCTTTCGAACACAAAAATAATACTGTTCTTATCCAACTCAACAAAAAGATGAAAACATTTAATTCCGTTCCGTTCCGTTCCGTTCTGTTTTTTTTTTTTTTTTTGTTAAAAACCTCAATTTTCATTGTGTGGAGACATTCAATTTCGGTTAAAATAATGCCCATAGCAGACATTGTCCCGAGTGAACCGTTTTAATATTAATATAAAATTTTCAGTTGTCAAAATTCGTTCCTTTTAATTATAATAATTGACACAAATTTCCCGCATGGAATGTATAGTGGGGCAAGCGCAAACATCTTACACCACGGACTGGTCCCCGCTTGAGACCCATGGGCAAATATGCTCACTTTATTATTCAATTCTATTATAACATTGGCTGGTGGCTTCACGACATCTGTATTAACAGTGAAGTGCCGGATGTCTTTAAATGAGATCGCGGAACATTTCAGGGTAACGCTTACATGGGTACCATGGCACAGTGGATGCCTGGGAACCAAACTGCGGACGGTCTGGCCAAACGGTGCTGCCTCTTGGACGGCCTGATTGGCATTTCAATGATCCGCTGCAAGACTCTTATCAGACGAGAGTCGTACAGAAGGGCTCAGGGGAGATGGCAGGTGGTGCATACCTGCTTGATGGCCAGGACTTTATGGCCTGGCTATGACGCAGCGAGAACGTGCGCGCTTCTAAGTATCGGTAGGGACCAGATAAGGACAGTGATATCGGTCATTACGGGTCACTGGGTGAAAGGGTCTCATGCGAGGAGGCTGGGTCTTGATTATAATGACTACTGTAGTAGTTGTCATTATGATGAGGAGGAGCAGACGGTATTTCACTTTCTCTGTCAATGCCCCGGTCTGGGAGACATTAGGTTCAGGCATTTTGGGAGGCCAGAATTGCCATGTCTGGACGATATGTCTAATGTGGGACTAAAATTGATCTCTCTATTCTGCAGGGAGTCGGGGTGGTTTGAGGCTGCAGTGACCTCTCGGGAATAGTCTGGTGAATACTGGCTGACTCTTGTCACTGGCTAAAGGTACAACAAGGGGACCGCTATAAGGACCCAAGTGAGCCGACGTCGTGACGGCAGCCCATTGAAAAAGAAACAACAATATAACATTTCATTGTATATAATGGTGTTTTCTTTTCTACACAAAAATGCGAAATTTTGTTTTAAAAAAATGCAATTTGGTGTCTGTTTCTTAAAAATTTTGCTCCCGAAAAGGGTGGCTTGTTTTATTCTAAAAAACTCATCCTTTTCGGGAGCAAAATTTTTAAGAAACAGACACCAAATTGCATTTTTTTTAATAAAATGTCACACTTTTTTGTAGAAAAGAAAACACCATAAGATACATTTGTGTTGAATTTAACGAAAAACAACTTTAATTTTTGTTTTTGTTCTCTCTACGAATGAAAATTCAGTGGATTAGTAAAGTCGTCGGACTAACATGAAAGTTGCCAATTCTTTCCTAAATATTTTTTTTTGAAGTTTTTAATATTTATTTAACAATAACATTTTACACTATGAATTACATGAAGAATTAAAAAACATGAAAGTTAATAACCATTTAAAAATTTGCACCAAAAAAGTATTCGGAAATTACACAAAAATTTGTTTATCCAAAATTGCACAGAAAAAAATTTCTAAAGTTTTTCACGAATTAAAGCATTAATCAAAAATAAAATAAGTTTTAATTAAATATTTAATCAAGTAAATTAAGCGTTTAATAAAGTGAATTCAACGTTAAATCAATTTAATTAAACATTTAATTGATACTATTAATTTGTTTACTGGTTTACTAATTTTTTAATTAATATCACAATTTTTTTTGATTAAAAAAAAAATTTGTTTGTCCAATTTAATGACACAGATTTCGGCGACGATTAATTGTATGGAACAGGTTCGCAAAAACACTGAAACAAGCACAAATCAGGCAGTGAACCTTTATAAAATAGCAAATAATTCATAGTATAATTTTTACACCCTGCACTACTTAGTGTATACTAAGTCTGTCATTGCTTGTGAAACTTTTTCAATTTCTCAGACCTCATATATTAATTCTTGAGTAATTCTAGTCGACTAAACTAACAACTTACAACTAACCGTTAGTTAAAAGTAGTAGTTAAAAGCGTATTGTCGGCATAGATTTTAAAACGCAATGAATTATATATATATAAAGATTGGTTCATAATTTGTCATAGATTTCACACAAAGTCCACTCCTGAATTATTTTGGCTAGGGTATTAAAGATTCGGCAAATACTTAATATAACACTTTTACTTAATTTATAAATGGTTGCATTCAAACTAATAATAAAAAACGAAAAATTCATAAAGTGAAGGGAAATTCTTTTCCAGAGCTAATTTAAACAGGGTGATCTGGCTATTAAGAAAGGAAAACTTTACAAATGTTTTTAAAAACGTACATGCCTACAAATACATACATACATATTTTCAAAATACGTTTTTATTCATACTATGTTGTTATTCTAGAATATTTTTTCATATCGATTTCAACACAAGACGTCGCCATTATCAATTAACTACCGGAAATTGTTGTCATTCAATACATTTTGTCATACACAAGTTTTTAGCAGAGTAATTTTAAAAATTGTCATAAAATATGTATGTATGTATGTTTGTTTATTTGTTTGTATGCTACTCTAAGTTCAAAAAAACAAAATACAACAGAAAACAAAAAGTCAAAAGCAATGCAATTTAAAATTTCGAACAGGCATTAAAATATGTGATTGTGATTCTTTAGAAAACCCAAAAACAAAACTGTCAACACAAACTTATGTCAAATATATGATTTGACATGCAACTTGTTACCTTTTGATGTTGGACGACAAACAGAAAAGATGTGTGGAACCATTATCGAACTTCCAGAAAAAAATTGTGCCGAAAAATTAAAGCAGTTTAAAAATGGTTGTTATGCATTTTTTTACGGATTCTTTTATAACACACAATGATAACAACCGAAAATATACCTGAAAGAATGTTGAAACGAAAACAGAATTCCCAAAAAAAAAAATCATCAACATTGTTAAGAGTGCAATGAAACAATTTAAACAAGTTGACTGAATGTAAAATCAAAATGAATGACAGTTGCATGTCAAGCCAGTGAATGTCAGTAGCATCATTGTCATTCTCAGCAGCATCACATCACAACAGCATCCGTTCGTCAGCATCATCATCAACATGAGTACAACTCTTGTCATTATTGAATATTTTTTGGAAAGATGTCAGTACGGTATTATAATTTTCTTAGTTTGCGTTTTTTCAATTGTTTTTTTTTTTTCTTACTTTTCCAGGCAATTTATATGCCATCATGTTGCACATTTACCATTTTTGTTGCAAATTATTGAAGTTTTACAGAAATCAACTATCAAGGTTAAAGAAGAATAATATGCCGCTTTTACAAACGGCATAATGAGATGATTTTTGTTTTGTAAAAGGCTGGTGCCTACTGCCTTCAAAAAGGCAAAGTAAAAACGTCTTTCTCTTGATTATCCATCTGATCTATTCAGCCATTCTTTCTTTCTTTTTTTTTTTTTTTTTTTGTTTTTGTATGTCAAGGCATCCATCCGTCTATACAAACGTTCAGTCATCCGACCATCTATCCCTTCATGACTGGGTTTATAAGTTTTAAAAACCCCTACAAACATAATAAACGACCGCTCAATTTACATACAATGACCATCATCATCAACATCAACATGAATGTCATGTGTCTTTTTTGATGACTAAAGGGAACTACGAGTATTCAAGTACCTCCACTTGTATAAATAAATCTTATTTTCGTTCATCATCTCCAAAAAAAAACATTCACATCATCCTGCATATAAATCCAGAACTTTTGTTATTTTGTATGTATTTGGTTTTAAGAGTGGCTACTGGATCTACGCATAATGCGAATAAGTAGTTGGACACTTGATCTTTTGACGTTTTGAATGTTTTGTTTACTGTTTACGTAAACATGCTATCGTAACAACAGCAGCATTTCAGTCATTAAAGTGTATAAATTCTTTTTTTTTTCATTTGAGAATATTTAAGGCATGTTGATATCTATTATGTATGTATTTCCTCTTAGATTGACGACAAAACCTTCAAATCTTCTAATATTTTTTTTGTTTTAAATGAAAGTTAAGCGAACGAAATTTTCGTTCAAAATCGTTTGACAGGCAGTTGACTTTTACAGACAGTAAAATTATACGCGGAGTTCTTAAATGGCTCCTAGCACATGTTATTGTACTTATTGTCATGTGCGTCCTGTTGTGCTGTAAAAATGGTTGGCAACGCCAACTGCAAAAAAATTACGGCGATAGTAGTTAATGAGAAAGATAGAGAGTAAAAAATGATATAAGCAAAAGATGAAGCTAAACATGTAAGCTCCTTGCTGAAGGCCAAGTTTATTAGAAATGTTGCTGGACTTAGGCTTCTTGGCCGGCGAAAATCAAAATGTCGGTCCTTTTTTGCTTTTGATGGTGCGTGACGAATAATGTGTCCGTTGGCTTGAGTAAAAAAATTTAGAGCATAATGGTTTTGTAAGAGAGGTCAAAATTTTATTAAAGCAAAAACTAAACCTTATATTTAAACTGAAAACTAAATAACACATTTAATTTTTAAAACTAAGCCACAAAAGTAGAACGAAATACCCAATAAACAAGACAATTATACCACCATTCCACTACCACTTGCTACCGCCACTCATCCCGCTTCAGCCCTCGCGGGAGAAGCTGTATCAGCACCACCACGCCAGGAGTGCTTGTTATTAAAAAAAGGTATTTAAATCTATGAAGGTATAAACCTCGACGACTTGACGGACAGGACAAAAATCCGTTAGGAGAATCGACGGTTGTAGAAAGTAAGGAAGCATAGTGTTGGACAGAAAAAAAATAATAAATAAAATTTCTTAAAATAAAATAAAAAAGAATCTTGGTCAAAAATATAAAGAAAAACAGAAAATGATAATAAAACAACTGAATTTAAAAAGATTAATTCGAAAAAAGAAAATTTTTAATATATATACCGCAAACACCTGGACTTCGGACCACGACGGATGACAAAAAGCCTTAAGAAACCCCTACTGGTGGATCTGATCTGAGGAAAGAGAGGAATTAGTATTTAGCATAATCAGCAATTAAATCATTAATTAAGAACAAAATCATTAATCTAACTATGTCCTACGTCTGTTATTACTGAATTTCTTTTTTTTTAAATTTAATAGAATTTATTCCCATTTTTTTTAAAGTTAAAAGTGTTGTTAAATTTTATTTATTTTTTTTTTATACATATATTATGTAAATTGGAAAAATTATATTAATATTTTATTTAATAAATTGGAAAAAAATTATATTATTTAAACGCATTTAAAATTTAAAAGATGGCATAAGTTTTAGTCAAAGCGGTGAGTAAGGGAGAATAATATGTAAAGATGACACGGTGGAGACTGTTTAGGGACATCCAAATGTCTCAGAGTGAGGCAAAAATAGAAGGCCAGTCACCAGCCTAATGAGAAGTATATTTTTGTTTGTCATATAGAGTCGTACTAACATTACTGAATTTTTTTTTTATTCAAGCTATCCTTTTTTTTGCCTGGCAAGGACCACACCATCTGGCGGCCTTAAGCCACGTAACCCGCCAGCATACCAGGCGGCGACAGAGTGGCCACACTCACTGCACAGAAAAAAATAAAAATTGATTTTAATTAAAAAATTTGTGATATTAATTAAAAAATTAATTAAATTTGCACCAGTAAACAAATTAATAGTATCAATTAAACCAGTTAATAGTATTAATTAAACGTTTAATTCACTTGATTAAAAGTTTAATTCACTTGATTAAATTTTTAATTAAAACTGATTATGTTTTTGATTAATGCTTTAATTGGTAAAAAATTTTGGAGAATTTTTTCTGTGTGGCTGTTGTGTAGAAAGTCACCACCACAATAACTTGTTACCGTCCCGTTTAGTACAATTTTGTTTTTAAATGAAGTAAACCTCCTTGTAAACTTCTTTTATTCTAAGATGGCCTAGTGGACTAGTTTGTTGTCATCTATCGATGGTGGCACCTTCGATTCCCTACCGGTCAGTGATGCTATACGTAGGGAAAAATCCCTATTTGAAAGAATTTTCTTTTATAAAAATTGGACGTAGGGAAAAAAGGACAGATTTTTTAAAATCATTAAAATGTAGGTACTTTTCAAAAATGTAGCAAAGCTGTATATATTTGGCAATCTCTTTTGATTTGTGACAACAGACTAATAAAATTGGTGATAGGCAAATTGTTAAATATCTTTAAGTGATCGCTTGCCGCCATTTTAACTTTGATTTAAAGGTACATTTGTGATGCTTTGAATTTAATTTTTTAGAGCAATTCTTAGATTATTTGCTAATGATGGGAATCAAAATGTTTTGGAGAGAGGTCAGCATATTAATGAAAATTTAATTTTCGCCCCTTAGGCACACAGAAAAAAATATCTCAAGAAAATTTTTAACAACACAGTTTGTTAAAAATAAAATTTTAGGTCAACAAACTTTTTGTTTGATTCAAAGCAAACATTTATCAAATTTACACTTTGCAAAATAGCACTCAATAAAACATATTTAATAATAAAATAATTAAATATTTCTTCATATTCAATAAAAAAAATATTTTAATCAAAGTAATACAGTATTTAACAACTCTTGTCCATTTTTAAATAGCTCATAATTCTCATTTGTTTTACATTTTTATTTGAATAATATATTTAGTTTTGCCAAAGTCTTTGGAAAAGGTCTCCTGATGATCTGGCCTAAGCAACCAGTGAAATGCGCATAGGAACTTACTTATCCCCGCATAATAAATTTTAGTGTTTTTATAAAAATATAAAAATAAAAAATTTATGGCCTCATCATTAATAAATAAAAAAAAAAATATAGAATAACATTTTGTTTGATTTAATCAACTTTTTCAACAATTTATTTTAACAAATCAACAATGGGCAACAATTTTTTTATTGACTCAATAAACTTGGTTGTTGACTAAAAATTTAACAATTGAAGCACAGCCGCGAATAACGTTGTAAAAGCCACTCTTTGCAAAAACTGTTTTTTTGCAGATTACCGTTAACATTACGCTCTTACACTGTTTAAACTTTAAATCACCCAAAATTTTGCACCTTAACGCCTTCAAAATGACATACAAAGAGTCAATTAGTGGAAGAACGTTGTATGTTACTTACAAAATGATACAAGCTAAATGGTTTTGTAACGTGGAATAACGTTTTAAATGACATCGCGATTGTGGATATAAAACGTTTTTCCACTAGAAAAAAGTTATTAACTGTAAATTTTTTTGTAATTTAAATTTTAAACTTCTTTATATTTTGCAAAACAGTTTTTATTATCATTATTTTTAATAATCTAAAGAAAAAAACAAAAAATTAATAATCTTGCCTGTTAAAAATGTTTTTCTGCTCTCCTGAATAATAATTTTTTTGTAACTTAAAACGTTATTCGCGGCTGTGCTTCAATTATACATACAAACATTTTTATCAATACCGCAAAAACCGTCATAGCAGAAAATACAGATAGCAAAAGGTTTTTCTCTATCATTGATGTTAATTTTTGGGCATCTTTTTTTAGCCAATCTGTTTATTCGTTTGGTAATGAATCATATATGAATCCTTTTTCAATCGCTCAAGTTATAAATCATCAAAAGTGATTTGACTAGACTCTTAGGTGATTTTTACAAAAAATTATTGGCCAAGTGATAGCTGGGAACAACTTTAAATAAAATTTATATACAGTAATAGAAATGGTTATAATTGTATTGATATTTTATCATTTAAAAGATGTAGGGATTTTTGTAGAGACAACTTTTTAATGCTTAGGTAAAAATAGGGATTTTTTCCAGCTGCGTAAGGACTTTTTAAAAAAGTGTATAATATCACTGCTACAGGTACACATGAAGCTATGTGTAACTATACTCAAAAATCGTCTATTTTGAATTTATATCACTAACGCATGTATAGTAAATCGTTTTTATGAAGATATTGTAAATATTTCAAATAAAGATATTGTAAACTCAACTATTGAAAAAAGAATACAATTTTCTTTTTCCGTTATATTGTTAGTAAATTTAAAACTTTAAAGACGTTTTATGTATAACGAATATTTTTGGTTATCGACCATGTTGCAGCAAATGAGCAATATATGAAAATTCGTTTGATTGAATGTACATGTGTTTTTTTTTTGCTTGTTTCCTATAGACTACTTAATTAATGAACAGCTTTCCCTGAAATGTTCACAGCATTTTCCTAATTAGCCGGCGCTTATTATATGCAGTAAATATTTGTACAACATCAACTAGTACTATTCCAAGTACATATACAAACTCATCCCTTTATAGCTCTGACACATCAAATTGTAGTTAAGCAAACAACCAAACATTTAACTTAACTCAGTCAGTGAGTCAGTCATTCAGTAATCAGGCACAATCTGTAGCCTTTCCAGACTGCTCGTATATTTTGACAGTATTGTGGAAGTATTTGTACGTAAAAAGTAACAGAAGTAGTGGTTTGTAGTACTTGAAAATAAGTTTTTTTTATTTTTAAGGATTGATACACAAGATTGACAACATGTCGTAGTATGGTTGAAACCTTTGATTGACATGAGTAATCAACCAACAGAAATGTCAACAATTCAAGCAAAAGAATGATGAATATCAATGTTTCAGATTAAATCCATAAAAATGCAGCTTTAGGCAAACTTTTTAAGCTGAAGTAAAACGTAAATATGTATACATAAATTTAACAATAACAGCAACAACAACAACAAAACTTAAGATTTACGTTTCTTTACTATCTTATTTTGGGATAAAACGCATATTGTTGCTAGTGTAGTTGTGTTGTTGCCAGTGTGCATCATTTACAAAATACTTTTTTGATAGACATCAAGGTTTTTCATTGGTGACATTTAAAACATGCAACAGGACGACTGACTGTCGGCCAGCCTGCCACAAGTACTCTGTTTTATTTCTTGAGGTTGAGGCTGTTAATGTTGTTGTTGCTGCTGTTGGCATTGTGATTGCTTGGCTTAACTTTAATCAGTAATAAACGTTTTTTTTTTTATAGGTAAAAAAAAGTAACGAAATAAAATAAACATTTTCCCCAAGTTCTTTTATTCTTCCCTCACATAGAAACAAACAAATAAACGAGTAAAAGAAATTGTAATGTGATGTCGTTTTGTCAGTGTGATTGACGAGCAAATGTTGCTGCTGTTGACACATAAATATTGTTTTTTTTTTTTTTACTTCACATTTTTTGGTTAACAAACGCAAAAATGTTATTCATTATTTTTCAGTTGAAAGTCAGTTGCTGTTTTCGGTTTTAAAAGTTTATCCGAATATTGTATTTAATCGCGTGATAAATTTTTTGGATTAAAGATGAAATTTTTTTCAATTTTAAATTGGACATTATCTCACCATAAATCTTAAGAAAATTGGTTTGAGAATACGGATTGTTGCATTTGTTTTGGATGGGAAAGAATTTGTTAAAATTTATTGTCTTAAGGTAATTTACATAACAATTTTCCAAATATAAGACACATTTCTAAGGCTCTTAATTATGAGAAAGAGGAGCCATAGGAGTACACTTGAGGGATCTCAATCTTAATTTATCGCGAAGACTTACGGCTTCCTGTGGCATGTTCGAGAAGGGGATAATTGCGATCAAAGAAGCTGGGAACTGGCTCAGATTATCTGCGGCTGCTAGGTTTTTATACTGATTGCCGTGCCGCCGTTGTGGGGTAGGATTTACCCTTCCTGAGATCCAGAATAGCCTTTCACTGCCGCCCATCTCTAAACGGGATGGCTGATCAGTAAAACATCAAGATCATATGGGTCCCACGGCACAGAAATATATTGGGGGACATTAGGGCCAATTGGCTTGCTAGACATGGCTTGAGGGTTTAACTCTTGAAATTCAGCGATCAACTATAGATATTGCTAACGACATATGGAGCCAGGACTTCCAGGCAATTGTATCCCTGATATCAATGACTAAAATGGACGTATCACTTTTTCAAACCCGAGATGAAAATTTTAGTTTATTTTGTTATAGTCCAGACTTGATTTCATGCCAGACCCATTTATTTTTTACGATTTTTATTTTAGTTTTTTACAACACGCAAAGAACATGTGCAATTAATGAATAAATTAACCAAACTAAAAACTGTATGATATTTTAACTATCGACATATTTTCTGAGACAATATTAAGATCAACGCATGCCCGTAGAATCAATTTGTTTTAAACTTTATACATTAATATATTATTCAAATCTAAGTTTGTCCACAACAAGACCATGATAACAGTGCGACAACCGCTTACACACAGAAAAAAAATAAAAATTGATTTCAATTAAAAAATTAATTCTATTAATTAAAAAATTAATAAAATTTGCACAATTAAAGAAATTATTAGTATGTATTAAGCGTTTAATTCACTTAATTAAAAGTTTAGTTCTTTTGAATAAACGTTTAATTCACTTGATTAAACGTTTAATTCACTTGTTTAAACTTTTTATTCACTTGATAAAATTTTTGATTAAACCAGTTATATTTTTGGTTAATTTTTTAATCGGTGAACAATTTTAGAAATTTTTTTCTGTGTAAGTCTATCGTAAATCGTTCACACTTTATAGTTGCCAATCATGACATGTTTTCAAAAAGCAAAATATTAAATCCACTGACACATAAGCAACACTCTCTAAATGCTACTGTTTTGCCGCAACGGCAACAAACTTAAAGACATCGCGTTGCACAAATGAAAGGTGTATAAACCTAATTGCTACAATACATACTTACATTATTGAACGTGTCATAATTTTTTTTAATTTATATTTCAAATCAAATATTGTCTGTGCAGGACATGTACGGCTGAGCCATTATAAAGATACCGCCACGCCTTGCCACAATAAGTGAAACCATAAAGGAAATGGGAAGAAAACAAAGGTGGCAGCAACAAAAACAGAGCGCAAAGGAACAAATGCAAAAACACTATTTAACTAATGCTGCCACCAATACAATAACCACTGATTAGTTCGTTTTTTATCTATACGGTTTCGCAAGCACACAGCTACACCGACACAGACATCTAATCATTAGGATGATGACCATCGATCAAAACTGTCAGCGCTGTCAATCATTTTGTTATTTATAGCTGAAGGTTAAAGAAAGACGTCACATTGTTTAAATTGTTTCGACAAGAAACGGTTGGAAATTGCCACACTAACTAAACGAAACGAAATCATAGCAAATCAGACCAACAGCAACAACAACAACAGCCAACAGAAATAACGAATGGCAACAGCAGCAAACAAATGCATTTATGAATGCTATACAAAGTCAAACGTAACAATAACTGGCGCATATCAAATATATTAAATAAAGAGAGTTTCGAACTAAAATTATAAAAAACAAAAATTACAAAAGAATGTATAAGCAACCACAGTGTAAAGTTCTGATAAAGAATAGCGTTCCACAGACAGGCAGCAACAACTACACTGAAAATAATCAAAGTAACATTTTACAAAAGACATTTTGTTAGCTCCTTTTTTTTATTGCAAATTAACGAATTTATTTGAAGTTCATTTTTTATAAATATTAAGGATTGATGTTTGACTATTGACGTCAGCAGTCGTCGATGGCTGCGAGTGTAAGACGGCAAATCCCTCTGAGGAGATCGAGTGCTTGCGATCGAAACATGTCAGGGTAACCTGCGGCCAGGGTTCGAGCCCGGCTACAGTAAAGAATGAAAAATTATCAATAACAATTTTAATTAATTTTCATGTTGTAAAATTCCTTTCTTCATAAAACTAATTTAATGAAAATTTAATTTGATGAACTTAAGCCTAATTAAAAATATTAAAAATTTGGATTAAAAACCATAAATAGTTCAACAAAATAACCACAATACTAATTAATATTAGGAAACTTTTTAAATTTAACGCAACAACCCAATTCGTTCGTGGTCTAGTTTTTCGTAAATATGTAGTTAGAAATTTTTTTTTATACAAAACCGAGTAAAAATCCATATTCAGCTGTGTCGAATATTTACTATCCTTCATCAAGAATAATAATTATTCAAGAGAGGATTTTGTATAAAATGTACTATAAATTATCATCTTCACTAATTCTAACATTTTAGTTGATGGTCTTACAAAATGTATGTGTCCCAAATCTTATGAATGCACTTAAGCTCGTCACGGCTTTTGGCATATTTACTCTAGAGCACAAAGGATCGATGATTCGACAAGGACCGCTCTCTTTTAACTTATTTCCTTCTAAATGAGTGTGTTAGACGTTTTGAAACTTTTTATGCTGTTAAGCCCATATGACACTACATTTTTAATGCATTGTTCAAGTTTTGGTGAACAGTACAAATATAATGTAATAGAAAAATTTACCAAGTGCAAAGAGTTCAGCTGTATTAAGATAAATGGCAAACTGTCAACAATTTTTAAAAAGTTATCGATAAAAAATGAAGTTATGTCAAAAAAATGTAAAATTGTTTAACTTAAAATTGACATTTCAAGCTTGAAATATTAAAAGTGTTGCTGAATGAGCGGTTTATGGGCAAATTCAGCGATTTACCGCTTTTTGTTTTTAGGTTTCTCATAAACAAAAAGTTGGCAGCATTTAATAAAATAAACAAAACAGGGATGGCTAAGTTGTTTCAATTGTTCTTTTTTGTTGATACTTTTTAACTAAGATTTATAATACCTTTTTGTGGTGTTTTTATGAACATAATTAAAATTAATTTCAACTAAAAAAAATCTTTTAGTACAATTAGGGTAAAAAACTATAATTTTTAAAGGTTGTTGGTACAATATTAAAAAATCTCAACGCCATCCCTGAAACAAAAACATAACATACATATAGTTTGCTCTTTCTTACATTTACTGTTTCTTTCTATCAATTCTATATCAATTAATGAATAAAAAATGTAGTGTCATAAGGGCTTTAGTAGATGATTTACTATTTTTAGTTTTTAAATAGACTTATAAGGTCACACAATTATTAATTACATTTATTGGAAAAGTATCAGGGTTGTGCTGAAAATCAAATTTTGAAAGTCGTTTTAAAATAAGATTTCTGTAATAAAAGAATTATATGACAAATATTTATTAAAATGTGAGTAAAAAACAACTTAAAAAATTTTTGCGTTTTAAGTTTTCGATTTCCAGCATACCCCTGTGTATTCAGTTTCTATACATCCACGAATCGACGATCATGCGTACCAACGTACGTAATGTATAGTTCGTTCTCCAGGATTAAAGTGTTTTTAGCGTTGGTTTTTATTTTGTAAATAATTAGATAAAATGCTTAGTTCTGCAAAAGTTGTAGCTTTAACTGCTATGTTGTAGGTTTATTGGCAACACTGATTTTAATACAACACTTTGTACAGTTTCATAAATTTCGCAAAAATTTCCCAATGTAAAACCACAAAGTATTTCGCACGATGTGTATACACATAACTATAGTTAACAATGTTTATCCATGTATTGCGCATGTATTTCTTTCAGTGTATAACAATAATGTTTGTTTTTTCTCTACCGACATCGTTCATCATCATGACGTTGATATCTTTGAATGATGGGTAAACGTTAGCGGTTGTTCGAAAACAAATACAAAAAATAAACTGTTGTGAAAAAAGTCTGGGCATGAATTTTGTGGTCAGTTTAGAAGACGGCTGGACAGACAGAATGACTGAGACGCGTTTGTTTTTTTTTTTTTAATGCTGATGATTTGTGGCGGCATTTGTGTATAGAGAAGATAGTTTTAACAAAAAAAAAAATAAATAAAAATAAAAAATGTGCCGTCAAACGCAAAGAAAATTGGAATTTTTAAGTATTATAAATTTTTCAAAAATGATAATATGCTACTGAATAAATCAAATATTATTTCGTTTTCTTGTGATTTTGTAAAAGAAAATGTCCATTTGGCTAGTTCGGGTTTGAAAATTCTATTCAACGTCAGCTATTGGAACTTTAAATTTCCATAAAAGTTTATTTTGGCAAAGAAAACTAGTAAATTATATTAAGCTGTGGCGAGTCTTTGTAAGCCCCCAGTGAGACTTATAATATTTCAGGAGTAGGATTTATATGGGATCTACAATTTATCAACTAATACAATTTTTTTATAACCTCTTAAAAATACCTAAGTAATGTTTTTTAAACTTTTCATTACAGAAAAATTAAGTATTCTTCATTTGAAGTATGTACATCAGTTATGAATTTTGTAAATCATTTGTTACTCCAATAATACTCGAGAGCTCGATTAAGGGACTTTGTATATAAAAAAGTAATATTGTTAACTAGTGTTTATTATAGTTCAAATTTTCAAAATTGTGAATAAATAAACGAAAAAAAAAAATGTATCAACTAATCTTCACAAAAACAGATTTCAAAGTATTATAATTTGCTGGGTAGACAGACCATCGATAAAATATGGCCAAACAATCAGACTGTTTTATGATTTTATTTTTATTTAACACTTAAACTCCCATAAAGGGCCTCAACAAATGCTTTCCATTCTTTTCTGTAAGTCGAACTTTAAGAACAAAAATGTTACTGCACACAATTCTTAAAAATTTTTTTTAATTTTAGGTTATATATGGGTTATGAATAGGATCTCAATTATTCGATGTTTTGTATTAATCGATTAATCTCGCGGATATTTATTTGAAGTAAAAATATAATCGAATATTAATCGAAAAATTTAATATTATTCGGTTCATCGAATAATTTTAATTTTGTCTAGTTTAGAAGTTTAAAAATAAAACCAAAAATTATATTTTTAACATAAACATTTTATTTAAAATGTAACACCAATTTAACAAAAATCACTTTATGTAATAAAAGAGGAAAACTTTTTTAATAAAAATGACATCAACATTTAAGCAAGTCTTCTAAAATAACCTTTAAAAAATATTGTACACTTTAAATTTTTATGATTCAAACCATTAATTTTTTTTTTGTTTTGATGATACTTGATTAAGAAAAGATTCTTTCACTTATTGTTGACAATGGAGAGATTAACATTGAAGCGTTATAAAGCATATTTAATTTCTCTGTTCTTTTAGTAGTCTTAGAGCGGGTTTTTTTACTTAGAGTTTAAACCAGAATCAATAGTAAGATTTGTTAAGCTTATAAAAAAATTAATCTAGCCTTAATCCTCTTTGGCGTTTTTGACTGAAAGATTAAAGCTTTTAGCATTACCATATGAATTTACAATACTTTTATGTATAAGTATGGCAGTTTAAAACAAATGCCAAAAATTGTCACCAAATTACTGTTCTTAACGTGAAAAAGAAGAAGAAAAGGCGATAATTTTGTATTGTGTTATATAATATTATATATTTTTAAATAAATGAAATCGAATAATAAGTAAAACAATCAAGCAATATTTTATCTTACGAGGTGGAATAAATATTCCAAAAATTAAATTAAAAAAAAAATTGTCATTAAATAAATAAAAAAGATTTAGACCTATTCTTATTGCCCTTGGTCTACTTATATTTGTGTTATTTAAATTTTCAAATATTTTTAAGTCTTTTTTCTTATTTAAAAAGTTAATTTTATTAATTTTATACAAAAGTTTCATTTTCATAAGTAATATTTCCTTTTATATGCTGTTCGTACTTTTGAAAGTTCTGTCGCAAGTTTAAGCCGCCAACTTTGGGCGTTTAAACTTGGATACAAAATGAAATAATCGACTACCCAAAAGATTAGTTCTAATTTAATCGCTGATCTTTATGTCAAAAACTGGCTCTTAGTTAGGTAGTCTTCCATTATACCACTTGTATCTCTTATTGGTTTTTTTTTTAATTTTAATAGTCTTGTTGATATCTGGTAGAAGGTTGTTTTCATTCGTCTCAAAAAATAATCTTCTTCATCTGAATCATTGTGGTAAATGTCTGTACTAAAAATTCTTAAACATAAATTATTCCCAAACTCTTTGGTTTCAGTCTTTGTACTTTAATTTAAAAAATTGTTGCTCGAAGGAGATACTCCTGAGTTAAGAAACAGTCAAACCATAAAACGTACTTGCTTGTTTTTTTTTTACATAAAAGAAAAAACTAATTTGTACTGTGAAAAAAATTTTCGATTAATCGACATAAATTATTCGAATTATTCATTCAAATAAAATAAGCAATTTGTAATTGTTCGAACAGTTATTCGCCCAAAATTGTTCTATTAATCAAACAACTGTTATTCGCTTGAAGTTATGAAGTTACTGCAGAAAAAAATTAAAATTTTTTTCTTTACCCACAACAAATTCAATGCTAATCAAAAATAGCCAACGATATTGCCAACTTTTCTATAAATCGCTTTGTCGTCAAATCAAAAATTTAGATGCCAAACAAATTGTCATATCTGACAACCCTAATAAAAACCAAAAACGTGTCTCCTTTTTTATTATATATGTACATATTAATTAAACCTATTAGGCTTATTGTAACAAATTTTCAGCTAGAACTTAAGCTCCTCTGCATTTTTTTTCTATTTTGTAACGCTTGTTAAAAAAACCACCACCAGCGTTGTTAATTTTGGCGATTTTATCACCAAGTAGGGGAGATTTTTTTTTTGTAATTTGGAATACAAATTTCGTGAAAATCCCCAGGGGATTTTTTTGGGAAAAATCACTTTTTCGCTGGGAAGTTTTAGGGATTTTTATTATTATAAATGACACTTGTGCAATGGCAAGACCAGTTCTGTCAAGAAGTGGGTACAAGTTAAAGTCTTTTTGGTTCGAAGATTTTGTCATACCAAGACGCTGTTGGTTCGAAACCTTTTCAAACCAATTTCTTTAATAATTGTCTACTAATTAATGATAAAATAAATCATTTCAAAGACGGAGCAATCTTTAAAGCTTGTCAAATATTTTATGTTGATAACAAAATACAAAAATATAAAATTTAATTTACAATTTTTTCTGATTGTCATTTCTACGCTTTAACGCCTTTCTCTTAAGTACGCCGGTATGTTAATACCTCAATATTTAGACATACAAAGGTATGTACTCTAATGTGGATACCATAAACACAATGGCTGTGGTTAACTATATAACCACTACAAGTCCACACCGCTATAGGTTTACAGTTAAACACTATTAAACAAACACTAGTGGTTTTTAGGTAAATGTGTGTTACAGTGCACTATGCACTATGTGTATAAAAATTTTGTGTTATTTAGTTTAAAATTATTTTATTTCTCTTTCTCACATAAAAATAGTGGTCAGAGCATGAAATTCTTTTTTGATGAGTGTACAGTAATGAGACTGAAACTCAAATTGCAAAAAATTTCAACATTTAGTTTTGTTATTTTTCCCCATTGTGGTTAATCAATCGTTTTGTTTAGGCGTTATTATATCAATATTTGTTTTGTGTTAAAATAAATGATTGATATGTTATTTTGAGTATTTTGTAGGGTACCTAATATCCCGGAATTTTTTACTTTCAAAAACGTATGTATTTTTCTATCATTCCTGGGAATTCAAAAGCTAAAAGTTTCCAGTACTTTTCAAAAAAAAATTCCTTTAAACTTTCTGGGGAACCTCAATCTATAAAAGTTCAAAACAAAATTTTGAAATGTTTCAATACGTTAATAATTTTGTAGTACTAAGCATAGTTTTGAATATTTACTACAGGTATGTTCAGACCTCACAAATATTTGACGAAAATATAAAAAAGCGTGACCGGTAAATTCATCAAACTTTAGTTTTTTTTTAACAATCTTTTGACTTACTTAACTTTATTTGTGAACATAGGTTTATTGTTTTACTATTTCAAACGTTAATGTTTGAAAAAAAAAGTTTTGGGAAAAACAATCAGTTATATAAATATTTTCTGTATAAAATTTTATATAAAAAAGCAAACTTCGATCTACCAAAGGTTAAAATACAATTTGGTTTAAGGATTGATGTTTGACTATTGACGTCAGCAGTCGTCGATGGCTGCAAGTGTAAAACGGCAAATCCATCTGAGGAGATCGAGTGGTTGCAATCGAAACATGTCATGGTAACCTGCCGGGTTCGAGCCCCGGCCACGGTCAATAATGAAAGATTATCAATAACAATTTTAATTGATTTTCGTGATGTAAAATTCCTTTCTTCATAAAAATAATTTAATGAAAATTAAATTTAATGAACTTAAGCCTAATTAA
Source organism: Pollenia griseotomentosa (assembly GCA_963931875.1). Taxonomy (NCBI): domain Eukaryota; kingdom Metazoa; phylum Arthropoda; class Insecta; order Diptera; family Polleniidae; genus Pollenia; species Pollenia griseotomentosa. Next base: position 185,494,625 of record OZ007561.1, read on the forward strand.
AATTATTAAAATTTGGATTAAAAACCATAAATAGTTCAACAAAATAACCACAATACTAATTATTTTATATAAACTTTATAATTTAAATCAAGCTTATTAAGTTCGTTAAAATTAATTTTCATTAAATTATTTTATAGATAGGAATTTAGGGTGCTCCGGTAGGCTAGTTGGTAGTGAGCTAGTGTATCACTACGAGGGTTGCGGGTTCGATTCCCGCCAGAGACTGTTTCACTTTCTGTTTCACTACAACGGGCTGAAGGTTTACGTTACTATTGCTCGTTTAATTAAGTTAGAATATAATTTGTAATTGTATTTGTAACTCTTATTAATCAATTAAAATTTTTTGCTAATTTTGCATTCTTGCCTGAATGCGGTATTGAAAGCACGGACAGGTTAATTCGATATGTTTCGATAGTAACCACACTATCTTTTCAAAACTCTTTGCCGTTTAACACCCACCGCCGGCTGGAAGTCAATAGTAAAACCTCAATCTTTAAACCAAATGGTATTTTTATTTGGTGGACAAAAATTTTTTTGGGAATGATTATCAGTTTAAATATGTGTGTGTGTCATGCAAGTTTTTTCTTTTTGTATGGAAATCGATAATTAGATTTCCCAGTTAATTGTGAATAAAAAGTTGTGCACCGATTACAATGAAATAAACCTCATTTCATCCGAAATTATGTTAAGATAAATGTTCTTAGATCAAAACTGTGATTTATATCGCATTTTTATTTTTTATGCATATTTAAAGAACAAAAAATTTGTTTTTTTTTCAAATTTTCCTTCCTTTTCCCAAAATTCAACGATATCTCTGAAACTGCAGGGCAAATTTTTAATTTATATTGTTGCCGAGTTTCGGATTTGTCTGTTGACGGAATATGGTTAACCGGTTTCAAGTTATTCCAATATATGTAGTGAAAGTGCCTTAATTCGGGACATAACGGTATATCTAAAAAGGTAGAGCTGATAGAGAAAAATTGAGATTAGATTTGAAATCAGCGACCTTAAATAAGCAATAATTTGCAACAAATTCCAGACCGCACAAAAAAAGTTCAAATTTGTTCCCTTATGTTATCTATTTTCAATGTTTTGTAGTGTAATCATTCACAACAACTAATTTCGATCCACCGAGTAAAAATTCGATTTTCTTGATTTTAACTTATTTCGTTCGTGTCTTAGTTAAGCCATATTTTCTGGTGTTTTAGCAAACATTTTTTCCGTGTAAAGCCTGGTACTCTGTTCAACATTTCACGTGAAATGCTGTCAAAACTCATATGGAAAAAACTTGTGCGGAATATCTATGAAATAATTAATGTTGATAGAATTGTACTTTGTTCATTTTGTGAAAAAGTTTCACAATGTTTCTGGCAACCAGTGGTGCCAATTTAGCCATTTAGTGGCTAGATTTAGCCATTTTTCACCCTGTTTAGCCATTAAAAAATGAGTTTAGCCATTAGCCATTTTTTTAGCCATTTTCCAACTTGTTTAGCCATAAATTTTTTTTTCCATTTTTATTTTAAAATAATAATTTTTATTTTGTTATAAAAATTTATAAAAGTAAAATAAACATTTTTAACAATTAAAATGCCTCAAAACTCAAAACTTTTACAAATGCTGAAAATCGCTAAAAAAAAGAGGATGAAACATCTTTCAAAGTAAATGAACAGTATTCCAATATTAAATTTATAAAATGGATCAACACAAACATCAGTGTTTCTTTTTGGTTGCAAGTATTTCAATAAAGAGATGCAGGCGGCAACAACATTTTTTTAGAAATTTCAGAATTGACTATAAAGTTGCTTTCACTTCCATGGTCTAATGCTGAAGTAGAGAGGGTATTTTGCCAAGTAAACATCGTTAAAAGTAATTTAAGAAATAGGTTACATTTAGCAACCGTTTGTTCGATTTTATCAATTAGGTAAACATTTTAAACATAACAATAAAATATTTATACCAACACCACAACAGTGGTACCCTCATGCGTTTGTGCTGATGTTTGTAACACCTTTAAATATTGGTCCTAAGACGTATACCGATTGACTCAGAAGTACTTTCTGAGTCGAAATAACGATGTTTGTCCGGCTGGCTGGCTGGCTGGCTGTCTATGTAAACCTTGTGCGCAAAGTACAGGTCGCAATTTTGGAGATTATTTGACAAAATTTGGTACATAGGTTCTAATGTGGTGTAGGGTATCGTATAGTCGGGATTGACCGACAATACTTTTTAACTTGTTTTTAATTGTAGATCTGGACTCAAAAGGTTGGGTAAATGTTGTCGTGATTATGATTTACCTTCAAATCATTAAAAACTAATAGGCACGAGTGCTTCCTATGAGATGAACAAAAATTAATTTTTTATATCTATCAAAATTTTAATTTACGTCTATTCTTATAAAACAAATTGATCTTAACTTACAATTTCATCGTAAGCAACTTTAAATGAATTATTTCTGTGTTGTTATTGAATTTTAATATGTTTTTATTTAAAAAAACTTTTAGCCATTTTTTAGCCCATTTTTAGCCATTTTTTAGCCATTTTTCCCCGTAAATTTAGCCATTTTTGGTCACCAAGTTTTGGCAACACTGCTGGCAACATTTTTTCACAACTGCGAAACAATGTAAGCTGCAATTATTTCACGTAGAATTTAAAGGAAAAGCAAAAAAGTTTGAACTGATTTTTAAATTAGAAATAAAAAATTAAAACAACACAGCCGCCAACAGTTTTTTATCCATATCGTTACCTAAAACGCAAAAGGCCCTAACTAACAAAAAAATAAAAAATCGACTTTTTTATGAAATCTGATGAATTGCATCAACACTAATGTCCACAATCAATTTTGGAGTCTTTCAACCAAAATTAGCGCTTTTATTTACAAAAAACAAACGGCCCTATCTACAAAAGATTATATGAATACACGCTTAAAGTCCTTACTAACAGTTTGCATAATATGCAACATTGTCAATTGTCAAAACAACTGGTAGGTTTTACAAGAAAAATAGAAGGAAAATAAATTATAAGCCGTTTTGGGCAATTTATCAATTAACATTTTGTATAGTAATTTGCTTCTCCTGTAAAATTTTCAAAATGTTAGATAGGGCGTTTTGCGTTTTAGGTAACGATATATACTTTCTATTTTATTAAACTTTTTATTAAAAAAAGAAAATATTTTTAGTAAAATACATGTGAGGTTTGTTAACAAACGCAAAACAATGTCGCATACTTTGCAGGAATAAAAACGTCAAATTGTACAAACTCGCAAGATAAGCAACATTGATACATGTCAAAATTTTCGTGTGAAATAATCAATGTTGCTTAACATTTTTCACAAATTTGAACAGAGTACTAGGCTTAATACGCCAATAGAAAAGAAACTGCCAATATATTAATACATATATTAACCCTTTCGCACCTATTGGGACATATGTATCCCACTGAATGTTCCCAGAGTCCTAGTATTAAAGTTTTTTACTTTAAATGATTGAAAACCGTCCCATTTAGTTATTTAGACGTTTAAGTACAAATATTAAAACAAGTCTTGCTTATTATCATAACACGTGTTGTTTGGAGGAGTTTTTTGATCAGTTACCCAAAATGTATGAACTAGACTGTAAATCACAGAAATGCTGGAATAAAGTTTTTATAGATTGGTGATGTCAGCTGTAAATTCGTGGGTCATATATGTGAATTTACATCGTAAAAAGAAACCAATTTCTTGATTTTGTATACCCTTTTTTTATATGTTTACGACTAATGGGACTTTTATGTCCCATTCCAAACTCCTGATGGGACATATATGTCCCACCCCAGTCCCTACCCTGGGTAGGGGCACACAAAAAAAGATAAATATTAGTTTAATATGCATATCCTTGTTAAAATAGCCCATTATAAAAGCTTGAAACTAACTAATCGTCTCCCGTACCGAAAGGGTTAAAGAAGAACGAAGAATGCTGGGACATACATTTTTAAGAAAAATTTGGAAATTGATTTGAAAAAAGCACATTGTTCACAATTTTCCGAAAATTTCTCCCAAAAACTTACCAAATGGTGTTTTTTTCTTAAAAAAAATATTTAATAACAATTTTGATTTTTAGTTGAACTGTTAATTTTTAATTTTTTGATATTTTTTTTTAGTTAGGCTCGAGTTCATTTAATTAAATTTTTTATTAAATTATTTTTACTAAAGGAAGGAATTTTACAACATAAAATTTTTATTAAAGCTTATTGATAATTTTCGTGGCTGAGCTGGTGTTCAAACCTGGGTTGAATTTACATGTTTCAAGAATCACCACATTCTCTCATCATAATTCTTTGAGTTCTAATCTCTGCACTACTGCGGTGCCTGCCAGCCAACAGTCAAACATCAATCTTTAACCAGTGGTACTGGTGGTTCGAAATTTGCTGTAATTATCATTTTCAATTTTATGTTACATGTTGCTGCCTTTCTGCTGTTTTTTCGTATTCTTTCTGTCAAGACTTTGTCTTGAAAACCTGAATACATTTGTTTATTATAATTTAATGAAAAATTAAATTTAATGAACTCGAGCCTAACTAAAAAAAATATCAAAAAAATTAAAAATATTTAAATATACGAAAACCATGTTTTTCATCAAATCAGTTGTAAATATTGGTATTATTTGTTTGTTTTTTTTTATCATTCGTTATTTTTAAGTAAAACAAAATAGCCTTTTGGATAAAAACCGTGAATTTTTAAATTGAACAACTGTATAAAAAAATGTGTATTAAAAAAAGCTCTGCTGATTAATAAAAACAAATGACTCTTTTAAGTTACCAAAAATCGATTTTGTTTTATGTTGGGTATATTATTAATTTCTTAAAAATTATCTTAAGCATTTCATAAATTCCATTAATAAATCTTCCTTAGAAACCTTTTTTCTGATTTTCTCTAGTTTCTTAATATAAACTCTTTTAGATTGATACTTTTATAGTATTTCTAAAAAAAATCCTAACAAACAGTAGCGAAAAGCAGACATCAACAATAAAAAAAAAATCAGAAACAAAATATATTGTAGATACAATAAAAACCGTTTTTAAAATCCTATTGTTACCAAGATTTTTACAAAGATTTATGTATTGTTTCTTTAACTTAAATACCAGTTAAAATGCCAATACAAAACAATTCGTTTTTAACAAATGTCGTTATTATATTTTATTATTAAAAAAATACAAAACTCCCATAAAAATGATGGCAATAAAAAAAAAATAAGAAAATATTATCATTCAAGCCCGACGATATAATACCCTACAGAATCCTAATTTGGGTCCATTACTCTGGTTTACAAATTTATTCCAACTATAGTGGTGTAGGTTCGGTTAATATAGGAGCCGCTCCAAGACAAAGCTTACTTTGATCTTATATAGGCCCGGTAGTGATACCTTTCTATTCAATTGGTTAACTTCTCTATTAAGCAATTTCGATGCTTTATAAAAGCCTGGATATTGCCTAGATCACCCTCTTATAGACACGTATTGTCTATAAGTTTCACCTTAAGTCATCAACAGCAGGGCAACTGCAAAAAAAATGTTCAATCGAAACGGAGTAGGGTGTAAAACCAATAACACATTAAACCTAAATCGTTTGTGTACATTTTGTTTTAGAAAAAAAAAAAAATAAAAATTGTCGGTAGCTTTAACCAATGTCAATATAAATTTTATTCAAGATCAAATAAAGCGCCATAATATGGCTTAAATGTCTTAAATTATTTCTAAGAAATTGAAGGATTTGTTTGAGTTTAAAAACGACAATAGAAGAACAAACAATGAAAATGTTAAGGATACATAAATCAAGGTCAATTTATTGAAAACATAAAAATGACAACTTTTTAATAATGGCACACAGAAAACATTGTATATACCATGGGAAATGTATGACTTTCTTTAAAAAAAGTTATTAAGTAAAACCTTAAAAATTTTTTTCTTTGTGTGGGATGCTATAAATAATACAATCTTAATAGTTTTCGCATTAAAAAATTTTAATTTATTTCCTTTTTAATCAACATTAATTTTCTAAACTACAAATTTTATAAAACTTTTGTTTATTTTGGCCGTCAATTTTTTTCGTGTTCACTGCACTTTTTATTTTCATCAAAAGGGTTTCTGTTTGGGTACAAATTACAGAAAAAAACAAAATAAAATAAAATTTCGAAAAATTCCTTAGAAACTGACAAAATAATTTAACCTCACAACTTGTAAGGGGCGGATAAAAAAAAAAACATGTAAAAAATCTTAGATTATTTTGTGTTTTGCAGAACTTAGGTATGGAGTGAATAATTATAAGCATATTTTGCCATTTTTTATATCCACTTTCTGCACAGGTGTTAAATGAGGGGACATTAATTTTGCTATTCCATTTGTAAAGTCAATAAATACTCATATAAGACTCCATTAGGTACAGAGTTGTTCTGAATTAATTTATGGACGGCGTTTATTACAATTTAGATTTAAGTTTTGTATGAAAGTATTGTTGACAACTCTTTTTGAAGATATTTTCTTTGAAATGGTGTCCGTTTTTGCGTCCAGGGGATGCATTTTCTATAACTTTGCTAAGATATTGAAGTTCCAGCACTTTCATTTCTTCTCGGACATTAATCCTCAGCAATTGGATAATTTTTATTTTATTGGCATATGACTTGTCCTGCAGGTAGTCCCAAAGAGCAAAATACAAAGTCCTTATGTACTATTAGATTGCTAAACATATTGATGAGAAGCTTCATATTTGAACAAACTATTTGTGCTGTATCTCTTTCTTGTTGGACCCACAGTTCAGGATTGTTCTTTACTTTTGGCTAAACATACTGCTTAACTCCTGTCCGACATTAAATGTGTTCGAAAAATAGGATATAATTTTATGCTTTCTGAAGTAATAATGTAAGCCCAAGTGGGATGCATTTGAAGTTAAACAATTATTTTTAAATTTTGGTTGCCCAATATTCTAATATCAATCAGTAAATTGTAAGCTAACTAAAGTGAGACTTTGATTTCAGCCTTAATACTTACCCCAGAGAGCCACAGGAAAAAGATAATATTATTCGGCCATGTTCTGACAATCGCAATCATAATTTGAATAATACCACCAGCAAGGCCGATATGGTTTCCGTAATAATTCTAATTTGAAAATTTTATGTATTTAACTAAATAATTTAAAAAAAACAAATTCGGGAATTTCTGCTTCCATTTTTATATGTTGTTTATGTTTTAAATCCCGGGTAACTTCTTTCGTAGTGTTGTTGCTGTTTCTACTCATCCTGAAAGTAAAACGAAAAGACTTATATATAGTAAGAGTTTATTTTTTCTAAATGGAATCAAAGTTTAATACAGTAATACAATTTATATTAAACTAGCGGCCCGGCAAACGCTGTTTTGCCATATAATTTACTTCTTTCAGATGTAACAGTGTCTGCATGCCAAATTTAAAGAAAACTGGTTGATAAGTTAAAAAGATATTGGGAGGCGGAGCTTATACCGCTTTTGCCATATTTCACGCCCTAAATAATAAAAAATATAGGCTATAATTCCTTCCTGATGTTACACTATTTGCCTGCCAAGTTTCAAGAAAATTGGTTGATTATTTAAGAAGATATAAGGAGGGGGAGATTTTACCCCATTTATTTTCTTTCTGATGTTACAGTACCTGCATGTCAAAATTTAAGAAACCCAGTTGATTAGTTAAGGAGATATGGGAAGGAGGAGCTTTTACCCCCTTCATCCCTTTTGCCATATTTCCCTTCAAATCACAAATTTAATGATTAGATGTTACGGTGTCTGCATGTCAAATATTAATAAAACCGGATGATTAGATTTGAAGATAAACTACACAGAAACACTACTCACGGCAAATAGACTCAAAAAAACTAAATATTGCGCCATCTGTTCAAAATCGGTCCAGTAGTTTTTGAGTTTAGCGATCACGAACATACACGTAATTTTTATATATGTAAGAGATATATAACGAAAACACTTTTGGGCGCAAGGATTTTCTCTTCTATGGTATAACAAATACCGGCTTCGCTAACTAAAGCTTCTATGCACAGCATTTTTTGCATTTTACGAATTTTAAAGTGCTTTTTGGAAGGCCACTTTATTTGGGATCTATGGTAAACAACAAGCCGAATATAACAAATTTGTATTGTGTTATTTCTAGTTATAAGCCCAGCCATGGCGGCCATGCGGGCAGCGAACGTGCTGATGGCTTTGCAAACATGGTCGTTCGTCGCCCATTCATAGGCCCTAAGCCTTTCTTCGGCGTCCCTGTCGGTCACATTAGGGGAACGTTACAAAAATGGTCCGAACATGAATTTCTTCACACATAGACGTCCACTTTTGGATTTGTACCAAGTGAGGTGGACGACGAAACGTCAGACCATCTGCTCTGCTGCTGTCCCGCCTTGGGACGTTTCAGACTTCAATTCTACAATTCTAGCCATATAAGCTAAATTAGACCAAATTTCACTTCATATCTATATTTGTTGCGGTTTCAGGCGAATCGAAATGCTTTCCCTACTGGCCTTTATGTAGATCCTAGAGCATAATACGTTTCGGTTTCAGGCGGACTAAAGTGTTTTCGGGGGTAGGCTTTAAATGGGGGTAGAGTATTGCTTAATCTTTACGAAATTTGTCATTCTTATTTTCTCTTCTTTCATTGTAATTAATATTTTTGTGGTAGCTTACAAGGATAACGCACAACATAAGGGATTACCTAGAGCAACAGGCCGCCTCTTACCTTAGCCGTCAACCATCTGATGATGGCTACCGTTACCACGGGGCTACCACGATGATACCACCACTATTTCAGTAACAATGAACTGCTGTACCAAGATAAAGCAATCGTCACGTTGCCGTGCGATAATCAGACCCTAACCCATTATACGAGAGTTAGCTTAAGATGGGCTATATGCTTATTTATGGACCTATCTCTATTTTAGAACTTTTGGAATCTATGTGGTTTAAGGAATAAGCACTATTTTTAAAATTTTTACCAAAATTTGAATTTTACATCGGCCTTACGGCTGTAAAAGTGACCTTGAATGTAAGTCATCATTTGTACACACGTCTAAATGATCTATTATACAATAATTAAGCTTTAAACTCTTTTAAATTCCAAAAAAAAAAAAGTTTTGCAAATTAAAAAAATATTTTGTTTTTTTTTATTAACAATCTGCTACCAAGCCCACTAATTAACAACACAGCCTTAAATGATTGACAATCTAATGACAAGTCGTCTTTTAAGCGAGCACATGTCTTGTCATATGACTGACTCAGATATATGAACGTATGTATATTAATATTATTATAGCACTATTTCTGTAGATCGATAAGATGAGAAAAGAAAATGGAATGGAAGCTTAAAACAACTTCAAATATGGTTTAAATTAAATAACGTTAAACAACTGTCACTTTATTTTCGCTTTAATTTTGAGTGAAATAAAAAAAAATACAAATGATTATTAAAACAAAAAAAAAAAAAAAACAAAAAAAGTTAATAACAATTTATAGCTTAACTCAATTGACAGCATAATTTGTGCCTTTTTTTGCAATTTTAATTGCCTGACAATTTCAAATATATACGTTATAAATTTGAATTTAAGTCAAATATCAACACAAAGAACATTATTCTCCCACTTAAATGAATGTTTATTAATGCCAACTGTAAACTGAAAAGAGGCGGCTGACGCAGAAACCGCCAATCACATTCACAATCACAGCTACAGCAGCAGCAGCAGCAATAAAACGGCGGCCATTTATATTCAAACATTCATACACTTAAGCATTTTCTACACATAAAGAAATAAAATGTTAATTTAGAGATACGAGTTTATTTTATTTTATATCTTTTGTGTCATTATTGTTATTAGTGCTGTTATTTTGTTTGAATTTAGATGAAATCAAATTTGCATTAATTTGTTGGCTTCCATGTATCGCGATAAACACCGCACAACACAATCACACATACAAGCATTTGAAACACATAAATTTTACTTGATTACGATTTATTTCAACAATTAATATAAAAAACAACAAAAAGCATCAAGTCACAAAGTCACATAATCAAAATTCTTCGCTTCTTTTAAGTTTTTTTTTTATTATTTTTTTTTTAAATGACTTTAAGAAAATAAAAAATGTACGAAATTTAAAATGTTAATTTGTTTGTTTAAGTGATGGCACATTATTGAGAATTTAAATAAATTTTAAATACACTTGTCGTCTTTTTGGCCATAAACAAACAATGTGTCTTATTAAAGAGATTTAAAATATTGAAACAAGAAAAAGATTCGTATTAACAGGCTGGGTTGCCAGGTTTTTAATTTAGAATATTTGGTAAATAAATCTTTTAAACTTTTTTTAGTATGTTTCTTACCGAAAACTTTTGTTTTTTTCCAAATATTTATTTAAATAATTTTAGAGGCAGCAGCCAGTTTTAGCAAATTCTTTTTGTTTTATGTATCCATTGGAACCACGCTTAAAGCAATACTTTTATAACAGAGCTAACTCGAACTCCAAGTCAATGCCAGGAATAGCACACATCGCTTTGAAGGCAGCAAATTCGATTATGGCTAGTCAGTTCCTTGCCAATAAAGAAAAATGAGAAGGTAATGATCTACATTTGTATTACTGCATCTGTGGCACTAATAGGGTTCAGCACTTAAAAACTTTGCTCCCATATTTCCGCAGGTATCAATCCATCTGTTAATAATGATTTCAATAGTCCTTCAGCCAAATCTATCGGTTGAATCCCACACCTCATAAATAGAAGGTGAATTGTAGATAAAGAAATCGGGTAAAATCTACAATTCGTACAGAGAAAAGGAAGTAGTATGCGAGGTTGTTTGGGGATTTTGATACTTCAGGGATATGGCGTCCCCCTAGAGGAGCTGGTTGTGTTCGCGATAGTGATGTTTGCTTTGGTGGGAATGTTGAAGAGCTAAATGAGTATTTTGTGAGTGGTGTTGGTCCAAGTGGTACTGAACAGATTGATATTGATTGTATTCCTGAATTGAATGTTTCTTTTTCTTTTCACTGTGTTAATTATCATGATACTTTAACTGTTTTGTATCGGGTGATTTTTTAGCTATTATTTTTTTGGCAACACTGGTTTAAACAGCTGACGCACGTTTCGTGTTTTGTTTTACTGTCAAGCATCTTCAGTTTGGTCTATAACTTAACCATGCATCGTCTTACAAACGAACAACGCTTGCAAATTATTGAATTTTATTATCAAAATGCGATCCACTTTTTTACCGAAAAATTGTATTCAGCGACGAAGCTCATTTTTGGCTCAATGGGTACGTTAATAAGCAGAATTGTCGATTTTGGAGTGAAGATCAGCCAGAAGCATTGCAAAAGCTACCAATGCATCCAGAAAAAGTCACAGTTTGGTGCGGCTTATGGGCTGGTGGCATCATTGGACCGTACTTCTTCAAAGATGATGCGAATCGCAACGTAACTGTGAATGGTGAGCGCTACCGTGAGATGATATCCAACTTTTTTTTGTCCAAAATGCAAGAGCCTGACTTGCATGACATGTGGTTTCAACAAGACGGTGCCACATTCCACACAGCACAGAGAGGCGAGTTTGGTGAACATTTTATTTCACGTTCGGGACCAGTCAATTGGCCGCCTAGATCGTGCGATTTAACGCCTTTCGACTATTTTTTGTGGGGCTATGTTAAAGCTCATGTCTATACACACATGCCCGCTTCAATTGACGCATTGGAAGACAACATTGAAGCATTTATTCATGAGATACCGGCCGAAATGTTGGAAAGAGTATGCCAAAATTGGACTAAGCGGATGGACCATTTGAGGCGCAGTCACGGTCAACATTTGCATGAAATAATCTTCAAACCTTAAATTATATGGACCGTACTATCGATTCAAAAAAAGATTTCATGCATTTTTCTGAATTTTATGTGTTTTTTTTTTTAACTTTCCTATAGCTCTTAAAAAATCACCAATTATAAAGTGAGGTCGAAATCAATTGGTACGGATGGCATTACCATTCAGTTTGTTAGAATCATATTTCCATATATCACCGATATTGTTTGTTGAATTTGTTGAATTCTATTTTGACATCGTCTGAATTTCCTGTTTTGTGGAAGGTAGCTTGAGTGGTTCCAATTCCTAAGTCTGCAGCTGTTTCGAATATTGATGATCTAAGACCCATTTTTCCATTTTTCCTTGCCTCTCTAAAGTTGTGGAGATTCTTCTTAAGGATTAGATGATTTTTAGTGTTGGTGCACGCTTATGTCAATCTCAGTATGCCTTTCGTAAAGGGTTTAATACTAATTTATTGCTGCTCAATATAACTGACCGTATTAGATCTTGATAGAAATTAGATAGATTAGATAGAAAAGAATTGGCGATTCTTATTTCCCTTGATCTGACAAAAGCTTTTAATTCGGTGTGTTACTCGACGATGATAATTAAGCTTTATCAAAGATATAATTTTTCTAAGTCTGCATGTAAGTCTATATCTTCATATCTAACTGGTAGAACTCAATTTGTTCATGCAGATGGGGTTTGTTCTGGTTATTTACCTATTTTATCTAGCCTTCCTCAGGGCTCGGTCTTAGGACCTCTGCTTTTTAATCTATATATTAATTATCTTCCCGAAGCTCTGGATACCAGTATTTATACAGCTTTTTTATTTGCCGATGATATTTTTTTATTGTTTAGTAATTATCATGAGCTTGCTGACGTCTTAGAAGTCAATATAAACTGTTATCTAGTTAGCACACAGAAAGAAAAACACTCGGGATAAATCAAGTATTTCATATTTACTTTAAGTACGAGTCGTACTCAAAAATTCAAGTACGAATAACACTTAATCGTACTCAAAACCATTCTAAATGGGATAACTTCCGAAAACCAATCCTGGAATTTCTTAAAATAAGTATAAAATTCTTAAGCCAAGTAAAACAAAGATTGAACTTTTCGTTGGTAGTGCCACTCTCAGAGTAAAATTGCAAAGTAAGCGTTTTAATCTCATATAATTTTTAGTCTCATCTCTCAGCATTGCATTCTTTTATGCGTGCATACGCGCGTGTTTTTCACAGTTTGTTGTAGATTTACAACATTACATCATTACATTGAGTAAACGATTTGCTTGTTGTGTGTAAAAACAACAGAATAAGAAATAAAACATATATTATTTTCATGTTTAACAAGTAAAATTAAACTCTTGCTTCTCATTTAGTTTATATTTTTAGATTTTTAAAGTACAAATCATATCGGGCATGATGCTCGTGTTTTAATATATAATAATAATAAATAATACTTGAATCAAGCGCATTTTGAGATTAATTCAATCTTAGTTTTACTTAAATTAATCTCATTTTCGGATTATTTCAAGTAAGAATTAGGGCTTGAATATGGATAAGTTAAGTATTTCGCAATTGAAAATCCTTACTTGAATCAATCTTTTTGTACTTGATTCAAGATAATCCATACTCACCTTACTATTCATACCGCTTCGGATTAATTGAAATACAAACATTACTCCTAAATCCAGGCAGTGGTATATGTGGCCTGGCACACAAACAATCAATGAAAATATTTCTTTCAATGGCTATTTGAATATAATGGATCGCATTATATATCTATCTGATCTATCAAATTATCATAAAGACCTTTAACACTTCGAGAAGTTTGCAAGCTATATTGAGATTAGAAATTAGAAATGATCATCAAAACCCTATACCTTCCTGTGACTTAGAGCCATTAGCTTAGAAACGTATACCCTTTCTTTAGGCGGAAATACCAATTCTTCACGAAACGCTTTTGTGGTATCAGTATATTGTAGTAACGATTATCCATAAATATCTCAAAAGCATTTCCCAACCTAGTGTTCTTAGCCACGGTTAGTTATATTTCACATATATAACCAAGTTTGTCTTTGTGAGATCTTCTAAAACAAAACCAACAAGACCCGTATGCAGGGTAAGGGAGACTTCTAGACCATTCGTTCGTTTCTAACATACATCCAAGCTTTTCTGTACAACTTTGGTAGTCTTTCAAAGACCTACCTTTTCCTTGTTATGATGTCGATTACAAGAATTGCTTCAAGCTAAGACTTTTGTCTGGAATAATTCTTATTCTTTCGAGACAGAAAAAAGGTTTCGTTATTGCCAGGATTAAATTCTAGTCCTCTTTTTCTTAATCATTTAGGCAGGTACCAAATGTGAGGAGTCGTTTTCTCTTAATTGCAATAGCCAACATAAGCATTGCCCCTGAAATCATGGTGCTGTTCATTAGCGTGAATTTCTGGTTAAATCACGGAGTCCTAAACACCGAGCGAATACAATGCCTCTAAAAACGTCTTCGGTAGTACATCAGAAAAAGCACACAAAAACAACTGCTAACAAGCCGAACTTTATTTTTGAGGTAAACATTTTTTGCAATGCATGTCTTAATTAAGACCACTATAGTGGCCAGTCATCTACACTTATTTTACTTTCTGTGAGCAATGATAGAAAATTTCCAGTAGCTGTGGAAAATATTTAAATGTATACCACTCATTGCTTAGGAAGTGGAGCCTGCGCTGCTTTTTGAAAACTACAAGCAACACATCTTGAGTAGCACCAGCACCTTGGTATAATCCTTTGTCAGGCCGCAAGTGGTAACAAATCAGACCTTTAGTGGGATCAGCCCACGTTGTCCTCGAAAGTATATTTTCATTAAAATATCGAAACTTCTTTCTGAAAGACAGAAAGCATTTCCCTCCAAGAGCATACTTACGGAGGCCTCAACTTATAGTCTGTCCGGTGCCGTAAGATAGGATCTCTGGTCAGACGCGATCGCAGGGGATTGTGAAGATCACCTTAGATCTGTAAATTTTGATTTTTACTGAATCCCAGGTGATTTTCACATTCGCACGTGACAGTAGTATTTGATTGAAAGAGAACTTCTTCCTCTCGATTTGTCCTATTTATCTTAAGAGCAAGTGATGCACCTTTTTATACCTTTTGCATACATGAATTTTAATACCGTGCACCACGGCGAGTAATGATTGAGTGTATTTTTAGTTTGTTCATCTAAGGCTGGGTTTTTGAGATCTAAGTAAAACTTGGTTAAGTTAATATGAAAACAGATCTGTGCCGCCAATTTAAAGTTTGTATACATAATTTTGACGGAACAGCTTAGTTTTGCTTAAATTTTAAAACTTTAGTGAAAAAAAAACACATTTTCCGGAAAAATCCGAGTTTCAGAATACTTCTCAGAATAGAACTAAGTTTAAGCTAAATCCACATCTCAAAAACCCGGCCTAAGTGTAACATCAACAGTAAATAATTCCAAATCGGTCAAATATATCCTCCAATTTAAAATCCGCTTTTTCTGAAAGACTCAACAGAAAATATTAATTTTATGATTGTTTCTAATTCTTGTGAAAATTTTAGGATTGGAATCCAGTACAATCGCTTTGGAACGTAGGGAGCTATGAACTCATATGTGAACCAACCTTCCTAAAAAAGTTTATTTCAATTCTGTTTGCAAGTAGTTATTATCTAGAAATTTTTCGGATTGATTTATTTCATGTTTTCTGATGGCGCACAACAAGAAAAATTAAACTTAACTCATGTACTAGGAAAAAAACTATTTAAAATTTATTTAAAAGAAGTACCACAATTTTTAAGTTAGTATTGGATAAAAAAGACATTCTTCTTTGATATGAGCCCACACTTTTTTTAAAGTATGTATAAGAATGCTCTGGACGAATCTTAAAAAATTGTTGTCGTTACTAAAAAAAAAAAATAAAAAAATTTTTGATGAACAAATAAAAAAACTGAGTGAATACTTTTCAATGTCATTTCTGAGCTTTCTCCGGAACACCAAATTGTACTTGTTTTTTATATTTTTGTATGAAATATTTTTATTATGAAATATTTAAATTGTTTTTATTATTACAAAATCCTTGCTAGAATTTATAATAAAATAAGTTACATAAATGTTAACATTATATTTAGATGGATTTGGTAATTTTCAACAATTTAACTTAAAAAGTGTTGCCGAAGTAAATTTTTTAAAAAAAAAAGATATATGGGAGGTACAATAATCCTTCGACGGAATTTTTTTAAAACTTGAAATTTTGTTTGTTATTATCATATATACCTCCATGCAAAATATTATTAGTCTGGGTGAACTCCTTCTATTTTTGCACAATTTTGTTCCACATCAAAGTATTGTGCGGCGTATTGTTTTTACAGTATGAAAAAATTTTTACACGCATACTAAGGTGGGCGCTACATTATAAGTTTCTTGACTTCATGTTGTAACTCAACAAAATATCAAAAATTAGCTTAAAATCAGTGACGGATTGTAGTATTGTCATAAAATTTTATATATATAATTGTTTTAAATGACTAGTGCTTTCATGATGATCGGACGATAACTAATAGAGTAATTATAGAGATAAATCATAGATTTCATATAGAAAATCATTTAAATACTTTTAGAATGCAAAATGAGAATATTTATGAATGGGCTACTACTGCTAATGATCTTAGTTTTAACCCAAAAAATCTAAATATCTTGTTATCCAAAAACAAACTACTATAACCGATCATATATCTTAAATTTTTCTTAGTGATGAACGTATTGAAAGGGTAAATACAGCAAAAAATCTTGGTATTATTTTTAATAAGAACCTAACATAGTGCACCCTTATTAATTATGCATATGGTCGTACGAAATTCATGCTTAGAACTCTCTGGCAAACGCAGTAGTGTACACCTATCAAAATAAGAATACTTCTTGCCAATACCTATTTATTGCAAATTCTGATGTATAGATGCGAATTATTTGCCAAATGTAATGCCGCAAGTACAAGAAAATTAAACACAATTTTCAAAAGTATTGCACGATACGTTTATGGCGTGAAAAGAAATATTGCGTTTCTCCTTTTACGGTAAAATTAACTTTACTGTATTCAGTTTGATGACCTTCTCAAAACAAGAGTACTGATATTCATGCAATTATAATTTATTAAATGACGCAAAAAAAGCTCACTTTCGGTTTAGAATTTTTATTTGTTTGCACCGTCTTCTCTTGATCAGTTTTCCTGCATCGTTAGAAAATGTGTTGTAGTCATTATATTTTGGCTCTTAATACAAGGAAAGAGACGACATCTCTAATTTCATTTTTGTTGCTCATTTTAATAAAAGTAATTGAAATTTATATAAAAAAAAAGAAATTTGTACAATTAATATGGATTTTATAATGTTAAAGTGAATTCACGGCGTGTTGTAATTAAATATGGAGGAGTAATTTAAATACTGGCAGTAAGTAAGGAAGATAAAGATTTGCAGGGTACGTTTGGGACATCCTTAAGTCTGGATGTCATGGCGGGATCATCCATCCCAAGGAGGAGGGTAACCGCTGGCGGTACACCAGCCAGCCAAATTGTTCGCTAGGTAATTTAGCAGGAAGATTAGAATTTACCTACTCGGCGCCCCTTTCTTTTTAATTGTCATAATAATGCTGATATGATTTTATTTTGTATGTGTGGGTATGTTTGACCAGAGTAGTAGCAAGAACCACCCCATCCGGCGAGCTCCAAGGCAAACGCGTGCATATCAGCGCCGCTACCCCTCTGGCAACACTTGGGTTTTTTACGTTTTGGTATTGCATTCGTAATACCATAAACCACCACCGTACCACTCTACCACACACGTACCACACACCGCACTACACTAGGGACTCTGCAAACTTTTACTTCTTACAGCTGGCAATACTTTTTTCTATTTATTACTACAAATAATGGCATCCATACCCAAAGTGAATATTTAATTAAAAACAAAACAAAAAAACATAAAAACTTTAACCAATCCATTAATATTTTGGTCAAAAACGACTAAGCTGTCGTTTTGCTTCATTAATTAATTTTGTAGATTTGTTTCATTTCAAAGTGTATTTACACACACACACACACATACATAATCAAGACTATTAACAAGTATCTAAATTCATAAATTTTTATAATAAAAAAAAAAAAAAACAACAAAAAAAATATTTAAAACACAATGTGTCACATTATACCACTAAAGCTCATAAAACTCAAAAGTTTACGAGCTTTATGTGGTAATTTTGTTATAAAAACGACTAAATACAATTTGTGTGTTTTTTGCTGTTTTTTTTTTTTTTTTTTTTTTTTTTGTAAACTTTTTTTAACATGAGATTTTAATGTTTTGTTTTTTCTATTGCTGGCGTCTCATTTGTCATTTAAAGTTTGATTAGAGTTAGGCTTTTTATTATAATCGCAGTTGTT
This sequence comes from Pollenia griseotomentosa, assembly GCA_963931875.1. Classification (NCBI taxonomy): domain Eukaryota; kingdom Metazoa; phylum Arthropoda; class Insecta; order Diptera; family Polleniidae; genus Pollenia; species Pollenia griseotomentosa. The sequence goes on from OZ007561.1 coordinate 185,512,905, forward strand.
TTAATTATTGTTGTTACCTTATTTTTTAAGTAACTTTTTTAAGTTCTTTTCTGTGTTAAGCTATTTGTGTCATATTATTTATTTTCAGCCATAAGACGCAACTTCGTCTTTGTCTGTTTGTCTCTTATTGATAAATAGCTTTGAACAGATCAAGTATTTTAACCATAAAAGGTCTTGTGTTTTTGTTTTCAATATAAAACAACTGCTTCGCTCCGCTTTGGTCTGTAATGTAAATTTTTGCTTGTAAAGTTACGCATAAATTTTGGTTTTTTTTTCAAACAAATGATTTAAATTGATGCTTGATAAATAAAATGTAGTAAATAAATCGTAAAAGATTAATGAGTTGTTGAATTTGACTAAATCGTGTTTTAATTAGAGATGTTGAAGTGGTTTCTCTTTTATTGGGGACGATTTTTTCAGAGATTATCCACACACGTGGAATGTGAAAATTATAAATATTAATTTATTAGTTATCTTTATCTGCATACATACATACATACATACAGTCATACATATTTTGTTATTTCAAAGGGCAATAAATTTTTATATTTTTTTTGTGAAAGTTTGAAATTGGACGGTTTTAAGATTGTTTTATAAATAAAAGGCAGCTGCCGAATAAATTTATGCTAATACATAGTTATTATTTAAAAAATGGTAAATCAATAGATTACCGTACGGCTTATAGACATTTTAAAATATTTGTACATAGTAATAATAGACTAATGCCTGTATTCATAAAAATAATTTAAATTTAATAAAGGTTTACAAAACAAATTTTGTAGGAAAATTTGGCTTATTAAACGTTTGTTAAATTTAATAATCGTTTATTAATTCGGTGGTAAAGCTTTTCAAAGCTTTAAGTATAAAGCTAAAAAATACATATCATTTCATCAAAGAAAAAAACCTAAAATTCTACTTTAGAAAATTTGGTGGTATGAAATAACCCCCCAAAATATAAGCCCCCAAAAAAATAATGAAATAACCCCCCAAAGTGTGGGGACTTATTTCATATGCAATAAACCCCCAATTTGGAAAATGAAATAAACTCCCATCGAAATGAAATAATAGCCCAAACAAAAATGAAATAATACCCTAATTTGTGGGGGCTTATTTCATATGAAATAAGACCCTAAATTCTGGAATGAAATTAAACCCCCAAAATGTATAATACATTAATTGTACAGTTTTGGTTTAAAGAATTATGCGAAAGATAGCATGGCTGAGACTTCGACCAGGCGCAAGGATTTTCTCCTCTATGATATGCCAGTCGTCGGCTTCGATAACTAAAGTTCTTCTGTATAGCCGGCCTTCGGCCGGGCGCAAGGATTTTCTCCTCTACGGTATAAAAACACTGGCTTCGCTAACTAAATCTTCTCTGTATAGCCGGCCTTTGGCCGAAGGCCGGCTTTACAAAGAAGATTTTGCTAACGAAGGCGGTGTTTGTTATATCATAGAGGAGAAAGTCCTTGCGCCAAAAAAAGTTTCCATAATAAATTTAAAAAGGAAATAATCCCCAAAAAAAATATATTGGGACTTTATTTCATAATGATTTTTTGGGGAATTATTTAATATGAAATAATACCCCAATTAGGAAAATGAAATAACACCCCAAACAAAAAGAAATAACCCACCATAAATCGTTGTTGTTGTGCTCTGTACAAACTTTTGGGGGGTTATTTCATTATTTTTTTTGGGGTGGTTATATTTTGGGGGGTTATTTCATGCCGCCAGAAAACTTTAATGTGGGAGATACAAGAAATTTAAAACTTAATAATCGTTGAAACAAAACTGATATGAATTCAGCTTACATCTGGGGACAACTTAAGTTAAGTCTGGAGAAGCTAATTTTATATTAAGAAGAGAAATACAACTGCATATTTTTGGCAAAAGAGTAGAGAACATGATGTAAGATTTTTACAGTGGGTGGATATGACCACTGAACATCGATTTCTTGCAAAAAGTGAAAATTTAAAAATTGTTGACTCTCTTTAGAGGAACCAGTACGATCGATATGTACTGCATACATGTCAAATTATACATTTATTTGAGACTGTATAAATTGGTTGATTATTTTGTTAGATGCAAAAAAACGACCTTATTCACTACTGGTGGTGGAGGGTATGAAACTTTTTTTAATACCACATTACTGACACCTTGGATAACTAACGGCTAAAGTTGAGGCTGTGGTTATATCTTGGTTTTACTAGGACTCTGGGATATCGGACTCTAAGACATTGAACTCTAAGGCCCTTGCAACTGAGGGTTATCCACCCCTTAACAGAGGTGTTGTAAGACCCATGCCTTTCGGTCTAGTTTGCAGTCGGGGATATCCGACTGTATTATCACGGATCTTTGCTTATACCTGGCCGCTTTAGCAAATAAACTACGCGCTTACGATGTCACTGTGGAATATGACGTGGCAGACCTCCATTACTCCTACAGTCATGGCACGCAAAAACAACCTGTTTTAAAACCAAAAACAAGAAAAAAATTAGACAAGACGGAAACAGGACAAGGAACGCCAAGGCCAAGGACGACAAATCCAAAAGACGTAAGACACATCTGTCAGGTACGGCTAGAGTTTCAACGGAAAGCGACCTGAAGACAGGTCCGTTGGTTGAATGTTTTTTCCCAGGTAAAACATCTGAGACAATCCAAAAGAAACCACAACTAATAAAATTGTGTCTTACGATTTTGGAGAAGTTGGGATCATTCGAGCAATCCACCCTTACAGAACGCAAAAGTCTTCGCTTAAATGAAATAAAGGCATATTGGGAAGTCTTGGCGCCATCTCCAGTAAGAGCTGCAGAGCTTTAGCTAAGATGCAAAATGGCCATTGGCAAAAAGTGGGAATTACCCCAAGAATAATTTACAGGATCTAAACGAACATAGTTCTTCCAATCCTTCTCTGCGGCAGACTCGTAGGGTGGCAAATTCTGAGGAGGGTGCAGAGAATAGCCTCGCTGTGCATTACAGGAACTCTTCCCACCACTGCTTTTGATGCGCTGGATATTAGCCTTCTTCTACATACTTAAAAATATGGTTGCGCTAATACCCAATTCTACTTATTTGTAGTAGGAACAACCAGTTGCAGAATGGGTATCTCAATATTCATCAGTTACATTTAGTTAAGTACTTATATGGAGATTCAACTATAAAGAAATATTTAGCGAAACAGTGTAGTTTTATAAGTTGTACCTTTAATGAAATTTTGCTGTAAGCCTTGCCTAAAAAGTAAGAAACAGTAAATGTTAAATCTTTTTTTTTTAACAAAATTTTTGTTTAAATTCATTTAAAAAAAAATTTAAATAAGTAAAATCATTTTCAATTTAAAAACCAACTTCCCGATATCAGTAGCCATTAAAGCACAAACTTCATAAAACTCTGTACAATTCCATTTAATGTCGTTATATAAAAGTTACTTTACTTTATCCCCGGGCCATGATTAATTTCTTTGCAAAACTTTTTTGATCTCTTAACAAATTGATTATGGGTAAGTGGCGGTGGTGGTGGTGGTGATAACAAAGTACTACAAAAATATTAGACATTTTTATAAACGGAAAATGGCAATATTATTAAATGTCACAACCGGAGATGACCTTAAGGCATATTGCGTGCAAAACAAAAAAAAAAACATAAACAAAAAACCATTCTTTGTACATGTGCCTGCATGTTAGAGCCAGTCTAACAAAATTAAATAAATAAAAGTAAGAAAATATGATCGGTCGTGCCCGGCCGTATGATGTCCTACACCACAGTATTAAGAAACAAAGTTTCGAGATGCATGGATAATAATGGCCAGAAAAAAAAATGTTGTGAACTCAAGACTCTTATAAGAGTTCTTTGTGTTGCATATGGGTAATTCCAAAGTGTTGAACGTGACAGTCGTACACATCAAAAATGCAATAACATTTTAAACAACAAATATTTTTACGTTCTTTTAACTAAAAAAGCACTATCTATGCTTAAGTTTATGGGGGGCGCGATTCTAGGTCTAAAATAATGACAAAAGAAGTAGCGGTTCGCACGTGAAAAAAAATAGAAGTAGTTTTTGGGGCCATGTATAAAAGGAGTAATTCAGCGAAACCTGGCACAATTTTTTAGTCAAACTACTTTCAGAATTTTACGTAGCAATGTCACATTAAAATGTCTTTGGTTTGATTCAAAAATCTTCTGTATTTTTTTTTTTTTTTTTGTTTAACCAAAATCTAGTTCGATACGTGACATTTCGAACGTGACATTTTGTCCATAATAATTTAACTGAATAATGATTAAAAATAAATAAAAATTTACCGTTCATCCGAATTAAATATTTCTCTTCGAACTCTTTCTAGATTACATACCATGTAAGAAAATTTTTTTGGAATAATTTTCATCCAATATAACCTCTTTTAAGGAAGATAATATTAAAGAAAACATGCAATAAAACATTCTCACAAATAAGAAATTACGTTTGCACAACTTTACAGTCTGATTGTTCATCTAAGTGAACAAATTTATGGGTAAATTTATAAAATTAGTAAAATCTAAATATTTCTCCATAACAATATCGTAAAATAATCAGGTTTAAGTAATTTTTAAATTTTCGGTCACGGTGGACCTTTTGACGGAAATGCCCATATACAGATAAATACATCTACATATTTAAGATTATTTTCGGCTTTAAGTGATTTTTGGGAGGGTTTTATGTGAGGCCTATTATCAATTCAAGATCTACTAGGACCTACCAGCTTTTGTCGCCCATTTGTATGTAAACACCAACATTTTTAAAGATGTTATGGCACTAAAATCTTTTTTTGATAGTGCTATTTTTATGGCAGTAATCGTTAAATATGGACCGATTCCAATAAAATTTGGCAAGATGATGTCGATTGTGATAAGATATATTGAGCCAATTTTGTCGTTATGCCAAGGTAATAAGATTGTTTATGGGCACAAAGACTCTATTCCAGAGAGAAGCTTGTATGGTGAATATCTGAAATTATGGACCGATTCACACCATTTTCAATATGGTTGAACTATTGGACAGACATAACAAATTTCAATAAATTATCTGCAAAATTGCGGGCTGTTCTTTGCGCACAAATTTAACATGGACAGGCACCAGACGGACATCGAGTGATTGACTAAAAAAGTGATTCTGAGTCGATCGGTATACAAAAAGGATGGTCAAGGACCAATAGAATTTTCAGTGTCACACACATCAGAACAAACACACAGAATACCCTCTCCACTATTATGCGGTGGGTATGAATATAATGCCGCAATCAATTTGCAAATTTTTGTTTCGCTTATTTTTCCCCATTTCTTTATTTAGCAAAACTTTTTAGTTCGCTGATGACCCCACAGTTAAGAAAAAAAATATTTGTTTGCAATATCCTAAAGGAATTTTCAAAACAAAAAAATCAATGATTTGGTTCAAGAGTTTTATTAAAGAAATGTTTACAAAAACGTGGTGGGCTTTTCAAATTTAGAACGTTCCAGCCACTTTTTTGCTTGAGGCAATTTTTAGACTAAAATTTTGTATTCATTGAAAATCTTTTACATGCAAACGAAAAAAAAAAACTTAATTGGGTATTTGTTAAATAGTAGAAGACTTGAAATGAGTGAGTTATTGTTTTAAAATGATAAATTGAAAAGAAATAATAATTTAAAGCCCACATCTAGTTTAAACAGAAACAAAACTTAAAAATAATTTATTTTTGTCTGTCTGTCTGTCTGTCAATTTATATTTGTAGCTTTTGAAGCAGCTCAAGAAAACAGAAATAACAAGTTATTAATGAATGTCATATTATGAAATCTTAAACACATATTAAAAGTATTAATGAATGTTGAAATCAATTACGAATATTTTCATGTCACTCACATAAACTGGTGTCAAGTAGTTATGGTAATTTGCACAGTTACCTAGTAAACATTTCGAGAACATGTTAAAAATAGTAAATGCTGGGTGAAGGTTAAATTTCTTACAAAATACATTCCCCCCTATTATGAAAGTCGTCGTCAGCACAAGTCGACTGCAACGGCACAATAATTGTGCTTTCATAGACATTATTTCCAAAAATCGATTACTATTGATAGTCACTTGGTATTTCTATTAAGCACTTTTAAGTCGACGGCAAGTAAAGTTGGCAGTCGACAGGAAATAATATTAATTAAATATGTATGTTTACCAAAATTAGTACATAGCAGGTAAAGTTTTAGAGTAAAATTATAGTAAGTTATTGGACTTCGGCCACTAGTTTTGTCAAAAATTAACTTTTTAAATAATTTTTTATACCCTTCACCGAAGGTAAAAGGGTATATATAAGCAGCGTTAAAAAAACTGCAATTTTTCCACTTCTTCATTTGAAAAGTTCATTTGCGAAAAGTTGTACACAAAGATTTCGTTTTCTGTTCGACAGTTTTTAGTTTCGACTGCAGTTTTTAAACCCTGTATAAAAGTTTGTCATTCCGTTTGTAATTTCTACAATATAGATGTAAGACCCTTTGAAATATATATATATTCTAGGTCCTTATAAGTAGCGAAGTTGATTTGACGATGTCCGTCTATCCGTCTGTCCGTTGAAATGGGTTTTCTGTAGACCCCAGATGTGATGGGGGCTTGGTAGTTATATATTTGTGTTACATATAGTCCGGAATTGTTTGCTATTGAAATTCAGCCTGATCTAATTTTACCCAAAAATACAGTTTATTGAAAAGTATCTTGGTTATCAATACACAAAATTCAACGAAATTTGGGCAAGGTTTGACAAGTGGGCGTGACCCTTCCTATACAAAACCCATTCAAGATTTCTGGAGAACGGCAGAAACCAAAGTTTCCAAATTTAGTAGAAGCATCTTGTTTATCAATACACAACATCCGAAAAATGTCGGCGGGATTGGACAAGTGGGCGTGGCACAAAGCTGAATTATTTATATTTAAAGAACAATATTTATATAACTTTCTGTTATTTGTGATTTTCATACCATGGTTTAGGATGTATAAGATGCGGCATAGCTTAATATAGCACTCGTACTTGTTTTTAAATAACAATTTACTAAAAAAACAAACACTTAACGTCAGCAGATAAACATTAGAGAGATGATTTTTTCAGATGTCAGATTTTGGATAACTACACGACGTAGACACAACATGTAAGAAAATACCAAATTAATGTCATGACGTGGTGAAGTCATCGATTTGAGGGGACAACAGCTTAAAATTGTCGTCTACACATCGAAAACGACTTACATAATAGAAGTGATTAAGTATTAGTTTTGAGTTGACACACTTTAGAGGAAACAGTGCGATATATTTTAAACCTAAAATACAACCAGGGCTGTGGAGTCGGAGTCGGAGTTGAAGAGTCGGAGTTGAGGTTTTTGTGCCGGAGTCAGAGAAGTAGTACCCACGAAAACTCACGACTCCGACTCCAAAGTTTTTCTGCATAAAAAATTTAAAAAAAATGTTCTATAATTTTTCAAAATAAAATTTATTCGAAATTGACGATGCAATATTTAAAAATATCGATTTGAAATTTTTAAGCATGATTTGTATGCTATATTCAACCATTTAAAAGCTTATGCATTTAAAAAGTTAGAGTGCTCTATTCGGATGTACTGAATCTTTGACAACCTCCACCGATAGTTAGAATATATATGAGCTATAAATTATTAAATAATCTTTATAAAACGGACGTCAGTATAAAAATTAGTTCCGGTTCAAACTAATTGTACGACAATCAGAAAGTGTTATGCTTTTATTTCTAGCAGTTTGAACTAACTTGAATAATATATCAGGATTCGTAACAGTTTATGCCGAATTAAAATGATTTACAGGAGGGACATTTATATTATCCCATGGCCTTGCCATTTATCAAGTTTTCATTTTTTTGCAAGTTTTTTGAGATGCAAAAAATTTTATATTTAGGAACATATAATTAATCGAAAGAGCAATTTATTGAAAATTTTCGCGAGGGCGTCTTCAAAATAAAAACATTTTTAGATTAAATTTTTATATATTTTTTAATAAAATGAATTCTATATGTGACAATTTCAGTTAAAAGACACCTATGGATGAAAAAACCGATTTTTACTTCTTTGGTGATTCTTAAAGTTGACAATACGCTCTTTCCAATGTAGCAAACCGCTGTTTTCTAACTTCATTACTTTTGTCATAATTAAGCTTTTAAATACACCTTTGATAAGAAAAGAAAATACCTTGTTAACTTAAAAATCGTTTTTCTCCAAAACTAATTTTTTCCCCATAGGTCCCTTTTAACTCTTTCACGTCAATGGGAAACATTTTTCCCAAAATTTGAATTGGTTATTTTAGTAACGATTTTTTTTTAAATATTTATTTTGGCAATTAGATGTCGTACAACAGCGATGATTTATTGAAAATAAAAGTAAAAAGCTAGTAAAACTTAAAAGTGTATAGTTTAATCAAGGAAGGGAAATTCCATTTTTCTCCACCGCAAGGTCGTTTTGATTTGGCTCCTTTTGTCGCTAATGAAGTTACGTTTCTAAATTTTATAGGTGATAAATATTGTGTGTTGAGTAAAGAGAAATGATACATAATAACAAGAAATTAATAAGTGGCCAATAGTGCTCCAATGTTGTATATTTACTCTATCCTCTTAAGACCCGAACATTAACCCACTGAATTTTTACATTTCATATATATTTTTTATTCCTTTTGGGGAGCAAATAAGACAACTGTATATTTTTTTTAAAATTTTTTATTTGAATTCTTAGAAATTACTTGTGCACATATGTGTACCTCAGGTTTTAAAATATGAATAATTTCAACGTAAATCCTTAATTTCTTAAAATTTGAACTGAACCGATTGAGTAAAGGGCTTATTAACAATTTTTTTTATCTTATGAGGTGTAATTTAAATTTCGGTTTTTATTTTTTTTTTAATTTTTTTTATTTAAAGTGGTAAAAAAGAGGTGCACATATGTGTACTTCAGGTCTTAACGATTAGTTATTGAGGAAAAATGTCCATGCAGTGTGGTTTTTTCAAACTGTTAAATTCAAATGTAAAAATAATGGCTAAAACTTCTAAGCCCTGCCATTTTTTGATATTTTTTGAAGCGCAGTAGCTTAAAGCAGGTAATAAAACTGTTTCTATTGGTCACACGATGTCGCTAGTCTTTAAAACTTGTAATAAGTTAAGGTACACATATGTGTACCCATGGTCTGAAGAGGCTATGGGAAACATTTTTCCCTACGGACCAGAAGGGAAATTTTACTCTTAGTAGGTTATTGATATTGCGTTTTTTTACATGTTCGCAATAGTAATTATAAATTTTAGCAATGACAAGCAGAAGGTGTTGGGAGTTCCATTTACGCGAAAATGCGATATTACAGCTGCTAATGGCGGATAATAGTGATGGGGAAGACGAACTTCACCTAGATGAAGAGGACATTGAAGAGGCGGCAGATGTGGTTGAAATCGAAAATGCAGTACAATAAACTGGACAAAACATAACTGTGGATGCCAGTACAGCTCTTCATAAGGAAGAAGAACCTGTTTTTAGATGACCAAGTGGCTCTACACCTCATACATATTATGAAAGTAATTATGAGCTTGATCGCGTAAACATCTTTTCTGATAGGCAATACATGGCTGAGGGATCACTATTGGCCAGTTTAGAGTATCGACAAGTAGTAGCACGAAATCCGATAAGTGATTTAACATCAAGGCAGAGAGAAACCCCTTCTTATAGAGAATACTCGAAGGCTGAGGTTAGCACAAATCGTAAATTACCAGCGTACATTATGCAAAAGGCAAACAAAATGAAGAGATGTGTAAATTGCGCAAAGAAACGTGTAGAAAATAGAACGCATAACAATTGTGCTATGTGCTTTGCTTTACAAGCAGAAAGAATTGCTTTGCAGAATACCATAATTAGTTTTGTAATTTTAAACCTATTTTCATTGAATTTTTTTAGTTGTAAAATTATTCATAAAAAATCAATAAACTGAATTATTTTTCCCCTTTATCGGCCATTGGGAAAAATGTTTCCCAAAAAATTCCTCAAAATTTAACCACGAGATTTCTATTTCTTTGCAATTTTAGTTTATTTTGTATAAAATCAATTAAAAAATCCATTGGATATTAAAAATAACCCTGATTTCCTTATGGACGTGAAAGGGTTAACTGAAACTGTCACATATACTTTTTTTCATTTAATTATTTAACAGTAATATAAAAAGCTTTACAACACGTTTTTGTGTTTTTCTTTTAAAAATGTTGGCACTTTTGTAAAAAAAAGTTTTTTTCCAGAAATAAGAGGGTTTTTTAAAAAAATAAATTATTGACTGATCCTGTATAGTGATTTCCGTTATTAAAAATCTAAATGGAACACATTTCAATAGTGTAGTAAAATTTGTTAAGCGCTTAAAGTCCTTTTCAGAAAGCTGCTTAATATGGGATCTAAGGTAAATATGGACCGATAATCAGACAATTGCATGGTATTATTTCTAGCCATATGAACCAAAATTGGACCAAATTTTACAATATCTAGAGCTGCTACGGTTTTAGGTGTATTTAAATAATTTCCTAGAGTCAGCATTATATAGAAAATTATGGACCGTTCTTCTAGAAATTTTATAGCGTGCATTACGTTTTTTAACATACTAAACTGTTTTCCGAGGGTAGGTTTTATGTAGGGCATAAGGTAAATTATGGGTCGATCTTCACGAAATTTTGCAGTGTCTTATAAAACTCTGACGTTCCAAATTTTATTATGATAGCGATATTTATTACGTTTTTATGCGTACTAAACTGCTTTTCGGGAGTAGGCTTTATATGGGGAATATGGTGAATTATGGACCAATCTTTACAAAACGTAGCACTTTTATACATGATAGCAATATGTATTACGGTTTAAGACGTACATTATGGCACCTTTTACGTAAGTCTTTGTAACAAAATTGTAAATTTTTAAGGGTGGTGGTTCTACATTTTGATTGATAACTATGGTCCTACTGATCGGATTTTGCTGCATTTCACTCCCAAAATGCTTAGGATAACTAGAAGCAATGTGACACTTAACTTTTGAGTTGTTCGAAAGTGAGCGTATTTTCAACAGACGGACAGACAGACAGACGGACATGGCTACATCGAGTTAGAATTACTCAAGAAAACAGAATATATATACTTTGTGGGTATTAGATGCATAACAAAAAGTTTCACATGGAACTACAAATTTAGTATACCCTCATCACAAATAGTTGTGGAGTGTAGAAAACGAGTTTATAGTCAAATTAGGACCAGTCTCATACACATACATTTAGCATGAAGATTATAGTAGGAGTCGGAGTTAGTACTTTTTTCGGACGACTCCACAGCCCTGAATACAACATTCGTCATTCACATGTTAAAATTTTAAAAATATTAAAGATAAATCAATTACTAGTCAAATTATGATTAAATGTCTAAAACCGTATCCGCAAAATTCACATTAATAAAATATTTCATTCCTAAATTATGAGTTTTTCCAAAATAATTTCATTGTAAAAAGCATAACATTAGTTACGTGTTTTGTACTTGAAATTTGAAACCTTCGCTTAAAAACAAGAAATTCAGCACACGAAAAACAAGAGAAATAATTAAACATAAAACACATTTCAAAAAACAATCCATCTTCTTAACAAATAGAGAACTAACTGACAAAACTCATTTAAAATCAATTCTTCACCAGTAACTTAAGTCCGAATACAACAAAAATAGGCAACAACAATAAAAATAATAATAATAATAGCAATAACAAAAGCATTTATAAGGCGCGTGTTGCATAAAAAAGCCACAGGCTTTTTTTTTTTAAGTTGGTTTCTTAAGTGTTGCGAATACCCTACAGGGCTAAAACTGAGCAAATAAACTTAGTAAAGCTTATCTAGATAATTTAAAGCAGAAAAGCGTACTGCCAAACGCTACACGAAAATAAGCAATAGAGGAAATTTCATAATCACTAGATTGAGTTGTGTCCTCATGGAAATTAAATATATTGTGTCAGTCCCTCCCTAAAATAAAAGATAAATAAATGAAATTTTGAAAATGCAAAAATGAATTCCTTGCCATGTCCCATTATAGCCCACTTTCCGATAGAAACATTTTGCATAGCATTGTTAATAGTGTCATTACAACTTAATTTTTCTTCTGACAAAAAACAAACATAAATTTACTTTTATTATCTCGGATAATAATACACAACCAGTATAACAATCAATACGACTTTCAAAACAATAACCAAACTACATATTTTTAAACTAATTTATAAACTAAAAAAAAATTGAGAAAAGTATCGGAAAACTCGCTTCGTACCGTGCATGCGAAAATAGCAGATTTAACTAATATGCTATCATAAAACTGCTCTGGGCGGGAAAGCTGCTCGAACGTCATTTTATTTTAAGTGCAATCAGGCCTTGTTTGTCTTTCGTGCGTTTGTTTTCTTCGTTCGCATTCGCTGTGGGTTTTCTGCGATCGTATAACTGAGATCCGAGTAACAGATTCTCGGTTTTCAGCATTAAGCATATGCATTCGTTTTTTAAACCGTTTACTTGTAACGATGTATAAAAATCGAAGGGACTTGGTGGAGTATGGCTGCTTAACCTCAGATCGGTTACTGCTAGAGTGCCAGATTGATTACTAGTGGCGACAATGACACTCATGAGCGGATTCTGGAAGTCTTTCCTTCCTATACGAAAGTTCAGGTCGACGAAAGACTTTGGACGAGGCTCCTAATTGTGTGATACCCGGGCAATATAATTTAGGGCGGTTATTAAGCTTAATGGGACTTAAAAATTATTAAACTAAAACAAAAAAGTTAGTTTCAATTAAAAATTAGATTTGTTATTCGAAAGATCAATACACGATATTAATATTATACCGCTGCGGTTTTTGACGTAGCGCATTCTAGACATCCAGTATTCTTTATTTTTGAAGAAATTAGATCAAAGGATGCATTTTTCTGAGGGCACTGGAGTCTCTAGTAGACTGGTCTCACTCCATATGAGACAATTTTGTTAATTCACAAATCCAAAAATAAAAATCGGGCCATTAAAATCGTCTATAAGTTGCAAGAATATTATGACGGATTTTTAAGTGCATAGGAAATCCCCATGATGATAATTTTTCGAAAATCTAACATTTGAGGGGTAATTTTTGGTACTTCTTTTACAAAACCTTTTTCTCAATTCATTGAAATATACATATTAAATTGTGGGCTCCCACTTCAATAAAAAAAAATATATCAAAAGGGGGATATTCTGGAAAAAAAATTTTTGAATTTTAAATAATATTGAACTTAGAAACATAAAATTGTAGGTGCAGGGTGCTGAGATGAATAATGTTGGTATTTTTTTTTTTGTTCTTCAACTGGTACTTTTTGATTTTCTATTATATTAGAGCAAGAAACATAAAATTAAGCAATAATGATCCTGAGTAAATAAAAATCTGTAACGGAAAGCTTTTTGTTACTTTTTCATACTACAACTGGTCCACAAAATTAAAAATGCAAGGTTCTAAATGAATGAGAATCTGTGAGAGGGATCTTTTTGGTACTTTTGAAATTTTTTTAATACTGAACCAAGAAACATAAAATTTAGTATGCAGATTCCAGAGTGATTGAGAAATTATAAGAGGAGACTTTAGTACTTTTTTCTTTTTAAATAAGTACTTTCTGATTTTTTTTATGCTATTGAACTTACAAAATTAAATTAAACATTCACGGACTTGAGTGGAATATAACATTTGCACCGGAGTTTGTTGCCTCGCCAAATCGATCCACTAAGACGGAAAAAACAAATGATTGCAACATCTAAATTCATTTATTTCTTACACAGAGAAAACAGATTCGTAATCACAACCGAATTTGTCGCCTATCGAATTTCGTCGGTTGCATGTAGTATCATACAATTCGGTTATAATTACTGAAAATTTCGTTGCTTAGCATAATATTTTTAATAGCAACATTTGAATTTTACTACACTATCAGTTATAATTACAGATGTTGTTAGTTATTAGTATGGTTTTTAGAAAACAAAAATATGTTTATAACCGAATTTATGATAGATGCAACTGAATTAATACATAATTGGTGTTCATAACAAAAGATTTGATTGAGTTAATCAATATATTTTCCCACCGGTTGCATAAACCATTTCCCGATTTATTAAATAGAAAATGAAAATAATTTCAATAACCACCATTTTTTGTTTGTTTATTTATTAAGATATTTTATGTATCGTTTATACATTCACCCTTATCGCGTTTGGCGAATTTGAAATACGCCTGCGATAGTTTGGTAATAGATTAAAGAGAACTTGAACTAACTTCCTTAAATCTATTACCAAGCAGTCAGAGCCGTATTTTAAACTCGCCAACCAAGATGAGGGTGGTTATTTAATGTTATAAAACACACATACATACATTATTTACCCGACCAACTCGACAAATTTGAGAACATCGTGGGCCTACTCCCTTAAACGGAAAGAATTGCTATCGCACCTAAAAGAGTTCCAGTTAGACCAAGCGTTAAGCGTGTTAAGGAACTTAGAAAGAAGTGGGCTAAACTCATAGGTGGCGAACATGTTGGGCTTGAAACGCAGCTCTTTTTATAAATCCAAACGAAGCAGGAAGCAATAGGTGGTCTATACGTGCCCAAATTCCCAGTGACCCCGGAGCTAAATGTAGTGGTAAAATCACGGGTGAAGGAGGAGAGTACTAGGATCTGGAACAATTTGTTTTAAATATGAAATTACAACTTATTTCATTAAATGTCTTACAAATTTGTTTTTTACTTTTGACAGAAAATTCAGTTTATAATTAGTTTAGAACTCACAATAAACAATTGGGACATATAATTTTTTTTTTTTTTGGGTTGTGAATACCAAATAATTATATTTTCATTTGTTGTACTCGAATTGAAACTATACTAACAATCGATAATTAGCTGCAATAAATAAATAAACATTTATATTATAAAATTTATTGACAAAAGAAAATTATTGATTGTAATGACCAATATTCAGTATTGCACTGCATTTAATTTGGTTGTGATAGACACTATTCGTACTAATTTTTAGTATTAAATGAAATTAATTGTCATAACTAATAAAAGAATTGAAAGAATCATATTTCTGTTAGAATAACGATTTAATAGTTATTAGTATTAAAAATCAGTTAGAGTTACACATTTTCAATAGTTGCAATAATATATTATATTACTTGATCAATATTTTATTACGGCAACCGTTTTCCAACCAACTTGTTTTCTGTGTGTATTTGCATAAATAATTATGGTAAAATTTCGATCTAAAGTCATCTAAATTATTATAACACGTGCATTTATTTAAAGAATATCTTTTATTTTTGCTCGAAAAATTAAAATCAATAAATAATTGTTATTTCTGCTCAAAAAAAAAAAAATATCAAAGAGCTACTTTTATTTTTGCTAACAAAAATTCAAATAAAAAAATAAATGTTATTTTTTTCGATAAATCAGAAAACGAAATATAACTGTTAATTTTTATCAAAAAAAAAATTATAATAAAAAAATTACAGTTAATTTTTCTCGTAAAAATACAAGTAAGAAAGTAACTGGTTATTTTGTTGAAAACAATAAAATCCAAAAATTTCTGTTATTTTTTTCAAAAAAATAATAAAAATCAGAAAATAACTTTTATTCTTGCTCGAAAAAAATAAAAATCAAAATTTTAAAAAGCGATGTATTTTATAATAGTCTAGTTCATAAGGATCAATATGATTTACCTGAATCAGTTTTCCGACTTTTACTTCTATGTGTTTTTTTTTTTTTTGTTTCAAAATTTCAAAATAACTGTTATTTTTTGTCCCTTTCCAAAAAGAAGGCTGCATAGAAAATGACTCTTGGAAAATAATGTGTGTAAAAAATCCTTTAAAATGAAAGTAAAACGTAGAAATCTTTGTAAAATATATATTTTTCTTGGTTTTCTACTTTGGAGTCGTTTGCGGCTTCTAAAATGAGCTCAAAAACGCCTAAATGCAATATGTCCACTTTCAAATAAAAAAAAACTCTTTCTATTACAGCCTGTTATGCCGATTTTGGATCAAAATTAATCCAAATTAAAATAGTCAATCAGACTTTGGTGTAGGGTAACGAATATTCAATATAGACCAACTTTTTATTTATTTTTTACTTTTTCTACGTAACTTTATATATTGTTACCCAGTCTTTATTGTACTCATTGAAATAAATGATTAAATGACTGACTAACTGAATGAATGATTTAGCTGACTGCCACTTTGTTTGTTTTGTTTAAATGTCTGTATACAATTTTATTTATATATATATATATATATATATATATATATATATATGTTTTTTTTTAATTTGGCGGCGCTTATAATACTTATAATAACTAAATGTAGACGGACATCAATCATTTATTCACAAAAAAAAAAAAAAAAAATAAAAATAGAAAAAAAAGGAAAACAAAACATCGGAATGAAAACCATACCAAAGTCAACCAACCGAAGTATAGACCAAACGTAAGTACAAGTATGTAAGTAAAAATGCAAAATATCGGCTGAAATTACACAAAATAATGAAATACAAATCATACATCAAATTTATAAGTCACTAACTAGATAAAAAAAAAAAAAATACGGCTACTTGTACTTGTTCATTTTCATGTACACTGACTGAACTGTGTTCGTACGAAGTCATTTGTCTTCATCTATTTTATTTATAATTTACATTTTTCACTTAAGTGGGTTTAACTCAAACTGACTGACTGACTGACTTGACTGGAGCGATAAGAAATGGTTGTAGCAAAAAATTTAAGTCCACAAGACCAAAACAGTAAATCTAGTTAAATTGATTTTAATTTTTTTTCTTTTTTTCAGAAAAATCATTAAGGTTTAAACTGAATTATTTAAAAGGTCGTTTACATTAAGTACAACGAAATCTAGTAGATTTGATTTGAAATCTACCTTAAAATCTAGTGCTCTTAAATTGTACTTTTTTGACATTAGCGAGGTTTTGTTTTTATAAGCAAAACAGCTGACTGAAAGAAAAAGTTATTAAAAAATTGTTTTTATCTTTTATTTAAAATTAGCCTCATTTATTTTATCAATATTATTTGTCTGTTTAATTTTTTTTTTCACTAACTATTTTCTCCAAATTTTTTAATATTTTTTAACAGCCTTAATTTTCCTCTATTCTTGTGTTTGTTTTGCCTTTTATTAAAATGTCATTGTTTTTGTACAGGGAATTATTTTTTAGTTTTGTATGAAAAAACCCGTAGTTGCACCACTTAATTCTTATTGATTTTATGTAGATTTCGTCAAAATCTAGCCACAAAGTAGATTTTATGTTGTATGGGAAATCTAATCAAAAATAACTAGATGTTGCCCAAAATCTCGTAAGAACTAGATTTCGTTGCAGCGTAGATGAGAGGGATGCAAGCACTGTAGTGCTCAAAAACATTATATAAATAATTTTTTGAAAATTATTACCTATTACATTGACCTTATTTATTAGGAGATGGAAGTTGGGTTACATCTTTGAACACTCTCTAAGAAAAGTTGCAGATTTTATCCAACACAGATATTAGGTTTGTGTTATAAAAAGTATACGTTTGTAAAACCCGGCCTGATTTGGGATTAAGACTACATAAAACAATATAGAACAATCTCTTAAGCATATTTAACCGAATCCTGTAACGTTGACAGAGACTAGCTTTGAACTAGACTAGAGACTAAACTCGAAACTAGGTTGCACAGGAGGAAACCTAGAACAGGTTCTAGATGGCCGATGTTATATAAGTATTTGCCATTGGTCAATTTTGTTGTGATTTTAAAATACGGACATTTTTGTCAGCTTGGTGAGTTGTGGTACCCAACGCGGTACAAGTAGCTCTTATAGCTACCATGCTTTGTAAGCTTATATTTATTTCTGTGGTATGGTCCGGTATCAGTTTAAACGCCGGAAGACCCTTAGTGGTGATTTTCCATCTCCTCTTCAATTTTATAATAGTTCTATTAATTTCTACCTGACTTTTTTAATTTTTGGCGTCTCTAGATTTCGAAGTTCCCCTTCTCCTCTGCTGCTCTATCATAGTAAATTTAATTTTTATCCGACTTTAGCGTCTCTGGACTGTTAAGTTTTACTTGTAGACTGCTGATAATTCTCTGGTCGCTAACCCTAAAGGGGTTTTCCCCTACATTTGCAGCCTTCTCAGATATCATCCGAAAACCGCTACATACTCTTAGACAGGTTCTTCTGTTTATAGAAATCGTATTCCTTTAAAGTGCTTTAGTTAACACAATTTCTCATATTGGTCCTCCATAAAAAATAATTGAGTTGGTTATTCTAGAAATCAGAATTTGGCCCTGTCGTGAATCGCCAATGTTTGGCCATCATTCTTCCAAGGCATTTGATAATACCGTTGTCTTCTTGCTTTGACTACTTTAACTTTCAGTTATAGGGGAGAGTCTCGGAGAGTCTTACGAGCTCCTACTAAATCCCGAGTTTGCCTGTGATCCTTGTAATGTCGTGGCGAGCACTTGGCGCTATCCAAAAACCCAATAACCCAACCGACCTATTAGACGCATGGACTAAATTCCTGCGCAACTGCATGCCTGGATGCGAGGTTGGCAGCCCCAATAACAGGATCGGATGCTCTGGCCTAATCAGCCATTCGTCTTAAATGAAACCTGATTACCGAAGCCATTACGGCCCTATGCTCCTTGTAGGAGTTAAAAGGAACAAATATATATATACATGTATACATTACTTTCAGTTAACCATATGTTTATATAATAAGAGTGGTTTCTACACAGAAAAATTCGTGCCAATTTTTTTACAATTAAACCATTAATCAAACATTAAATCAGTGAAGTGAATTAAACGTTTACTTATATCAATCAAAAAATTTATTAAATATAAAAAAATATTTAATTGGTACTATTAATGGGTTTACTGGTGCAAATTTAATAAATTTTTTTAATTAATATCACCAATTTTTTTATTAAAATCAATTTTAATTTATTTTCTGTGTACTGTAGGTAAAAAATTCTCTTTTTTTTAATTTTCATTTATTAGCACACGGAGGTCGTGTTCCGCCAGTTGCAGGTTGTATTCTAACAGGTGTAGATTTAAAGGTTTCATCCACTTAACAATAGTTATTACAGTTTCGTCAGCATATAACTGAACTCCACAGCGATCGTTTCGTCTTGTATTTTTAGGTGGAGTTAACCATTGTTCATAATATTCCATAGGAGCGGTCCTTAAACGGATCAATAAGGACTCCTGTTTTAAACTTGTAATATGTTGTACCTCTGTCAATTTCGAACAACAGTGCTCTGATAGAGAAATAATCTTTAATGATTTTAGAAATTAATTAATATTGTGTTTATTTTATTGACCTATTTATGGTTTTTAATCCAAATTTTGATATTTTTAATCAGGCTAAAGTTCATTGAATTGATTTTAATTAAGTTTCTGGCACGTTAATAGATACTAACGACGATATTATATATTTCCAACTAGCAGAGTTAAAAACGTTCTTTACATCCAGTGTGATGATGGCACAGTGTTTCCTGTTCCTGCATTTCACTGCGTTCCTAGCAGAGTCGGAAGCAAAGTTTTTGAAGTTTATTCGTTTTTTTACTTTGCTTTTCTAAAGCCAAATTATGTTTCAGAGAGACCTTTTACTTTCTACCGTGGTCTTTAAAAACCTTGTGGTTATGGACCAGAGCCTTAATAAAATATTATACTAGATAGTATGCTAAAGACTAGATTAGACAAGAAACTAGACTAGAGATAAGACTACAGAAAAGTAGTAATTAGACCTGACTTAAGCGTAGACTATAATACATTAAAATAGTCGGATCACTAGTATGTAGACTAAGCTAGCAAAAAGACTAGAGTAGAGACTAGACTGGAGGTAAGGATTAGCCTAGATAAAATTTCAAGAGATACCAAAATTAAAAAGTCTCATCTAGACTAATGTGCAAGAAGCTCTACTCAAAAGCCGATGCGTTTTTTTAACTTTTCAGCAATATTTTGTTTTAAATTGAATTTATTCAAAAAAACATTTTTAGTTTATTACTTTTTATGAGTGAAAGATGAATTTAGGTTTTAATATAAATTAACTTTAAATCGTTTGTAAGACTTAAAAATGAATTATCATTTAATATATATTTGTATTAAGTAACAAAAGCTACAGTATATTTTAACCTAATGCCACATTTGATAAGTATTTTCTTGTATCTTTTACACGCGCAGATACTTTCTATACAATCCACGTTAAATTCTTATTTACTTTAATTTAAAATAAAATTATTATACAAAAGTCATTAATTTTGTTTTTAATTGCTGGTTATACATACTTAATACGTTTTTAATAAATTTCTTTCTCTAGTCTCTCCTAGAGCATGAAAGGCAACTCGTTTCATCAAGTTAAACAAAAACAATAAAAATTAATAATGAAAAGTTTTAAGTATAAAATGCAACAACACGAAAGCGTACACTATTAATCATTTAATTTATGAAAAAACATTAATTTATATTTCAATGTATTAATTACAAGTATCATGTATTTAATTTTTTTAAAAATTATAAATAATATATTTTAAACATTTTAACTGGATTTCAAAATAATTAAATAATTTAATGACTTGACTGACTGCTGGTTGATTACCATTTAGCAAACAATGTCGTATTAAGGTTTATTAAACATAATTTAGATTTGTGTATATTTTAGAGTAAGAATTGGACACTTCTCATTTAAAAATATTTAATTAAAAGAAATGTGGTAGAAAAAATTAGAGTTAGATTAGAATTGAAATTAGAGTAAAGTAAGGCTAGAGTAGAGTTGGAGTAGAGCAAGAGTAGAGTAAGAGTAGAGTAAGAGTAGAACTAGAGTAGAGTTAGAGTAGAGTATAGTTAGAGTAGAGATAGAGTGGAGTTAGAGTAGAGTTAGAGTTAGAGTAGAGTCAGAGTAGAGTAGAGTTAAAGTAGAGTTAGAGTAGAGTTAGGGTAGGGATAGTGTAGAGTTAGAGTAGAATAAGAGTAGAGTAAGAGTAGAGTTAGAGTAGAGCTAGAGTAGATTTAGAGAAGAGTTAAAGTAGAGTTTGAGTAGATTTAGAGTAGAGTTAGAATAGGGTTAGAGTAGAGCTTGAGAAGAGTTAGATAAGAGGTTAAGTAGAGTTAGAGTACAGTTAGAATAGAGTTAGAGTAGGGTTAGAGGAGAGCTTGAGAAAAGTTAGAGTAGAGTTAAAGTAGAGTTAGAGTAGAGTTAGAGTAGAGTTAGTGTTAGAGTAGAGTTAGAGTTAGAGTTGACTCTACTCTAAGTTGAGTTAGAATAGGGTTAGAGTAGAATTATGGCGTTTTCTTTTCTGAGAAAAATTCTGCATTTATTCTGCCTTTTACATTTTTTATGATCTTTTCTGAAAAACATGAGTTATTTTAAAAGTGTAAAGCGTTCTTTTCTGATGATGTTCCCTTAAAAATAAAAAAATGCTACATGTTAAATACTCATTTTAATTAAAGTGGGGGGGGGGGAGTGCAGCACTAGCTCAAGGCGAATTCAGTACAAGGTGGTGGCAAGTTTCGAGCCGTTAACACTAGCAATGCAATACAAAAAACATCTGTTGTTTCTGTTGGCTTTGGATTATTTTAGTCTTGCCACCACCTGTAATTGAATTTACCTTGCGCTAATTGTACTTTATTGTTTAATGCCGAGATTTTTTTTCCTTCGTAAACGTAAAATATGAAACACCTCCTAAAAATAAGGGTTGCATTTAAAAATGTTAAAAAGTCACATGTAACACTTATGCAACACTTTTTTATAAAAGAAAACTCAATTAGAGTATAGTTAGAATAAAGTAAGAGTAGAGTTAAAGTGGAGTTAGTCCCCAATTTTATGCAACGGGTTTTATTTTATTTGAAAAAATTCACAATTTTTAAATTCAAGTAAATCCCTAACGAAATGAAATAACGTCCTAAACGGAATTTTTTTCCTTTTCTTTTTTTTAATTCCCTAAGCTGCAGGAAAGAACCCAGAGTTTCTAGCGGGAATTGATCCCGAAACCCCGGTGCTTATAGACTAGCTTACAACCAGCTAGCCAACCTTAATTTTGGAGGAAGACCCCAATATAATACTTTACATTTTTGGGTTAAAAATTGCGTGATAGAAAGCATGGTTGGGCCTGCACGGATTTTCTCCTCTAAAACAAAAAGCACTTTCGCAAAGTAAAGCTTCTCTGCAAAGACCGACTGCAGCCGGGCGCAACTTAATCGCTAGCTAAAAATTTATGAATGGTAAACGTATGCAGTGAATATGCATACATTCAGAAATTGAATATGAACCCAAATATGTTTTTGTGGTCCTATTTCCTCATTAATTTTTGGGGTGCAATTTCATGCGAAATAAGTCCCCAATACCAAAATGAAAAAAGTCCCCGAGAAAAAAGAAATTCTTACTTTATTTGGCTCTACGAACAGTTGTTAGTCGTGGCCTGCTAAATATAGCCCTGCGATCTTGCACGTGATGCCTCCAGTTTTTAATACCAAGCATTTTTGCATCTTCTTCCACTTGGTCCTTCCACTGGAGTCACGGTCGTCCCTGTCGGTGCTTTCCGTGCTAAATTGCATCTAACGCTTTTCTTGCTGAAGCGTTCGTATCCATTCGACCGACATTCCTAGCCAGCGTAATCCCTGTATATTGATTCGCTGAACTATATTCATGTCGGAATACAGTTCGTACAGCTATAGGTTAATTTGACGTCTATAATCTCCGTTCACGCAGATTGGCTCACAAGTTTTAAAAAGGATCATTCGCTCGAATACACCCAATACAGCTTTAGCCGCTTTCGCTATTACCCATCTCTTGGCGCCATATATAAACACGGGTAGTATAAGTGTTTTTTCGTCTTTTGAGAAAGGGCTCTGTTCAATTTTATTTACCGAGCCGGAGTTGCAAGCACGATCTTTTCTTTTTTCAGTAGTGTAACGATTCTGCAGGTCTGAAATAGGCCTTCTTAGACTTGCCCCCTTCCTTTAGTTAAAATCTTAGGTAAGCAAAAATATCACTGACCAACACAGATTTAAATAAAATAATAACACGGATAGAAAAAGAACATAATTTATAGTTGGATTGTAGCTTAAGATGGAATTTGTTACATTAAAGCCAGGCCCGCCCACCTTTCTGACGCCCGATTAAATAAAAAAATTAATTGCAATATATACAAATGGCCTTAGTTTTAAAAAATAAAACAGGTTTATAAAGGGTTTATGAAACGGATTTTGTATGAAAACTTGTTTAATAAACATGCTTTATTTTTTATAAATAAGGTCAAAAGCAAGGCGAATTCACACAAGGTGGTCTTATTTTGAAAACGGATACAACACTCTAAAATAATTTAACGTTGTGTCAAAATAATACAACACTGTAGTAAAATCAATTAAAAAAAAACATTTCATTTTGTTTTTAATCTTAAATTTGTGTTTTGAAATAATAGTAATTTAAAGACGTTTTAAATATCATAATTTTAAGTGAAAATTATAGAATTTATAAAAGATTCCCCAGAACCACCAGAACCATGGCATTTTGACACATGGCTAGTTTACAGCTGTTGCTTACCTAGCAGGCTAAGGTCACCTGGTGTGAATTCGACTTGGCCGAAAGTCTTTTCAAAGTAAATAAAATTTTAAAATGAAATGAAAATTTGTCCTTAAAATGTTTTCAAATCTGAAAAAATTTAAATCCAGGGTTACAAAATTAAAAAAAAAAATTTTTTAAATTTACAGCAAAAGAAGTGTAAATAAATATTCAAGTTTTACATAAGTGTTTATTGAAAATAGTCATACTCACAGTAGTGACATCGTTCCTTTCGTTTTTGAAGGATTAACAACCTCGACGTTACAATTGCTGCCGGAACAATCCCGTCTTTCTTCGCCGTAAAAAGAAAGAAATAAGTCCCCAACAATCGTTAGGGTTGCTTTTTGTACATTTTTTTGGAGAATTATTAAGTGAGGAATTATTACATAGAACCTTATATTCTACACCAAACTGTACACATAAGCGTTTGTAATTGCTCTTGGTAATTTACCTTGGGGTTTTCCGTTGCCCATATTTTGTAATTTTGTTTATAGGATGAATTTCATTTAAAAATCGAGATAAAACTGAAATTTTGAACCCGACCCCCTCAGATATCGATGAAATTTTGTTCATAGCTAAATTTGATCAATACAAACAAACTCTCATTTTTAGAAATGACTGTTTTGCGATTTTTTGGGCTTGACACAGTGGGAACGTTTTCGAAAAAACGCGAAAATGTTCGAAAAGAGCTCCATTTAAACTACAATAACTCAGAATCGGCTAAACCGATTTCCATGATCTTGGTATCATTAAAAAGATATTTTAACAGGCTTTATGACACGTTTAAAAAAAAAAAAAGAAATACACTGTAAAAAAATTTATAACAAAAAAAAATTTTAACTGACGAAAAAACCAAAAAGATCAAGGGTTTTTTTACAGTGTATTAATTTTTTAGAAAGGTTTATCCCTCATCTATACCATATCAAAAAATAAAAATGGGTTCTTTTTTAGTTTTTTTTATATAATTTTTTAATTTTTTCTAGTAATTGCCCTTATATTTTATAACAAAAACAATTTTAGGTAACGAAAAACCAAAAAAGATCAAGGATTTTTTACAGTGTATTACTTTTTTAGAAAGGTATTTCCTTCACCTATAACATATCCAAAAAGTAAAATGGGTTCTTTTTTATTTTTTTTTTAAATAATTTTTTAAGTAGTGTAACTTCTAGTAATTGCCCTTATATTTTATAAAAAAAAAAAAATTTAGGTAACGAAAAACCAAAAAAGATCAAGGATTTTTTACAGTGTATTACTTTTTTAGAAAGGTATTTCCTTCACCTATAACATATCCAAAAAGTAAAATGGGTTCTTTTTTATTTTTTTTTTTAAATAATTTTTTAAGTAGTGTCACTTCTAGTAATTGCCCTTATATTTTATAAAAAAAAAAAATTTAGGTAACGAAAAACCAAAAAAGATCAAGGATTTTTTACAGTGTACTACTTTTTTAGAAAGGTATTTCTTTCACCTATAACATATCCAAAAAGTAAAATGGGTTCTTTTTTATTTTTTTTTTTAAATAATTTTTTAAGTAGTGTCACTTCTAGTAATACGTACCGAAAGTCTTTTTTGAACTTTTTCACGTAAGTTTCCTTGTTTAACAGTAATTGAATCTTGCGATCCAGGCATCATTCGGCTAATTTCATCATCTTCATAAAATAACTTGACTGTGCTTAGAGTTTCGGTTGGTAAACTACGTCTGCTCATTTTAAAAAGATTGATATCTGCAAACTTCGTTTTATTCCTTTGGATATCTTTACTTTTTTTGATACAATCGTGAGATATATCATCCCCAAAACGATCTTTAATTTCTGCGTGTCTCATATTGATTGGTAAGAGAGATAAAAGTTTTTGCTTTTCCAAAAGATTTGAGCTGTTCTCTATTTGATATTTGATGTTTTCCAAAATTTCTTCGTAAATGGCTTTGACGGTTCAAGTTGCGCTGACAAATCAGATAATGGATCAGCTCCAAGTGAATCTGCTATATTTTCTTGTTTCATATATTTCCTTTTAAGAGGCGACATTTGGTTTGGTAGATGAGGAATAATATGATCATTTATATTTTCAATGACTTCCGTCCTTTCGATGTTTGCATTACAAGTTGGAAGTTCATTCAATTCTTCGCTAACTTCATCGCTGGGCGTTGTTGGTAAATAATTTGAGACTTCATTCTGCTCCACGTTGGATTCATTACGACTGCGCGCTTTTCTCAGTGTATTCCGGCAAGTTTCGCAAATACGGCTACAATGAATGTTGGCGACAGCTGGAAAATATTCAATTATATTTGCAGCCTCGTTTTCACTTATTTTACGAAGCGAAGCGCAACACTTATGAGATATTTTTCACTCAAATTTTTAAAATATACGCTTCTCGAAACTGTTTATAATTATGAATTTTTTGTTCTATATATATTTCTCTTTATTATGGGTAAAGTAATAAATGTTTATGACAAAATAGAAAATTATTATGAAGAATACATTGATTTTTTTATTCAGAATTTTGCGGAATTACTAGAAGTGACACTACTTAAAAAATTATTTAAAAAAAAAATAAAAAAGAACCCATTTTACTTTTTGGATATGTTATAGGTGAAGGAAATACCTGGCTAAAAAAGTAATACACTGTAAAAAATCCTTGATCTTTTTTGGTTTTTCGTTACCTAAATTTTTTTTTTTATAAAATATAAGGGCAATTACTAGAAGTGACACTACTTAAAAAATTATTTAAAAAAAAAATAAAAAAGAACCCATTTTACTTTTTGGATATGTTATAGGTGAAGGAAATACCTGGCTAAAAAAGTAATACACTGTAAAAAATCCTTGATCTTTTTTGGTTTTTCGTTACCTAAATTTTTTTTTTTTATAAAATATAAGGGCAATTACTAGAAGTGACACTACTTAAAAAATTATTTAAAAAAAAAAATAAAAAAGAACCCATTTTACTTTTTGGATATGTTATAGGTGAAGGAAATACCTGGCTAAAAAAGTAATACACTGTAAAAAATCCTTGATCTTTTTTGGTTTTTCGTTACCTAAATTTTTTTTTTGTTATAAAATATAAGGGCAATTACTAGAAGTGACACTACTTAAAAAATTATATAAAAAAAACTAAAAAAGAACCCATTTTTATTTTTTGATATGGTATAGATGAGGGATAAACCTTTCTAAAAAATTAATACACTGTAAAAAAACCCTTGATCTTTTTGGTTTTTTCGTCAGTTAAAATTTTTTTTTGTTATAAATTTTTTTACAGTGTATTTCTTTTTTTTTTTTTTAAACGTGTCATAAAGCCTGTTAAAATATCTTTTTAATGATACCAAGATCATGGAAATCGGTTTAGCCGATTCTGAGTTATTGTAGTTTAAATGGAGCTCTTTTCGACCATTTTCGCGTTTTTTCGAAAACGTTCCCACTGTGTCACGCCCAAAAAATCGCAAAACAGTCATTTCTAAAAATGAGAGTTTGTTTGTATTGTAGTGCATGTTTGCATTATTTTAGAGACCTGCACACAAGCACTTGAAACTGACACTTATTGTCGTTGGTCAGTTCAACACAAGTAACTAATGTGCAGCGTCGGCACTTTTGCAAACGTGCATTGTTCATGCTGCCTACTGTAAATATTTATTTTGCATGGGAACCACTTATTATACACGGATCATATTGCGTTAAAGGTTCCCATGCGTTAGTTAATAAGTATTCGTAAAATTAGGCTAATCATTATTCTCATAATTAGTATATAAGCATAAATGATTGTAAAACAAATGACAAGAATAAAATCACACTTGCTCGAGCAACACCACGGGTTGCTCGCAATAAAAACAAACATTTATTTGGTTAAATACTACATGGCGATCCTGCCAGGAGGGGACTCAAACAACAACCGCCACCACCTTGGGAACGAGCCACCAAAATTTGGGAAAGGATTTCCAAACTAGAATTTTTAATGGCAAATAGAAAAACCTTGAATTAATTTTTTTGATTATTATAAAACAGACGTGCGGGCCTTTATCTGCACTCTTAGAGCCTATAAGCGAACAAGTCGCTCGAGGCAAAGAATTTTTTTTTTAACCAAATAATGTGACACAATTAAAAAAAAAAAAAAAAAAAAAATTTTTTTTTAGAATATAAAATAAATAAACTAAAATCTAAATATGGGAAAACCAAATTCAAAAATTAAGGATACAAACGCAAATGTTGTAAATAATGTAGAAATTGTCGATCACACTGAAGAATTAAAATCCATATGGATGTTAACATTAATTTTAGTAATAGTATCAGTAACTAATTTGCTACTTAAAGTCTACATTTTGCATAAAAGGTCACTTAGAAAGAGATACCTTAGTAAGGCTAATGATTTGGACAAAGTTTAAGTTTCTATATGGATTGGAAAAGTATTTTAGAAAAGTGTAGAAACATAAAAGAAAAATTTAATCAATCATATAAATGTATTAATTTAGACAGACCAATAAAGAGAGAAACACTTCATAAACATTTAGAAATATTATTAAACCATTTAGAAGAAATTAGAATACTCTTAAATGTTAATTACAGCAGACTTACGACAAATCACAAAATAGCAGCTGAAGCTTTCTACAATGACATAAGATACAGATTAATTAATATAGCAATAAAGAAAGGATTCGACTTAAAAGTACCAACTACACTCCATGAACCAATAAATTTTGAACAATTCCCATCATTACAAGAAAAAGACACGAAAATGACGCAAACTGTAGTAGAATTTCTTAATACCGCTTCCAAACTAATAACTGAATTTGACGGTAAAGCTGAAAATCTCGGTTCATTCGTGGATTCATTAAAATTAGTAGATCTGATAAAAGGTTCTCATGAAGCCGTAGCGATTTCATTAATTAAGACTAAACTAAAAGGAAACGCAAGAAACTTAATAAATAACGAAAACACAATAGCAGAAATTATAACTAAACTACAAAAAACAGTTAAAGGCGAATCAGTAGAAGTTATAACTGCCAAAATAATGAATATAAAACAGAATACAAAGACAGCTAATACTTATTGTAATGAAATAGAGACGCTAACAAGATCATTGGAAAATGCTTACATTACAGACGGCCTATCCAGCGAATTGGCCACCACATATGCTACTAATGTGGCTGTTAAAGCCTTAACTAAGAACTGCACCATAGATAAGGTAAAACTTATCATGGAAGCAGGACAGTTTAACACTCTTAATGATGCTATTAGTAAATTCATAAATAGTTGCACTGAAGCTACGGGACAACAAAATACCGTACTCCAGTATAGGCAAAACACTAATAATTATCGTAGAGATAACAACAAATTTCTCCTACGAGGTAATTATCGAAGAAATAATTATCAGAGAAATAATAATCCCCGAAATAGTAATTACAACAATTTTAATACTAGTAACAATAACTATAACAGTAATGGTAGAAACACTAACCTTAACCAAAAACAACAAAGACACAACAATCGTAGAAACCATGTACACGCAACAGATAGTAATGACAGAGATTCGGAAAACTCGAATCATCCCCTAGGATTGAATCAATAAGAAGAAAAGTATATAACCTTAATCTTAACTTTTGTTTCTTCATTAACACTTACATAGGTAACACTAATACCAAACTAACATTATTAGTAGACACAGGAGCAGACATTTCTTTAGTTAAATCAAAATATTTTGAACGTACCAAAATACATACAAATAAGACTACATCAATAAGTGGAATAGGAAAAGGTGAAATTAAATCAATAGGTACTATATTATTTGAATTAAGGAATCAAAATTTTTTTATACCCCATATTTTTCATGTTGTAAATGATAATTTTCCTATTACATGCGACGGAATTATTGGAACAGATTTTATAAAGAAATACAACTGTGTATTAGACTTTAACAATGACTACGACTACCTAATTCTTAGACCTGTCAACATTACACATGATATAAAAATACCACTAAAAACCAATAGCGAAAACATTGAGCTACCAGCCAGATCAGAGATCATACGTAAAGTTCACTTTGAAATGGCCGAAGAAGACATATTGGTACCCAATCAGGAAATAGCTCCAGGTGTATTTATTGCAAACACACTCGTGAAAACTAATAACGCCTACATACGTCTATTAAATACTAATGATACTACAACCACAGTACAAACGCATAATATAGTAACAGAAAACATTCATGACTACAATTGTATAACAAATAGAAATAGTAACAATAATGACAGAAAATATGAAATATTAGAAAAATTACAGAAGAATTTTCCCAAACCATTCGAGAAAATATTAACCGAACTATGCTCTGAATTTCATGACATATTTGGAATTGAGACAGAACCAATTAGCACTAACAATTTTTATAAGCAAAAGTTAAGAACAAATGATTCAACACCGGTTTACATAAAGAACTATAGAATACCTTATAACCACAAAGAAGAAATAGACAAGCAAGTAAATCAGTTGATAAATGATGAAATAGTAGAACAATCATATTCTGAGTATAACAGTCCAATTCTGTTAGTTCCAAAGAAATCTTTACCGAACTCTGAACAGAAAAGATGGAGACTTGTGGTCGATTACCGACAAATAAATAAAAAACTAATAGCTGATAAATTTCCTTTACCAAGAATCGATGATATACTAGACCAACTTGGTAGAGCAAAATATTTTTCTTGTTTAGATCTGATGTCTGGATTTCATCAAATCGAATTAGACGACCAGTCTAGAGACTTAACATCATTTTCAACCAACAAAGGTTCATATAGATTTACAAGATTACCCTATGGTCTCAAAGTAGCTCCTAACTCATTTCAAAGAATGATGACACTAGCTTTTAGTGGCCTAAAACCAAATCAAGCATTCCTGTATATGGACGACTTGGTTGTATTAGGATGCTCGGACAAACATATGCTAGCAAACTTAAGGGAAGTATTTCAATTATGCAGAAAAAGTAATCTAAAGTTGCACCCGGAAAAATGTTCATTCTTTATGAAGGAAGTAACATACCTTGGTCACAAATGCACTGACAAAGGTATTCTGCCAGATGATACTAAATATTCTGTTATTAAAAATTATCCAACACCAACGGACGCGAATAGTGCGAAAAGATACGTAGCTTTTTGCAATTACTATCGTAGATTTATTAAACATTTTTCAGAATATTCTAGACATTTGACGAAACTATCGAAAAAGGGCGCAAAATTTGAATGGACAAAAGAATGCAATCAGGCATTTGAATATTTAAAAAAGGCCTTAATGAGCCCGACATTACTCCAATATCCTGACTTCACAAAAGAATTTTGTATAACAACAGACGCAAGCAAACAAGCTTGTGGTGCTGTACTTACACAGGAATATGAAGGTAAACAACTTCCAATTGCATATGCTTCGAAAACTTTTACTAAAGGTGAAAGTAATAAATCCACTATCGAACAAGAGTTAACAGCTATTCATTGGGCTATAAATTACTTCAGGCCTTATATATATGGAAAACACTTTCTCGTCCGCTCTGACCACAGACCGTTGACATACCTATTTTCCATTAAAAATCCAAGCTCCAAATTAACAAGAATGAGGTTAGACTTAGAAGAATATGACTTCACAATAGAATATCTTAGGGGAAAAGACAATTATATCGCAGATGCACTATCACGCATCACCATTAATGACTTGAAAGATATGAATGACAAGATTTGTTCCGTATTGCGAGCTACAACAAGATCAATGAAAAATAAAGAAAGGACGGAAAATCAGAAGAATCCAGTAAAAAGCAATATTCAACAAAGTATAAACAAAACTAAAGAGCCCAGTATATATGTACCTCTAAATAACACTGACGTCAGAAAATACTATAAACTAAAGATTTCCCCCAGAAGATGTTACATCAAAAAGGGAAAATCTATAGTAACATATATACATATTAATGATTTGTTTACTAATGGGAATCTTGACTACGGACAATTTTACCCTAGGCTCGAAAATGTGGCCGGTAAACACAATATTCATAATTTACAAGTGGCACCTAGTGAGAAAATTTTCGAATTTATCTCCATTAATGATTTTAAAATAATGGGCAATAAGATATTAAATAAAATTAAAATAGCGCTATTAAATGAGGTGACCCAAATTGATAATAAAGATGCCAAGGCAATTCTTGATATTTTGTTGAAGTATCACGATGATCCGGTAGAAGGAGGACATTGTGGAATCTATAGGACAACAAAGAAAATAAAAAGGTTTTACTACTGGAAAAATATGTCCAAGGACATATCTAAATATATAAAATCCTGTCACAAATGCCAAACAGCAAAAATTATTAAGAATATAAAATGTCCTATGACTATGACAGAGACACCTAGGAAACCCTTTGACATAGTTTATGTAGATACAATAGGACCATTTCCAAGATCGCTACAAGGAAATGAATATGCAATAACACTAATATGTGATTTAACCAAATACTTAGTAACAATACCAATACAAGACAAACATGCCAAGACAATCGCTAAGGCGATATTTGAAAATTTCGTACTCACCTATGGTCCAATGAGAACTTTCGTATCAGATATGGGCACGGAATATAAAAATTCTATTTTGACAGAACTGTGTAAACTACTAAATATTGAAAAAATAACTTCAACAGCGCACCACCATCAAACATTAGGGACAATAGAAAGAAGTCACAGAACATTTAACGAATACGTACGATCTTACATTTCTGTAGACAAAACGGACTGGGATGATTGGTTAAAGTATTTCACATACTGTTTTAACACTACACCATCTACAGTTCATAATTACTGCCCCTATGAGCTAATTTTTTCAAAATGTCCAAATAAGTTTGAACAGGAAATCAACATTGATAGAATTTCACCTCTATACAACATAGATGACTATGCAAAAGAGGCAAAATTTAGGCTAGAAGTAGCATATAAGAGAGCTCAAATACTTCTAGAAAATTATAAACATAAGCAAAAACTTAACTATGATAAGAAAACATTAGAATATAATTTTAGAATTAAAGATTTAGTATTACTTAAAAATGAAACAGGCCATAAACTTGATCCAAATTATAAAGGGCCATATGAAATAATAAACATAGATTTAAGAAATAATGTTACAATACTTGATAAGCTAACAAATAAAACACAAATAGTCCATAAAAATAGAATTAAGTTATATCATACTGGTCAATGATATATATAATAATATATTGTAACAATTAAAATAAATTTTATAACACACCTAAAACTACTAATAAAAACCTCAAATTGTTGTAAAAGAATGTCCATAGAACAACATTTTGTTATATGAACATTCTTGTGAAAATGGAGGTGTAGTGCATGTTTGCATTATTTTAGAGACCTGCACACAAGCACTTGAAACTGACACTTATTGTCGTTGGTCAGTTCAACACAAGTAACTAATGTGCAGCGTCGGCACTTTTGCAAACGTGCATTGTTCATGCTGCCTACTGTAAATATTTATTTTGCATGGGAACCACTTATTATACACGGATCATATTGCGTTAAAGGTTCCCATGCGTTAGTTAATAAGTATTCGTAAAATTAGGCTAATCATTATTCTCATAATTAGTATATAAGCATAAATGATTGTAAAACAAATGACAAGAATAAAATCACACTTGCTCGAGCAACACCACGGGTTGCTCGCAATAAAAACAAACATTTATTTGGTTAAATACTACAGTATTGATCAAATTTAGCTATGAACAAAATTTCATCGATATCTGAGGGGGTCGGGTTCAATGCATCTCGATTTTTACATGAAATTCATCATAGATGGAGTTCAATTTTTTAAACTAGACTTTGTATATTATTTCAAAGATTTCAAAAAGAATTATGTTTTTCCGCAATTAATTTATTTTATATAGTTGTCTAATAGTGCATGCTTTCATTTCCAATCGCTTAAGTTGTTTATAGAATTATCTGAGAAGATAAAAAAAAAATTCATTTAAACAATGAAGATCTACTAGACTCATTTGTTTCTTTTGTATTAGATGTAGATCTTTTATGCCATAAAGCTGGTACTGTTATTCAAACCCTCGAAGGAATGAAATGAATCCAACAACCACATTTGTTATGGCAACTCCTAACTTTCCACAATTTGTGTACATACAACCGTATAGTTATGTGTATTTGAAATAATTTATAACATTAAATTATTTAACATACACACATACAACCACATATACCCATACAATTTAGCTCATATAGAGGAAACACTGTGTGGTACAGCTGCCATTTATTGTAACATTATAAACGACCTTTATCCACACAGTCTCAATGGCGCTGTAAATTATGTTTTATTATGCAATAAAGTCACCCATAAAAATTTTGCTATAAATTAAATTAACTACTAAATATTGCTGATATTTTATTGGAATGTTGCTGTTATTTTTTTCCCATTTGTTATTTTCTTTGGTTCTTTTTTCCCATAGGCATTCAAATAATATTTACAACACATGCGATTTGTTTTGCTGTGCAAAAATGTTTTAAAACTTATTTCAATAATAATTTTAAATACCATTTTTTTTTTGCTAAAATTTTGCTTAAAACTACCGAAACTA
This sequence comes from Pollenia griseotomentosa, assembly GCA_963931875.1. NCBI lineage: Eukaryota > Metazoa > Arthropoda > Insecta > Diptera > Polleniidae > Pollenia > Pollenia griseotomentosa. The sequence goes on from OZ007561.1 coordinate 185,547,139, forward strand.
AAAAAAAACATTTCATCGTAAATATTTTAACTTAATTATATATGCGCAAGTAAAAAGGAAAAACATGTAAAAGGGAGACTTCGCACGAAAAAAAAGAAAGTTAAGTTTAGTTAAATACTAAATAACTGGGTGGCATTTATTTGCATCGTTTAACTGCCATTTTAATATTCAGAAATTTGCAGCTGCCAGTTAATAATACTTTATGAGTTAGTTGTTTTTTTTTCTTTTTTTTTTTGCTTAAGTACAATTTATGTTAAACACTGTGTTATTTAATTGAGGGGTCTTTTGCACTTAAAACATTTAGATCTTCATTACGAAAGTGTATAATTTAAGGTTGGCTGCAACAAGAAGAATACTGCAACAAAAAATTAACATACAAGCTAAAACATTTTCATAGTCGTGGAAAGATATACATGTCATGAATGTTGACAAGTATATTAAAGTTGAAATGCGTTTTCGTTAAATTGTGATAAGTAACTTCAATTGAAAAAAAGAATTCAAAATGTTCATTAATTATAAAGGAAGTCTTTTATATACTTTATTCCAACATAAGTAGATTATTTATGCAGTTATCAGATTTACGTTTGATAGTTGGGCTTTGTAGTTAAATTGGGGAATGTCGACAACCCAATTTAAGAAAATCTTCTCTGTGCCTCGAATTATTTTGGTGCATTTAACGTGGGAAGATACACAGAAAAAAATAAAAATTGATTTCAATTAAAAAATTTGTGATATTAATTAAAAAATTAATTAAATTTGCACCAGTAAACAAATTAATAGTATCAATTAAACCAATTAATAGTATTAATTAAACGTTTAATTCACTTGATTAAACGTTTAATTCACTTGATTAAATTTTTAATTAAAACTGATTTTATTTTTGATTAATGCTTTAATTGGTGAAAAATTTAGGAGAATTTTTTCTGTGTAATTTATTTTATTTCAAAATGGAATCGATAGCTCTAATTTGTCTTCTATATTTCTGGGGTAGGATAGACTTCGCATCAAAAACTCTGCTTATCTTTCAACTAAAGTCTTATGTGCAAAGCAAATAAAGTTAAATATTTACTCGCTAAAAAGCGTGTCAATTTGTGCATGGAATATTCTAAATGATTAAAAGGTCTGGACGAAAGGGAGCAGCGTTTTTAATGTAAACAGTCGCTGTCAAACCAACTCAAGAAGCGAAAAGTTGTACACAAATTTTAGTTTTTTGTTTGACAGTTTTTTGTTTTGACTGCAGTTTTTTAAGCTTTGCTTATAACATCTTAAAATATTGATTCTACCCAACCTTTAAGTATATCGATTAACTTAGAATTGCTTTCTGAGTCTATTTAACCATGTCCGTGCGTCCGGCTGGCTGGCACTCCATATAAACTTTGTGCGCAAAGTACAGTACTCAATTTCGTAGGTAATTTGACGAAATCCATTTTTATTGTTATCTAGATAAAATGTATTTCCAAACTTATTTTATTGCAACCTAAATCATATTACCAAATTTTATTGGAATCGATCCATACTTGACCATAGCTCTTATACAAAAAGTACTCCCCAAAAGAGCTTTTAATACCATAACTTACTTATCGAACATGTTCTGACAATCGCAAAACCCGTAGCATTTGCAATTCAGACTGGAAATCGCATAATAGGTGTTCTGTAAGTCGCAATTTTAATGACGACCTAAAATCGCATACTTTTGCTCAAGAAAACTACAATATTTTTCAGAAACTATGGCGGATGGCAAACAAAACGCACAAGTTTCAGAACACCATAAATAAATCTGGCGTTTTGCGATTTCAAATCATGCGATGGTCGGCCGTATATAAATCGCTGGCTCTCCACGTAGAATATTTTTTTTTTTTTTTTTTTGCTAAAAAGAAGCAAAAACTATGGCGCAATAATTGCAAAATTTATTGCTGGAGAACACGTGAAATTACTTTGGCATAAACAAACGTATAGAGAAATGAAATGTCAGATAAATGACAACAAATTTTACAGCGGATTTCTAAGCAATTAGAAGAGCAATCATTGCGCAATAGATTTCCACACGTCGCAAATTTAATGGAGCAATCAAATTTGATGTGATTGCAAATTACTTATTCTCGCAATAGTTTTGTAAATGTTTTTAAGAAAGATGTCCCGTTATTTGAATTTTGTATTATTAGTTTCAGTATTTGTTTTTTGTTCAAAGAGTGAAGTGTTTAAAAAAGTTTTAAATAGTGCACAATTTAAAAAAAAAGTTATTAAATACTATAAAAGCAAAAAACTTTTTGTAAATATGACACATAAATAAAAACATAGTGTTCGTAAAGAATTTAATCTTATAATAGATTAGAAAAGTATTTTTCTGTAAGCTTATTCAATAATTAGACTTCTAAGCTTACATTATATTATAGACTAGTAATATTATTGCAAGGGATCAGTTTTCATTATTAAACAATTATTAATAAGCCTTTAATAATAGTAATCACAACACTTTTCTAAGCTTAGGGCTTATGTTAGTAAGCTTGCTACAAGTTCTTTCTTTATCGTTTTGGTTTGTTGGGATCTTAAGAAAATAAACACACACACAAGCAAAAGCAAAAACCCACGCAAGAAAAAATAGCGGTACACAAAAAATCATTCTTTCCACGTTTCTGTTGTTTTTATTACGAATTATAAGTGATAGTTAGCAAACACTTACGATTTATAATAGGTAAAGAAGATTTTGTTTGAAAAAAAAAATTACGAATTCGCGAGGGGACCAAAATGTATGGAAATTTTACAAAGTAACGAGATTTTTTCAAGGGACCGACCGTTTATTACGAATTATCGGGAATTACGATTTATCGGGGTACGAATTATCGAGATTTGACGGTATCTAAATAATATATTTGGCAGAGAATACTTTTATATGAATTTTAACCTCATGATATAATTACGTTCTGGCTGAATGATTATTGCCGAATCTAATGAGTCCCAAATAGGGAACACTCGCGAAAATAGGTCTCTCAATTCTGTGGGGTAGGGTATAATATGGTCGGACTTGTCCGATTTTAATTGCTTGCGTGCTCTCTTTAAATAAATCAATTGTTATCTACTTATGTGATAATCGTACTAATAAATACAGAAAATAACCTTAGTTCGAGGTATAGTTTATTTTGGTAGAATTTTTGCTTGACTCGCTTTTAGATACATTTTTTTTTTAAACAAAGACCCTTTTAACATATAACACAAGCCGTGACTTGGAAAGTTTATTTTAGAGAAGAAAAAGGGTTAAATTCTTAATATTTTCGTGCAAAAATATTTTACGACTGTCTACAGAGACTGTTAAACATCAGCCTCTTCTTTTGTAAAACGATGGTGTAACAACTCAGTTATGCCAATTTACTAATATTTGATTTGTGCCGTTTATTGTTGATATAATGAAATATTTTTGTTTTAAAATGATTTTATGGAGGTGCTTATGTCGGAGCTATTTTAGAAATTATAGTAGCCAAATTTTATGTCAATACGAATACAAGCTTTATATGGTCAGCAACAATCCTACCAGTACATATATTTAGATATTGATACAATGTCGATCTGCATACTAAAACACACATTAGATTATACGTATAAGACCCCTACACCTATGCAGGTGTGGGTATATACAGATTTCATTGGTCCATGGGTAACCCTCGGTCTTATATAACTCCTGCTGGTACTGATACAAGTACAAAAAAATATTTTTTGCAACAAAAGGAACGTCACCTAATTTTGTCAGGACATGTATACAATTCACCATAAATTCGTAGCAAGTACTTAGACTTTGGTCATGCTGAATAGAGTGTTAGAGATTCGTCTTGTCCTAGCTTCTTCATACATAATAAACATGTTCTATTCTTTAATGATTTATATATTATTACTCTGTTTTTTTTATTGCTTAACTGTGTTTTAAATTTATACAGGAGATCAATTAAAATGTTTTAAAATTAATTGTTACATTTATGTTTTGCATATTCATAATTATTTCCTGCAATTGACACAATTTATTGGTTTGCTATTTTGTTTTCTGTATTGTTGTTATTTTAATAAATTGTTTATATTAATAAACAGTTTGACATTTGCATAAGGCACATTCATAAATGATCAAGTCATGGATATCGAACACCAACAGACAGATACGCAGAGACACAAACACACAAACAGAATTTAATTAATAGTCTTTGATAAACGTTAATTAATCATATTTGGAAAGATATTGATACAGAGTACAAAATATTCGTTAATGCAATAGGGTTGCCAAAGTTTTCGAAAAAAAAAATCAAATTGAATTCATTATTTAGAATTAATGTGACAGCTGATTAGAGATCAGTTAATTCTTAGTTCTTTTGTTATATAAAAATCCAATTACATTAACAAAACCTACTTAAACGATTGGACCTTATTTGGCTTTTTGGCTTTTCGTTTATTGGCAGCTCTATTTAAGCCGTTAGCTACAAAAAATTGTGGGCATTTTACTGTTTTATAAATAAATTTTTTTTTTTGTCATTGTGGGCCAAACTATATATTATTAAAACTTTGTCGATGTCGTTAATGGCTAACAATATTTGTAAAGTTTTTTGTTTTTTTCTACATACATATTTTTTGTATAACAAAAACTTAATGAATATTAATAAACCATAAATTATATTAAAAAGGCAACAGAAAAATTCAAAATTGTTTCATACACTACACATAATATATATATATATAGTATTTGCGGAGTTTCATAACAAAACGTCACTTAAACCGCTAGCTAATAATCATGGGTATTGCGATAACACAGGCGGCTGTGGTTTAGATCGAAAATGCGAGGAGAAAGATTTTGAGGTGAGGGGTTAATTTTGTCCGTGGCCTAGCCTGACGTTCAGTCTGCTATTTAATTTTTTGTCTTAAATCGGTTTTAGAGAGGCGGTTTATATGGAACAATTCTGAATCCATTAACACAAAATTAAATTACGTAATAGCTATTAAAGGTTTTGTCGTGGGCAACATTTTGTATCAATATTAACATTTATAAGGAATATATCGCAGCTTTAATGAAATATACACCAATTCCAATACAATTTCGCAAGAAGATTACGATTGTTATTAAATATTGTGTTACAAATTTAATCTTTATACCACCATAGTAAGATGGTAAAAGGGCACAAAGACTCTACTCCGCATAGAAGTTTATATGGGCGATATGTACATTTATGGACCGATTCTTACCAAAAGACTTTGACCTTCTGGCAGTTGCGGAAACGATTTACATGAGCACCTGTCGTGTCGGCCTTATCTCATTGTTGCTCCTATCCACCTTGTTGAAAAACAATGCGTTTACCAGTCGCCCACGTATGTGAGAGCACACAACGGTAAGAAGTCTCTTCCCGAGATTTGGATAGTAAACCAAAACCACCATGTGTATTCGATCACCGGATAGGAGAGACTTTCGCTAAGATTATCTTCCTGAAAGACAGTAAGCATTTTCCGCAAGAAGCATATTATCGGAGGCCTTAATCAATAGCCAGCCCTATATCGGGGGCTACTGACTCCCGTAATTTTACATACACCCAGAGACAAAAATTTTAACCATATTTTTTCACCGGCAACCATATTATTTTTAAATTAGTCCTCCATCAAGAAGCCACAGTCAAATTATGGTTGCCTTCAAACATTTTATGGTTAAAAATATGTTTAACCACTTTAATAGTTTGATTGTTTTTCAACCATACCATCTTGCACTTTGAAAAGAGAAAAATACTATGGTTAATATAAAAAGAATTGAGAACCTACATCACAGTATATTTAAACAATTTTTGCTAGTTTAGCCTATTAAGGACCCATGGGCAATCATGGATTGCGAAATTATGTTATGTGGTTAAGATTCATTAAAAATTTCTTGGTGCCGAATATTATTTAGATATCTTCATCTATAAGTGATTTTAGGATGGGTCAATTTTGGACCAACCAGGACAACATTTTGTCATGACATAGTAGTTACCATAAAAGTTATTATCGGCAACAACCCGTCTCCACTATCCATCAACTTGGTAAGAACAGCATGTCGCACATGAATTCTACTCGTATAGACTGGTCATGTTCATGTTTCGTCCATGTTGTGCCATCGTTGCCTAAACATTCGTCTTCGCAATCATGTTCGCCACAACAACAAAAATTGTGGTCAATCAGAACATGAACATCAACACGTATTCGCAACAAACAAGAACGTGAACAAATTAATACCGTTGCTCTGCCGGCGTTATGGTCATGTTGAAGACGTGGGGTAAGGCATTTATGGCAGTAAGAGCTATTTTGGGGAGAAGTATTTGAGCAATGGTCAAATATGACCCAAATCCAATAAAATTTGTTGGGATGATTTTGTTTGCAATAAAATAAGTTTGGAGCAAATCTAATCTAAATACCAATATAATAACACAAAGACCATATTCCGGAGCTTGTATGGGGGCCATGTGAAATTATGAACCGGTTCGTCCCCTGGAGATATAAATTTCTAAAGCTCTTTTTGACAATTTTCTTTTTCCTGTTTTAAAAGATACATTTAAACAGATTTTTCTTAATTTTTTATGACAATTTAATGGAAAAAATTTCAAAATTCCGGTTAAGCTTGACAAATGAAATTTGTTATTGGTTCTTGGCACGCATTAGAAAAGCTTGATAATCAAGCCATGTCAAGCCCGTGCGGCAACCCTTATTAAAATGCTTGTACTAAATGTAATCAAACTATCTCTAAAATTACAACCTGTACTTTGTGCTCAATGTTTACATGGATATACAGTCGGACGGACAGACATTTTACTATTTTTGTTTTTGTTTCAAAGGTATTTTACTTGTAGATTTGTAACTTGTAATTTTAAGAAACAGGGCCCAAGTCGTTATACTGGGAAACCATATATCTTTGTATTACACACATCGGCACATGAAAAGTATAATTCTATCGCTTTGTTATAGAACTCCTCAAAAAACGTATATGTTTAAATTAAAATCAAACGACATATAACGAAAATATATTTTGCATACTTGATATTAAAGCGTTTATAAATGACTGTTAATTAATTATATTTTCAAATAAAAAAATATACAATAATTTTTATTCCCATTTTCGCTTTATCTTATAAAATTGAATTGGATGTTGTGTTAAAATGCGTGGATGGTGGTAATTAATTAAAATGAAATGGAATCATATGAAACATACTTAATACAGGTAGAGAAATTAATGAAACAAATCAGAGAATGACTTAGTGATACCTTACAATTGATGACAAGTGGTGTAGGAAGGAAATTATTAACCAACAAAAAGACGAAATCAAAATAGTCATTTCGTTTAAGTCTAGTGAATATATTAAGCACCCTTCTTGTAATACGCTAGAACGAAGTTAGAAATGTCCGTCTGACTGTAGTTGGCATGATTGAAAAATAAAATAAAACAAGTAAGAAAGTATAGTCGGTCAAGCCCGACCATATGATACCCAGCACCACATTACTTAAAAACACATCATGCTCATGTGTCCATATAAATATGGATTTCTCTATGTTTAAAAACTTCATTAAAATCGGTTTGAAAGTTTGTGAGAGGCAGAAATTGCCCCCTACATCCCCTTGTGGTCCTATTTTTTAAAACTGTATAGCTTATGGGTCCATATAAATATGGATCTATCTATGTTTTAAATTTCATTAAAATCGGTTTGAGAGACAAAAATTGCCCTCATCACCCCTTGTGGTCCTATTTTTTTTAAAACTGTATAGCTTATGTGTCCATATAGATATGGATCTATCCATGTTTTAAATTTAATTAAAATCGGTTTGATAGTTTCTGAGAGAAAGAAATTTCCCCCTATCTTCCCTCGTGGTCCTACGATTTGGCCCATTTTCAATAGGCTTGGTCCTTGTACCAATAAGAACCTATGACCCAAATTTTATCAAGTTATCTCTAAAGTTGCGACCTGTACTTTGCGCACAAGGTTACATGGACAGCCAGCCAGCCAGCCTGCCAGCCGGACGGACATCGTTAGTTCGACTCAGAAAGTGATTATGAGTAGATTGGTATACTTTAAGGTGGGTCTATGACCACTATTTTAAGGCGGTACACACATCAGCACAAATGCATAATACCCTCTCCACTATTGTGGTGTGGGTATAAAAAACCATTTTGGTATTTTAAAAGGTCATAGCGGTTATTTAAAGCCAATGATGCCAACTCTTGGAGCACTAAGCTCGTGAAGCCATTTTAAGAACGTGCTTAAAAGGAATATAGAAAAAAATTACGGTTTAAGTACTTTATTATGGCATTATTTTTCAAAAAAGTCCAAAAAAAGGATAAAAAAATATTTATTTTCAGGTACTTAAAAAAAAGTCAGCTTATTCCGCGGATTTAAGAATACTAACTCTTGTACACAAAATATTTTTGATACAGGGTATACGGTAGGGTAGACTAGGAAATTTGACAAGCATTTGAACTAGGCAAACTTACAACCACACACAATGAAGTTAAGCTACAAAATATACTTAAAGCACTATAAGCTGCTTCGTTTGCATACAAAGATATTGATAAATTCGTTTCATTCTTTGATCCAACTCTTTAACAAAATTCCGTTTAAAACTTTAAAAAATTTTGTACTATGTAATACACGATAACGATAAAACGATAATGATAAAATGCCACAAAGTGACGTTTCATTAAAGCTAATAGTGGTCGGTACACTCAAAAGAAAAATCTATCCATCCGTACTCAGATCAATCCGAAGCGGTGTTAAAAGTACGGTGAGTACGGATTTTTTTGAATCAAGTACAGAAAGATTGATTCAAGTACGGATTTTCAAACGCAAAATACTTAAATTACTCATATTCAATACCGATTTCGTACTTGAAATAATCCGAATGTGAGATTGATTTAAGTAAAACTAATATTGAATCTCGAAATGCACTTGATTAAAGAATTCTTAAAATTATAATCCGAAAATCAGATTGATTTAAATAAAACTAAGATTGAATCGATCTCAAAATGCGCTTGATTCAAGAATTATAAAGTTGATTTTATCCCGAATTAGAAAGAAAAAATTATTATGATTACTTTACTTACTCGTATTACATGCCCGATATGGTTTTTACTTTAGAAATCTTATGTACATATTTAACCAAAAATTTAAACAAAATGAGAAGCAAGAGTTCGAATTTACTTTTTAGCCCTTTGTGCTACACATGCGTAAGCCGGAGGGTTAAACACAACGATAAGTTGAAATTTTTATTTTACTTGATTTAAGAATTTTATACTTATTTCAAGAAATTCCGGGATTGATAAAAGTAATACCATTTAGGAATGTTTTGGGTACGTTTTAGTGTTATTCGTACTTCAAAAACTTGATTTATCTTGATTAATTTGAAAAAATTCTCAATTTTGAGGTGTATCGAGAAAGTTAGTATATTAAAAGCTAGACAAGCTTAGTCTAAGAAGGACTTTCTTGGCCCGTGCAAAAAAATTGACATTAGGAAGAAAGGATCCGAGATGGCATAAGTGGTTCCCAGAATTTGATGTCGGATTAGCTATAATCTATCATCAAAATGTCTTTTCTTAATTACGCGTGTATTTAATTACAACAATGACACATCTCAGTTATGCAAGAGTCGTCCTAAGATCATATCCTTTTTTATTTTTAACAATTTCAAACAAAAGCTTTACACGGTGCTACTGAAAAATAGTATTATTGAATTATGACACTATTGAAGTTAATCAACGATATTATCCCAGCAGTAAATATTAAAAGGATCGCACGCGGCAGTGCTTTTTTAATGCATTCTAGATGGTATAAAAATATTCTTTAAACAGAACTTTTAAAATATTCGTTACACATTCGCTTCTCATTTCTTTAAGAAGGAAGACACGAAATTGCTCAGTTTTAATTTTGTTTTTTTTTTTTTTTTTTTTTTTTTTTTTTTTTTGTTCTAAGGACATTTATGACTTTACCTTTTGGGAAGGGAAAGAAGTAGTTTAATTTTCATATTTTTTGGTCCCGTTTCTCTTACATTAACGAATACGTTACGGACTAGCTGTCCTAGTTTCGTTATTACGCTTATGCATAAGTAGTTACTCTCACGTAAACGTGACGGTGAGTTGCGGATAAACTTGATAATATTTAAAATTATATACGTATTTATGTTTCAGCTGTTAAAGAATTTTATGTTTATTGATAAAACACACAAATAAAAACAACTTAAATTCAAATTTATTAATTATAGAAATTTTGACATTTTAACACTTTTACGTATTTTGAACCATAGCTGTTAAGTAATGATTAGTAATCGTAATAATTACTTATTAGATTACTTTTTTCATAAGGGTAAAGTAATGATTACATTTACGATTACTTTTGGTTTGGCATGATTACTAATTGATTACGATAACAAGTAATCAAAATATTATCAGAAGTACCGGCGATTACTAAAAAATAATCAAAAAGAATCAAAAGTAATCAAAAAGTAATCCGATTATTTTCAACGATTATTTTTTGATTCTTTTTGATTACTTTCAACAATTGTGTATTCATTTGCACTAAAAACTTTATAGAAACAGTTGATAACCAGTTTAAAGTTTTCATAATCAATAAATTTTAATATATATTTTTTTTTTAAAATAACATAAACAACATTAACTACAGCACGTAATTCAAAATAGCTGAAGAAAAATAGCTAAAGAAATAGTAAGTTGAAAACTTATATATTAAACAAAAAAAAAAAAAAACAATAATTTTATAACAATTTTTGATAATAAAAAAAACAAACAAAAACATTTTATTAACAAATGCCGAGCAACGATTATTGGCCGAATAACCGGTCGGACACTTATAATAACATATTTTTACAATTGGCCTTCATTAAAACTAATTTTTCAAAGGAAAAATTTTTCCGAAGTCTGTTGAAGCAAGTAAATTCAGAGTACGGCTGCAACATCTCTGATGTGTAGGCAACCATCTCTCATTATCAAAGACTGGCAGATCGTCAGATAAACTGATGAAAACAATAAATTCGATAAACAATATCCAGCGACACAAAATCTTAATATTGATTCTTTGCCCTTTAATTCATTCTTAGCCGGGAACCTAATTAATATGGATATATGTAAATATATACAAATATTTTAAATATGTTATATTATTACATTTATTATCAAGTTATTAAATATAATATCGATCAATATGATTACAGTTTTTGTTTGGTAATAAATAAATACAGTCAAATACTGGTCCAATTTTAAATGGATAAAAGTTTTTGCCAGTACATTTTTGAATTATGATAACATTTAACTGTTTCCAATAAAAATATTTGTACGAGTGAATACGGAATTTTTGAAAGTAATCAAAAAGAATCAAAAATAATCGTTGAAAATAATCGGATTACTTTTTGATTACTTTTGATTCTTTTTGATTTTTACGATTACTTGTAATCGTAATCAATTAGTAATCAAAAATTTTTTCTTATAGTGTTAAATAATCATTACGATTCTTTTAAAAAAGTAATATAATTGATTACTAATCGTAATCGAAATTTAACAGGTATGTTTTGAACCAACCCCCTTTTAAAAGTCCATTAACTGAAACCCTTTTAGAATTCCTGTGAGAAAAGGGAGTGTGGAAGGGCTCGCTTCCAATGTAAAAAATAAAAGAGTATGGAATGTGGCGAGGAGTGCTTGTATGTGCTAAATAAGGCTTTCTGTTGGTCCTCCTTACTCAATTTTTTTACTGCTGGGATATCAAAATTTTATAAAAAAAAAAAAAAAAATTATTTTTGGCCGGAATTAACCAGCGTGCACTAGTTGGAAATATTTTAAAGTATGTCGGCGATGTTATTCGGGACAATTTACTATAAATCCTACTGCGATTGCCTTTCAACTCTAACTTTATAAAGTATATTATATGATTGGGCTTGTCCAACTTTCTTATTTGTATAAAATTAAAATCTTTTCTGAAATATTTCTTCTTGAAATATTTGGAAAAAGTTAAACATTTAATGTTGAACACTTTAAGAAATATTAATAATTTGTAAAAATCTTTTAGGACCATAATATATTTTCTTTTCGTAAGCTATCTGCATAAAGATCCGAATTTGCTGTGTTTAATTATAATAAATTAACAATTTAAATGCTTCTACTTTTTTAAGCTGCCATAATTTCCATAAGACAAAAACAAGCAATCAGTGTTAAAAGATCTTCGAACAAACAAATGATGTTACGCGCCTACTTAGTTAATTATATACAGTTAAATTTACATTTTTAATAAATATTTTTTTTTTTTTTGCTATAAATTTTGGAATATAAAAAATATTATAAATTTTATTACATTGTTTTTACAAAAAAAGACAATAATCACACAGTGGGGAAACTAAGAGAAAAAAAGGAAATAATATATGCAGATTATAAACTGGGGGGTCCCATTGCAATGAGACTGTGTGAATTGAATGTGTTTATTAACACTTCCGCGTGTGAGTGAGACACTTCATACATACCCAGGCGGCGATTTAAGTTACACTCAATTTTTGCTTAGATGCTGTAGCTATCTTAACTCCACTTCAAGTCTAGTTTTTACTATAAAGCAACGGCACACAGCAACATCTCCGAATCCGGCCTTTATGCTTATGTTTTTATTTAAAACACAGCGACTACGAGATTTTCAAAGGAGCCTAAGTACTACGGACTTTTCGTGGTACCAGATTAAACTCTAACCTGCCATAATTTGGGAGATCCGCAAATTGTTAGCCCTGTCGTATTTAAGGCATTGTCTAATAGCTAGGTGATCGTCAATCGCTTAGCATACTTACAGAGCACTTAACTTATAGATGTGATAGGATGTGCCAAAAATTATTACACTCCGGTTTACGCAAAACTCAAATTCGATTCACATTTTTTGTCAGATTTAAAGAGTCGTACTAAATATCGACAGCTCAATTCCAAAAAAAAAATGCTAAGTCGACTTAGTTTGTTTTTAATTTTAATATATCGCACTCGATCAGTAAGAGTGTATTAAACCAAAATTTTTATTTCTTTAATTATTTTTCATATTTTTTTTTTAATTCTTTTTCATATTCCTTTAATGTAAAAGTTTAAAAGTTTTTCCCTAAAAATTAACTTTTTCGACTTAGCATGTTTTGGAATTGAACTGTCGATATATGTGACGCGCAAAATAGAAAGGGACCTAAGGGTAAAACCCGGTTTTGTTCAGGGAAGCCATTTTAAAGATTTAAATACGTGTATCTTTGGTGTACTTCAATTTCATAAAACGCGCAAATATCTCTGGGAGGGAAAACTTTTGGGGCATGGGGTCTGTCTCATTCGATGCTCAGATGTTGTCCACATCAAAAAAAAAAAAAAAGTTAAAATTGATTTTTTTTAACCTTAGGTCCCTTTCTCTATGCGCTGTCACATATGTATAACGCACTTGTTGAACAATAGTGTATTAACTCAAAATTTTTATTTTTTCACTTTTTGGAAAACATCGACACGTAATATCATATCTAACCGTCTTATTTTTAAGGAATTTAAAAAAAAAAAAAAAATCAAGATTTAAAAATATTTTTAACGAATAATTGGAGTTCTAAAAATATGTTTAAAATATCTTACAACCATATAAACTTTTATTTTTATATATCCACGTCAAATCGGATGGCTTAAAAATATTTTTTTAATCAAAAACCCCTGGAATATTTTTTTCCACTCTTGTCAATAACAATTAAAACGAATATTCCACCAAATAAAAATACAAATTGAACCACAATTAAGAAACTTATGAACATAAACTAAAAAAGTGACTTTTGAGCGAACAATCAAAAAATGTCAATATTAACAAGCATGGCCTTTTTGAAGTGTACTGATATATACCACAAAATTTTGGAAGTAAAAAAATGTATTCCACATACCAAGGTATGATAAAAGTAAATCTTATTCCGGAAGGACAATTGTACGTGCACTAGGTAAGGGGCGGATCAAGACATCCCCTGCTGGAAATTTGTGGCAATTTTTCTTAAAGCAATTATCCCGTGGTCAGTGAACAGAATATTTTAATAAAAAGGAACGAATTGAGACAGATGAAAACAAGACATTTCACTTAACTGGTGATAAATTGTTTAAAGTAGTGTTTAATAAAAAACAGAACATTATTTAGCGTTCGGATCACACACCCAGAAACGATTTCTATTTTTTAGTGTTTGTGTAGACTAACACAACCCTTAATACCGTTCAAGAAAGTGTTCTGTTCTTCGTTAAGAACAGAACAATTGTAGTGATACTGAAGACAAACATTATATTTTAATGTTCTGTAATATTTCTTTTTTACATTGATAAAGAAATTAACAAACAAAAAATGTTGGCAAAGACCGCAGCACGAACAGCTTGTGTGTGCGTTGTGTATATGTTTTGTTTGTGTAAAATTATTTTGCCAGCTTTTTGTTTTTTTTTCGCATGTGTATTTTGTTTTGGAAAAAAATTTTTTTTTACCAGCTAAAAGGGACGAACATTAATGAGCCTAACCGAACACAATGAAGTTTGTGGTTTTAAGAAAAACCCAAATGAAGTTAAATATTCTCATCTTTTTGCTGAGTTGGATAAAAACAGTATTTTTTTATGTTCGAAAAATGGCAAACAGGGAAACGTTATTTTTTTAATGATTTACTACACAAACACTACTAGCGTTTGTTTTTTCCACAAAACTACCGAACCGAACACTAAAGAGCGATATTAAGTGTTTATTTTCGAACACTGGTTTAAAGTGTAGTTAACCCAGAAGAAATGTAATTGGCACAAAACTAGTCATATGTCCGGATTTTGCGCTGGCTGGTAGCATCCTGGTTATAATACTTTATACGAACGATATCTATCATATTAATATAGTATACTCGGGACATATCTGAAACTAGCTTTATTTAAACCTTAATTGGATATGTCCTTTTAGGTTATTTCAGCGACCTGTTACAAAGTTTCAAAAAGTGCCAATTACCCTTCCTAGGGGTAATTTATATTCGGATAAAGTGTTAAAACTAGAACCGGTCCCTACCACTTTAGAACTTTCACGTGACAAGTGTGGTGTTGGTTCCTTTTTCCCCTAGGTTCGGTTCAGTGGCATCAGAGCTCAGCCAGAAAAGCCTTCAAAATCAATTTGAATCCTAGTGCTCGGCTAGCACAGAGCGGTAATTATTTCCATGACCAAACACCCTTCTCCCTTGGATCAGCGCAAAGAATTGTTAAAATAAAGATTTTTAATGATTAACGATTTTGATACTTTAGAAAAACTTTATATTTATTACAAAATTAAAGTTCCTTATTAATCCTTTGTGCTTAATCTATTGCGATGAAAACTTCCACCTGTGCTGGGGATATAAAAACATTAGCCACAAAATTTATTTGATTTTTTTTTTATTAATATTATCCACTGTAAATCTTTTATATGGAACACTAGTTTAGTTGTTTAAAGATGACTGTGATTTTTTGCCTAAGTTTTTGATTGAAATTTATGGCCTGTTTAAACAGAGAATTTGTTAAATTTTTATGATACATTAATTAGGTGGTGGTTGTTTTTAAATTAATAGTTTTGCATAAATTTAAAAAAAAAAATATTGTATATTTCAGATATTTTATATTGTCTACTAAATAAAATGATTACTTTGACAATGTGTCTCTTGTTTTTTATGTTTTTTTTTTAATTATAATAATTAAAATATTATTTCTCAAGAAAACGATGATTTTGTAAGTATTGTTATGTAAAAAAAGAGCTGAACAATAGAAAAAGAAATATATAGTCATATAAAATCATTAATTTGTGTGTCATAAATATTTTAGAGTGGGTATTTTTTGTAACATCAAACAAAACATGCTGATTTTATGGCTAAAACTTTATGTTTTTCTATTTAATATTTTGACAGTTAAATAATAGTTGTATTGTTGAGGTTAAAGCTGTTGAATATACAACCGATTAAAAGCACCACATGTGTCATTTAAAAAACACGCTCATCTCATAAAGCTTTTGTATTGTTGTTAACTTTTAAAGATTTACTGGCATTTTGACAGCTTAGTTGTCTTCAAATTCGTTAATATTTATTGCTGGTAGTTAAGTTTTGAATTCAGATTATCCATTAAATTTCTATTGTTTCAATGTGTGTAAAGAAAACCTTCAATTGTACTGATATAACCAAACAGACATTTCAGTAACAGGTAGCATTTAGCTAACTTTACCTAAAAACGTCAGAATTAAAAAAAAATAATTTTGGATGAAATAATGCCAAATTATTTGCTAGATCGTGCTCTACGAAGTTTATCTTTATAAAAGCTCTTACACGATATGATCACGATACCACACAATGCATAGCATTTTTTAGGGTAATTTTCAATTATGAAGCAACTTCATAGCTCTTATGAGGGCTGTGAAAACGTCAAGAAATAGTTCTAACTCCGATTCCGACCCCAAAAGCGGATATTTTTTGAACCGACTCCAACTCCAACTCCGACTCCGACTCCTACTCTTACATTGATGTTAAATTTATATGAGACTAGTCCTTATTTGACTTCAAACTCTTTTTTTTTAATGCATTACCTTTTAAATGGTTAAATATAGCAAAAAAAAAAAATTATTCTGTAAAAATTTCAAATCGATATTTTAAATATTGCCAATTTCGATGAATTTTTATTTTGGAAAATATTAGAAAATTTTTTTAAAGTTTGTATGCGGAAAAACTTTGGAGTCGGAGTCGCAAGTTTTTGGGTACTCCGCCTCCGGTACAAAAATACTCCGACTCTTCACATACTCCACAGCACTGGCCCCCATATGATTTCCACGCGATTAACCTGAATCTAAGGTCCGTTCAGCTCGCTAGCTCGTATATTCGCAAAATTTGGAGTAAATTGGAAAAACCTGTTTTTCTCGACTTTTTATTGGTTTTCGCGATTTTTCTCTTTCGTTTGGTATTAATAAGTTGTAACGCAGTTTACTTTCCCAGCTGAGGTATGACTCAGTCTGTCCAGGGTCAATTCGAAGGTCTGCTTCCTTTGAAATGAAACACGGGATGTTTTCGTGTATGTTCGCTTACAATTATTTAACAAAGCTTTATTTACGAAATCTTAATCTACGCTAAATACTTAGAACTATGACGGCTTTTGGCAGATTCGGAGTAGATGTGGGCGGGAACGGGTGCTGAGGCAGCGTAATTCCATGCACGTACGGCTGATGATGTAAGGAAACTGCTAGATATTTTCGGCACGCTGTAAGGCTCGTTCTGTGGCGATCCGTAGGGCAGTGTTAAGTTGCTGATGGTTCGATCTGGCAGAGAAGATGATAATAAACGGGTTTCGGTTATGGTTTGTTAGTATCTAATTCTACGATCGAACCTATGCCGCGTACGGAGCATTTGGTTCGCCCCCCAGTTGGCTTTACACACGACTAACTACTGCGACTAGTTGGGCCGAGCGCTTCGAACACGAGAGGATTTCGCAACCTCGGGTGTTCGGCTAACTATGGCCCCTGATAAGTCGACGGCTGACGGTTGTCTGGCCATGGTGTGACTAACTACGGTGGTAAATACTTCGAACCCCACGGGAATGCGGAGGCCGTGGTGTTCTGCTAACTACGGTCTTAAATACTAGACATGACTTAAAAATACTTCGGACACCAAGGGATTTCGGGAGCCTTGGCGTTCGGCTAACTACATTCTTAGATGCTAGAAATGACTTAAAACTACTTCGGACACCAAAGGATTTCGGAGGCCTTGGCGTTCGGCTAAATACGGTTCTGGCTAAGCCGGTTCGGCTTAATACGGTTTTGGTTAATCAGGTTCGGTTAAATACGGTTTTGATAAATACTGGGTAAAATACATCGGACGCCACGGGAATTCGGAGACCGTGGCGTTCGGCTAAATACGGTTCGGGTTAATCAGGTTCGGTTAAATACGGTTTGGTTAAATACTGGGTAGAATACCCCGGGCACCATATTGAATACGGTTCTGGTTAATCAGGTTCGGTTAAATACGGTTTCGTTTAATCAGGTTCGGTTAAATACGGTTTGGTTAAATACGGTTTCGTTTAATCAGGTTCGGTTAAATACGGTTTGGTTAAATACTACGGTATGATTGCTGGTTCGTATTCACTACTGGTAAGAATACGTTGACTACTGGTTTGCATTTAGTCGGCTACCGAATGGAATTCGGAGGCACCGGCAGTCGGCTAAATACGACTAACTACGGGCTAATTCTGGTGTGTACTCAGTCGGCTACCGAATGGAATTCGGAGGCACCGGCAGTCGGCTAAATACGACTAACTACGGGCTAATACTGGTGTGTACTCAGTCGGCTACCGAATGGAATTCGGAGGCACCGGCAGTCGGCTAAATACGACTAATTACTGGTTATATACGGGATGGTATTTAGTCGGCTACCGAATGGAATTCGGAGGCACCGGCAGTCGGCTAAATACGACTAATCTACGGCTACTACTAACTACCGAGAGTAAATACTGGGGTTAAGGGCAATATCTACTCTGTTTGTTCTGAGGCAAACCTTGTCTATTTATTCAAAAATAAAATAAACTAAATGAGAATTATACGGTAAAAAGGTTATGTAGGTAAATAGTAAGGGTATTCATAGTAGTAAGTAAAATAATAAGGGTATTCAAGGTGTTGGGTTTCTTATACTTTATGATGTTAGTATTAAAATGGTAACATTAAATGTTAGTGTAGGGTAAGTTTGTAACGTCACGTTACAGTCCCCTCCTACTTCGGAAAAAAAAAACCATTATAGGGTTTTTTTTTTTTTACTAGTGTATAGCTAATTAAAAAAAAATTATTTGTATTAATACTAAAAAAATAAAAAAAAAATTAACTAAAACTAAATATATAAAAAAAAAACAAAAATTTACCACTTCCAAAAAAAAACGAGAATGCCTTCTGCCGTTTCAGATGTGTGAGTTCGCTGCGCTAACGACGGAGTTGATCAACAGTGACCCTTGGCTTATAAGTCTTCCTGCTGATGACATACTTTTTTCAGTTTGTCCTCCCGTAGCGGATAGATCTGTCGCCGTGGGTTCGTCAGTAGCGTATTTTTAGTTCATAAGATTTCGTTGCTTTGTGCTTGATCCGATCCAGTTACGTTGGTGGTCTGGTGAGGTTTTACCACAGGATGCGTACTTGAAATCGGGTCCCTGCTCGGGCGCCATTGTAACGCAGTTTACTTTCCCAGCTGAGGTATGACTCAGTCTGTCCAGGGTCAATTCGAAGGTCTGCTTCCTTTGAAATGAAACAC
This sequence comes from Pollenia griseotomentosa, assembly GCA_963931875.1. Taxonomy (NCBI): domain Eukaryota; kingdom Metazoa; phylum Arthropoda; class Insecta; order Diptera; family Polleniidae; genus Pollenia; species Pollenia griseotomentosa. Next base: position 185,566,405 of record OZ007561.1, read on the forward strand.
GGGATGTTTTCGTGTATGTTCGCTTACAATTATTTAACAAAGCTTTATTTACGAAATCTTAATCTACGCTAAATACTTAGAACTATGACGGCTTTTGGCAGATTCGGAGTAGATGTGGGCGGGAACGGGTGCTGAGGCAGCGTAATTCCATGCACGTACGGCTGATGATGTAAGGAAACTGCTAGATATTTTCGGCACGCTGTAAGGCTCGTTCTGTGGCGATCCGTAGGGCAGTGTTAAGTTGCTGATGGTTCGATCTGGCAGAGAAGATGATAATAAACGGGTTTCGGTTATGGTTTGTTAGTATCTAATTCTACGATCGAACCTATGCCGCGTACGGAGCATTTGGTTCGCCCCCCAGTTGGCTTTACACACGACTAACTACTGCGACTAGTTGGGCCGAGCGCTTCGAACACGAGAGGATTTCGCAACCTCGGGTGTTCGGCTAACTATGGCCCCTGATAAGTCGACGGCTGACGGTTGTCTGGCCATGGTGTGACTAACTACGGTGGTAAATACTTCGAACCCCACGGGAATGCGGAGGCCGTGGTGTTCTGCTAACTACGGTCTTAAATACTAGACATGACTTAAAAATACTTCGGACACCAAGGGATTTCGGGAGCCTTGGCGTTCGGCTAACTACATTCTTAGATGCTAGAAATGACTTAAAACTACTTCGGACACCAAAGGATTTCGGAGGCCTTGGCGTTCGGCTAAATACGGTTCTGGCTAAGCCGGTTCGGCTTAATACGGTTTTGGTTAATCAGGTTCGGTTAAATACGGTTTTGATAAATACTGGGTAAAATACATCGGACGCCACGGGAATTCGGAGACCGTGGCGTTCGGCTAAATACGGTTCGGGTTAATCAGGTTCGGTTAAATACGGTTTGGTTAAATACTGGGTAGAATACCCCGGGCACCATATTGAATACGGTTCTGGTTAATCAGGTTCGGTTAAATACGGTTTCGTTTAATCAGGTTCGGTTAAATACGGTTTGGTTAAATACGGTTTCGTTTAATCAGGTTCGGTTAAATACGGTTTGGTTAAATACTACGGTATGATTGCTGGTTCGTATTCACTACTGGTAAGAATACGTTGACTACTGGTTTGCATTTAGTCGGCTACCGAATGGAATTCGGAGGCACCGGCAGTCGGCTAAATACGACTAACTACGGGCTAATTCTGGTGTGTACTCAGTCGGCTACCGAATGGAATTCGGAGGCACCGGCAGTCGGCTAAATACGACTAACTACGGGCTAATACTGGTGTGTACTCAGTCGGCTACCGAATGGAATTCGGAGGCACCGGCAGTCGGCTAAATACGACTAATTACTGGTTATATACGGGATGGTATTTAGTCGGCTACCGAATGGAATTCGGAGGCACCGGCAGTCGGCTAAATACGACTAATCTACGGCTACTACTAACTACCGAGAGTAAATACTGGGGTTAAGGGCAATATCTACTCTGTTTGTTCTGAGGCAAACCTTGTCTATTTATTCAAAAATAAAATAAACTAAATGAGAATTATACGGTAAAAAGGTTATGTAGGTAAATAGTAAGGGTATTCATAGTAGTAAGTAAAATAATAAGGGTATTCAAGGTGTTGGGTTTCTTATACTTTATGATGTTAGTATTAAAATGGTAACATTAAATGTTAGTGTAGGGTAAGTTTGTAACGTCACGTTACAAAGTTAAGTCAAGCGAAACTGCTTCCAAATGTTATCATTTGCTCTTTAGGCAATAAGGACATTTAAACCGCAGTTTCTGACTTGAGACCTTTTTGCCTGGCTTCAAAAAATAACTGCCCAAATAGCTTAAAAAAAACTATTAGCACCCTTTTAAGCTAATTCCATTTTTTTCTTTTCTATATAGATTTTATTTCATTTTTTCACTAAAAAGCCTTCATCGGCATTTCTGTTTGCACATAAATTTTCTATTTTAATAAATTTATCTGCTAAAATCACCACATTTAAAGCACTTGCAGTCGGTGGGCTCACGCAAACGTATATCCATGGTGGCCATATTTTGAGAAGTTAAACGGGTGCCATCTGGATCATAACAATGAGAAAGTGTAATGATTTTTTCCTTCAGAAAACTTTCGCGACAGCAATAACACTCCTTAACAAAAAAACATACATAAATTTAATAATCCATCTCAGTTTTGAAGTTAAAATACTCACTTTCAGAAACCCCGTTGGTGTTATAACCGAAGGCTGCACTTGACTGTTGCACAAGCCCTCACATTTATTCACTATAACATCAGCATTGCAGGTACGTTGCATGCGTCCCAATTCATCAAATTCTTCTTTAATCAAATGTATTTCCGATTTAATAGTCTCACAATTTTCATCACCTGTTCCCTGGTGATTATAGCGTAATGCCTCAGTTATGTGGTTTAAAGCAAACACAAAATAAATTATTGAAATTTTTAGTGAAAATTTAAATAATTTAATCATAATTCTAAGGAAAAGATGTTTTGCTACAATCAATGCTCAAACAATGACTATTTTTTTGACCAACAGGAAATGAGCTTTTATAGCAGGATGAAAATTAATATTGTATAAAAGAAATTTGATGTATTATTTAAAAGGATGTGATGTTTATAGGAAAATGTTACATTTATATTTATGATTATATTGATTGAATGACTGTGTTTAACACAGCAGGTATTTAGGAATTTGTATACTCTACACATTTGTGGGAAAGTTTAATTAATATGCATTTGTGTCAGGAGTATGTAACGTTAAGAAATAGTGTGTATCGTAAAATTTGCTTTCAATGCGTCAATTAGTAAAGAGAAAACCGTCTTAGTGAAACTCTGAGTATCTTGCATAGATTATTTTTAAAAAAGGCCATCATTTAAATTTTAATATTTTATTTGCTATCAAATGTTATTAACTAGAATACACCCGCTACTTCGTTAGCGTATCCTTTTTCTTCGTGGACATATTTTTATGCCAAAGTTTATTTTTCTAGGCTTAAACTTGTTTAAATTTTAGAATTTAACCCGCTACTTTAGTAAAACCAAAAATCTAAAGAAAAATATAAAATTTCCCGTATTTCCTTTTTTGGTTACTATATTTTTCCCCCATTCAAGTATCAAAAATTTCAGCCATATTTAAGTGCGAATATGTCAATGAATGGAGGAAAATGTGTTGTAAAAAAAGTACCAAAAATAGTTACGATTTTCGACCCTCAAATGTTCGAATTTCGAAAAAGTACCAAATTTGTATACGTATGTTTTTGATAAGTTTCGAATGTGGTATTAACTTTGTTTCTATGTTTATTGGTTCAAAAGATAGATGGGGTGGCAAAAAAGTACTAAACTTCAGATTTTCCCGTTTACTCACTAATAGGGCCGAATTTCAAAAAAGTACCATACACCTGTCCGTTTATTTTTCTAAAGAAAAACGATAAGTATTACGTTTATTTTGCATATCTTTTAGTTTTGGAGATATAAGGTTACCGAATTTTCCCTTTTTTACCCCCTAAACATTCGAATTTCGAAAAATCCCGTCTTAGTGCATCGATTTGGGGAGTGACCAATCGCTAGTCCAAATTTCAAGTTTCTAGGGTCAGCGGTTTCGGCTGAGCGATGATGAATGAGATTTAAACTGAAAACATTTTTAATTATATTTACTTAAAAAAAATAAAACTTTGGTTCTTATGCAACATAAAACAATAAAATCATTGCTTGGTCACAAAATCTTGTTTACTGTTAAATCTGGGCATCTCTGGTCTTGATTCAAGTTTCGTCTGTATCATACCTTCTCTTGATTTCTGAGGTCAAAGCGCGGGTTGTTACACTTAAAATAAATTAATAATATTTTAAAGGGCTCTAATGCAAAAAAAATACAACATATTTACGCTGTTAGAAGTCGATACGAGTAAAAATTATTGGACTCAGGCTCCTTCTGAATGCCTGTCCGTGTCTATGTTGAAAGGGGGGTTTCGAATACATAAATACGTTGTTATGTATTTATATCACTTTTATCCAAATTAGTTTTTATTAAAATGCAGCATGAGAAATAGCCGAGATATGAGCAAAACACCACAACTGTCTCTAATTTTTACCCATAAATCTCTAATTTTAGCAATTTAGTTTTACCTTTTCAAGTTTATTTTTTATTTTTGAACTTTTCATTCCACTTTTAACTGAACTGTACTTAGGGGAATACCAGCAATATATCGACTCCCAATACAAAGAGCTATGGCCCAAATGTCTCAGGTTTTTCTTATATATAAAAACTTACAAATTATGCGTTTTTTGTACGATAGGGCTTATGCAAAATAAGCCAGATTAACAAAATTTAGGCAAACAGTTCTCTATATTTGAAATTTATTAAATCAGCGAAATAGACTAGCGCTTATACCATTTGAGCTTAAACTTTTCTTTACAGCCGACTATAGCACTTTATGTGAGTTTTTTTTTTATTTTTTTATAATGAATAAGTGTAGAATCGTAGAAGAGGTAATTTTTTTTATCTGTTTCACATTTCTTGATACTGCGTAGATGGAAAAATTCTTTTATTTTTTCAAGAGTTGCTTCATAATGATCAACTCTCTGCATAAAGGGAAACGCGAATCCAAAACTTTTTATATTAATTTAAAGCTTATAATTGGTATTGTGATATTGTCTTAAATTGATCGTGGGTCTTACATATTGGCAGCTCTCAACAAGCACTTTGCCTTAAGTCTCTATACAGCACTAGCACGGCCAAAATACGAGTGCTGCCACTACACTCACAATATTTTTACAGTAATTAAGAAGTATTCCGTTCAGTCATTTTTAAATAAATAAGTCTGAGTTCATACGGCTCTTTTATTATTGAAAAGATTCTTCCTTTTTCTTCTTTGAACATGAATTGGCGTTCAAATTATTCATGTCATGTTTACGCCATGTTTTTTATTTTGTATAGTCGTGCGTTTGCATGTGTGCTTTTTTGATATTGAAAACAATAACAAAATTAAACAACGAAAGAAAAAGCAAAACGTAAAGACAGTACAGGCATTTGTGTACTCGTTTCTTTTCCCCTCGCCCCTCTCGCCTATAAAGTAGCAATCTTTTCAATAAGAAAAGAGCCGTATGAACACAGACTTAATATTTAAAATTTCAAGCAAATCTATTTTTAACTTATTCTAACAGAAATTCAAAAAACTAAGTGCATATTAATACGGATTTTCAGTTGCAGTTAATTTTGTCCGTTGATTAGGTGAAATTCTTCTTTATGGAAAATTAAATGAAAATGTAATTTAAAGTAACGGAAAGTTCATTTAATAATGTCAAAAATTCAACCGCGAATTCCGTAAAAACAAATGAATATTGAGTTATTTAATATAATTTAACTACCAAAAATAAATTTTTATTTATCTATAAAAACGATTTGCTTGTTTTGTGAAAAAAAAATCCCATTTTCTGTTTGTTCAAATTATTTAGTTAAATACATAAAATGTTTTAAGTAAAATAATTGCGAAGCCATATCGGTCATGCTGCTGGTGTCTAATAATTGAGAGTTCTACTGTAAACAACGTGGTCAGTATTTAAAACAAAATTAAAACAAACGTGTGTAACGGGGTAAGTAAATAATAATTTTCTCTCTCCTTCGTTAGAAAAACAAGCGGACAGGTGTCTGTCTGGTATTTTTTAGAAATATGGCTCTTTAGTGGAGTAACCGAAAATTACTAAATTTAATAAAACAACTGAATATTCCCTGGTTTTTACGGAATATGTAGCTAATTTTTTGACAGTTAATTTATATAAAATACCTGAAAATTCCTTTGTTTTTTACGGAATATGTAGTTAATTTTTTGATAGTTAATTTTTATAAAATAACTGAAAATTAATTTGTTTTCACGGAACATGGAGTTGAATTTTTGACAGTAAAAATTAATTGAACTTTTCCTTAAAAATAAATGAAAAATAAGTAGACCGGTTTTTAACTGAATTTTCATTTCAGTTAATTTTACGTACAGAATATTGTGAGTGTAGGTTGGGTTCCATTGCCAGCCGCAATCTAACAGCGCTCACGTGGATCCAGTAATTGGTTTCCGTTGTTTTACAATATGGCGCTGTCTACCAGACGTCTTTTTTCCCCTGGCTGCAACCTTTACTTCCCATGCAACCGGTTGAATTAAAGGAGTTGATCGGCCTTAAATCAGTGTCAGATAGAGTAGTAGAGTGTTTCTAATAGTTTGAGTCTTAGTTCCCCGAATGCTGGATAATGACAGAGTATATGTTAAGTTGACTCCTTGTCTTCCTTGTTGTTGCAGCATCTCCAAAGGCCTTTGTAAGGGAGCCCCTGCCTCTAGTCGAGATTCTCTTAACTGATATATGCAAGAAGGTTTCTGAGCTGAGGTCTGAACAGCTTAAATGTACGACGAGGCCTTCAATGATGGCTTAGGTTTTCCTGATTTCCCTACAGGTAGTCTCGGCAACACGCAAAGGTGCTTTACAAAATATTTTTGCCATAAGAAATCAATAAAAAAATATCATCGAAGTTGTCTTTTAGCTCTTCTGCGGAAGGGGGCATGACAAAATAAAGCAATTAAAACAAGTTTTTTCAAAATATCAGCAATATATGCAAAATATGCATTCTAAGCTAAATAAGCAAAAATATGCAATAGCAAATCGATGCTATATTTTGTATATGGTAATCTCCGACTGACGGGTACTAATATGCATTTGCATAAAAATCCGGGCCTTGTTAATAATATTCTAAAATCAAAAAATTTAAATATGTTGCTGACTGGTCACAGGAGACTTAACTCTTTTTAAATGAAAACTCTATGTGCGGGTTAGTTAAGTAATAGTTGTGTTGCCACAATCATATTGTAATTAAATCAGTCATTTGTTGTAACGTCGCAATCATATTATGATTGTCCACAGTATTTCTTTAATTTTTATAACCACTTTTATTGGTCAAATGCTATTGATAAAATAAGGGAACAAAGTTTCTTCTCCCACAAAAAAAGTACAAGGCATGCATATACTCGTACGTCAATGGCAAGTGTATCAAGTGGCCGGCATATTCCAGCTGTACATTTTCTTTTTCTAAGAAATTATTTATTAGGTCATACACATTATGCATGTATTTAGAAAGTGAACAAAGTGGGAAAAATATATGTGTTGATTGAATTAGCAAAGAATTTTAAGTTAAAAGTCAATCACCTAACATAAATTATTTCCCAACAAACATTTTCTTCTGCATTGTTTTTAAATAACTAAGGCACGTTATATAATTTCCTTTTTCCAACCCTGTCCGAACGCATCATTAACAAGCCAACCATTAATTTTTCATGTTACAATGTTGCATATTTAAGTAGCACCTTTTAACTAAAGTGAAGAAATAAACAACATTAGCTTTGTAGCCACAATAATTTGTATGAAGGCAACAAAAAAAAAAAAAAAAAAACCAAAATATTAAAATTACCAAAGAAAATAATTTCGTTTAAGTGGAATTTATGTTATTTAATACTTCAAAAGCATGCATTAAAAAAACAAACAACAACAATTTAAATGACTTACAACAACTGCAGCAAAAAGAAAAAAATATGAAACATATAATGAAAAATTTATAGCAGCACAAACATAAACAACATTGCAACAAGTTCGTTCAACTATTAATTGTGGCATGTTATGAATGGCGTCACATGAATGCATTCAATTACATGTTCGTTTTTTTTCTTAATTTTTGTTTCATGTGGCAACAAAAAGAAAAAAACACTAAATAAATAAATATTGCTTGCGGCCTTCTTAGTCAGTGTTGTTGCTAATATGATGTTGTCGTTGTGGCCCATTGCAGCAACAGCTACTGCTTTAAGCATAATATATATAATTTAAGAGTTTTTTTTTTTTTTTTTTTTTTTTTTGTTTTGTTCACTTTTTGCTTTTTTGATGTTGTTTGTTAGACTCATGTCGACATAACGAACTACAACACTAAATTTATTTTAACAAAAACAACAATAAGCGGTAGTTTTACCAGCAGCAGCAGCAGCTACAACGTGCATCAGCAACAAATAGTAAGTGGCAGTGCGGCGAATGCAACAAAATAACAATTTTACCTATGGTTGTTAATTTGTCAGTTGCGGTACATTAAACACAGTTTAATAATCATGCAAACAAACTTTGCATAAAACTAAATTATAATTTTTTGAATTTTTACACAGACTGTAACTAAAACGGGCAGGTTAAATTTCCACAAATCACAAAATTATATGAAATTTTATTAAAAACAACATAACTTAGCTGCAATAACAGCTAATGGCTCATATCGTAATTTATTAGAAACAGATTGTTTCAAAAGGAACTGTTAATCTGTGTAAGAGTAATGAAAAATCTTTTAATGAGCTTTTTACTGGGAAAATTTGAACACGATTTGTTGCTTTTAAAAGACCAAATATGAAAAATATTTAATTTTTGTCAAATTTTAGCCACCATACACATCTTCCTTGTATTTTATACAGCTAATACATTCATTCATAATGTGGAAACAATGTCTCTCAAAATATGTTCCCTTTTCCCGTAAAAGTGTATAAGGAAAACAAAATTTTGAGGAAAAAAACTTTTCAGTTTTTATGTAATAACAGCTTTTACATAAAAAATTAATAAAAAATAAAAATTAATAAACAGTAATTAGTATTGTGGTTATTTTATGAACTGTTCATGGTTTTTTATCCAAATCTTATGGCGTTTTCTTTTCTGAGTAAAATTCTGCATTTATTCTGCCTTTTACATTTTTTTTTTGTTCTTTTCTGAAAAACATGTGTTATTATTAAATTTAGTTGTCTTTTAAATTTTTTTGTTTTATTATTTTTTAAAAATTTTTGAATTTTTTTAAAAGTTTTAATTAGCCGCCATTAATATTTTTGTTTGTTATTAAAATTGAATTTTTTTCTTGTACAGGGAAGTAATTTTAAGCACTATACGGACAAACCATATTTGCATCACTTAGTACAACAACATTTTGAGTAGATTTCGTCAAAATCTAGTCGTGAAGTAGATTTTAATTTGTATGGGAAATCTATTCAAAAAGTCCTAGATTTCATTGTAGTATAAATGGGCTAATATGTAGCAGTGTTGCCAAAAGTAGGGGAAAATCTCTACATGTAGGTATTTTTGATACTAAAATATAGGCGTAGGGAAAATCGGACAGATTTTTTGTAATCAACAAAATGTATGGATTTTTCGTCAATTCGTCATTATTTAAAAAATAAATTCAGAAAAACGTTCTGTAAGTGATTTATCTTGTCCAAAGCGCTTGAAAAATTTTTCTTTTCGCTAAAATCGCTTTAAGATGTATTTTCAGAGTTGTTTGTGGTTTAAAAAGTTGGCGACACTAATATGTATGCATATGTTTTTTCTAAGATATCATTTAATTCAATTTTTAAAAGTACGTACATATCGTACCTATTCAACAATACTGTATTAACTCAAAATGTTTAGTTTTTCACTTTATGGAAAAAATCGACAGGTATTTTTCCTATCTACCCGCTGTAAAAATATCAAGCTATTTTGTGTACCTTTTGGTAAAGAAACGGTGTGCTTAAAAATACTTTTTAACCTTCATAAGGTCTTCAAATTTGCTGACGTTAACGGTCTTCGGGTCAAATTTGACCCAAATAGAAAATTTTATATAAAAACTCACTTTTTTCAATTAAGTATGTTTTTAAAGTTGATATTTTATTTATAGATTTATTCAGTATATTAAAGCTGTATTTATTGTTAACATTTATTGCGAATACAAAAGTACATTTACCATAAAATGGTTGTATATGTATTGTAACATAATTGGCAACGACTTGTTTTTGACTGGTAAACATATTTTTTCCTAGGTTTTGGTTGAAGATAACGGGAGCTGTTCCTGCTCAGCTACTTCATGCACTTTTTTGCAATTTTTCGTGAAAATTAGCCTTTCAGTAATGTTTTTGGCTGCTTGATATAGGGCGCGGCAAGTTGAAAACCTAAATTATGAAAACCTAAGAAATGTCGACGTTGCCAAAAGCTCTCGTGACAAGTCAATCTTGTTTTTACATATACATAGTTTCTACTAAAGTAAAACAATTGTCTGCAGACATACTGTGATATTTCAAACCAGCGAAGGGCACTTTTGCAAATTCTATGTACACGTGCATAGGAAGAAAAATGCTGCTTGTGTGACGTCGACACATGTACACCATAAACTTCTTCGTGTGGTCTGTGACAATGTACGTTCGGCTGTTGCTTTGTTGTCATTTCTTGCTGATGGGCGTCATTCGTTTTCTGCTGCTTCCCACACAAGCATAAATGTGATAGTATGTGTGTTGCCCTTCACTGTTTCAAACCAACTGTCGCATCAAGAACTACATGCATACATTTGTTTATTTGTAAGCAAAGTTCCCATTTATTTGCCTGTATATAGTTGTATATTCCAGACATAACTAATCAACCCACAGATTTCAAAGCTCACGTATCGGCGCAAACTTCTCTAAAATTTGGCGTTCACTGCGAGTATCCTTGTTGTAAAATCTTAGTATACACTCTCGAAAGGGTTTTTAATCTGTTCAATGGCAAGATTGCTTTAAAAATAAGTTTTCCTTCCACAACATCCCACAAACTGTCTGTACTTTCATTATTTGATCTATACAATTCAGCTTACTAGAGAACCAATAAATGCGAAATTTTGGTGTCACCACTTTAGACCAATCAATACCAAATACACATTTACCTGCATTATTAGTAAACTGCAAAATAACTCATGTCACAGGAGGTGAAAAAAAAAATAAATAACAACTGGAAATTTCTAACGAAAATTCAACAATTTTGCTACCGGTCAAATATGACCCAAAGACCTTAAGTGCAAAAAATGTTATAAATATTTTTTTCCGCCAATATTTGTTTCTGAAAACCTAGCGTAGTTGTTGGCATTTAAAAATAAATAAAAGTCATAAAATATAAAAAATATAAGTCACTCTTAGAAAAAATTTTACTTTTATTTCAAAATGGGTCAGATTTGACCCGAAGACCTTATGAAGGTTAATATGCAGTTCATATAAAATTAAAAATTGTTTTGCTTCTGCTGAACAAGTGCTATATGTATTATTTTTTTTTTTTTTAAGTTTTGTACTTATTTTTTGTCGAAGCTTAAATATACATATTCAAACAAAATTTATTTTTTATAACTAATGTGTTTTCTTCTATTTTACTGACAATAATGCGTACGGATTTTTGTAGGGGACATTTTTTCAACGTGTAGGGAAAAATCGAATTTTTTTTGTAGCATGCGTAGGTATTTTTTTCGAAAAATCCACTGGCAACACTGATATGTAGTGTTAATTTTGTGGACATGGGGGCGAATACTTAACGTCGTTCTACATAAACCCGACGTTATGTACTCACGACCATTTAAAAAACCGAAAAGTTTTAATGTATTAAATCTATTTTGTTCTAATCCATTATTTTTCTTTCCTAAAATTTTATTTAACATTAATATTTCCACTTAAGAAATTATTTCAGATATAACACATTCTTCTGCAACACTCTTTTAATGTCATTACCACTATTTCTACTGTTGCTTTAACTAACTGTTTGATGTTTAGTTTAGTAATTTATTAAAACGTGTTCCAAACACTTTTCAAATCATTTAATATTAAAAAGTTAATCGTGAATCGTGCATGTTCAACTTAAACAATAACAATTGTTAATAACAGTGTTATTAGTTTTAACATTATATTATCATTTTATTTAGGTTGTTAAATAAAAAAAAAAACAAAAATTGTTAAATTATATGTACAAAATTAAATTGTTGCAACATTGTGTTTTTAACAGCCCACAGTGCATGGAACTGTGTTGGCTTTAAGGCAAACCTATTATACATTGTAGTATTAAGAATTTTTTTTTTTTATATTGTTTTTATAAAATTATTACAAAAATTCGGCTCACTTGTTCCTAGTTGCGATTTAAATGTTCAATGGTGTTTTCTTTCTGACCAAAAAATTCCACGTACGCTAACATTGGCGCGGCCTTGTGTTTCATACTAAAAATATAGGCAAAAATGTGAAAACTTTTCATTTTCCTTTCAAAATATGTTGCACAAATAAATGGTAAATATATTCCATTTCTTACCCGCAGTTATATCTCAGGGTGAAAAATACCCTTTTTGCATCTGCGTTAACCCGTTACTGCTCAATGTGTATTTAAGTCAGTGTTCGAACATAAACAGAAAATTATTTGGCGTTCGGCTCACACACCTAGGAATGATATCTATATTTTTAGTGTTTGTGTAGACGAACGCAACCCTTAATACCGTTCGTAACTATTTTCAGGAAAGAGACGAACATTGTATAGTGTTCTGTTCTTCATTAAAAACAGAACAATTGTAGTGATACTGTAGACAAACATTATATTATAATGTTCTATAATGTTTTTTTTTTACATTGATAAAGAAATGAACAAACAAAAAATGTAAGCAACAACCGCAGCACAGTTTGTGTGTCCATTGTGTATATGTTTTGTTCGTGTAAAATTATTTTGCTGGCTTTTTGTTTGTTTTGGTGTATTTTGTTTTTTTTTTTTTTTTGTTTTCTTACCAGCTAAAAGGGCGCTACGCACAACAGAAACGATCAAGCTGAACCGAACACAATGAAATATGTGGTTAAAAAAAAACAGAACGGAATTAAGTGTTCTCATCTTTTGTTGAGTTGAATAAGAACAGTATTATTTTTGTGTTCGAAAGATGACAAACAGGGAAACGTTATTTTTTTTAATGATTTTCTACACAAACACTATTTGCGTTTGTGTTTTCCACAAATCTACCGAACCGAACACTAAGGAGCGGCATTTAGTGTTTATATTCGAACACGGATTAAAATACAAAAAAAAATAATAATAAGATAAGAGATCATTGCTGCAACTGAGGTTTTTAGTTGAAAGTAGACATTGATTAACCTGAAAAAATTGAGACAGTAAAATTTCTTGGTTTTTGCATTTAGCTATCATATAGGAAAACGGAAGGTTTTTTCTATATCAGAAAATGCATGAAAAAAGTATTACCAAAAAAGCACAATACGAAAATGTCTACCTGTTCTAAATAGTTGAAGGCATCCCTTAGCAATGTCAAAAATTAAAAGCGACCGACACACGTTGTATAATAAAATCGAGTATTAAAATACCAAAAAGTCCATAATCCGTTGCGTATATCGCAACTTAAGGGAACAAGGTTCTTTTTGCACCTTAACTAAATGTAAGATAGAACCTTGTTATTCAAAAGTCGCGATATGATTATTTTTCCGTATAGGAAAAAATTCATTTTGGCGTAAATTTTAAAGCAAACAATTTTTTTGGCGTTACTAAAAGAAAGTTTATATTTTTAAAATTAATTTAAAGAAAACTAAAAGTTTTTTTTTACTTATGACTCATGAGAGCCAACACCATTGTGGTAGTCCTGGATGCAAATTCGCCTGGCACATCCAGCACTAGTATAAGGTATTACCACCACGCTGTGGACAACGATGACGTGTGGGTAGTCTTGCGATTAAAAATATACTTTGCGACATTTTGTGCAGCCACGTGCAAAGCCAATTATTCTGCTAGATGGGAGAGCATACATTTCGGGTAGATTTTGCAGAATCTGTATTAGTTACATTAACTTATATGAGCTTATGTTATCTGGGACCACAGTGCCCAGTGAATAGAACAGAAGGCGCCCTTAGTTCACTTTTTGCAAGCAGAAGTAACTTACTAGACTACCATGGAACAAAGTGAAAAATCCTTAAGAGTGTCGAAATTCAGAAATATATCCACAATAAGTTAGCACACACCTGCTCTAAGTTGTTTATTTATAGCGTAAAAAAAAAAACAATTTTCATCAAATCCAACCAAATAATTACTATTTAAAATACACCATATTTGTTGCGGCAACTTAAACAATTTATCGTACGACATTTTATTATAATCGAAGAAAATTAATCGTAATTATATTCGATAACAATAAATTAAATTATATTTAATAAAAATTTAAAAGATTATTAAATTTTTCTGTAAAAAATATATCAAAAACTTACTCAAATTTCATTTTAATAAATAAAAAAAAACGCTTTACGTGGAAACAATAGCAACAGAAATATATTAAAATAATAATAAATTATATATGTCTGTATTTAAATGTAAATGTTTGTATATATGTATATAAATTATTTTTATATAAACAACAAAAATTGAATTAAAATCGAAATTGGCAGTTGCAGCCACCGATAATTTTAATTTCCGTCAATATAAATTAATTGTAAACAACACGCATTCTCATGTTTCATTCGCTTCGTTGACTTAAATATTGATGTAGATGTTTTCTTTTTTTTTTTTCTTCATTATTATTAATTTTTTTACTTTTTCATTATAAATTTTATTAAATAAATAATAATTGAGTACATCACTGTAGCTGTGCTGTCGGACAGTGTAATAAATGCCAGGCAGCTTTTAGTTTTTTGTCTGCTTATTGATTGTTAAAAACGTGAAAAAGTTTAAGCAAAATAAACACACTCACACCATAAAATTAAGTAATTTTACAATTTTAAAATGAAAAATTTATTTAATGATCCTAAATTAAATGCAGTGTAATATTAATAACATTAAACAAGTAAGAAAGTATGTCTGTTGCTTGTGAAGACCGACAATTTGTTACCCTGCAGCACTTTATTTTATAAAGATGATTGCTGATTCTAGGACTGATTTTAAAAGACGTGATATAAAAGATATTGTCAATTACACTATGCGACAAATTTGAACTTTTTTTATGACCAAATTATGGACGTTATTTATACTTACTTTAGCAAAGCCTTTGATAAAATCAACCATAACCTATTTCTCACTAAGCTGAATCTATTAGGGTTTAGCCGCAACACTTTGTGATGGTTACGGTCGTATATAAACTGCAGCACACAGTGTGTTCTTTTTGATAATACCACCTCCAAAGCAATTTGTAATAGCTCCGGTGTCACCCAAGGAAGTCAACTAGGCCCTTTGCTATTTTCGCTTTTCATAAACGATTTGCCGCTTGTTTATCAGCTATAAATTATCTTTAGATGGGGTGTATTTGCAGCAGGATTAAAATAGTTTTTACGCATCGTGTAAATATAACCAAATGTAGCTAAAAAAAATGCAATCAAATGCGATTTTTTACAAATTGCACTTCAATGTTACATTTATTCACTTATTCTGCCTGAGAAGCTCATTTGGTCGCTTTGCTGGGAATTTTCCTTCGTATACTGCGAGGTTATAATTATTTAAACTATACCTTAAAAAGACTATGCTAATGTGGCATTTCCATATAAAGACTGCTCTCAGAATAGAGTTAAGTACGCAAAAAACTGTAACTAAAAATACTACCGTAATAAAATTTTGTACGTCACAGTGTTGAAAAATTATAATTCATACTATTAAATTTCGTGAAGGTCGGAAAATCAATTTAACATAAAACTTTGAAACTACCGCTCATATTTTGGTATATCAATAAAAAAGCTTTTTTACTTTTAAAATTTTGCTGAAAAGCTGCGAGATTTAGTCATAAAAGGTTCCAGAAGATGCAAATTGACGACCGTTATTATCGTTTTTATTCTCCTAATCATGTTTTTCTTCAGATTTTTTTCTTCATAATTTCTGATCAAAACATTTATTTGTTACAGGCGAAATGTTGAATCCAATATAAATTCTAAAATGAAGTATACCCTAATATAAAGTTTAGTGATCATACAAAGAGTTTTGCAAAAATATCCTTTTGCAGTTGCCAAAAAAAAAAAAACTAATTCATCGTTTCATTACGATAACTTAAATGGTCCGGCATCCACATTTTTCACTCATCCAGAACGCGTTTTTTAACTTATTAACTTATCCATTCCATTGAGCAGGAAAAAAAATTGTAATGTGTTGAAACCTGTCAAGTTTTCTGGTAAATGTAATACATTTATCAACATTTTATTTAATTTAAAAATTATTTTGATGCCATGTTTTCGAATGAAGACCGAAGAGCAAAACCTGTTAAATTACTTGTATGTTAACCTTTTTTTTTCAAAATTTCCTGGGCATAGTTAGTACTTTGAATGAACAGTTTTCTGGTGTACCATTCAAAAATAAATGGTGCGCCAGTCTTTTAATTAAAAATAATTTGTATGTTCATAAAACAATTTACGCCATGTAAAATTTTTCAAAAACAATTTTACAACACTACAATGCATAAATTTTAAAAATTGTATACATTTTTTTTTTTTTAAATTATACAGGGAACTAAAAATAATTTGAGCAATTTTATTATAATTTCGAGAGAGAAAAGAAGAGTAATAAAATGTGTAATTTTAGAGGAAGAGTAATAAATGGTAGGTTGATTAACATTTAAAATTAAAAGGAATACACAATGTATGCTAAACGTACATACATAAATTCATTGAATTACGAAACATAAAGTTTATGATCAAAGTGAGACATTAGTAAAAGTAAAAATCAATTTGATAAAAATCAATAATACAGATGGACATTGAAAAAGTTTTAAGTTTAAGTTTAACCATTCCAACTGATTCTCATATTTTTGGCATGCTAAAGCAGAATTTGAGGTAAGTTTTCTCTTATCACGTCACATTTATTAGATAACTATATAGTTGTGTTTTAGCCGTCTTTCTGGCTCAATTCTTTTCCAATTAAAATGAGCTATAGCTTGTTTGAAAGCGACTAAAAAATATGTCAAATAGTGGCAGCATTAGCCAGTGGCGAATCCCTCATACAAAAACATGGCGTGTAGTGCAAAACAATACTTAATAAAATTAATGCGTAATATCTCAGAAACCATAAAAAATTTCGTGAAACAGGGTTTGGATCCAGAAAATATGTTTATCCCATACCTAACTCAATTTTTTTAAAAATGGTCAGTAGGTCAAACCAATAATAAGCTGATGATTGCTGACAAAAACGACGAGCCAGATATAAGCTTTGTCCGGAAAACGGTCGTTCTTGTATGCGTGTGTGAGTGCACGCAGCGTAGTCGCGATAGGACGTAAACTTTGATAATCTCTATGATCAAATGACAGACTAACCGAATGGCAAAGACTAACAAATGTAAAAGAATTAAGAAGACAATTTCACTCTTATTCGCGAAATGTCAAAAACTATATACGTCGTAACGGCGCTACGAATTAAGTTCGCCATGAACTAAGTCCTAAAACCTAAAATAAACTAATTCTCCAATTTTTATTTAGGCAATGACAACAATGATCCTTAGGGACTCTGTGCATTTTTTATAAAATAAATTTTAGTTTTGTGCTGCTGAACTGTTTTATAATAAAAGATCTCCCCAAGGGTTTAATATAAAAATAAACCCTACTGAAAATCCAGTTTGCTCTTCATAGCGATTAAGCAGCTTTACCGACAGGACAAATTCGGCTTTAGTTAATTTAGAACCCATTTGCTTAAAGAATAATTTTTAAGGCATTATCGATTGTGCTACTTCCTCTTTAAATTCTTCTCGCATTTGATAAGAATTTCAAGTGGCGTTTTCGTTGTTCTTGAATTTTATAATGTTTTTCTTATTTTTTAACTAATGGGAAGAAGTTTTCTGACCACACCCTTTTATGGTTCAAACTAAAGTAATTCTAAAGGTGACACTAGTCTGAGCAACGTAGCATTTTTTTTCTAATTATTCAGTATTAAAAAAAATTTTCAAGTAAAAAAAATGTTTCCTTTGTATAAAAATGCTTAATGTAAATTCCAACCGGCTACAAACTTAAATGAAATCATTTAAGTAGGAAACATCATCATCAACAACTTAAACATAATTATTAAAAATAAAAAAGGTATTAAAGTCATTTTGCTTTTAAACTGCATTAAAAAAAAAAAAATTATAATGTTCACAACAACATTTGCAAACACTGTAATTTTGCTAAAGTCATCATACTTTTTATAAGATGCATTTACAGGGAGTCCGCTTTTTTGCTCTTGCGTTTATTATTTTTTAAAAAGTAACAAACCTTATAATTTATCGACACGCCCATGTAAGTTGTAAAACACAAACTGTAAATGGTCTGGCAAAAAGAATATAAAACTCACACAATAAAGCCAAGAGACATGCAAAAAAAAAAAATCGAAACAACTTAAAGAGCGCAACAACATCAACACAACAGCATTAAAAATCATCAGTAGAGCAGTGCTAAATGTTGAAAGATGACTTTGATGATAAGTATCAACATTAAACACTTGTTGCAAAGGAAAAGATGCAAACCAAATCTAGAAAAGTTTAGGAGTCTGGTGCCAACGTCAATTTTATACGCTACAGGCATTTGGGTAGGGCAAAACAATACCTGAAAGTGGTGTCCTGAACTAAAACTTTTATTATTAAATGTAAGTAAAATTTTTTTAAAAATATAACAAACCAAAAACTGTTTAATTTTCTAACATTTTCCAACAACATATTGCAATTTTTATGAAAAACTCTAAGCAACTTTTAAAACTCTTCGAAGTTTATTACCAATCAATTTTTTAACTTAACTATTACTGAAAAATCGACCCTGTTTTTAGGAAAAAAGAAATTTTAAAAACATGCTCATCGTACTCTTAAATATTTATAAATTTATTTAGCCCTGTGATAATGACGACGATGTGTATGATTATGATGATCGGTTACGATATGATCATATAAAAACAATTTACGTCTTTTATGAAAATCGAGTCACGCACATTTAATGTCATGTTTTGGCACAGCTACGACACACAAACCAACAATCAAGCCACAACATACAATCACTCAAACATGTTTTAAAAGGAAAATGAAAAGGAAGAAAAAAAAACGTTTAATTCGAAGTTTATGCTGTTGAAATAACATACATAATCGTCGTATTTTATAGAGTGGCTATAATTTAAAATAACCACTATTCTATAAAAAAATATATAACGTACTCTAAATACTGCTCCTATAATGAGACTATAAACAGTGTGTATCATCTCTTTAGTCTAGTAAAGTTGGCTTAGGGTTAGCCGCAAAAATTAAATCAAAGAAAGATTTTTTTGGTTGGGCATTACAATTTATAGGCTCACAAATGAAACACAATTTCCTTTTTTTTTTTGGCAATCGTTTTTATATTAGTTATATTTTGCTTTTTGATTTATTTTAAGCCTAGACCGTGCCCTCAGTGTCATCACAACAAGTTACAGTCGCAAAAAAGGACTGCTAATATTAGGAGCCATTGCAATTTCCTTAAAAACTTAGTCAAACAACATTTAACGGAAGACTTATCACCAAGCATGGTTCGGATGTTTTATCCAGTGTTTAAAAAATTGCAGTAAAAGTAGAAAAACTGCCATTTCTTCCACTTCTTCACTTGTCATTGGCCAAAAAAACAAACTGCTGCTTTTAGTTCTGATTTATTTAATGTAAACAGTCGTTCTCAAACCAACTCAAATAGTGAAAAGTTGTACACAAATTTTAATTTTTTGCTCGACAGTTTTTTAAACCCTGGCTTATCATACAGTTTGCGAAGGCTGTATAATTTGGTCTGTCGTTATCCAGAATCCGATAGTACATATTTTTAATAACTCAGAGACAAAATTGAGGTTCAATGTCGTTAATGTGCCGAATTATCTTATTGTTTAGCTCTTGAATTGTTCTTGGCTTATGGACGCACAGTGGTCCTAATGACAAATTTAGAGCGAAAAAAACTCATAACTCTTTTTTATGAGTACATATACGGATAAAAATCTGTACGAACAAATGACTTGGTATGGCACGATCTTACGCCAAAAATTGATGGATTCGACTGCGATGGTGTGGAGCTTTCCATATCAAATTAACTGACATAAAACCTACAAAATCATTTCATAATACAAGGGAACAAGGATTTTGTTGATTAAGAAGTGAATATTGGTTTTAAGGTTATTTGGGACGCTGAACCCAAATCTGCACTTAGTTTTTCTTACAGCTCGACTTTTCGAGATACACCGTTATGGCCAAAATTAAGGCACTTCCCACACTTTCAACAGTTTTTAATAACTCCATTTCATTAACTGAGACACATGGGTCTGCAATCACACCTTTTTCAATTTCACAATTAAAGGGTTGTGAACAACCTTTCCAGTTGAGAGATCAAGACCGCTACATATATTGGAATAACTTGAAAATGGGAAATATTTAGTTCAAAAAAAAAATTCAAAATACGTCAGCAATATTATCTTAAGGCCGTGCTTTTACATTGGCCAGTAGTTTCAGAGATATTGTTGAAGTTTTAAAAAAAAAAAATTAAGATTTAAAAAAAAAAATTTTGTTTGTTAAAAATCCATAAAAAATAAAAATTCAGCGTCCCACATATTCAATTCAACAACTTTCACTTCTTAACCAACACAAAAAAATTTCAATTTTGTTCCGCTGTGTAATTACTGATACTACTTTATGTTGATTTGTGTTTTTTATATAGTTAAAATGTTTAAAACGTTTTAAATATTCCAAAAACGGTCGTCCGGGTCTCGATGGTCCTTCCTCCAAGTCTTCTTCCAAAAAACTTGACGAGGCTTTACTGGGAAAGAATCTTTTATCATCCAACCAATATTTATAGATTGACTCGAAAACATTCTTTGTTCTGTGTGCATGCATCCACTTCTTCGATAGTTTGCTAAGAAAATTTTGAGCTGATTGCTTTAATTCATGCTTATAGTCATCATCTTCATCATTTTCTATACCACTTTTCATGAAAATGTAATGTATGACAGCGTTATTGGTTTTTCTTCTAGTCTTTTTCAGAGTACCAAACATTGAATAAATCCCTTTTAGTGAAACACATTGCAACCTAAAGATACGATAGAAAGTGTTGAGGCAAAATAGGCAGCTAGTTTCTTAAACATTTAACAATGCACATGTTAAATATGATAAAAACACAAAAATAGCAGCGACAGCTGGTGAAAGTTACATTTAAAACTCTTTCACAATTTACAATACATATTAAGTTCCAAAATTAATGAATACATTTAATTTGCATACATACATATTTTTTTAAACCGAAGGCTAAATCAGCGAAACATTTCAAATTTAAAAAGTGTATACCTCTATTGTATAAATAAAAGCAATAAATATTACACAAAACGTTTTTACTTTGTTCTATAAGCTCTCGAAACCACATTCAATTATCAACTAATCTGTTTTTAAAATTCAAACCAACCAATAAAAAATCATTAAAAAATCAACGAAGTTTTTTACTCTGGCACCATTCGAAAAAACGAATTTTTTCACTCAAAATTTGTCATTGGGACCACTGTGTGACGTAGACTTTTTCTTTGAAATATCCCCAATGAAAAAAGTGTCAAACGGTGTCAAACAACATGAACGTGGCGGCAAGTTAACATTGCTACAACGTTAGTTAACAAGGCCGTTGAATTTCTTGCGCAAAAGAGCCATTGTTTCGTTGGCTTTGGGGGGAGTGGTGGGACAATCCAAGATGTCCTTTATCATCTCGCGATAGCGAACACCATTCACAGTGACTACTTCGGTGACCTCATTTTTGAAGAAGTACGGTCCGATGAAGTCGCCAGCCTATAAACCTCGCCTATTAGTGCTTTCATATTTCCTGCAGACCCGGTTTGCAGAAATTTGCGAAAAATTCTCCCGATTGTCGACACATTTTGTCGATTATGCTGACCAAAGAAAAATTACGAAGTGCACGAAATGTATTTTGATTTGAACGCCCCCTTTCGTAAAAGGCTTCAACAATCCTTACGCGCTGCTCAATTGTGTACATCTTCATGGTTGAATTTGTCAAAGACTGAAACAAAGAAATATCAAATTAACTTTGGCAAAAAACTTGGCGTTAAGATGTGGCTCACAATTTACATCATGCTTTTAATACTATATTTCCTAACTTAACTGTAAAGACAAGCTTTAAAATATTACGCAAATTATAAATAGGTATAAAATCTATTTTTCCCAGACATAGCTGTTAAAAATCAAAACTTCGCTCTACCTTGTTTTCATTGACTTTGAGAAGCACTATAACAGGATGTTAAATTCCATGTTGTCCTTAGTAACTAGGGGTTTTTTCCCGGGAATTTCAATTATTTTATTTTCTTGCGGGATCCCGGGAAATAAAAAACTCCTCATAATTTCAGAAAATAGCTATTTATACTTTGAAATTTAGTTTTCTCTTCTCTAAAAATTAGCATCTGTGGGTGAGTTGTGGTTTAGATCAATTACCAGAAGTGAGTACATGTATTTAAATCAATGTCTCCTGATGCAATAAATCTACTAAAAGCAGAATGGGCAGTGCAATAGTTGATAATTATTACATATATTGAAGTGAAGAGTTAATAAAGTACATTAATTCAAAATAAGATGCAGGCAGTAAAGTTTCATTGTCCATGAACAAGTCTCAAAAATAGGAGATGCCTAAACATATCGCTCCTTTATTGCAACGTAGTCATATCTACAAAAACAAACGATCTTGGCAAAATGCGATTAAAGTTTTCAAAATGTACCGATTTAAAGATATATTTTGCTATAACTTCGGTTCAGTTTGAGATAAAATACGAGAAGGTATGAAGGAAAACTTTGCTAAAGTTACTTAAAACTTTGAGATATGACTATGATGCAATGAAGGAGCGATATTTTTATTAGGTGATAAACACAAATGCTCAATTTCAATTTCAATTTGTGTTGGTTTATATCCCCGTGAAGTGCGGGGAAACTGAATAAAATAACATTTTGGAAACTCGTGTAAGATACTACAACATACAACTTGAAAAAGACATTGACCTAAAGATTACAAATGGACCTATTGAAATGAAAAGGTTTGTAAGAAGCAGTCCGGTTGATGTTATTTTTTCATCAACCTTGACATACATTTGACTGACATAGACGTTGTTTATAAAAAAGAAAAAATTGCTTCTGATTGTGAATCCGAAGCATGCTACAACGGTGCTCTTTTAACTATTTGTCCAACCTCGGTAAAAAATGAACGAAAATTTTCGGAAACATGATAATTAGTAAATAAAATCAGGAATATACTTTTTGACGACTTACTAAGCGCTTTGAGTGTGTCAGAAAGTTATTTCCTAAGCCGTTAAAAATTTTTATATATTTCTTTAAAATATTTTATATATTTTATTTATTAAGTTTTTGATCTCATATCTTGAGTACCTTAATTTTAATTTTGTTTTTATTATTGTTTTATGAATTAAATTGTTATGTTTATGTTATCTTTTTATCTTGTATCGAGAGCATAATAATACTGAATAAAACCATAATAATAGGGAATAAAGGCGTGAGGTGATAATAATTCAAGTTCCTAGTTCCAAGTTCTTTTACTTTTTATAAAAGTTTTTTTCATTAATTCAAAACAAATTTACTTTGTATTATTTATATGGAGCGGGATCCCGGGATCCCGGGAAATTTAAATAAATTTCCCGCTTTCTATTTTTGATATTGTGGCTGGTATGCACCAGAGGTTTTTCACTCTCACCTCTTACCTCATTCCAAAGGTCATAGTTTGTAATTATACTCAATAAATAAGAGGTATTAGCTGGGGTATTAACCAACAATTTGAGATTATCCTTTCGCAAAGGCTTAAAGATAGGACATCGGAACAAATCTCAAAGGACCAACCTAAAATAACAATACATATTCAGAAAAACTAGATATATGTGAGATGTAGAATACAACAGAGCATGAAGTAAGGGCTTGCCAATCTTAAATATCTTCGAAGAATATTAAAAGTTTAGTGTCTTAACATTTTATACAATAAGGAGCTTTGGATACAATAAAATCAGCAGCCCATCTATATTCAAATTCTACACCGCAAATAGCGCTGGCAATAAAACACGCTGCGCAGACTACCCGCTGACATTGGCGAAAATTGTCATTGACTTGAACCCACGGGTTGGGTAACGACAGTAGGCAGACTGTTCTATACTTGGCGAAGCCAACTAAACATCGAAATCTTAGTTATCTAAACTGGCAACAAGTTAAGCGAATTGCATCAAACTGAACCGAATGAAATAGATTCGTTGTGGCCCATTGTCCCCAATAGAAACCAAAGAATATGCGTTATGTACTATCTTTTTTTTTGCTTGATCAAGGGAAAAATTGGTATACTTCTTTTGAAAAAAAGGAAACATATTTTATTATTATTATTTAATTAAGCTTGAGGTCTTTTTTTTATATAAAAAATATATTAAATTTATTAAACCAATATTTCGGCACTCCGTTTGTCAAAATTTCAAGAAAAACTCTGAAGAAGGCACACAACGGAGTGCCGAAATATTGGTTTAATAAATTAATTATATTTTTTATATAAAAAAAAGACCTCAAGCTTAATTAAATAATAATAATAAATTTTGTAAAGGTCGAATAAAAGTCTATTTATAAAAAAGGAAACAGTTTCTACCATTTTCGTATTGACAAAAACCGGCTTTAACAACTTTTAAAGTTACTATTATCTCTAAAGGTGTAAAAAGGTATTTGTATGCGAACAAAATAATTTTAAATCTTTATGTCTTACGAACGCAACATTTTTATTTCTACTTTATGCTTGACTCAGCATTTTTTCTATATTTTATCTCAACAAATCCGATTTTTTTCTGCCCACCCAATTTCCTCACATCTCACATATGCAGTAGTTGTTGAATTGTCATGTTGTACACAAAAGTAAATTTTTCTTTTTCTTAGTCAGCTCCGCTTTAGTTGTAACCATAATTCTTTTCTTTTTTTTTCTCGCGTTAGTATCTTAGTATGCATCCGTTTTTTGTGTCCGTTGTCGTTGTTGTTATTGTTCATCTATAATTATGTGTATATTTAACCATTATTTAGTTGCCATAATTTAGTTGCCATTGCCTTTTGTCTTAGACATGTCGTGTACAATTTTAAGAATGCAGTAATGCCGCTTTTTCAATCGTGAAGTGGCAAAATACCATTTACAATTACACATACTTTGTTTAATTTTTTTCCAGGCTTTGTGGTTAATTATGTTCATGTTTATTGAAAGTTGTAATTAAGATAAAATGCGGGTAAGCCATTAACTAAAATTAAGGTGAAAACCAACTATTTGTTGGGGCAAAAAAAAAAAAGAATAGAATTAGTCTTAGCACCGGATGCCTCTCATTAGTTGAAATGAGAATGAAAATTAGATAAGTGTTTATTTAATGTCTTATTTGTTGAAAAATAAATAATGATTGACAAATTTAATGATTAACAAACATTTAATACTAGCTGAGCGCCCCGGCTTCGCGCGGAATCTATTCACTAATGTGAAGTGAAAATTTCGTAAATTCTAAGGATTCAAAATTAATAATAGTTCGGTATATATCCTTTTATTCAAATACATACCCAGTAAAAACTTCGCCTACAAAATAATGTGTTGAGTAATCAGAAAAACATAAGAGCACTACTTACATTTCTACTAAAAGAACTAATGAATTTTACAAGGGATGTCCCAAAATGAACGCATTCAAAAGCAAGTCATTATTTTTTTACTTTAATACATCCAGAAAAAAGTAGTTATAGAAGTTGTTATAGATGTAGTTATAGAAAAAAGCTACTAAATAATGAGTTTAAGAAGCTATTCATTTTGAAAAAGTAAGCGAAGTTTTTACTGGGTATTTATAAAAATTTATTTTTTTATCAGAAGATCAATATTTTCATATTAAAAATGTAAAATAGAAGAAGAGTTCTTCGAGTTTGTACTAAAGTTGTCTCTTATTAATAAACATGAGAAATAAAAAGGAGGCAATATATTAAAAACTTAAATTTTCCGGGTCTTACCAGGAATTTTTTTAATTTTTCTTTACAAACCATCTTCTGAAAATTTCGAATCGCATAGAAAATCAGCTAAATCGCTTCAGCCGTTCTCACTTGATGCGATAACATACATGGACCGTTTCAGTTTTATGTATATAGATAATAAGGAAATAATTTTTCTGCTTTTGCTGCTCGGCAACTTTGGCAGTTCGAAACAGGTTGTTTGGATTTTACAATTCACTTGAAGGTAGGGTCAACCCAACAACACTGCTTTTGTTTTGCCAGTAAAAATAAGGTTTGTTCACATAAATACTTTCCTAGTGAATTCGCCTTGAACAATTATATGCAAGAAACCTCTGTTGTTTTTTGTGATTAAGTAGTATTGCTGCCAACGTGTACATAAATTCGTCTTAAAACTGAATCAGGCACTTAACCTTTGCGTTTAAGTTCCACTGAAAAAGCAGATTAATAGAATTAAGAGACATTTTAGGGAAAGGTCTACCCCTCACCCGATATTTTTAAGTCTTCGCCGCGGCTTGAGTTTGACCCACAGTCTAGAACCCTCTAAAGCCTAGGCAATAATAAGAACTTGGCTGCACTAATATTTCTTAAGCGTACAACGCCGAGAAGTTGTTGGTACCTTTAAAGTATTCGAAAATAAATCCACTCAGCTAGTTTTGCATCTTCTCTAAAAATTGCTAACTAGAAGAAATGTCATCAGCCTAGAAAATATGTATTAACTGGTGCAGCAATATGAGGACCATTAGTAAAAATAATAAGAAGATATTGATGTGGTCGAAATGTGTTTTCAACAAAAAGGTTCGATATGTCATACGAACCATAAAACAATTTAATTGCCATTTTATTGTTATTTCTTGTGTAAAATTTGCTACATACTCTACTTATTTTATTACCTGTATTAAGCCTTTATGAGAAATTTTACTTAGAAATAATTTTCTCCTAGCTTCTATCTACATGGCTATAGAGGAAACTTTGAACTTTTTTAGGTTCTACGACAAAAAATCTAATCAGAAACCAAAACACTCAAAGTGAAAGGAAAAATAAATTAAATTGATGCCATCTATTGGAAAAAATAACATGTGTATCATCTTAACCTGACATGTAGTAAGAGCACTTTAGTCACATGTCCCATAAGGCAACAGCGCTCTTAGGCAAACAAACACCCACACGTGCATACGTACAGTCAGCTATGAACCAATATCAGCCACTAGTACACAAACACATGCAAACTTATACACATAAATACATATGGAAGTATGCTTTTGATATGTTTTAATAAAGTGAGAGTGAGAGTATAAAAACTTTAAGTACAATATGGAATATGAGTAAGGACGAACATGTAAAAAAAAGTTTGTAAGTGTATACTTATTGGATTGTGTTATGCCATGATAACATTTCTAACTCCTGAGGGTCAGAGTGTGAACATACAGTTTATCATGTTAAGTATGTTAAGCTTATACTCACAAATACTCTAATACTTATTTATTCAACGTGTACAAACGAACTTTCATATGAAGACTTACAGACATTTATAAACGTGTTTATTTTTATAGCGTCTGGGTTAAGGATATAGGATGTTTGTTGGTAGTAGGGGTTCCCTTAAAAAAAACAAACAGCTTTAAGGCAAACTTCTGATTAACATAAAGAGAAATAATAGAAGTCGTTTCGAAAGAAAAAACATTTTGCTAACAATTAAATAAGATAATGAAACTTGCAGGAAATTCTCAATATTTTTAACCATTTAATTTTTACAAATTCTATTGCACCCACAAAATCTGAAGTTATCGATAAAAAACGGATTTTTGGTACATTATATATTTTCCACCATTTTAGAAGATATAAACGGTGTTCACTAGAGAAACAGTGAGGCTTAATAAGTACACTTACACTATTTTAGAATGAGAGACAAAGATATATATTATCTAAAATTTTTTTTTGCGATTTGCTAGCATTTTCTGGCAACCCTTTGTTAGAAACCCCACCATTTTTTTATTTTCTAAAAAAGTGAAATTTTTGCGAAATTTTAAAATCAGTCGGGAATAAGTAAAACAATATATGTTTTATTCTAAGTATATTGGCCTACATCAGCTTTTTCCAAAAGTATCATAATTTTTTTTTTTGTTTTTGTCACATAGTGTTATTCTTAAAAATTATAAAAATATTTTGTAATATTCTCACAAATTAAACTTGCATTATCATTAATTTCACATATTCTACTAAAAGCAAATATAAAATTTTACAAAAATTTATCAATTTCACAAGAAATTATCAATTTTACAAAAATTTATCAATTTAACAAGAATTTATCAATTTAACAAAAATTTATCAATTTAACAAAAATTTATCAATTTTAAAAATATTTATTAATTAACAAAATTTTGTTTGTCGTGCTTAATTCCCAATTTTTTTTTCTTGATAAAAACACAAAAATGTATTGTTGATAGGATAAGCTATTACTATGCGCATTTTACTGGTTGCTTAGGCCAGATCATCAGGAAACTTCATCCAAAGATTTTAGAAAAACTAAAGATATTATGCAACTGAAACTTTTAAACGTATAAGAATCATAAGCCACAGTTTTATTTGTAACAATATCATAGCTTAAACAAAAACACCAACAATAAAGAGTGGGTTTATCTTTTTTTTCATTCCCCACTACAATTGTTTGGAATTATTCCAACATTAATAAAAACAAAAACAAATTTTCGCAAAAAATAAAGCACGTTGCCAGTTTACTTTTTTTTAAGCCGTGCACTTGCCAGCTACTTATCAAAGTAATTTTTGGGTTGATAAGATTTCTGTATGACGTGCTTAATTCCCAATTTTTCATATTTGATAAATACACTGAAATTTATTGTTGAGGGAAAGCAAGCTTCTATGCGCATTTCACTGGTTGCTTAGGTCAGCTCATCAGGAAACCTTTTCCAAAGATTTTAGAAAAGGGTAAAATATTATACAAATAAACCCCTAAAGCGAATAAGAATTTTAAACACTCAAAGTCTTACTTGTAACAATATCAAAGCTTAAACAAAACACCAACAATAAACAGTGAGTTAATCTTTTCTTACATTTTTGGGAGTACAAAATATTGTTAATTGAAAATTTTGTATTTCCAAAAATTACTTTGATAATATTTATCAATTTTTCAAATATTTCTCAATTTAACAAAATTTTATATATCTTACAAAATTTTTTAAATATTGCAAAACTTCATCAATACTACAAAATTTCATAAATATTACAATATATCATAAATTCTACCAAATTTCAACAGATTTACAATACTAACTTAATTGTTTTAAAATTTGGTAAATTTGTTTAAAATTTTGTTAATTTTTTTCTACTTCTTATATTATATTTATTGTATTTCCTTTACTTCATAAAAATTTTTAAAATTGAAAAAAAAAATTTTCAATTTAACAAGTTTTCCTTAATTTTACAAATTATCTTCAATATTACGAAATATATTATGTTATAAAAAGTGTATTTTGTTTTACAAAATTTCTTCAATTTCAAAAAAAAAAATTCATTTTGCATACTTTTTTTATTTTAAAAAAATTTTCTTTTTCACAAAATTTTTTTAGGGCCATTATTACAACCTAATGATAAAGTTGCTGATAGTTAACGTGAACAATAGCTATCTTGAACGATAAAGTGACCAATAAGTTTTTTCCATTATTACAACAGTCCGATAAAATAAAAAAAGTAATTTATATACTGTGGCAACATTGCAGTATATACCGACTACTTTTGGTTGTTTAAAATACGTAGTGGCAACGACTTAGTTTTGTTTTATTTATTAATTAAAAACAAAAGTAAATTTGTGTGCTTTATTTTTGGTTTTAATGTTAAATTGTTTTGTTTTTTGTGTTAAAT
Source organism: Pollenia griseotomentosa (assembly GCA_963931875.1). NCBI lineage: Eukaryota > Metazoa > Arthropoda > Insecta > Diptera > Polleniidae > Pollenia > Pollenia griseotomentosa. The sequence continues at coordinate 185,596,027 of OZ007561.1, forward strand.
TGTGTTTTTTGAAAAAGTTGAGTAATTTAAGGCTATCATTGAAGTTACCATATCTTCAGCAGAAAATATGGCATCTTCAAGTTCTTAAAGTTCACTTGAAAAGTTACCATGGGGACAAACCTGATGTAAGCTTATCAGTCACTTTTTAGGTTAATTTTTTGTAAATTTATGGCCGATTTCACTAATTTATTTAAATATCAAATTCTGTTTAAAATTAGTTTTTCATGTCAAATACAAAGGAAATTATATGAAAAACTATATTTAAATATGAATTGGAATTTAACTAGAATTAATGAAATTTGCCATTAATATTAATTTTACTAAATTTTCTCAATTTTATAAAATAATTTTTCTTTAACTTTACAAAATTACTTTTACTTTACAAAATTTCTTATTTTTACAAAATACTTTTAATACGAACGAAAGATCTTCAGTTTTGCAAAATTTCTTTAATTTTACAAAAATTTTTCAATATAAATTTTTTTGAAACTTTCATCCATTTTACAACATTTCTTTGAGTTTACAAAATAACTTTAATTTAAAAAATTCTTCAAGATTTTTCTACTTTAACAATATATATTTAATTCTAAGAAATATCTTCAGTTTTGCAAAACTTTTTCCTTTTATTTTTTTTTTTTTAATTTAATTTAATTTAATTAATTTAAAAAATAAAACTTTAACATCAAAGTAATTTTTTGGAATAGAAATTTTTGTTTAAGGTTTGATATCGTTTCAAATAAGTATTTGAGTGTTTGCAATTCTTATTCATTCTGTAGTTTTGTTTGCTAATATCTTTGGCTCTTATTAAATTTTTTGGGAGAATGTTTTCTGATGATCCTAATGCGCATAGAAACTAGATTATCTCTTAGTGTTTTTATCAAGAATAAAGATTGGGGATTAAGCACGACTTACAAAATCTTATTAATTAAGAACTTTAACTTGGCAAATTTTATGCATTTTACAAAATTTCTTATATAAAAAAAATTTCATCCGTTTAAAAATATTTCTAAAGGCCGTTACACACTATCCCACAAAGTCTTACGTATTTTTCAAAAATGCTTCCCTGATCTAATTTTTCTTTGAGCAATTTTAAAAAACAATAACAACTTGTCATGACAGGGTTGCATTTTCGTAAATTACTAAAGATTTGGTGGGATAGTGTATAACGGCCTTTACTAACATCGGGACTTGCTGAGGTCCAGGGGCATGCTAGCTTGATTGACATGGCTCCGGGTCTATCTGTCTGTACGAGGGCAGACATAATGACCACGGAACTGGTCTTCAACAGAAGGTTCAGAGCAATCTTTCCGGACGAAAGGTCCTGGAGTGTTGGGAATCCATGTCGGGGAAACCATGAATTGCACTGGTATACTGACGGATCAAAATCGGAGCACGGAGTGGGTGCAGGGGTTTTTGGACCTAATACACGACTCTCGATGGCAATGGGCGAATCGCCAAGTGTTTTTCAGGCCGAGATTTGCGCCATTGATGTGTGTTGCGGCAACAATTTTGATAGGGGAATGGTTGGCGGCAGTAATGTGTTTTTCACCGATAGCCAAGCGGCCATTAAAGCACTCTCTTCTTGGAGAATGTCCTCGAGGCTGGTGGCGGAGTGCCGTGGAAAGCTACAAGGGGCAGATTGACGCTCTGCTGGGTGCCGGGGCACTCAGGGATCCCGGGTAATAAAATGGCTGATGAGCTGGCCAGGGCCGGTTCTAACGCGCGGATGATAGGTCCCGAGCCCTTCTGTGGACTAAGTTGGGCAGAGGTCCAGTCCGTCATGGAGGACTGGGCTCTGGGCGAACATAGGGGATACTGGGTATCGCTTCCAGGAATGCGTCAGGCAAGGATATGTATCTCTCTGGTCACCACACGACCAAATACCACCTTTATCGGATGGGCCTGGCTGAGGATCAGGAATGCAGACTATGTCTAGACGGGGACGAGACGACGGAGCATGTACTGTGTGACTGCCCGGCGCTGGCATGGGCCAGGAGGAGGCACTTGGGGCATGGTATAATGTGTGCGTCCCGAATCGGTAATATATCGGCAAAGGCCCTGGTTGAGTTCCTATGGGAAGCGGAGGGTCTTTTGGCCAGCTAAGGGGAGTGAGTACAATAGACCTGACCTGCTGGCGGTACCTGTCACTGTGGGGAAACCTCCCCGCTCTATCGTAGAAAAAAAAAACAATATTTTTAAAACTTTTAAAAAAATTCTTCAATTTTTCAAAATTTTATAAAGCGTTAAAAATTTCTTTAATTAAAGAAAAATTCCTTGATTTGATAAGATATTTCTTCTATTTTACAAAGTTTGTTTTTCAATTTTAATAAATTTCTTCAATTTTTTCCAATTATTCCTTTGTAAATTTCACAAAATTTCTTAAATTTTGCAAACATTTTTTAGTTCTTAATAATTTCTTTAGTTTCATCAAGTTTTTTAAAATTTACGCATTATCTTTAAAATTTCCGAAATTTTCTCAGTATTATAAAATTTTATTTGAATTAACTTAAATAAGTTATTCTCTTTATTTTAATGATATTTTCGTTAATTTTAGATTTTTTTAATATGTTATGGCGATACTATTAAAATGTTTTTAGATTTGCAAAATCTTATACAAAAAAAATAATTTTTTTAAAATTAAGTCACTTTAATATGCTACTTTAATTGCAATATTTTAAATCTATTAAAGAAAATTTTGGAACAATTGATAAAAGTGAAATAATTTTTTTTAATCAATAAAATTTATTAAATCATATGTTAACCAAGTAATTTTTAATTAATTGGAGTAAAATTATTCGGTTTAAAAAAATTTTGCATTTAGATATATAAACTATTTATTGAATTTAAGTTTATTGGAAAAAAAATAACATTTTATCGACCACATTTTCCTAAGAAGTATTTTAGAAATACATAGAAGCTTAAAGTTTATGTAATAAACATATTCCAATGGATACCCTTATGCTCCACATAACTATTCGTTAGCCATATATATAGCACTCCCCGTTGGTCATAATAATAAACTTTGGTTTAGCAGAAAAAAAAGGAAAAAGAACAAACATGCATTTATATGAAAGTAAAAAATTTCATATTTACACAAGTGATAAAAAAATAACATCAAAAGAGGATAAAAAACTAAACTAATATTTTTATAATGGACTGTTTGATACCCGTTCATATACACCCAACTACTCACTCCGACACATCCTTCAGACCAATTCTATCTTTTAATATAGTTTACGATTATGTTGGGTTGTATTTTTATAACAAAAACAAGAGTTTATTTTGTTTAAATGATGCCGCAAACTAAAACTCATACAAAGATTTTTCGATTGTGCAATTTTATTTATTTTGTTCTTCTTTTTTTTTTTAGTCCCAAATCCCTTAGGTTGTTTGATTTAGTTAGAATTCTTACGTGAGTGTTTGTAAGTAATCATAATAAGAGTAGATTTAGTTTTTTTAACTGGACGCAATCATAAGTAGTCTGGAGGTCCTTTAGGGAATTGTTCACTTTGATATATGTACTGGTTTTATGCAATGTCCTTACGTATTTAAGATTACTTTTATGATCGTGGATTATTAAGGGTATAAATTAACTTAAAGTTGTTAAAAATCGATTTTGTAGTTTATGCTTTGTATTTTGTATAAATCGTTGGCTTATGAAAGACCGTTTTTTATTTTTTAAGAAAGAACTTTTATTACGAAAATCGCTGGGTCATTTGATAATACGTCATTTGTTTATGAAAGGACCCATGTTTTCAGTGATTACAACTCCAGAAACCAAAACATTGTCAAAAAAGATGAAGCGACAAAAAGTTGATAAGGGAAAATAAATATTAAATATTTTTATTTTCAAAATGTTTACTTTTTATGACCACCATTAATAAGAAATTCCTGACATTTAAAGCAATCGTCAAATAGGGACCGAATAGAAAATAATTTAGTAGAATGATTTAGATTGCAATAAGATATTTTTAAGCCAAATTTAATCTAAATACCAACTTTAGCAGATAGTTAATGGGTACTAAAACTCTTTTCCGGTAAGAAGTTTGTATGGGGTCCATGTGATATAATAAACTTATTTATGGCATTTCCTTGTGAAAGATATGGAAAGATTTACATGAGCAGCTACCAGCAGGAGGTCTTTACCACTGGGTGATAAATAATGCGTTTACCAACCGCCCCACAGTGGTTTCCCCCATAGGACAAAAATAAAAATAAATTGTTGTTTTCTAAGCTTATTTGCACTAAATTTATAATAACACTCTTAATTTTATGAATCTAACAAATTTTGTTATTTTTTTGGGAGATTAAGTGATTGTGTCTGTTGAAACTGGAGGTATATTTATATTGCATATTTTGTGGTTGCATTGTCATAAAAGAAAACTTAAGTTTATCTAAAAAGTTATTCGCGATATTGTGGCAGAAGTCTCCAAAAACCCTAAAAACATTAAATTTTAAAGTATTTTTTACCAAATGAAATAATAAAAGCAAATCCCTGAAGAATTCTTTTTTGGTCTTTTCAAAACACACGTTTTTTAAAAAATACTTTTTCACGTCGACTTTAAGTTATTTGGCCCTCATCCGCCCACAACTTCTTATAAAGGGTGGTTAAATTTCAAGGGCCGATGTTGATTTTGAATAAAACACAAACTATTTAGGAAATTATTGTAATTTTATTTTATTATGATATATTGGTATTACTCAATTATGTATGGAACAAAATATCGACCAAATGGGCGCCGCGACCACGGCGGCACACCTCCATCCGATGGTCCAAATTTTCGATGACCCTGAGGCATAATGGAGGTTCTATGCCGTTAATCTGCCGAATAATCTCATCCTTTAGCTCTTGAATTGTTGCTGGCTTATCGACGTACACCTTTTCTTTCAAATAACCCCAAAGAAAAAAGTCCAACGGTGTCAAATCACATGATCTTGGCGGCCAATTGACATCGCCATTACGTGAGATAACACGGCCATTGAATTTGTTGCGCAAAAGAGCCATTGTTTCGTTAGCTGTGTGGCAAGTGGCACCGTCCTGCTGAAACCACATATCGTCCACATCCATATCTTCCAATTCGGGCCATAAAAAGTTCGTTATCATCTCACGATAGCGAACACCATTCACAGTAACTGCCTGACCGGCCTCATTTTGGAAAAAAAAACGGCCCGATGATGCCGCCAGCCCATAAACCGCACCAAACAGTCACTCTTTGTGGGTGCATTGGTTTTTCGACAATCACTCTTGGATTATTATTCGCCCAAATGCGGAAATTCTGCTTATCGACAAATCCACTGAGGTGAAAATGTGCCTCATCACTGAAGATGATTTTCTTCGAAATTTATCATCCATTTTCATAATAAGTCTGGATAACTTTAACACGTTGTTGGATTGTGTATCTCTCCATGGTTCAAATTGAGTAAGTCTGAAATAGAGAAATGTCAAATAAAATTCGGAAAAAAACTTGGCGTTTAGGTGTGGTTCACATTCAACATCGGCCCTTACAATTTAACCACCCTTTACATACATTTGTAGATTTTTTTTATCCCTTTTTATATTAAAAAATATTGTGGCCGCGGGTTTTTGCATATTTACGCATATGGAGGTGATTTACATAATCATCCGACAAAAAATAATGCGAAATATAAGTAAACAGAAAAAATTTTTTTTAAGAAACTGTTGTTTTAAGCGAAAAGTCAAGTGTTATGAAGAGAAAAAAATTTATTCAACAACGACTTTGGGCCGAAATGGGGGAAATTCGAACGATGGCAACACAGCACGGATATCTTTTCAAAATGTCGATCATTCATCAAAAATAACAGGAATCGATAAGGACAGTTTGCAAAGATGTGCCACAATTCTTCAAGCTATAAATCGATGCCGAAAAGTTTGAGAAATATGCTGTAAAGACAGCTAGAAAACTTGTTGAGGAATATCCCTGGTACTACCTCCCTCTATCGGTACACAAAATTCAGATCCATGGAGCTGAGGTGATCAAGCATGCATTGGTGTTTACAGGAGAATTATCGGAGGAAGCAGCTGAATCGAAAAATAAGGATATAAAACAGCTTAGATTGCAACATACACGAAAAACATCGAGCATTGCTACAAATACAGATCTTTTAAATAGACTCTTTTTAAGTTCAGATTCATTTATATCTGGAGCCCGAAACTTAGCAACAAAGAAAACAAGTAATTAAAGTCAACGAGTTTTAAGTTTGCTATATATTTGATATTTGTATATTAATATCTTATTTTACCTAATTAACTTATATTACTTAATAATACTTTATATTGAATTATATAATTTGTATAATTGTTTAATTTAATTTAGTCTTGTTTTCAGCGTATATTTCGAATGAATTAAAATGGAGTAAAAGATTGTTTAAAACAAACCAATTTTCATATTAAAATACTTTATTTTAAAAGTTCTTAAAACAAATTTATAATCAACTAGGATCGCCCGGTGGCCGAAATTCGACCACTTGACTTTTATTTTCGAGAGAACCTGTGCATTTTACAACAAAAACGTTCACACTTTAAGAGAACGGCAAAATGCACTATTCACCCATCTTTGTACGTGTATCTGCAAGATAAATTAAAACGCTTTGCAAAAATTTAGATAGAAAAAAAAAATTGTGCATATCTACACACAAATACCTGTTAAACGATATAAGTTTCATTAAAATCGCTGGACGATAAGATACTTAAACATCAACTTCAAAAAAATTGCTTCCGTATTTATATATAAGATTAACCCTTCAAAGATTAAATGGCTACTTTGGCTACAGTTGCTAATATTTTGCCTAAAAATTTGCAAACTTTAAGATCTTCGGGCACTCTATTAGCTGACCCTAGATTTTTTAGTTTTGGAGGTATAGATTTTTGACCGATTGTTCATATAAGGGAAACCGCTGTGCGCCCCTGTGTGTGAGTGCAACCAGCACACCTTGGTAGAAATTTGAGTCTATAAGTCGGAAGAATCATACTCTCCTTCTTGTTTAGGAGCTGAAGCTTTCTTCTCTTCACTGCTTTTGGGATAAATCAGCAGCATCTGCTGAATAGGAACAGCTCCTAAGGAGATATGCCAGCAGGCAACCCCAAAAGTGGTTGAAAATCAGCCTAGTGAAGCAACCTGTACTTTGCGGACAAAGTTCACATGGACAGACAACCAGCCAGCTGGCTAACTAGTCAGCCAACAATCCAGATCGACACAAAAAGTTCTTCTGAGTCGATTGATAAAAAGTGGGTCTAGAACAGATAACGGAAAATGTACTGCACCGTGCTTTTTTCGCCTCTGGTCTCACAGCTACGTGCCTATTCATATCTTGAATAAAACCAATCAATTTCGCTTGAGCCTTTACACAAGACAGGTGTGTTATCATTTGCTGCTTGTTTCAATGTTTTCATTAATGTTTATGCTATTAAATAGCGTAGATGTAATACGATTATAATAAATATTAATAATCAGGCCTGTGCTGCAAATCACGTGATTTCAAATCAGATGTGCCTACTAAAATCACACGTATGAAATTTAAGTGTCCCGTTTTTGTGTGTTTTGGTGTGACATTCAATTGCCGAAAGCACACCCAGAAACACAACAACGGTTTGACTTTCAGAACACCAAAAAATCACGCTCGTGATTTCAAAAACAAATGATTTGAAATCACGTGATTTTCAGAACAGGCGCGAATATATACAAACAAACAATTATTTTCCATTTAGCAGGTTTTGAAATAATATTTAAAAGTATTTATCTAATTTTTTAAGCCTTTTGGCAACACTTCTTACATTGAATTCTATTCTCACTAAGCTACTGAATTTTTCCAATGTATGTGTTTTCCGGGGTCTGGTCTATAACCAATTATATTATGCGTTATACACCTTAGCACAAACGCGTCTTACTTCTCCTTCTTTCTTCGGGCCTTATTAAAGGCCTATTTTGGTTAAATTACCATTCTTATCTAACTGCTAAAAAAAATCCTAATAGAAGGCCCGGCTCTTTCGTATAAAAGATAAGATACACATTCCACACTCCCTTCTATGAGCAGGGAGAATAGAAGGAGTGAAATTTTGGAAGTGTTTTTTGGCAAAGACAAAGTAAAAGAATTATTATTATTTTTTTTAGATCCAGTTTCCATTCTTATGTAACTCCAAAAGAAGCAAGAACGAAAGGCCTAACCCGCAATGATATGAGTATGGAATGGATTGTGCATTCAAATGTAGTATTACAGCGACCTTCTATAAAGCATCTGTACTCCTTCTTTTTTCCGCTAGGACCCTCTCCGCTATTGTTGTATGCGTATAATTATGGAGTTTGTTTTTGGCAGCCTCTCTTTAAAACCTATTTTGGTTATGAAGTCCCTTTATAAATTTATTAGATCATCCATTTCAATCCACTAGATCAATCTAGCCCTTTCCCATTTATATTATATGCTTAAAATTAAATATTCTCATAATTTTAAAAGGTTTCCCCAATAGGAACTTTTAGCATTAAATTTTTTTTACAATTAGTGGATGCCTTAATTAAGAATATTTTTTATGTATAAATGGACTTTAAAACAGCTTATGGTGCGATACAAAGCTACTATCCATCTGTCTTTTTGGCTTGTTGACTGAGACGTTGTTACTGTTTTCAGAGTTCGTAATCACATAAATACTTACCCTTTTATTTGGCCAGTGTAGCCAGAAAAGTTTTACTTATATCTCCAACTATAAGTGCTAAAATGCCGACCAAAAATTTAAGTCTTCAATAGCGATTTAAAAATAATATATTCACCAGATTTTGAAAACATTACAAAATAACTTCTCACCAAAATTTGTCTTTAAACAAATGTAAGAATTTATAATTAGTGGAGAAACCCACTTCATCTGGCAACATTGAATTTGAGCTTTAATGTTCTATTTGTCGGTCTTTCTCTATGTTCAACCTTTTATCTATGACTGTATGTGTTGGATCATTGTGTTAGTATTTGAATGTTATGAGGTCTCTGAATATTTGGATTTAAAACTTATTTAATTTTTGTCGTTGTTGTTATATTAACATGGGTTCAAAAGTGTTGTGTTGCCACTTCATTTTGTGGTTTCTACTTTGTGTTTCGTAAATGTGTAAACATGTTTGTATTTTTGGGTTTTTCATTTAAAACACATACCCCTCTTCCAAGCAGTAAAACTTTTAAAGCAGATAAAAACAATAACAGTTGATAGCAAAAGTGGTAAGAAATTGTATAAAAGTTGTATTTGGTTACTCTGGCAGTGTTCTTAATATAAAGGATTATTTACAAAGACTTTCTTGTGACTTAAAGTACTGAAGCTTTTATTGTTTTTCGTTAAGGAGATTCGGCAAGTTTTTTGAAAACTATAAACTGTATCCCATTTGGCAAAAAATTATTTTCAATTACTTTTTAAATAATATACAAATGGCTACAACCTTAATAGCAAAACAAATTTTAATCTAACAAATCCTTTTACTTCCACTGTTATCTTTTACTGTTCTTTAACAACCGTCTGTATGTGGTGTTTTCATAAATTTTTTTTTTTTTTTTCAAAAACATTTTGTTCAAATTTTATAAATTTTTAGTTACATGTGTATTTTACAATTGAGGTTAAGTTAATTGATATTTTACTACGTAAGGGTTATACACACATACTAATGCATGTTTGTAGGGATGTAAAGTGTTTGTTAGTTTTAAAATCTAACACACATACTTGCAACATTTTTTTGGTTGTTGTTATTTGGTTGGGTTCTACATGCCATATTTGTGGTGAATTTAAATAAAGTAGATTTTTTAACCAAAAAAACCAACAAAAACAAAACCACATTAATTATTCATGTTACAAATAGATGAGGTAGTTGAACTAACAGAGGTAAGCAACATGCAGAGAGAGGAAACATTTTTGTTAATAAATTTTAAATGTCTAGAATTAGTCAAATGTAAATAAATTAAATTTTTTAATGTGCATCATGTTTTGTGTATGTGCCTATGGGAGAGAGAAAGGATGAAGGTTTTGAAATGAAAGCAAGTAAATAAAGTAACAACAACAGCAAAGTTGCTTGTGTTGAGAGACAGTTATCCTGCAATTCAAAACTTAAAACCAGTGTTAAGCAAGTAAAGTTTTTGACCTAAAAATTGTTAATGAATTTTATTCGAAAAGTAGTAGAAATTAAAAAAAAAACTTAACTGATTCCTAAAAAAATAAAGGTCTATTTAAAGTTCATGTTAAATAAATTTTTGTCAGATTTCATATCGGAAAGTATGCGGCTTAAACTGATTTTTGGAAAGGCACTCTAATATAATTTCTATGTTATACTCTAAACCAACCAAAAGTAAAGCTCCGTACAGACGATGGTCAGATCTTACAATGTTGTCATTAAAATTGGCTAAAATTGTCTTTCAACTGTGTGAACATTTTACGCTATTTTCATTTGGTAGATGTGTCAGAAAAATTACAACATTGTAAGATCTAACCATCGTCTGTACGAAGCTTATCATTGAAATATTTTCTTTTTGATGAATTTTAAGCCGATATCAGTTTTAAGGCGAGATCTATTCAAAGAAATTAATTGGACTCTATGTGTGACATATGGGGTGGGGTGGATCTATTTGAAGTTAATACTTATGTAATTTGTGCCATATATTTTTTTTTGCAAAAATATTAAAACGAGCTTTTCTAGTCAGGGGTGTGCTGGAAATCGCAAACGCAAATCGCAAGAATTTTAAAAGTCGTTTTTTAGTAAGATTTCTGTAATAAAAGAATTTTATGACAAATATTATACAAACATTTCTCTATTAAACAGAATTTTATAACAAAAATTATTAAAATTAGATTAAAAGTGTATTAAAAACAGCCTCCAAATTCTTCCGTTTTGCGTTTGCGATTTCCAGCACACCCCCCAGTATTTAAGTAATTTTTCAAAAAACGGATATACCAGGACTAGCAATTACAAAATTAGACCAAGAATATTATTTTTTTTAAAAAATTATTTTACCCAAATTGTAGTCTTTGTATGGCAACTAAATTCATGGACGATGAAACATCTAAATATCTGCTCTGCGACTGTCCCGCGTTAGAGATTTATAGACAAAAGATTCTTGAGGAACCCATCATTTATGATCGCTTCGTACGTTGCCTAGATTTGTAATGGTTTATATTGTGACTGCGCAAAAGTTCCAATGGGTCACAGCGGTTATGGTCATTATTCTGCAGGTTTTGATCTGAAGCAAAATGGCCACATTTCGCAAAACTAAAGTTTATTTAAAGGGGTGTGCTGGAAATCGAAAACGTAAAACCCAAGAACTTTAGAAGTCTTTTTTAGATTAGATTTCTGTAATAAAAAAATTTTATGACAAATATTATACAAATATTTGTGTATTAAACAGAAAACAAAACAAAAATTAGATTAAAAGTGTATTTAAAACAACTTCTAAGTTCTTGCGTTTACGTTTTCGATTTCCAGCACACCTCTGTTAAATAAGGCAAAACTTGTGATCTTTGCTTGTATGTATTGTCAGTTTTGGTTTATATTGGATATACCGTAATGGGTTGTTTAACAAATATTGACAGTCTCACCCTGTTTATAGATGAAAACCATTATACCTAAATCTGTAGGAAAAAAATATTTTAGGCAAGAAACACAGTTCTGGGCTATTGCAACCAAGTTGCACTGAATCAACTAAAGCAAATGGAAGTCAGATTTAGCTTAAAAGCAGATAAGTTAAAAATTACAATGCCTCATCTTGCCGAATTGGCTTTTAAGTTTAAAAATTTACTGCACTTTTTGGTGCCGGCTTAAATAGACAATTTTCCACTTTAAGCTTTTGACACAGGTCCATTTTTTTATTCCTGTTAAAATATTGATTAAGTTTTATCATTAGAGCAACTTTTTCATATAAGAATACTAGAATTTGTCAAGAACATTTTCTAGATAAAAATCATTATATGAATTAAAGTTCATTATCCTTTGCCTCATGATCGTTATTGCCTACAACATCAAAATGGCCAAACCCTAAAAGTGCTTTTTACATGATCACCCCGAAAGCTGATACTTAAAAATTTTTAGGAATTTGTTATATTCTAAAATACTAATACAAAATTCCAAAGGATGCACAAAGGTGTTGTAAGAAATTATTAAACAACTGTCTATTTTTGGTACTCTATATACTCTTTTATAACAACTAATTAGGGGTTTTCCGAAAATCAAAGTTTTCCTATTAGAAAAGTTTATCTCTACTATTTGTAATACTTTTAAGCCGTGACAATATCGGTCTTCACTTCATCATATATGAGTTTCCATTGATTAAATATGTAGATATAAATAGACTTTCTCAACGGTAGAACTTATAATTCATTTTTTTTTTTTTTTTTGTAGAACATGTAAATATAAAAGAGAAAAATTTCTATAATATTGTAAAACCAAGCAATATTGACTTAAGACCCTTTAAAATATGTAGACAGTTCAAAGGAAATATTAGGTTAGTTAACTTTTAGATATCTTACTGTCTATCAGGCCGTTGATAACACAATGCAACAAGCCAAAATTCCCTGAATAAACACTATATTTTAGCCAATTAATTTTGACATTAATCCCATGAAAAATTGCATTAAAAAGGAACCTATGCAGCGCTTCGTTGGATCAGTGAAACCTGTTTCATTAAAATGTTTTTAATGAAACATTACATTAGATCTATGAATGTTATTCATTAGATGAATACTTTCAAAAAAGTAAAAATAAATTTTTTTTTATTTTATTTATTTTTTTATTTTTTTTTAATCAAAGTTGTTCTTTTTCAACTTTTTTTTAACCAGAGTCGCTGGCGGAAATCGATCCCGCAACCTCGGCGCTAAAAGACTTTTTTTATTTAATTTTTTATTTTTAATTTTTATTTTTATAATCAAAGTTGTTCCTATTCAACTTTTTTTTTTAACCAGAGTCGCTGACGGGAAACGATCCCGCAACCTCGGCGCTGATAGACTAGCTCACCACCAGCTAGCCTACTGAGGCAGTGCAGTTTTTGAATAAAAAAAGTATGTTGTTTGCCATTACTCAATTAAGAGCGTAAATATGAGATTAAATTGTCATAACATAACAACAATAACAACGTTGATTTTTTTTGCTAACGCATAATAAAAAAAAGACCACATAAAGAGAAAACAAGCTTTTTCGTATACATCATTTGGTTGACAACAGTTTAAAATAAGGGTGTGTTTTTTATAAAGGAGAACATTTATTTGTTCATTACTTATTACATACTATATGTAGGTAGGTATGAACATCTTAAAGAAAACTAAAAACATACATATTTATGGATTTAAAGTTTTTGTTTCATTACTTTAATGGCATTTTTCATTGTCATAATGAAAATTTAAATTTATGAAGGCATGCTTTTTCGAAATATTTTTATACTTTTAATTATTGAGACTTTAGAGTTATTTGAATGTTAAAAATAAATTTTTTTTTCAAATATTGAAATATGTTGCTTTTATAAAAAATTTTTGATTTCAAAAATTTAATTGCATATAACATTAGATGTATGAAATAATTAAATCTTACATTTTTTAATTAACAATTAAACATATTTTTAAGGAAACTATAATTTTGTATTAATTTATGAATATAGTTATGTTTGTATATTGTTTTTTATGTTCCCAATTAAAATTTTTTGTTTAACTTGGACAAACTTTAGTTTTCATATATCCAATGAAAATTTTTAACGTAATTACGAAATCCGATGAATCGATTTAAACGAAAATACTTCACTATAACTATAAAATTCCATTTGGAAAATGAAAATTTTCATATAACCAGTGAAATTTTTTTTATGAAAACGATTCATTAAATATATGAAGCATTTTTCTTTCAGTGTAAATATCTTGTCGCAAATTTGGAACGAAGTACCCGATTTTGTTGTGCAATCCGTCAAAAAATTTTAAATTACACCAAAATTTCCTGCGCACTTAGTCTTATGTTTCATCTATACTTAAGCAAAAGTCGACTTTATTTTTCACTATGATTATGGACCAATATATTGATCAGTTTTAGAGCTTTTTATGAAGCTTAGCATCTATTTTTTAGTGCAAATTTTTGTATATTTTATTATTGCAGCATGGTTTTTACGTATCGAGTCATTACTGGAAAAAAAATATTGAGCGACAAAAACAAAATTTTATAGAAGAATGTTTTTTTTTTAAATTTTAATCTTAAATTGTTTTTTGCTATAAAATCGTGACGGTACCTTATGTGGCCATGACATTTTAGGAGATGATGCAAATAAAGTTATTTATTTAATTTATATTATACGGCTTTTTTGCCGTATTTACTCGATATATTAGTCAAAGGAGCAATTTTTTAAGTTTTTAGTTTAAATTCGATGTTTTTAAAGCATATTTTGACACTTGTAAATTTCTTTTCAACTGCATAAATTTCGAACCGTTTACTACGGGCTAACTTTAAAGTAAAGGCTAAGTGTAGACTTGTCACTTGACCAGGGTGGTCATTTAGAAACAAGATATATAGAAAAAAGAATGAATATCTGTATCACCTGCAAATATAAAATTGTTCAGTTTGTCACAATGGGCAAATATATTAAATAAATAGTATGTCCAAGAACTCTAACCTGAGCTTTTATTTCATATTTTCTTGTCACATATTCTTTGTTTCGTATCCTAAATGAACAGCCTGGTAAATACTCTGGCTGCTCTCTAGTTGTGTGTTTATATATTCAGAAATCTGAAGTCAGATTTATAAAGATTGGTTCATAATTTATCGCAGATCCCATTTAAATCTAACCACCAACAACTACAACAAATTTAAATCCTTGGTGGCAATTATCAAAAATTCGACACAGTCCCATCTGTACTTCCTACTTCTTTTTATTTGGCGATTTGTATACACCATGAAAAATTTATCAAAATATTTTCTCAAAATCTTTATGTTCTACTTAAAAAAATTAAATCACACAGTTTTCACATCGCTTATTCGCTACTAGATTCAAGTGTTTAAAAAAAAAGGTTTGTCATGTTGTAATTGCTGCATATTAAATCTCCTCACATTAAAATATTTCAACTTAATGACATTAAAATATTAAATGTAAATTATCAATTTCCGTTTGTCAATGTAATCAATTTATTGTAGCCGTTGGCTGTTAAACTGACAATTTCATTTAATTAAACAACAGCAAAAACAAGATCATTAATTATTTTAAGTGCAGCAAATAAAGTAACATGTAATTACCAAGAACGCGTTTTTTCTCTTCGTCTCTGGCGTTTTTGTTTTACTTTTGCATGTGAGCAGCCTGCAAACTCTGAATTGAATAAAATATTGAAAAAAAAAACTGCATTTAATTTGTCTTAAAAAAACAACAACACTGTGTTTGCACTTCACATGACAGTGTTAAAGTAGCAAAACTGTGAAACAACGAAATGGAATTGCGCGTTCTTTTTTGTCGCTTCTCTCTTAACGAAAATATGTTCATACATAGTTGTTTGTAAAAAAGGAGTCAGAGTGAACAAAAAAAAAAAAAAAAAAAAAAAATTAATAAATGTTGTTGTATGCATAACACTGTCTCCCATGCTGTCATACTAGTGGTACTGTCAATTTACTAGTTGCAACTTCCGGACAACTGGTGACGTTTATCATAATTGTAATTCATTTGCATAAAACGAATTTCACATGCATCCCTGTAAAGTAACAAATGCACCAACAGCAACAACAACGACAACAAAGACAAAATGTATATGTAAGCATAAATATTTGCAAGTTTTTATAAATGCCTGCAAGGAAGTGTGTAAAATTGTGAGCTTTTATAAAATGCTCCTCGGTGTGTGTTCGCAAAACAAACAAACTACTCTTCTGAACACTCTGTAAGTGCCTGTAGTTGTGCATGTAGTTTGTATGTGACAACAGCAACTGTTGTCACAGTGAAAATGTTAAAAACTTTTTTTTGTTGCTTTTGCTGCAACTACTGTTAGCTTTTGTTGTGTGCATTTGGCATGTGCATGAGTTTGAAAAGTACAGTGGGAAACAAAATCAGTAAAGCAGGTGTCCATTTGAAAAGAATTAAATTCATGAGCAACTTTGGTTAAGAATATAAAAGTTTGCTTGGATAAAATTGCCGTTTGCTATTTGTAGCGACAATTAAATACTACCAGGGGTGAAAGTTCAAACTTATGTATATTAGGTTGCCATTTATAATTTATATAACTTATAAAATAATTTTTTGTTTTTATTAACCAAAGTGCTTATTTTTAATTCCCTCTTACTCAAGTGTCTTAATAAGCTAAACCATTTACCTGAAATGCACGTCAGTTAACATTGTAAATTTAAATTGCAAACGTGGAACTCCGTCATGATTTTCTTTAAAAAGTGTTTTTACCTAAAAAAGGACTCATGAAGCAATAATAAGGTATACAAAGTCGGTCAGCTGATTATACGTTTTTTTTTTTTTGGAAATTAGGTTTTTATTACAAATGAACTAACATTTGTAAGAGGATCCTTAATCGCAAACAAACATTGTTTTTTTTAACGATCGGTGAATTTCTTTTAATCTGATGGCCAAATTTGATCTGATGGCCCAAATTTCTTTGGGATGCACGCGATGTTACTCACGTTGATAGCCTTAAAATGCACAAAACGACTACCGGAAAATATTACTTACGCATTTAAACTTTTTTTTTTTTCCATTCAGACAATGCCCCCCGGGTTATGAAGAAAAATATTAAAAGTATATTGCACCTTCTGGTGGTACATCTACTGCATAAATCAGGTGTAGTCAATATCGGAAATTCAGCAGAATTCAAAATTGACATATCTCTTTTGATCGCAGTTGACCAGAGATTCAATCTGATCAGAAGTCCCTGGTGGCACAGCACAGGACTGACTGTTGGCTAAGGACACTTCGGCGATCACGTGCTGGTTGTGGTTTAGGAGATCTTTAAATAAGTGCTGTTGCTAGTAAACAGATGCTAACGACTGTTCTAATGCATTAGGATATGCATTGATAAACGTTTAGTTTATCATCCAGTAGCTAAGATCAGTGTTTAAAAAACTGCAATAAATTTCCTTTCGTTTGATTTGATTTCTGCTTGTGCTTCTGATATCAACAACAGTTTCAGTCAAAGCAAAATCACAAAACGAAAAACAAAAATTTGCCAACAATGGTACCTTTTCTAGATCTTTGAGTACATTGAGAGGTGTTTCCCAGGGATCTATTCTTGGTCCACTTTTGTACTCGTTGTATGCTAATGATCTTCCCTTGCAAATAAAATACTCGTTTATACAAATGTATGCGGACGATGTCCAACTTTATTTGAGCTGTAACGGAACATCAGTTCGTCCTGTAGTGAATGAACTTAACCACGATCTGTACATGATTTTTCAATGGGCTTCCGCAAATGGATTACGACTTAATCCAACCAAGTCAAAATGTCTTATAATCCGTGCGAGGTCTAACACTGACATAATTGTTAATATTTATGGTACTCGAATCGAACTAGTTCATTCAGTAAAAAACTTGGGTGTTACTTTTAATCGTACCCTTACTTGGACGGATCATATTAACCAAGTATGTGGCAGAACATATTCTAGGCTTAGAAGCCCTTGGTGTAGTCAGCATTCTACTCCACTGAGGATAAGAATGATGCTAGCCAAATCGTATTTAATACCAACACTTTTGTATTGCTGTGAAGTCTTTGCTGCTTGCAATGCCACTGACAAATGTAAGCTTGCTACAACATTTATAAACATCACGCGTTACATTTTCGACTTACAGAGACTTGATCATGTATCCCCATATTCCAAACGTGTTTTTGGCATGCGCTTTGATCACTACACAGAAAAAATTCTCCAAAATTGTTCACCAATTAAAGCATTAATCAAAAATATAATGTGTTTTAATTAAAAATTTAATCAAGTGAATTAAACGTTTAATCAAGTGAATTAAACGTTTAATTAATACTATTAACTGGTTTAATTGATACTGTTAATTTGTTTACTGGTGCAAATTTAATTAATTTTTTAATCAATATCACAAATTTTTTAATTGAAATCAATTTTTATTTTTTTCTGTGTACCTCAAGTTGAAAAGTTTAATTTGTATGCATAAAATTATGGTAACAAAAGATCCTAAATATATATACAACAAGTTGACATTCACCTCATCCTTAAGAAATAATAGCATCCGCACCTTTAGATTTCGCAAGAGTGCTTCTTATAACCAATTTTATATATCCACAATATACCTCTGGAACCATCTTCCCACTGA
Organism: Pollenia griseotomentosa; assembly: GCA_963931875.1. NCBI lineage: Eukaryota > Metazoa > Arthropoda > Insecta > Diptera > Polleniidae > Pollenia > Pollenia griseotomentosa. Next base: position 185,614,288 of record OZ007561.1, read on the forward strand.
TATACGACTCACCCGCGATGCAATAAAATTCAAAAAAATGTTAATAACTCACTTTGCTAATAACTAGAACATTTAGGACCTATATATACGTTTGTTTTAAATTTTATGTTTAATTATTTTTATCTCTTTTATTTTAAATACATAATTTAAATGTTAAATGTTTATTTATAATGTTAAATGTTAGGTTTAATGATTGTTTCTGCAAACCATGCCCTATAACGTATCTCATTCTAATGCTGTAATTTAGAAGATATTGTATCTTGTTGTGTTAGAAAAGCAAATAATAAATACAAATACAAATATTTATTTGCAATCTATAAAAAAATATTAAGCAAATTACAGACAAGAACATTTCTTTCTTATACACTCATAAAATTATGTCGTTAAATTCAAACGAAAAATCATTTTAAACAACTGAAAATTCAATTAAAAAACGGATCATTTACATTTCATTTAAAACAAATGATTTTTAAATGTTAATTTTTTAACCAGCAAGTTCAGTAAAATTAACTATTTTTTCAATTTGATTTACCTCACAAAAACGAACCACAAAACAGTAAAAACAAATATTTTATTATTAGTTTTTAACTGACACTTTTCTACCATCAAATTCGTTTCAAACTACTGATTTTTTATTTGTTTTTACCAACAAAAAATTACCTACCAAAGCAGTAATACCTACTGCTCTATCATTTGTTTTTACTACAAACATAAAATTGTTCAAAACACCAAATCTTTTACATTCTTTATATATACATACAAACATATGTAATTTATTTTTATTAATAATTAGTATTGTGGTTATTTTGTTGAACTATTTATGGTTTTTAATCCAAATTTTTTTTTAATATTTTCAATTAGGCTTAAGTTCATTAAATTTAATTTTCATTAAATTATTTTTATGAAGAAAGGTGTTTTACAACATGAAAATTAATTAAAATTGTTATTGATAATCTTTCATTTTTGACCGTGGCCGGGATTCGAACCGCGGCCGGCAGGTTACCATGACATGTTTCGATCGCAACCACTCGATCTTCTCAAATGGATTTGCCGTTTTACACTCGCAGCCATCGAAGGCTGCTGACGTCAATAGTCAAACATCAATCCTTAAACCAAATTGTATTTTAACCTTTGGTAGATCGAAGTTTGCTTTTTTGAATGATTATCCATTTTAATTGATTTTACATGTTCTTCCTTACTTCTGTTTTTTCGTACTTTTGTCAAGAATTTTTCTTGAAGTCCAAAGTACATTTTTTTTTTTTTTGTCTTTCTTTTTCTTGTTGACCTTTTTCAGTACAACTTGAAGGACAAATGAACACATAGAGCTCGTGCCTTAGCTTTTAACAATAATTAGTATTGTGGTTATTTTGTTGAACTATTTATGGTTTTTAATCCAAATTTTTCAATAACAATTTTAATTTATTTTTATTTTTGATTTTTTTTTTACATTACATGTCATAGATTTACATTAAGTACGAAATTTTTAATTACAAACTTGATAACAGGATAAATTAGATGTTGATGGCAATCTTGCTTTAATACTCCAGATACACAGCATCCTTAAAAAAAATGCACAAACATGCACAAAATTATGTTTATATTTACCTTATAATCTTCATCAACAAAACGGTCCTTCATTTCGCAATTTTTCAAAAATGAAAGCACTAAAGATGAAGAATACAACAGTGTGGCATGAAAGAATTTAGCTTTATCTTGGCCATTGTTAGTAAAAATGTCTCCTAAATCACTCTGGTTCTAACGGCGCTAAATATGCTCCACTAACCTATTTCCTTATGCAAAAATTATCTTCTTTTTGTTTCCAAGTCTCCTTATTTATAATGAGGAATCAGCAGAGAAATCCAACTGTAGAACGGCGGTATTTTTTATATTTAAAAAATCAAATTTGCAACATACATATACATATGTATGTACATACTTACAAATACGTCACAATGCCAATTCTGCATTTTTTTTTAGCACTTCTATGAAAATTTTATTTCTTCCATACTTATTTTATAGTTTTTAGTATTGAAAATTTTTGACAATAGAAAATTTAAATATTTTATATGGAAACAATCAGAATATAAAATTAGAAAGTATAATTTTTTTCTTCATACTTAAAAAAAAAAAAAAATAAAAAAAAAAATTTAATTCATTTAAAATAACTTAACAGTACGGAAAATCGTTATTAAATTGTAGTTTGTTTTTTGAACAACATGTAAAACTAGTTAAAAATTTTATTTCTTAAAAAAATAATAATTTTTTCATTAATTTTTAACTCTACGGAAAACGATTTTAATGAACTACAATCAGTTACTGTAAAATTTTTTTGAGTGTATTAATATTGAAAATAATAATAAAAAACAAAAATTTGTTCATGTTTTCAATCTTAATATGCAGGCTGTAAATATTGTATACATTTGTTTGAAGTAAAATTAAAAAAAAAATTTTGTTTATGAAAATTTTTTTAATTTTTAGTGCACATTTTTTTGTAAAAGCATATTTTGGATTTTTTAGTGCATATTTTATGAAAATTAAAATCTCTTCCCTATTAATTATCTTATTGGTTAAAATTTGATGTGGTCTCCAAAATAAAGCTGAGACTACGATCTATTTACATACACACAATTTTGTGCAAAATCAAATATCTTCAAAATTCCGAAATTCAATATTCGTTAATAAATGCATTACACAGTGCAACCAAATAGATTTTTGATAGTTTCGGTAAGTGCTATCAGAAACCAAAATCAAAACAAAGTACACATTTAATGACCTTGAAAACTTTGAACTGTGTTTTAGTAGAATTCATTTTTAAAAAGAATTCTGAGCCAAGATTCCAATGGCTAAGGAAAAAAATATCAAACTATCTCTCTGTCTAGCAAGCTCTAAACGCGCATTGTATTGGTATTTTACCCACACCACAATAGTGGAGAGGGTATTATGCATTTGTGCTGATAAAATATTGGTCCTAGACCCACCTTAAAGTATACCGATCGACTCAGAATCACTTTCTGAGTCGAACTAACGATGTCCGTCCGGCTGGCTGGCGGGCTGGCTGGCAAGCTGGCTGGCTGGCTGTCCATGTAACCTTGTGCGCAAAGTACAGGTCGCAATTTTGGAGATAATTTGATAAAATTTGGGACATAGGTTCTTATTGGCACAAGGACCAAGCCTATTGAAAATGGGCCTAATCATAGGTCGACGATAGAAGATAGGGGGAAATTTCTTCCTCTCAGAAACTATCAAACCGATTTTAATGAAATTAAAAACATAGATAGATCCATATCTATATGGACACATAAGCTATACAGTTTTTCAAAAATAGGACCACAAGGGTAGGTGGGGCAATTACTGCCTCTCACAAACTTTCCCACCGATTTTATACAGTTTATAAACATAGAGAAATCCATATTTATATGGACACATAAGCATGATGTGTTTTTAAATACTGTGGTGTAGGGTATCATATGGTCGGGCTTGACCGACTATACTTTCTTACTTGTTATAAATTGCAAATGTTAGTGATTTAAAATGTCCAATAAATAACTTATGTCTTAATATGTGGGATAAGTTATTGACACTTCCCTTTCATATTTTTTACTTTTCCAAGATTCACGCAAGATATTGCAGAAAAAGAGGGAATTGAAAACAAATTCTATTATGCCGGGAAGTCCTAGAATGGAAATCCGGAGATTTTTTTTAGGTAGAAGAAAATAATCTCCTTTTATTACCCACTGTACCTTATCTCTGTTGTTGTTAGCTGTTGCTGTCACGTATCTTTTAACATTAGATAGTGATGATGATGATGATGATGATGACGACGGCGATAGCAAAGTTGTTGTTGCCGTTGATGATGATGGTAGCAACCATTCCTTTGTACTTTTAGCATATAAATAATCATTTGTGTGTGAAACTATGCAACAATTTATACTCATTCATATTTTGAGTGCACTTTATATTGCAGTAAAAAAAAAACACACATACACACATTCTTTAACAAGTGCAATTCTTAAAATCATACATATTTATATTTGTTTGTTTTATTTATTTGTATGTATATGTATGAATGTATTACAATTTTTGAGTTCATCCATACATTTGTATGCACATTCATCTGCATTTATGAAATGTAGCAGTTATTTGTAATTCGCGAAATTTTATTATATGACAGCTGTTGTTGCCCTTTTTTTCGTGTTGAATGTGCTGCCAACAGAAAAATAAAAGTAAAGAAAAAAAAAATGTGCAGAAACGAATAAAAATATAAAAAATTTTTATGCATTCATAATTTTTCATGCCACACAGTTTTGTATGCAGGCATTGAGGCAGGCAGGATGGTTGGCTGGCATGTTAGCAGTGCCACCATCATCATCAACATACATAATCGTGAAACATACTACATATGCATAAATAAAACATCTAGTAAAAAATTTAGACAAATGTCAACAGGAATGTCAAGTAAAATAATATATTTAACATGTTTTAAAGTTGAGTTACACACACCTTCAAAAAAATTGATTTTTATCGTTTTTCTTAAAATAAAAAAAACTTTTGGATATGGATGGTAGTACATATTTGACGAAATGTAGGGAAATGTGTTTTATAGAGTCAAATGGATTTTAACACTCCTGTCATTAGCTTTGAGGTTAATAAATAGGGTGGCGCAAATAAGACCTACCAATTGGCAGGAGCGACGTTGATTTGGCAGGAACGACGTTGATTTGAGACATGTGGATCATTTTCAACACTCTGCCGCACAGTTTTCCCGTTGTCTGTAGTGCCAATATTTCGATGGACACATATACCAGGACGGCCTATCACTGAAACCCATTCCCAAAATGGCAGACGAGGTTTCTTATCATAAATGCTGTGGAAGCTGATTTTAAACGAAAATATTGACCATTAATAATAATCAAAATTGATCGTGGAAAAAAATTAAGAAATTCGTTAAATTGAAAGTATTGTTGTGAACTGTGTGCATTCATTATAAGTTTCAAAGAAAAAAAAAATTTATATAAATAATATTTTACACAATAATTTCACCAAGTTCAATTGTAATTAACTATCACCATAACTCTCAAAAAACATATTGACGACTGGAAGTTAAAGTAATAGTCTGCATTTATCTGAATATTATCCAAAAGAGGTAATGTGGTCATAAAGCGAGATATGGCATTGCGTATTAGCTGCTTAGATAGGCAATTATGCGCACTGTTAACTTGACGAAGGGCTCTATAAGTTTGGAGAACGGAGCGTGAATTTTGCAAATAAATTTTTTTTTTTTTTTTTTTATTGAATCTTTCTTTTCGAAAATTACAATATATGTATTCAAAGCTTAATCCTAATTCTGGAAATAAATAAATTTTAATATTTGAGGAGCCGCAAAACAAAACGTACTTTTTCGCATTTTTTGACAAATTGGTTTTTTGATATTTTTATAATATTTGGGTTAAAATCTTTAAGAAAAAATCTAGTTAGCTTATTTTTTCTTTTTTTTTACCAAGAAAATGAGTTGGTGCATAACAAAACGTACTTTTTCATTTGTTTTTTTTTTTCAAAAAGTGCTTTTTTCATTATTTTGTCCATTTCTTCGAGTTGTTTTAATAACATAACATTTCTTAATATGTATGACGTTTATTTATGCCATTTCATTTTCGTTAAAACTAACTGTTAAATAATGGTGGCTTTTCTTGAAAACGCGTCGTAAAAGTGAAATTTTCATTAAAACAAAAACAAAGTTTAAGAAATTGTTTTTGTGTCTATCATACAATTTACCGTTTTTTAAAGAGAGAGAAACGCGTCAAAATTCTAACGTTTATTTAATTTTAGAAATGTATGATAAACAAAAACTATTTTTTGTACTTTGCTTTTGTTTTAATGTAAATTTGTATTTCTTCGACGAGTTTTCAAGAGTAGCCACTAATAATTGCAATAATTTAACTATTGTTTAGTGAATGAGTGTTATGAAAAAAATAATTAATACAATAGTACAATTAAAACATGGAAGAATTACAAGAATCTGTAGAAAATTTAAATATTTTTTTAAACAAAACGTACTTTTTTAATTTTTTTTTAACAAAACGTACTTTTTTCGATATAAAATTGGTTTGATATTAAACCTCCTTGACATTTAATTGTTAACTTACGGCAGTTTGATTCATATATTGGCAAACAAAAAACTTGTTTCCATTTCCAGGTTCCTGCAGTTTTGTAAAGGGTCGAAATAAATAAACCTTAATTTCCCAAAAATTTTAAATGTGTGAAAAAGTACGTTTTGTTCTGCGGCTCCTCATTTATTGTGAACAAAATCTAAAGTTGTGCACTGATTGCAATAAAACAAAGCTTGTTTCATTCGAAATATATTGAACTAAATAATTTTAGGCCGAAGCTGTGATTCTTGTCGCATTTTTTAAATCGTTATTTTTGTTTGTCAAAACTTTAACGATATTTTTAAAACAACTGGTCACATTTAAAAACAATAGAAACACGGCTTAAACAACTATTGTTACTGAGTTACGTATTTTTTTACCAAAATATGGTGAACCGTTTTAAAGTTATTCCAATATATGAAAGTGCCTTAATTTTGGACAAAACATTATATCACGAAAAGTCGAGCTGATAGAGAAGAATGTAATTTGAAATCAGCGACTTAAAATTGGCGCATAAATAACGCTAGGATATATTTTTTCACTCTAATTTTATTTAACGTTGGCATTTATTAAAATTTAGATTTAAGTTTGGAAATAAGTTCACATTATTTGTTGAGGATAATATATTTTAAATGGTGCCCATTGTTTGCTTCGTCCTGACGTGCTTTTTCAATAGCATTCCCTTAACTCTCTACTTCTCGGATATTTGCTTACAGCCAGTTGAAATCATAGAAACGCGATTTTATTCGATTGCCAAAACTTTCACTCAGGAGAGCCGCAGTTGGACGAGCTGTTTTAACTGTGACCCAATCTACCCCGGGCCTTAAAGGATTTTCAATCATTGCCCGGTATTTAATGGCATTCATATTAATCGGCGTTCGTCCAAAAAACTGTGCATCTTAGAGGGTGCATTTGATATTCAACCAGCATTTTTAGAATTTTCAGAATATTCTGGCATTTTTTTCACTTCTTCACGTGACGAAATGGGCCTTATCGCTTATTGTTTAATATGATATTTGTGTCTAAATAGCCCAATCCTGACTTCAAAATTAAATAAAACAACTTGGTTCTTTGTGTTGTGTCTTTTCATCAAAAGTTTCCCAAGTTTTTCAAAGTTATTTCTTAAAAAAAAAAAAAATAATAAAAAAAATCTATTCTCTTATTAAAGCTAAAACCAATTCTTCCTTGTTTGCAATTTCTATAATATTGATCTTAAAACCTTTAAAGTGTTTGTATTCTGGAGCACTATGACTAGAAAAATTGATTTTAATATGTCCGTCTTTCTGTCGTTCTATCTGCTTTTCTGTCCGTCTGTCTGTCCGTGTGTCTGTTGAAATGGGTTTTCTGAATATCCCACATACGAAGGGGACTAGCTTGTTAGTTATAGACTTATACCACATATTTTATATCAAAATTACGATAGACCGTTTTACAAGCGGCTTGGATATGAGCAAAAAAATATGACTGTCAATTATGTATTGGCAAAAATATGAACTAGGAGAATCAAAGTTGGCTCTGATATATCTTTAATAAAACGAGGATGACACGCCAAAAGTTGTTCACCTGGCCTCCATAGAAGCTTCTTCCCGAATTTAGGGTTTTGGTATGATATGAATTATATAGATCAATGCTATTGTGAAAAACTTATTCTCTATATATGAGATTTGCTTGACTTTTGAATCGCCGAAATCTGCCTATTATCTCACCTAGCACCCATACAGGGGCCTAATTTTTCATTCGTGATCGAGTACTTTCTCTATTCGAAAGCAATTTTATTTTAGTCGATATTGAATGAATCGAAATTTTTTTTTTCAGTATTGTAAAACTCAAATAAACGCTTTACAATAACGAAAAAATAATTCCGACTCGTTCAGTATTGACTGAAAAATTTAGATATTAAATTGCTTTCGAATCGAGAAAGTACTCGATCACGACTGCCAGATTAGCTTTCGGAATTAGGATTTTGGCACAAAAACGTCCATAACATACGAATTAGGGCTTTATACATACATACATACATATATTATTTAAAATTTTGATTTAATTTGAACCAAAAAAAGTATACATTAGAACTTTTTTTTTTTGTATATTTGTTTGTTATTTAAAAGCTTGTTAATTGTATTGCTTATATATAAATCGCGTAATTAAAAGAAACACCATCATCAACCAGAAAAAAGCACTCGTAAAATTTGATTTTTTTATTGTTAAGTTTTTACGACTTTTTTTTGTATAATTTGATAATTATGAATTTAATGACTCTGAGCGGTTTTTTTTATAGTTTTGTCATATTAAAAATTCAGTCATTTATTTAATGATTATATTTTGTTTATGGACAGCCTCGTAAAATGTGGTCTTAATATACAAAAAAAAAGACAAAATATCTAAACTTTTGTTAAAAATTAATATTGACATTTGTCAACATTTAAATTAAATTAAAAAACAAAGAAAAACGTTTTTAATATAAACGAAAGTATAAAAAAAGCGAATTAACCCCATTTTGTTTTAATTTGATTTTATAGCTCTGGTATGATGTCATTTGTCAATTGAAATATGGAAATTAATAAGAAGTGATTCTTTTATTTGAGTATTATTTTATTTTCTTTCTTTTTTATTAATTTATAATACTGATTGTAAAGACTCGAGTGAAGGTTAAGTGTAGGCGTTTTTATATTTGTTCTAGAAAATAAATACTTTCTCTTTTTAAGTAGTTAAAGTTATTGTGTTTAATATTTAATTAATTTTTTAATGAGTGTTATTAAACTACAATTTTATTTTTAATCTTTTCATCTGATAAAGAGTTAGAATGTAAGATTTGCCTAGAAATATATGGCAAGCGTAGAAACTTAGAAAAAAAAAACATTGTAATGTAAAAACAAGTAATATTCGGCTATGCCGAATTTTAAGTACCCTGCATTAAGACTTCGAATAGCTTAGGGGTCGAGTTTATATGTAATCTATAAATAACAGGCCAATTAAACTAATTGGCCTAATTTAAATAAAATATCCTGATTTGTTTCAGATATATTATAAGGCATATTATGATTTTCCGGAGGGATTTTATATTGGATCTATCTTAAATTATGTATCGAGAATTCGGTAGAGTGATTTCTTGTATTAAATTATCTTAAATTAACAAGGTTTCGTTTAAATGTGCTACATTCCCATTTCATACTATTGATAAACTGAAATTTATTGTTGAAGGGATAAGCTATTCCTCTGCGCATTTCACTGGTTTTCTTAGGCCAGATCGTCAGGAAACTTCATCCAAAGATTTAAGAAAAACTAAAGATATTGCACATATAAAAATGTTAAGCGAATAAGAATTATAAGCCACAGTTTTACTAGTAACAATATCAAAGCTTAAACAAAAACAACAACAATAAACAGTGAGTTTATCTTTTCTAACAGTCCCGGCTACAATTGGTTGATTTCTTGTCAACTCTAAGTGTAGTTGTAAGTGGGAAAAGAAAGAAACTAGACCAAATTTCAATACAGTAATACAAATTTTTTAGAATTTAATGTTTCTTAAATTGGTTTTCGGAAAGCCGCTTAATATGGGGCCCATGATAAATTATGGACAGATAATCACAAAATACATGGTTTTATATCTAGTTATGTTATGCTTAGTTGTACCACATTTTTGCACAATATCTATATTTGTTACTGTTAAAGTCGTTTTTAAATAATTAAATAATAATTGAAAATAAAACTACACAGAAAAAATTATCCGTAATTTTTATTAATTAAAAATATTGTTTAAAAAATATTTCAATTTAGTAAATGTGATTATTGAATCAATAATTTTTTTTGTTGAAAGAAAATTAAAAATATAATTTGGACTTAAATTACAATTTAGTTGTGTTGAAATATATTTTTAATTGAAATTTTAACTAAATAACAAAAAATCTTAATTGATTTTTTCGTTTAAAATAATATAATTTATATTCTATAATTTAATTTAATAATTTAATTCTACATTGTTGCTGGGGACCGTCAAAATCTGAGCTTTATTTACTTAAATCAATTAACACATTGTTTGAAACGGCACAGTTTCTAGGTAATTTTTTTATTTGAAATTAAAAATATCATGTAATAAAAAAAAAAAAGTTTAATTTAAAATTTTTACAATTTATAGTTATCTATTATTTTGGCAATAGGTGCAAAATCAACAAATTGTTTGCTTGATTATATGAATTTGGTGACAATTTTGAATTTTTTCTGTGTATGACAGATTAACTTTTGCTCCAATATCAATATTCGTAAGGGCTTAAGGCGTACCAAAGTTTTTTTCGAGAGTGCATAATGCAGTTTTGGTAAATTCTAAATTCTAAAAGTAATGTTTGCAAAATTCAATCGCACTTCTTACATTTATAAGGGGTTATAGCAGCGAAAGTGACTTTCGGATGTATTATTTGTATAGAGCTGTAGTCGAATCTGGTAGCTGTACGAGAGAAACCTAAATGTTTTGCCTTCCATTTCGCTTAAGTTATGAATATTATATGGCGAGTTCCTACTTTAAAGCAACCCAGTAAAAAAAATTTTGATTTTTGAAGCACTTAAGAGAAAAAGCGCATAATCGAGCGCTTCAATAAGAGAGCTTTTATACAGCAGTAAATGATATAGAATAAAATATCCAAAAATGCTGCTAGTGCTGACAACGAAGAAGGTTTTAAACCGAAAAATATAAAAATATATTATGTTCAACTTTTTTTTTTATTTTTCGAATTTATTCTATGAGCTAAATTTCAGTTATGTATTTTATAAAGCTTTTTTGTAATAGTTCTATTCCTTAAAGTTTTTTGAATAGAATTCTGAAGCATCTATCCAAGTTCCCCTCCTTGTTTATACTGGCTGCGGTGGTAACAGTAAAAAAAATACATTTTATAAAAATTGCGTTTAAAAATATTTTTTTATCTTGTATTTTAAGCAGAGCTCAAAAAAATTTATTAATTGATTTAAAAAAATTTTTTTTTGTATACAATTTGGAAATTTTTTGAAGAACTTTTTTTTATAATATGGAAATTAACAAAAATATATCACTCAAAAATTGTTAAAATATGCAAAAAAAAAATGCATTTAAAACCAAAATATGCAAAAATATGCATTTTCACCAAAATATGCAATAATATGCAAAAAAAAAATCGATGCCATTTTAACGCAAATTTAATGATTCGGAAAGATAATTGTTCGAAATCGATTTTAGACTATTGACAAGAAACATGCATTTGTATGGAAATCGCATATCTACTAATGATTACTAAAACAATTAAAAACATTTTTAGTTAAAGTTGGTACTTTTGGGGTGCAATTCTAATTTTAAGGTAAGTTGGGTACTTCCATTTAAATTTTTCGTAATATGCTTTTTTTAGATTTCATATAGTGTTTTTGCATTCTTCCCTATTGTTTTTGTTATAATTGAATTTTTTGTTTTGATTGAATTTTTTGTTCTTATTAATTTTTTAAAACAAAATGAAACAATAAAAAGTTACAAAGTAATTACATATAATATGTTTGTACAAAGGTATATTAAATTTTTTAATTTGGTAATAGTTTCAGCAAAATACGTTCCATATATCGATTAACCGATATTTTTGAAATAATAAATATCGATACTCTTAAAAAATATCGATTCGATATATATCCGATGTATTTTTTCAATTTGCCCATCCCTAGACGATAATGCAAATAAAAAAATTATCATATGCCGCAATAAAAAAAACTTAAAAATTAAAAAAATTAATCATACGTACAGTTGGTTTAAAGGAATTTCAAACAAATCAATATAACTCATACGCACCGTTAAAAATGTGAAAGCTTTGCAATTCTACAATACTCATACGCTATGATGAATTTAAAAAACTTGAGATAGAATTAAGTAACAATCATACGCCACCGTATAGCGTTTAATAAAGATCCTTAAAATTAAGAACATTTAATTATTTATTTATCATTTTTAACTGTTTTAAATGAGTTTTATAATATTTCGACAGAAGTTAAATTTATTAATTTAGCTGTGATTGGGATGGCATTATCAATAGTTAATATACCAAATGAAAGATTATTTAAGCTTTAAAATCTCATTATTTCAAAGGAAAATTCGAACATAATTTTTATAGTTATCAATAAATTCTATGCGTTAAAGTACAAAAATGTAGGTTTTCTTAGTCTCTAATAAAATGTCAAGAATAAAATTTCGTTAACAAGTGAGGAATAATACCCAGCTTAATCGGCCTAGGAATAGGGTTTTGAAACAAAATATTGACCAACCTCCAAAACATGTTTCTTTATTTCAAACTTCTATTTTGCTTAAATATCACTTTAATTTGTTTTTTTTCGGATACATTTCTCCCTACTCTAGAAAAAAATTTTTTCACGCTCATTTACTTGGTTAACAGCATTAAAAGATTGATTTCATAAACTGCGAAAAATAAGCACAAAATCGGTAGCAGAGTATCAGTTTTATTATAAAAGTTTCTTCAAACTTAATTTAGTTAAATGCGGCTAAACTTTGGGATTATTCCATATTAGCCGACCCTGAAAACCATATTGATACACCTCAAATCGTTACAAGTATTAATATGACTATGATAATTTTCTCACTTATTAGATGCCCTTACCACAGTGCCAGCTGTCGAATTAAACATAGTAAAGCGGACGGTAAAAGTGGAAATCGGTGCTCGCCAAAGTTATGATTTATCACCACTTCTATTTAATATAGCCTTAGACTTAGTTCTTAAAAGTGGCCTACAAAAACGTAAAACCAAAATATTGCGACTAAATGCGACGTCTCACAGAGGGGTGAACAGTACCAAAATCGAGGATTATTTAAAAAATAAAGTTAGTTTTTCGTATGAGTATTTGGTACCATATAAAAGGAGATAAAATTCAACACGAATAACTGTATAAATTATGGATCTATGTTGTTTACTTTTTTTGTTAGCCAAAGTTGAATAATATTTTATAATTTGGAAATATTTGTTAAAAAGTGAAAATCGAGATATTTTAATTGCGATTTAAGAGAATTTTTTCTTAGAAAACACTTTTTTTTAAATGGATCTATGTACCTCAGGTATTTAACTAATTTATTTATACATTTTTATAAAGAAAAATATTGAGGAAGTATTTTTTTTTTTTTTTAATTGGTCAAAAAAATGAGTTTTTTAAGGAAATGTTGATTTTCAAAATGTTTGTGAGAATACTTGGGCAAAACTTTTATATATTCTTAAAATATGGTATTTCAACTTACATAATCAAAAAAAAAATCTTGCCCGTTTTTCCCCATTTTAAAATATTTGAGATTTTATTAACTTGTTTTTTCTGTTTTGTTTCGTTTAAATGATCACACTACGTCACAAAACTTTAACACAGTCATGACCAAATAAATCTGATAGCTAATCTTAATGTAAAATTTTCCCCTGAATCCGAATATAAAGTCAGAATTGTCAAAAGTTTAACAGTTTTTGAGATATTCCAAGATAACCGTTTTTTGTGTTTTTAAAAAAGATGATGTGACTGAAATGCAAACATCTTCAAAAAGTTTAAACGGATTATGTATTTCTTTTTAGTGAAAGGTTATACAATTTCTAAAATAACCATGGATTGCTAGTGAAGATTGGTCAAGAAATGACAGAGTTACAGGGGACAAAAGTTCAAGCTTCATTGAAAATTTTATGATTTTGTTCAATTTTGCTCTTTTTAAGTTATTTTTTTAACCAAATGTTAATGTTTTATTGCATGCGACATTAGATTATTTTAATATGAAAATTTTGCGCCCAACAATACATAGATTGGTACAAAAATGAAAAGGCTACAACAGATTTAGTAAATTATGACAAAAAACTACATAATTTAAATTTACCACAAACAGCACTTGATTTGCTTATTCTGCTAAATATGTCCGATGTTGATGATGATAACATGAAGATTATGATTTTGATGAAGGTGAAGATAATAATGAAGATGATTTTTAATTTCATATTTTAGCAATGAATGTGCCTTGTTTCAAAAAAAATATATTGTTCGAAAAAACAACTTTGATTTTTTTTAAGTTTTTAGTTTATTAAATTTAATTTTCATTAAATTATTTTTATGAAGAAAGGAATTTTACAACATGAAAATTAAAAAAAAAAAAAAAATGTACTTTGGACTTCAAGAAGAATTCTTGACAAAAGTACGAAAAAAAAAACAGAAGTAAGGAAAAAACATGTAAAATCAATTAAAATGGATAATCATTCAAAAAAGCAAATTTCGATGTACCATAAGTTAAAATACAATTTGGTTTAAGGATTGATGTTAGAATATTGACGTCAGCAGTCGTCGATGGCTGCGCGTGTAAGACGGCAAATCCATCTGAGGAGATCGAGTGGTTGCGATCGAAACATGTCATGGTAAGCTGCCGCCCACGATTCGAATCCCGGCCACGGTCAATATTGAAAGATTATCAATAACAATTTTAATTAATTTTCATGTTGTAAAATTCCTTTCTTCATAAAAATAATTTAATGAAAATTTAATTTAATGAACTTAAGCCTAATTAAAAATATTAAAAATTTGGATTAAAAACCAAAAATAGTTCAACAAAATAACCACAATACTTATTATTGTTTTTAGTTTATTTAATAAAAGAAAATTAAAAATTCGACTAAAATTTTACAACAAAAGTTTTTTTTTATTAAAAAAAATTGTTAACATTAATTACAGGCTTCCCTGAATTAATCCTCGTTTTGCATATTATTTCACCCCACTGTGCTTCCTAGCAACTATTTACAATAGAAAGTAATCAAGTGGAGGATGGCAGCCAGTTTTTTTTATTTTGGGAGCATAATTTTTAAAAGTGGCGGGTCAGGTGAAGACATTGACAACCGTGTTTAGAAAGCGCGACAAACTTTCGGTCGTTTAAGATCCATTTGGAATTCGTCTTCACTCTCTCAGCGCACAAAGTTAACAGTCTTTAACACAAATGTCAAGTCCACTCTTCTCATGGAACGGTGCCCCCCGAGATATGCAGGATATTGCAAATATTCTGGCCTAGAGTGATGTCCAACAAAAGGCTTTGGGATAATCCAACCAACAACTCATAGCTACAGAAAAAAAGACGTAAATGGCGGTGAATTGGCGAAACGTTAAGAAGATCAAGGAACGACATCACAAAAAATGCCAGAGACTGGAACCCGCAGGGATGTCGAAGAATAGAATGTCCAGCTGATACGTGGAGAAGGCAAATCTATGTAGAAGTGGCCGGAATGAAAGACTAGACACTATAACTGGAATTTTTAACAAAATCAGTTTACAACTGACCAGAAGTCCCATGTAAAACCTGCACCCGAAAAACACTTTAAGAAGTTAGAAATACTGACGAAATTTTTCTTGACTTATTATTTAACAACAAAATATGAAACCCTATTAAATTTTATTGAGCAGCGTCACAAAGGTCACAAGCAAACCCCCACTTTAGAAAAACACTTTAACTCGTAACGAATATTGATATAACCAAATCAGGTCTAGTACGGCTTATAATGACTATAAATTACACTTTGAATATTGTGATAAGACTTGCAATAGATTTTTTGAGAATTTAACTCACAAGTTTATGGCATATAATTAGGTAAAGTCGCCATCTCACTGTGCAAAATAAGTCGAATTACTATTGAGTTTGTGTTATTCAATTGACCTTTATTAATATTTTACTTGGTTTTTCGGAACAAAATGATTTAATAAAGAATCGTATGTCATTCAGTTATATAATTTGATTTTAAAATTGAATCGAATATTAAAATTATGATAATGTAAAGATTTAATGATAATGTAAAGAAATTGATCTATGTTTTCAATGATAATTCGAAAATTATAAAGAATATTTTGTTGACTGAACATTTTACAAAAATCCCACCTTCGAAAATCATTTATTGCACGAAGTGCAAACGTGTTGTAAACCGTAACGTTAAACGTACCATTTTACAGTTATGACATATGAATTTACTAAGCAACTAGAACTTTATACAATTATACAGTTTAATAATATTACATCGTTTAAATCGCTGTTCAGGTAAACCTTGTGCGCAAAGTACAGGTCGCAATTTCTGGGATTATATGATAAAATTTGAAACATAGGTTCTAATTGGCATAATGAATAATAAGTGAATCTGTTCATAATTTCATATACTCCCATACAAGCTTCTTTCTGGATTAGGTCCTGTGGTCCATAAACCATCTTATTATGTTGGTATTCAGATTAAATTTAGTGGAAACTTATTTTATTGCAATGAAAATCATCTTGCCAAATATTATTGAATTCGGTCCATATTTGACCATAGCTCCAATACAAAAATATCTCCCGAAAATAGGTTTTAATGCCAAAACTACATTATAAATATTGGTATAAGCAAATAGCTACTATGTCATGACAAGTATTGTCCTGGTAGATCCAAAATTAACCATAGGACCCATATAAACCACCATCCTTAAATCTCATATAGATGAAGATATCTAAATAATATTCGGCTCAAAGAACTTTTATACACATCTGAACCTCCTTTTGTTCTGGCCGGTCCATTATTGCCCATACTGTGCTGAAGGGTATCATATGGTCGGGCTTGACCGACTATACTTGTCTTTTTAAGCATTTTGTGAAAAATACTTAAGAAATTTCATTTGAACAATCGAATAACGTACACAAACAATTGAATTTTATTTGGAAAATCGGGGCGTTATGAGTGATAAATGTCATTTTCTTTTAAATAACTACGACAACAAGAACAACTGCAGGGTTTGGGCTACGAAGAATTCACCAGTAGCTTATCAGAGACAATTATAACCACTTAAGTGTATTTTTTGGTGCGGTTTATCGTTTCGTAATAATATTATTTATTTTATGCAATTTATGTGCCTATTGGTTTTAATTATTTGGAGATAAAGCACATACTGCAGGTGCCTCAGTGGTTTTTGTAAAGGATATACTGCAAACAAACGATCTAAAATGTATAGATTTTAAGTCAATCAAAATTCTTATTAAATTCTTTTATTGATCTCAAATTCTTTTCTCTACAACTATTAACTAAATTCTCTTTCCCCCATTTTCTACTACAAACAAAATGCAAATGTTGTTATAATTATAAACAATAATAAGAAACACAAACACAACTAAGAGCAACAACAATAATAAGAAAACATATTTAAAAAAAAAAATAACATTTGTAAAACAATTATGGCGGATGCTGTTTAAAAAATGTAAACAAAACTAGAAATAACAAGAGTAATAAATAAATAAAGCATTCATAAAAAAAAAACAATGGCAACAACAATAGCAACAAGAAATAATAAGAAAAAAATGGCTACCGCATAATATTTTTTTTTTTTTGCAACAAAAACCACCAATGAGAGTGAGAGAACTATTTAGTATGGAGTGTAAAATATGTTCTATTGCAAATACATTTTAATCAAAACAAGAAATAAAATTATAAAAATAAATAATCATTAAACGTTATCTTAATATACAGGGGTGTTCTGGAAATCGAAAACGCATAACGCAAGAATTTTAAATGTCGTTTTTCAATAAGATTTCTGTAATAAAAGAGTTTTATGGCAAATATTTCTCTATTTAACAGAAATTTATAACCAAAATTAGAAAAATTAGATTAAAAGTGTATTAAATAAGAACAACTTCAAAATTCTCGTATTTTGCGTTTTCGATTTCCAGAACACCCCTGATAAATAAAATAAGCTATAAAGTATAAAATTAAAATTATTGGTTTTTTATTAGTTCCTTTAGATAATTGCTAATAGATTTTCTATTCGTTCATGTATTTAATTTCAGTGAAGATAAACATCTTATTAAACATTTTTTGATTTAAAAAAAAACACAACAATAAAAAAAGTTTTCTTCTAAATCGCTGTCTAGAAACTAGCGTCTTAATTTTTTCAAACAATTATGCAGTAACGTACTAAATTATTTTCGCAGAAAGCTCTTTCAACTTAAGGATTAATATAAGAGCTTTGCTAAAGTAATTAATAAACAAATATTTGAAACAAAATAAAATAAAGTGATGAATTTTCCACAAAATTTACTTTGTTTCTTTTAAAAATTTGTATCATATGACCTATTAAAAAAAAGACAACAAAAAAAATACCCAGTTTAACTTTCATTTAAAATATTAATTACACTAGCCAACAAGGTTTTGGACTAGAGCAACCAAATATCTTTCCTGGGGTAAGTTTGTGGGCTGAATTCGAACCGGTTATTAGTTTTTCTCTACCACGTCAGGTTTTCGAGATACAAAAATTTGTTTTTATTCGTTTCTTACATAAAAAATCACACGTTTATTTAAAATTCAATGAATTTTTAAAAGTGAATGGCGTTATTTGAACTTCGTTTGTATTTTGTGAGTTCAATTTCACGTATTTGAGTCCAGCAATAGTCTTCCAGCATGCTTTTGTCTCAAAATCCTTGATAAATTCTTTTAATTTTCATTAAATCTTTGTGAGCTCGTTCCCCTTGTTCGCGCTCACTGTACCTAGTTTTTTTTTTTGGAAAAAATCTAAATGCGAATAAAGAATATGCAAAACATTGTCGGTGTTTTGACGGTTTGTCCAAGTTTCTGACTGCAAAACCAAAATAATGTAAATATGCATATTTTAATGATTCTGATATTGCATATCCTTTTTTCCAACCAAATATTCACCACACACAAAGCAACAATAGCTTGAATAAGTAGCATACGATCTCCCTGACATGCTTAAACGCTACTATTATGAAGATTTAGAATGAATGTGAGCTTCTGTCAAATAAATAATTGTGAAACTGTAGTGTCAGTGTTGACTGTTTTACAGTATTGCCAGCAAAGTAAATTTGCTTATAAATTAATTTAATTAAAGTCAGCTTTAAAATGCCAATCTGGTTCACAACTATTACAGTTAAGCCATATATAGATACATATGACCTAAAAAATGTTGTTACTTACCTTTGTAAATATTGATTAAAATATGTATTAAATAAAAAATAAAACAGTATTGCCAGCATGTGATTAAAACTGAACAAAACGTGATAGCCCAATTTTTATGCCAGATTCGAATTCAGCGCACCCAAATTAGTTAAAAAACATGCTTCGCTCTGCAGTCAATTTTTTTCCAAATTTGTAGAGCGGTGTTATTTACGAATATTAATATTTATTTGCTAGTCCGAACTGCCTCCAATCGATTTGGCATAGAACTCATCAACTTTTTCGTGACATCTGTCCCAATATTTTGCCATTCTTCTGCACTGGTCACTTCATTATTTTTCGTTACTTCTTTAGTTTTCACTCTGTCCAACTTTTCGATAAATGCTAGATCGGATTAAGGTCTAGGAATTGTGACGGATGTGGTAGAAAATATAATGGCAAGCCACATACGCACAACATGAGCCGAATGCTTCGGGTAATTATCATGTTGGAAAGTGTAAGATAATAATAAATTCAACTTTTCGGCACTTTATTAAATTTTCTTTAAAAATATGCATACATATATTTTATTTGGTTCATAGCGTCATCAATGAGCACCCGCACCATCAACCCTGCAGCGGACATACAGCCCAACACAATCACCCTTCCACCACAATATTTTTGTGTAGTGCACCAAGATTTCATGTTTTTGGTTCTATGTTGGGCTTTCTCCACACCGTTTGGCGGCCTTAAGGGTAAAATGTGTTAAATTTTCTTTCATCCGAGAACAATACGTGGCTTACGAAAATACTCCTTGTTATATGCTAAATGCTTTTTTTATTTGTTCAACGAAATTTAAGGTTAAGTCTAGCCATACAACAAATTGTAGGGGGTCTCCGGATCATAATGAGATGAAAATTTTTTTCAAACACTTGCTTTATCTCCGCAGTGATCTGTGTTGAGGATATTTTTGGACTTACTTCTCTGATTATCTGGCTGATTTCACGACTGCTCAAAGACATATGGCGATCTAAATGCTTAGCACTTTCAAATATTGGGCTTTCATTGCAACCAGTGTTGCCAATTTGACCATTTAGTGCCAAGATTTAGCCATTTTTCATCTCGTTCAACCATAAAAAAATCAATTTAGCAATTAGGTACTTTTAAGCCATTTTTCTTCAAGTTTCAAAATTTTTAGAGCAAAAAAAGTTACAAGTGCAGTATTTCTTGTGTTTTAATGTGAAATTTTTTTAATAAGTTAGAGCAAATGACTTTTACAAATAAATAAATTAAATATTTTCTATTCATTCATTCATTTATTCTTTATTTGGTATTCAATGTAATTTCTTAACAATTTTCATAAAGAGTTTAGGATTTCTAATTTCCTTTTCTACTTAAATATAAATAACAAATTATTATAATGCTTTTGGTTTCAGCTAATATAAGATAAAAGGTAAAAATTTTCAAAAAAAAAAAAAACCTTTATGAACATTTAAAATTAAAATAAAAGTTTAAAGGTAAAATTAAGTTGAGCCTAGCTCATTGATATGAACAAATTCCGAATTTAGACATCTAGTATTAAAATTTAATGTAAGCCTTTGAATTTTGTTTTTTACTAGTTCAACGTTAGCTAGAGTGTGAAGACGTCGAGTGGAGTGATGCCAAGGCAAATTGTGAATCATCTTTAATAGTTTGTTTTGCGTTATCTGCAGTTTCTTTGTATGACACTGAGCTGATGTGGACCAAACTGGAGCAGCGTAAAACATTATGGCATGAAAAACAGCTTTCAATATTAGGCTCTTGTTTTCAATATTAAGTTTAGAATTCCGGTTTATTAATGGATATAGCAATCTTGTTACCTTATGAATTTTGTCGATGATATAGGGAATATGGTCTTTAAATTTGAGTTTAGGATCCAATATGACCCCTAAATATTTGACCTTATTCTCCCAGTTTATAAGTCTCTGGTTGAAAGTTAAAGGTTGTTGAGGAAGAAAACATTGTTTACGTCTACGGGAAAAGTACATTGCTTGAGTTTTTTCTGGATTTACTAAAATTTTCCATTTTGTAAAATAGGAATGAACATCGATAAGTGCAGTTTCTAAATTACATACTACATCTGTCGCAATTACACCCGAGCTAAGCAACGCGGTGTCGTCGGCGAAAATAGACGTGACACAACCATCAAGAGTTGGAAAATCTGCTGTGTAAATATTATATAATATTGGTGAGAGGCAGGAACCCTGGGGACAACCAGCAGTTATTTCTTTTTGAGTGGAGTAGCTGGATCCAATATAAACATTAAAAAATCGTTCTGAAAGAAAGCTGTGTATTATTTTTATAATATGTACTGGGAAATTTAATTTTATCATTTTGTAAACAAGACCGTCGTGCCACACAGAATCAAAAGCTGCTTTTATGTCCAATAAAATCATACCAGTGGATTTCCCGTTATTAAAGTTTGATGTCACTAAATTTCTTATTCTAACTAATGGTTGAACTGTATTATGTTCCTTTCGGAACCCAAATTGTTGAGACGGTAATATTCTTTCAGCATCAATAAAATTTAAGATTTTTTCCTTAATTACTTTCTCAAGTATCTTGCTTAACGATGACAGAAGACTTATAGGTCTATAAGAAAGAGGGCAGTCAGGTGGTTTACTTGGCTTCCGTATTGGAATAATTTTTGAGTGCTTCCATGTTTTGGGAAAATATTGTAGTTTTAAACAATAATTAATAATTTGTGTTAAATATTTTATTCCTTTTTTAGGCAGAGCTTTTAAACATTTGTTTGTGATTCCATCTGTACCAGGTGATTTTCTAGGTTTAAGATTCTTCAAAATCGATGATATTTTATCTGTTGATATACATATATCACTACGAGCAACATCGCTGGTGGAAAAGAGATTACTAAGAGCGTTATTTACATCTGTGATTGTTATCTGATCGCTTAGATTTTCAGAAATTGTGTGATTTAGACGAAATGTTTGAGATAGTATTTCGCACTTCTCTTGCTGTGTGTTGTATCTTGTATTATTGTATTTTAAAATTGGAATGTTTGAAGATTTCTTTTTTAGGATTTTTGATATGTTCCAGAATGGTGTTGAACCTTTGTCAAGTGTAGATAACTTTTTATTCCAAGAATTATTTTTAAATTTTTTAATTTCTTCCGAAATGCGAAAATTAAACATTTTCATTTGAAAATGATCATCTATGTCTCTAAAGCGTTTCCAGTTTCTTCTATACACATTCCTTATTTGTATTAAATGTTTAATGTACATTGGAAGCGGTTGAGTTTTGGCTGTAAAAATTTTCTTTGGGACACTATAGTTAACAGCGTTTGATATTGTGTTACTAAGGGTTTCTATCATAGAATCGACTTGATCATGATTGTAGTAGTCGCTTTCATCTGAAACTGTTAAATTTCTTTTGATAAATGAAGCGTATCGTGACCAATTTGCTTTCTTGAAGTCATAAAATGTTTTTTGTGCAGATCTGAATTCACTATTAAGGGAAACATGAATAGGAAGGTGGTCGGAACCGAGATCATTGATGACGGAAACTGGCGTAAGACTGTTTGCTAAATCGGTTAAAAAGAAGTCCAGGGTGGATGATTGTCTTCTTGGGTCTGATGGAATATATGTATGATCACTTGGGTAAATTATTTGAAAGCTTTCGGAATCTAATTTTTCGTACAAAAGATTTCCCCAACAATTTGCTCGTTGACATCCCCATAGACTATGTCTGGAGTTAAAATCGCCACCAAGAATAAAATTGTCATAATTATTGTAAAGTTTTCGGAGATCAGCCTTAAACTGCACTTTTTTTACGTTGTCTCTTCCAGGGGATCCACCAGGAAAATAGCAGGAAAATATATTTATGTAGGATCCATTTGAAGTTCGTATTTTGACGCCAATATTTTCAATAAAAAAAGTGTTTAAGGGAGGTATTAACGTGTGTTCAACATTTTTTCTGACCAATATAGCCACTCCTCCGCCTCTTCCTTGTTCCCTATCATTTCTGTAACAATAAAACTCTGTGTGTTTTATTGAAATATTTTTATTTAACATTGTTTCGGAAATGAGACAAATATGGATATTTCTACTTAGTAGAAAATTAAAAAGTTCGTCTTTCTTGTTTCGAATGCCTCTAGCATTCCATGATATTATATTTATGACTCTACTCATATAAAAATTTACAAGCGAGTGATGTAATCACTTCAAATTGATCGGCTTTACACTTACAATTTTTCAACTTGGAAATAAGCTCAAAAGTAAGGTTTTTTATTTCTTCTACAGAAAATAAATTATTGGGGTTACTGTTACCATTGTTGTTGTTGGCGTTATTGTTGTTAGTTTGGTGGTTCCATCCGGGGTTTATATTTGCAGTAGCTTGATTTAGACTATTTGGAAAATCATTGGTATAATTTGTACTGTAGCGACTGTTATTTTGAAAAATATTTTGTTGTTGCCTTGGTCTAAAACCCCTAGGCTGAGATCGTTGCCTTATTTGTTGGTATTGTTGCCTGCTTGGACAATCTAAAGAAAACGATTTATGTGGACCCTGACAGTTTGCACACTTGATAATTTCAGAGTTACACTCAGCAGTTTTGTGATTACCAGCACACTTTGCACAGAAAGTTTTTACTTTGCAACGGCTTGAACCATGACCTAGCATTTGACAATTATGGCATTGGGTTAAGTTTGATGTTCTTTTTCTTTGAAAATCCCATTTAACTTTAACATAGTCGATCACGGAGTAGTTTTGTCTTAATTCTTTAATAGAAATAGACTTTTTTTTAAAGTACACAATGTATATAGCCTGTTCATTATTAGGGCCATTTGATTTGGTTACCAGTTTTACATCTAAACATGACAATTTCATATCAGTTAGTTTCTTTTTGATTATGAGTGGATCAAATTTATCGAACCCGAGCATAACTGCTTTATATGGCTTTTCGTTTTTAGTTCCATATGTAAAATATTCAAATTTAGAATCTAAATGTTGGCGCATCAGATCGAAATCTTCCATACTATCACAAAATAGTTTGAGACCAATTGATATTTTTCTAATAGCAAATTTAGTTATTTTTAATGTTTTACAAATATCCTCTATTTGAATAGTTTTACACTTTAGTATTGTTATTGGTGGAACATGTATTTTAATTTGTTTATTGATTATCATTTCAGTTTCTTCATCATTATCATCATCAACCGTTTGCAGAGGTTGAAAAAAGTTGTTATTGTCTACTGTAATAGCAACATTCTTTTGTTGTTTGTATTTTCTATAATAATTAAATTATTAATGAATTTTATAATAGCATATTAATCATTGATTTTTATGTTTATTATATGCACTTATATGATTAACAATGCGCAAGGTTAAGGATACAGGAATTAAAAACAACCTGAATTTATAATAATTAAGGCTTTTCGCTATTCAAAGAGTTTTCTAATGTTTCTAATTGTTACTTAATATGTATTAATACAAACAAAATAATTTCTTATGGGCAATTTCAGTGTAGTAAATAAATTTTTTAAGTTGTTTTATTAATATTGATGGATTTTTTGTAATAAAATCTTGTTTATCCACTGTTAAGCTATTTTTCACTAAAAATTTTGAAATTTTTAGTAGTGAAGAGTTGACATCAACGTTTGAAACGCTTCACGATGCTCCGAATAGCTAGCGACTTCTACCCAACATTTCCCCAATCTCTGCATACGATTTGCCTTGACAGCGCAAAAATAGAATAATTTTGCCCTGAGATTCTGCGGTTTCCTTTTGTTTGTAACCCATTTTTAATAAAATCAATAAAATTTTTGAAAATTTAAGGCACACTGACATTTGCACTTTGTCATATTTTTCGACTTATCAGAAAAAAGTGGCCAAATCGATAAAATTTGAAGAGAGTAACAACGCTGTGCCAATAATATTGCCCAGCAAAACAGGGCATTGTTCATGTTTAATTTTTTTATAGGTTATATAATCAAAATTTTAAAAAGAAACAAAGTGAATTTCGTGGGGAATTCACCATTCTATCTAGTTAAAATATTTCTTTATTTAAGATAACTTTAACAATGCTATAAGAGCATTTAAGAGTACTTTCTGTGCTAATAATTTAGTTCATTACTGTTCCTACAGACTGTCAAGAATATGTTTTTACATAGTAAAAATTGATTCGTTCTAAGAAATTGCAATCAACATTCAAAATTAAGGTGTACTTAAAATTGCAATTATACTTACAAAATTTGTGTTACAACAACTATGAAAAAGATCCATTAAATTGGTATAATGAAAATTTTATAAGCTTTTAAAGATGTCCAAATAGTATTCGGCACTAAGAACTTTAAAATGAATCCTTATCTCAAAACATAACTTCCCGCAAGTGGCTGGCCTTTTTGAAGGCCTTTAAAACTCCTTTCTAAAAGATTCGATTCGTTTGATAGCCTACCTTCAGAAGTATGCCTTCTAAAAGGTATACATTTTCTTTTGAAAGGCCTTCCAAAATATTCAGTACACATTCGCCCTTTAAGAAGGGAAAAGGAAGTTGTTCAGTTTTATTTTTTTTAGTGACCTTCTTATTTCCTTCTTTGTGTAGGGAACACAGTTGTTATTAAAAGGAGTGTGGTAGAGCTTGCTTCCAATGTCAATCTGTGTTAAAAATAAATAAGTATGTAATGTGGCGTGGAGGGCTTGTGTCTGCTACATAAGGCCTTTTATTAGGACTCTTTACTCATTATTGTTCCAGCAGGGATATATCTCATACGCGATCTATGGTAAATTTCCGACAGGCCATCTTAAAGTTGGCTTGAATAAATTTTAGTCCCAAAAAACTATTTAAAATTCACCACATTATCATGATATCAGTATCTTGGGGATGGTTGGCTTGCGACTTTGTTAAAATGCACTTTTTAATTCAAATACCCCTAAAGCAAAATGCCAATTATTTTAATTCTGGTTTAAATTGCTTGTGCAGTAAATAATGCGTTTGCCGAAGACATTGAGGTACTTGTAAAATGTACTGAGGCTCCATCTATAGCAAGTATTGGAAAGTTTTCCACAGCTGGCCTAACAAATTGTTTCAACATCCTCCGGTATGAATCACCATTAACAGAGAATGAAATACGGGACAATTACCTTTTTCGACGATACACGAACAGTAAACTCAATTGGGTGTAATTATCGCTGGAGAACTGCTTTTGAATTTTCCGAAGTCCAAAATCCTTTAGTTTTGCTTCAATACTTGGAAATGGCCTATTCACTCGATATAAATATGTGAATGGATTGTTTAATACAGGGCATAAAAAACTGTAGCAAAAACCAAAAGCTGTCGACCAAAAAACGAAAATTTGTGTACAACCTTTCGGTTTTTGAGCTGGTTTGACAGCGACTGTTTATATTAAATGAATTAGAAGTAAAAGAAACAGTTTTTCTTTCGCTAATGACAAATAAAGAAATGGCAGTTTTTCTACTTTGACTGCAGTTTTTAAACGCTAGTTAAATTTAAAAATAAAGTTTAATTATTTTAGTACACTGTCCGATTGTTTAGTTATTCGCAATAAATTCACCAAGGATTCTGCACAAAATGCTGAAAAAATCAGTAAGAAAGTTATGTAGATCAATTAATTAACTGTTTTTAAGTCGATAGGTGCTACACACCTTGAATTAACGTTGTTAATTTAACGATGTCTGTCTGTCCGTCTGCATGTATGTGCATGTTGAAATGGGTTTCCTTAAGACCCCAGATATAATGAGAGCTAGGTTGTAATATGTATATTTATACCACATAAGGTCCAGGATAGCTTGCTATTAAATTAAGTCCAGTTTAGTTCACAAATGGCTGAGATATGAGCAAAATACCTCTATTTATTACCTATAAATCTCTTAATTTTAAAAGTAAAATTTTACTTTTACCGAAATCTTTTTATAATCTTATAGAATTAATAAATCACTGAGTTCAAGACAAATAACTACTACTATATAATAAATTAGATAAAATCAAAATTAAGTGCTCTTGCTTCATTTATATACATATATACTTGCGTTTTGCAAAATCGTCATAAATTATTACAATTTAGTATAATTCTACTACTCTTTTTAACAAAGTTGTTTAAATATTAACAAAAAATTTAACACAATGAAAACTTGCGTTCTCATTAATCCCTTTCGCAATCGATGGCTCTCACAAGTGAGTAGCAGACTGAAAAACAACACTAACAACAATAAACACAAACGAAAGAAAAATATACAAAAACACAGGCAATAAAAGCAAATTAAAAGCATTTAATAGCACGTTAACACAACAAACCCCATAAACTATAGTAAAAAGAGCACCAGAGAGAAGTTCCCCAAAGAAGAGCATAATAAAGATACACATCAATTAATAACAAACAAAAACAAAATAACTCATTTGGAGGCATATGAAAACGATTAGAACAGAAACCCTCTTAGCTGAATAACAAAGAAAATCTCACGAAATTTCGAATGTGTGAGATTTAAACAACAAAATAAACAAATTTCTTACTAACCCAATCATATATATAGGTTTTTATTAATAGCTGAGATACATATTTTTCTTTCTCTTTCTCTTCTTTTCATTTTCTATGTTTTGGGGGGTCTTTAAAGGTGAGAACTTATCAACAACACTTGTTGAAAATTATCATTTTAAAAGAAATTTACTCTCGTTTGCTCTCTTTAAAGCTCTTTTAAGAATTAAGTACTCTTTTATGCTCTGCCAAGTGCAGGGCTGACTCTCTCTCTCTCTCTGAAAAAATGGGAGCCAAATGAGTAATAAAACTGCAGTATATTTATTTAAAGGGGGGCAAAACAAAAAATGGCAACACTACACTATTTTAGTAGTATTTTTACTGTTGTCATTGTCGCTTCACACAATAAAATAAAACAAAAAAAAATTTATTTGTTTTTGTTTCAGTGGATTTTGGTTTTGAAATTTGTGCGGTGTGTGTGTGTATTTTCTACCTCCTCTTGGACAATTTTACGTACGAGTTTAAATACGAAATGCATGCATGCGTACGTACGTTTGATGAACCAAATGTTAGTTTTTTTTTTACTATAGAGTTATTTTTTAGTCGATGTTGATGATTACACACGTAAATAGTACGCGCGGTAAACAAAATAACAAAAAAAAAAAAAAAAAAACAATAAATAAGAAATTAATTATAAAAATTTATAAATAACAATAAAAAAAACAAAAACAAATGAAAATAGTTTTAAAGGAAAAATTAAAATAAATTTGTTAAATCAAATTGAAAGAAGGTGAATATTAGATTTTAAGCTTGAAAAACTAATAGTTTAATTAAAAATTATTTTAAACTATTTATTAAAAAAAAAAATAATAATCCTTTTTTATATAAAAAAAAGAAACTAAATAAACTTATTCAATAGTGTTTAAAATTTATAGTTACTAATTGTTCTAATTAATTAATACAATTAAAAAAGTAAAAAGCAACTAAAAAATGGTTCTTTAAAATATTTTTTAATATTAAAATAAGTTGAAAATTTTAAAAATTTGTTAAAAAAGTAATTTTTTTGTTTTTAGTTTAAGAAAGCAGTAAGCAAAATAAAAAACATCATATTTGGGATCGGGTTCCCAATAAAAAATTTAACATACTTCCATAAATTACGCTGAAAATGGTTTTCAAATCAGCTGGGAATGGCTAACATTTGCCTCAGGCGAAAGTGAGAAAACTAAAAACAATCAAAATGTTTGGGAACAGTTTTTTTAAATATATTCTTAATAAAATTTAAAATTATTTTAAATGAGCAATAATATAAAAAAAATAAACTTAGTTTTGCGAATATAATTTAACAAATACGAATAACACCATAAAACTGTTCTCAAAAGTTAATAAAATGTTTTGTTTTTAAGATTTAAAAATTAAACGAGGTTATGTTTTTTTGTCCAATAGTTATGCAATATTGGAACAGTTTTTCCTTACAAAAAAATTAAGACAATATAAGAGAAGCAAAGAACTTATGAATAAAATGTAAAAATGTTCTTAAAATTATACCGAATTTATACTTTTCGATGGTTTTAAATTTCCTCAAGTCTTATGTTGGGAAAAGTTCTCGTATATATACATAAATTTGATCGGAAGATAAAAAATATAGAAAAAAAATAGGGAATAGATTTTTTAAAAAAGATTTAAATCAAATTATACTTAATTAAGTTTAGTTTTCTAATAAATTTTGAAGAAAAAATACTGTTCTCAAAAATTAGTTAAAAAGAAAGAAACAACTTTGCAATTTTCTTTAAATAAACACTGAGAACAGATTTTGTTTTTATAAAGAAAAAAGGTTCAAATTGCAATATTTTCTTAAAATAAACACTGAAAACAGGTTTTGATCCAGAAGAAGAGGGTCAAATTACTAAAACATTATTTTAAAAATAATGTTAAAAGATTTCTTAGTAGGAACAGTTTGAGTCAACTAAAAGCATTTTTTTAACAAAATCGCTTAAGTAGAATAATAATGTATAGAAAAAGATCCTTCATGAAATATAAATAAGGACATTGCTATAGGAGTTCAAATGAGAATAAAGTAGGCAAACCCGCTGACGTTTTTAAAACTTCTTCGTCTCCTAATTGTTTTTGGTCCTACGAGTATTTATTCATTAGCCCTTTCGCGCCCGCTCTTAAACGCACTGTCAGAAATTTTTTTTTTTTATAATTTCCTTAGTTTTTAGACTTTCAGACTTTTTGAGTTTTCGGGTGACTAGATATAGGAAGTTGCTTATAAGCAACTTTGGGCCGTTAAGGAAGTTTTGCACGTAATGAAAAATTAAGACAAACTTTTCTATTTTCTATTCATTCTTTCACCAACTCTATATGTGCTTTGATAATTTTATTACGATTGTTTTTAGGAAAACGATGATTAAAATCCAAGTTGCTTATAACCAACTTTGGGGTCGAAAGTGTTACAACGTTTTCATTAAATTGACTAAAATTTCTACATTTCTGATCGATTGGAAGTTACCATAAATTAAAATTAAGGTTATAGCGTTGGCAGGTTTGTGCTACCATATGACGGCTTACAGCCGTATCTAAACAAAAGCTGCACGCATTTTCTAGTTGGCAAAAATTCTCATGCAATTACTATATGTATGAAGCATTTCTAAATAGCGTGGCGTTAACGCTTTGCAATTGAAAAATCTGATTTTGACAGATCATTTTATAGTGAAGTTGGCCGCTATTGCTAACATATAATGGCTATTTATATATTTTTTGGTCAATCAAGCGGTTTTATTTCATAACTATATCTATTTTGTGGGTTTTATTAAACAAAACGCAAATAAGAATACTTTTTGTGACACATTGTTGACGCTTTTGTTTAGCTATGGCATATCAGCGTAGAAGCTAAGCGAAAAAACGTTCCGCCTTCAGCTCTTATTAAGGTACGGCTGTAATATTTTTAACCATTAAATAATGAAGAGATCATTTTTTTTTTAACGGATACAAATTATTATTGTGCTTATTAAAAATATATAATAGTTCAGAGAGAAAGCAAGAGAGAGACATGTAAGAGAAATTATAAAGAAATAAGAACAGTTTTAAAAAAATTTTCCCATGACTTTCTTAAGGGGAAAGATACCTTTTTCAACGCCCAATAAAATAAAAACGATTTAGCGAAAACAGTTTCAACCAATTTAATACCAACAAAACAAAAAAAAATTTCTAGTGGGAATAGTTTTTAAAATGTGGAAATCTTCACAGAAAAGCTTACATTTCTTCATGTCAAGCCAGCAAGCAAATAAAACGGTTTCTCATTAAAAAAAAATTATATAAAATTCACTTTTTTTGATTTTGATGTAGAGCGCAATTCCTTCCATATTAAGTGAAATAACATGGATTCATAACTTAAAAAAATTAGTAAGAATTAGTAAGAACACTTTTTTAAACAAATGAAACAAAATTTCAAGAAGATAATTTTTCATATACCTTTTAAATTTAATAAAGTTAAATTCTAAATAAATCGTTCAAGAAAAGCATAAATCAAGGTTCATTAGTTAAAAATAAACTTTATGAATAAGAACAGTTCATTAACGACATGAAACTGCTCAAATTATCTGGATAATTAAGTAGTAGACTTTACTAATATAATCAAATAGCAATAACTGAAACAAAGTTGCATTTGATATTAATTGTTATTAAAAGTCAAATGCAGCGTCAGACCATTATCAGTTTTCAAACTGTAGTTTATAACTTATAGGCTGTTAGAATAGTTTGAAACAGTACGTATAACTTAAAACCTTGGTCTCAAAATGAACTGCAATAAATAAAATCAAATTTATACTTAATCAATTTATTGAGCATGAAACATCTACAAAAAATGTGGGAAGAGTTTTTAAAATTTAGTCTATTGTCGTATAATATAAGAAATTCAACATTTAGAAAAATAATTGCTTAAGTTTTCTTTTTAGTTTTCTCAACTTGTTCAGGATAAGTGTTTAAAAAAAATAGTTTTACGGCCTTAATTTTTCCAGAAGCAAATTGAATTTTATAGCTCTTTCATAACCCCTAAATTAATTTACCATAATCAATAAAATCTATTTGCGGCATTTTTGTTTTCAAGTTTAAAAATATTATTTAATTGTTTTTATTGATTAATTGCAACAAAATTTAACTAAATGAGAACAGTTACATTCTCATTTATCATATGAACGTTTTTCTTATTCATTAATTAAAACACCAAAAAAAAAAAATATTTAAGCAACAAAAAAATGTTAAACTTTTTTAAAACATATATAACCCTGATTATTAAAGATATATTGAAAAAAAAACAAAAAATAAATACAAAAAAAAATTATTAATATTAATTAATCATTTTTATTTATTTTCTTTTTGTATTTATTTTTTCAAAAGAAAACAAGCCCACTTTAGAGCTTAACACTATAATTAAGTGTAATTATATTTTACCTTATAATTTATGAAAAATGAACGACTACAAATAATTAACAACATAAATTATAAATAATGTTTAAAAACAAGAAAATGAAACAACAAATTAATGAAAGAAAAAATTAATTACACACAAGTGTTTTAAAGAACAAGAAAGAGCTAAAAAATTATTACAAATTATTAACTTGACACAGACAAACAAGCCCAGTGAAGAAATATCAAATGAAGAAAACAAAAAAAATAAAATAAATAAAATATGTGGCACGTTTAAGTATTTACACAGTTGTAGCAAAAATAGTAGCAAACTGTATTCTTAAAAAATTAAAAAAAAAAATATATTTGATAATATTAATTAAATAGTAGATTTAGGTTAAAAAAAATTTGGTTTTAGGTTAGCGAAAACTTCAAGTGTGCTACAAAAAAATGTACACATAGATCGATTTCGTTTGAGCTCACGAATACGAATTTCAACAAAACTCTCTTGTCGGCACTTAACGGAAAAGTGCTGCCCAAAGCATAGAGAATCGCCTTACGTAGAAACCATAGAATACGACTAGAACAGTAACTCTCTCAAAACAACATTAAACATTTTCTCTCAAAATTCCGAAAGTGTGAAGTTACAACAACAAAGAAAAAACACTGTGTTGCCAACTTAGCCCTTTTCGGGCTAGACCTAGCTTTTTTAAAAGTACCTAAGTTTCGTCCCTTGTTGTTATTTTAAATTAACCCTTTGGACCGTTTTTCGCTTTTGCGTAGGTATGCTTAAATTTTTTGTTCTTATGGCTTTACCAAGTAGTGTAAACTGTCATAAACATTAATAAAACATGCGAATAGAGAAATAGAGAAACATCAATAAAAAAGATAGGGATGACCAAAGACGCCAAATTTTATTTCACAATGATCAATTTAAAAAAATTGTAAATGCTTCTTAAACCTTCATTGGTCGTACCTTAATTGAATAAAATATAAAATGTCCCAATACTCAATACATACATTTTTTTAGTAAATTGTTATGTGTTTAATTTTTGTTGTTTATAAAAAAAACAAATTTGAGCCCTTTTTGGGCTTTGCCTTTTGAGATGAAAACCTACTAAAACCTTCCTTTTTTCAATTAAGCCCTTTATAGCACGTTTTATATATGTTTTCATGTGGTTAGTTTCCTAGGAGTTGGCATCACTGAGTAAACACATCCCCAACGCAGGCATAGAGTTTGTTTGTTTGACAGCTGACAACTATGCCTAAATAAGAGCGGAAAACGTTTTCTAGCTGTCAAAAGTTCTCATGCCCATACAATTTGTATGTAGCATACTGAAATAACGCGGCTCCAACGCTTTGCAATTAAAAAATCCGATTTTGACAGTGCATTAGATTATGAAGTTGGCCGCTATAGTTAAAAAATAATGACAATTTAGCTGTTTTAGGTGAATCTAGCGATTTTATATCCATTTTTTATTTCAATTTGATAGGTTTTACTAAACAATACAATTAGCATAACTGTTCATATCCCAACGTTGACGCTTATATTTAGGTATGGCATTTTAACGTAAGATCTAAGCGGAAGAAAACGTTTTGCCTTCCGATCTTTTTTTGTAGGTATTACTGTGAGTTATGTGTTTTTTCTCTCTCTTCCTTTATCTATTCCAGTTACTTTCTATCGTTTTCGCTCTTGTTATATTCTAGTTAAAGATCAAGGCTGCGTTGCCAGAAAATATTTTAATTTTAAGTGACCAAATAATCCGCATTTCATAATTAAGATCCCTAATTTGGTCCACAATTTTTTAAAATGTAAATTTAATTTACCGACTTTCAAAGTAGAACAAATTAGACTACAAATTTTTAGCCCTTTTTTGGTGCTTTATTCACGACTTATCATTTCAATGTCGATAGGCTGTTCAACGTTACGAGATCTCTGTAACCGACCCCAAGGCTCTGCATTGATGTTTCTAAAAGGGGCAGTAAGGTATGTAGAGGTTTCTTTAGCGAGGAACTGAGCATAAAGCGCTCTTTTATGATGAGCTGACCAAACAAGGCTGTCTTTTTGACGGCATAATCGTTGACGACCTACGAGGCATTTCGATGGCTCACATTTGGACACTTATCAAACGATTGTCGTATAGGAAGGCTTAAAAAGGATGGCAGAATGAGAATACCTGCTCGAAGGCCTAGAAATGATGAGGAGAATTTTTTTTTTCGTTCTTCTAACTGCTTATTAGAAAAGTGAAACATTTTCACCATTTTTGCTCTAGAAAAAAACTTTTCGTGAAAGAAATATAGTAAAAGAACATTTTTTTTTAATAAAAAAAATATATTTAAAGAAATACTATTAAATTTCATATCACGAAAATTTGTCTTACAAAAACTTCGTTTACGAGTCAATATCATTTTATTATTTCGACCCAAGGACCTTGGATAATTATTGCATTCATTTAACACAATTAAAAACTCAAAAAGCATTTTTTGACTTAAAGCTTTTTTGAATAAAGTCAAAGGAATGCTCAAGGACCCTACTTAAACCACTTTTTAAGTAAATTGGAGATTTTGATGCCGTGTGGAAAGAGTCTGTTAGTGTGTAAAACCAACAATATTTTTGGTTTTCCTCTAAAGCTGCAAAAAATTAAAAAAATATAAGAAGTTTTTTGTCTCAATGTTTTTAAATATCAATTTATGTTTTTTTCATGTCAAAAAAAAATGTTAAAATAAAATGAAAAACTATACTTAAATATGAGTTGATATTTAAATAGAATTGGAGAAATTGGGAGGCTATAACTTATGTCGAATTATACTACAGACAAAATACTTTTTAAAGAAGAAGCTAGAAAAAGTAATTAACCAAATCCAAAAATATAAAAGAACCCGGACAAAATTGTAACTCTACAATAATTTTTAATAAAAATAATTTCTGTATAATATTGAATGAAAAGTTGGTTAAAAAAATTACAGCCTTCGCAACAAAAAACCTCATTTGTACATCCAGCTGCAACGAGTAGAGGTAGAATAAAATACCTTTAGATTATAATTTTTCCAAAAAATGTTTAAAGTTTTAGCATTTGGAGCCAATAAAAAATAGCGTCACCTATCCGTGAAAGCCTGGGTTCGAGCCACGCGGCAGTCAAGAATGAAAAATTATCAATAAATTTTTATTCATTTCATGTTGTAAAATTCCTTTCTTCATAAAAATAATTTAATGAAAATTAAATTTGATGAACTTTAGCTGTTTTAAAACTATCAAAATTTGGAACAAAAAAAGTTTTAAATCAATGATTTTTATACCCTTCATTTCAAGTGGATAGGTATAGGGTATGTATCTAAATTTGTCATTCCGTTTGTAATTTTAACAATATTGATCTAAGGCCCTTAAAAGTTAATATATTCAGGAGCCTTTTTAGTAGCGAAGTAAGTGTTACGATGTCCGTCTGCTGGTTTGTCTTTTCAAATGGGGTTTCCGAAGACCCTAGTAATTATTAGAACTACGTTGTTATATATTTATTTCATATATAGTACGTCAGAGTTTGCTATTGAAATTTAGCCAGATCGGTCGACTGAGTTATTAGCAAAATACCACAAAAACCTCTTATTTGTATCCATAAATATCAATGTTTTACCTATAAACCTTAATTTTCCCAAGTCCCCTTATAATTAATGATTTCCTTACATTCATTTTAGAAAAGCTTAGTAGAATACTGCTAGTGAATATTAGCGATATCGTTTCATAAATGCCCTTGTTTTGTACAAATAAATACCTGTTTTCGGAATGCTGTGGAGTCGTCAAAAATTAGTTTTTACTCCGACTGCGATTCCATCCGCAAAAATTTTTTAAGTACGATGCCTACTACAACTATCACTCTAACTCATACTCTAAACTTGATGCTAAATGTATATGAGACTGGTCCTTATCTGCAAAATATTGCATCGCCAATTTCGAAGAATTTTTATTTTGGAAAATATTAAAAAAAAAATTTGTATTTTTAGAGTCGGAGCAGCTTGTTTTTGTGGTTACTTCGACTTCAACTCCTACTCCGGTACAAAAACTCAACTCGGACTCAAACTCTACAGCTCTGGTTTTAGAACATGAGCGCTCATACCATATGAGGTAGGAGGACCAAATCTGGCTCAAAAGTTTTATTTAAACATAAGAAGTGTTAAATATGAAAGGCAGCCTCCTGGCCCCCACACAAGTGTCCTACCGAGTTAAGTGTTTTACTGCGATATGGTCCATACAAAATTAGCCAGCTTTATAAAAATGTGCTTAAATATTCTCAGTGTATACAATTTTTTTGCTTTAAGAAAATTAGCAACTGTTATATTCACCTAGCGCCCATACAAATGTGTTGCTAGAATAAAAATTTTGACATAATAACGCCCATATCATACGAGCTAGAGACCAATTTGCTTTTCAATAATATAGTGAAGGATATCTTGTATATTCAGCACAGCTGAATTTAGCACTTTTACTTATTTTCTTTTAACTCTAAGATAATCTTGCATGACATGCAAAGTCCCTAACAATTCTCAAAATCATTCTAAAATGTAATCTTTTATAAAAATCGCGTGCTATATTTACACAATTAACTGTAATGCAACTAAATTAAAATGAATGAAATCATAAAAAAGAACGCAAATATTTAATAAAAAAAAGAAGAAAAACACCCACCTTTTTGAACAAACAAATTATTGTTTTTTTTTTTTAAGAAGAAAATAATATTTTACAGCTCGTAAATAAAGTAATAAATTACTGTTTAAGCACATACATACAAAAACAGAAACAGCAGCGAACTTACAACAACAAAAACATACCAAAAAATAAGATTTATTACCAAATTGCATTACAAATGGAAATTTTTTATAATAATAATTTTTATTGCATACTTACACAAACTCTCTTTGTATACTTACTACACTTTGCTCATTCCTTAAACTCTCTTTTTGTGCTTTTTTCTCTTTACAGAGCTGCCAGCTAGAACGAGTATTAATGTGGTTTATTGTGGTAAATAAAAACATGTAAATGTGTGTTTGGAGGATAAAATATCAAACCGCAAAAACCGCATGTTAACCAGCCAAGCAAAACCGAAAAAAATATAATGAAAAAAAAACATTAACCAAACAAACCATATTAAATGTATAGAAGTCGTTAAAATAAAATTACAGCTAAAATAAATTAATTTTTATATGAAATTAATGTGGAAAAGAAAAAATATTGGAAAAAAAATTGCAATTAATAAAGAGAAAAATGCAATTGCAGCAACAACAAATTGAATAAAACGTAAAATTTATTACTTAATTAAAAACCAAGCAAATGTACCAAATTAAAAAATTTTTTATAAAAAGTATTGTAAACAATACTGTGTAAGCTAAATTAAGTGCAATAAAAAAAATACAAACAAAAATTAATAATATTAAAGGCAAAAAATGTTAATAAATTTATTAAAAAATTATATTACACAAAAAAACAAACAAGTAGTGCTCGGTTAAATAAATTAAAGCAATTATAAATAAATTAAAATTTAATAAAATATCAAATAATAAAATTTACTTCATTGAATTAAAAAAAACTAAAAACCAAATTAACAAACACCCGCGCTCTGTTTTTCCTAAGCTCTTAAATAAAATGAACACTACACAAAAGCAACAGTTACAACAATTTATTATTTCAGCTTTAACAATTAGCCGTGCAAATTAACTAATATTAATAAATGTAACTACAAAAACAATAAACAAACAACAACAATTTAAAACAACATTATCGTTTCTATAGAAAATTAACTTTATTTGCTTGAAAAAACACAAAAACAACTGCGCGTGTGTGAGAAATAAAAAAAATAAAATTTCCTTTACTCTGCTTTTTAAAGCTGCCAAAATATAAAAAAAAAATCGCCAAAAATTTCTCTCATTTTCTCTAAACCACTCCAAAGAAAATCCTTTAACAAAAAGTAAACATTGAGTTAAGTGTGTTTGTGCATTTTTGTGAAATACTTGTTTTGATATTATTTTTACTCTCACTTTGTGGATTAGAGAGTAAAATTTTAAAACAAAACAAAGTAAATAAATTGTTTCCCCCCTCCACGCCTTTTTTTAACGAAAAAGGAGTAGAAATTTTTGAAGTGCATTTTGTGCATGTGTTTTTGAAAGGGTTGCCAACAATTATATATAAGTGTGTGTGACTGCTCTTTTTGTTATCCACTCTCTTCAATTCTCAACCCCTTTTAACGGGTGCTAAGCAAGGATATAATAATTTATCTTTCGTAGCCGTTAATAAAAACAGCCGCCAAAGTGGATTTAACAAATTATAATAAAATGCTGCAATCCAGCAATCAATATCTGCGGCCGGATTATATGGTGGCACCAACTGCGGTAAGTTTTACATATATATTTTTTTTTTTTTTTAATTTGAAGCTTTTTTAACCTTTAAATCGCCCTTGTAAGAAAAACCACACAAAAGGAATCGTTTGTTGAGGTACACTAAAACAACATCTTGGCCTTGTTAGCAATATCAATTTAATACATTTTTTTAATTTAAAAATATTTTTTATTAACGAAATATTTCAGATTTTACCTAAATTACCCTCGTGTGTGGTTTTCCACACATATGTAGTTTCTATGTAATATGCACTAGAGACTAAATTTTCCATTTTTTAAGCAACCTAACATTTTGTTCAGTGAATAAAAATATCCTTTAACTGAAGTAAATTTAAGAAAGTTATTAAAAACATAAAACCGAAATAGTTAACCTGGTGGATTTTTCTGAGGCACAGGTTCAACGAATCTATTTTGCGTTTTAATTTTTATATTGAGCAAGATTTTATTGTCTATGTTTACACATGGAAATTTTGTAGTACCATTAATACTTAAGGCTCAGTTAGCCAGGACTTACAGTAACATTGCAAATCAGCTGCTTCATTTTTTCGTAGGTAAAGCAATTAGAACGAATATAATTAGCAGTAGGATGTTACGTCTCAATTTGTAAGAAATAGATTGGTCCTCATTTTTTGCGGTAAGGTTAAGTTACTGTTACTAACTGAGCCTTTAGCCTTTCAGCTAGAGTTTTTTCCGCACTTTTTCGATTCCCGTGAAAGCGGGAAATAAAAATCATATTCTTGGGAACCCGTGATTCCCGCCCAAAATTTTTTATTTATTTATTTACTTAATTCTTAAATGACTAACTAATAATTCTTAATGGTAAGTATGCTGAAAATAATTAAATCTAGTATCTGGTATTTAGCAAAAACGAAAAAATTTAAGATAAAAGTTATTTTAAGGCGCGTGTCAAACATAGATTTAGTTATATTTCAAAAAATACCCCGGAATCCTGCAATTCATACAATTGAAAATCCCGGGAATTGTTAGAATGTGAAATCCTGGGAACAAACTCTACTCTAAGTACAATTCCGCATTAATATTCCTCAAACAATTTCAAATAATCCAGGCTCTCAGGCATAGAATATTAACTAGAACGCAAACTATCTTAGCTTATAAGGTGAAGCCGTAACTGGGTAAAATAACTTGACCTTTAAGCAAAAAAAGTTTCTGCCAAAAATAAAGAATTAACGGCAAAATATTTAGTTTGCTATGTCCGCTTAAGGAATAATGCCTCCTCTTTCGTACTTAAACTTTACTAAACCAAAAAAAGTGGGTTTACACCATGAGAGTTTTCTTGCAGAAAGGCTTGAAAATTTTTTTTTTTTGTTAAAAATTCTATTTTGTTTTATAACAGTGTACAACAAAAAAAGCAGCCTCAATACTTGCAACACGAAATTAAACTAGACTATTGGTAGAGCAAATCTGCAAAGGGTTTTGAAAAGTTAGCTCGGGTTTCTGAAATATCGACCCCTAAAGTTTTTGAATTGTTTGCAAGGCGTTTGGTAAACGTCAAAAAAATATACTTAATGTACTTCTTAACTAAAATACTATTTAAGATGTCTTCAGTAGAATTGTATGGCGATTCCTTGATTAGAATATATTAACCCTCTAACACTAATTTTAAGGGTCTTTCTTGTAACTTCCACACAAAAGTATACTTAAGCGCAAAAAAGTTTAAAAGAGAATGAAAGAGTGCCAGGAAGGCTAGCTGGTAGTGAGCTAGTCTATCAGCGCCGAGGTTTGCTAGACTGATAACTCAAAATATTTCTTATTATTTTTAATTAAATTTACACATCTTTAAAAGAATCAATCAATTCAGCATAAATTTAAATATTCATATTTATCTATTTTATTAAATTTTTCTTATTGATCTTAATAAAAACTTAACTTAAAGTTCATATTCACTAAATAAAGACACATAACAAATAGTTATATTCAAGAAAAAAAAACAACGACATTGTGGCGTCGTATTATAGACACATCAACAACAGTGAATTTTTACTAAGTTTGACAGCTGTCAGACTGACATCTAAACAGACATGCACAACATGAAATGACGAAAACTTAATATCGCTATGGATGGAAAACAAACACACATGATCATAATGGACTTTCACTTTAAATCAATAAATTGTTGTTTTTTTTTTCTTTAAAAATTTATAAATTTAAACTGCCACAGCAACAAATTAAATAACATCAAAACCTATCTATCACTCGCTTTATAAATGCTCAAAATTACAAAACAAACAAAAAAAAAAAACATATTTCACAAAACACTTTTGTACAAATGGTTAATAAACTTTAATCGCTTACAAGCTTAAATGGCGCCAATTAAAATTGATTTAAATCTGAAATGTTACAATGTGCACAAAAGCACGAAAACTGTTAAAAAAAACAAGTCGACAATTCATCCATTCAAAGCAGAAATATAAAGTTTCAGTTACCAGAGTTAAGAGTCACAAAAAATGCTACGCTTGAATATGTGGAAAATTTGTTACACTAACGCACAAATATGCAGTTGAGTGTAGACAGATTTATTTATAGACAAGTTAAAGTTTGATATTTGTTAAGTTGTGTGTAAATAGTTCTTTTAGGTAAGTTTTTTTTTTTTAGTTTGAGTTTAAGTGAGTTGAGACAACATATTTTCACCATGACACTTATGCGTCTAAAGTATGTGTGTGAAAAATAGTTTTCGATATTTATTTTAAGTGAACAATTTAATACGAAAGTTATTTTCATAGTTTCTAAAGCTATGGTCACACTTAACAGACATTTATCGGCCTTCACGTAACCACTCGTTTTCTGAAGTATGTATTTGTTTGATTAGATACAACCTTTGCTATTTTACTATGATTTTATTCAGAAATAAGGTTCGGAAAGTCCAAAGAAAAATTTTAAAATAAATTTTAATATAAAGTTGACAAATGCAGCGCTGAATATTTTACTATGATTTTATTTAGAAATAAGGTTCGGAAAGTCCAAAGAAAATTTTTAAAATAAAGAAAATGCTTGACAAATGCAGCGCTTAACATATTGCTAGCTCAATTTTGGTTTAGGGCATATGCCAAAAAGTCGTAGGAGAACAACTTCAATGAAGGCTTACATGAAGTTTTCTGAATATATACCCGATAGACTTTTTGTATTCTCACCACTAGTTGTGGCATATGTTGCGGCAAGTGTACATTTTTGTCAATTTTCATGAATGAACTGAGAAGTTAATACTTTTTGGTTGAAAGTAAAAATTATTGTTTTGTGCCGCATACGCCCCTATTCTAAATTAACTTTAAAACATAGCACGTTGTGCTACAAACGTATACTTACTGGTGTGTTGGTTATGATTTTATTTTGCTTAAACTTTTTTTTTCTTACGGCAATGAAGCAATTCAAGAGTGAAATGTATTGTGTACGTGTTTGTATGAGGAATTTACTGCAAACGCCAAACAGTGTATTGTGTACGTTTTTGTATGAGGAATTTACTGCAAACGCCAAACAGTAGCGTATAGAGCAAAACAATACTAAACAAATCTTTAAAATGTGTTGTATGGAGAAACATAAATGCTTAATATCTCAGAAACCATAATCAATTTCATTAGACTAGAAATCGGACTATAAAATTTCGCAAAGTTCATAATTTAGCAATGCACCATATAAGGCCCTCTATTGGAAAATATTTTAGTACTTTTAAAACTGTAACTAACAATGGTATTCACGTAAAACTTGGTCTGTCATAGTTGTATGCATTTAAAAATCCCTCTGTCGAATTTCGTGAAGAAGAACATATTAAGACCACTCTGGGAAATAATTTAAATACACTTATAACCACAGAAATAATAGATATTGTGGTAAAATTTGGTCCAGTTTAGCTTAATGGGACCAGAAATTACACCATGCAATCTTGTGGTATTCGGTATATAATTATAGATAGCTCCTATATTAAGCAGTCTTTTGAAAACCACTTTAAAACGTAGAAAAAGCTTAAGAAAAGTTCACTACTGTATTGAAATTAAGTCGAATTTAGATTTTTTTAATAACAGAAATTACTCCACAGAACTTTGTGATGATTCATCCATAATTTACCCAAGGAGCCAATAAAAATTCTCCTTATGAAAATCAGTTAAGCACGGCTTAAACCATAGCGCTTTTGATATTTTATTCAAATTGGGTAATATTAAGTTTTATACCGGCCCATAATTAAACAACAGTCTAAACCGCAACTAATGTCAGTTTTTATAAAGATTAGTTAGTAACTTATAGATCCCATGTAGAGTCAGAAATATTATTACTGTCGGTGGAGGCTATCAAATATACGGCACAGCCGAAAGCGCTCTAACTTTTTGTATGCTCCCTTTTACTTCATTTTACAAAATTTTGATTTGCAATTTGATTTGTTTAGTTCTTTTTAAGCTGTAATTCAGTTTAAGTTTTTAAAAGTATCCCTAATTTCATCCACTTCAAGTAACTGATTCAGTAGTTTTCCTTTGAAATCATACATTTTTCACAAAAACGCACACACACTTTAAATAAACTTGTTTTCCTTAGAATATTATAGACGTTTTACCGATATTATCAAGGAATGTGAGTAGCTATTATAAAAACTTTTTTCCGGTGACTTTCAATATACACCATTTCTCTGAACACCTTTTAGCTAGATGAAAAATGTTAGTTTTTCTTCTTTTCAAGTGCATTTTATAGAAAAACCAATAATTTGCTTTATTTTTAAGTATGTGTCAAATTAAATTGAAAGAAATGTTGTTGTTATTTTGTTCACTTGTGGTTAATTTATTATCATTGCAGTTCCAGTTGTTTGTATTTCCTTCTAACCAAGTGGCCCCTTGCTGTGGTATAAGATAACACTGATTGATGTAGGAATTGTAAAATGAAAACACAAATAGAGAGACAGACACACAGACATATCAAAACCAACTGAATTTCTTTAGAGAAAAAAAAAACACTTTTATTTACAATAAAATCACATCTGAAAGAAAATCTTTAAAAGAAAGAAAAAATCGAATGTAATTGATGTGATTGAGATTGATTATCTGTTTGTTTGTCTGACTGTCCATCTGTTTAGCTTTGCGTTTGTTTGTTTGTTGAGTTTAATAAAGTATTGAATTGTCTTGACTCGCGCTGTTTGCTTTTAGTGTTTTTTGTTGTAATCTCACGTATTGTATTTCATTATTTTGATGTGTTTTTTTGATTTTTTTTTTTTTTTGTTGATGTTGTTTTGTTTATTAAAGGCTTGATTGAAAGCCTAAAGTGCTACTCGAAACTATGTCGCTTGTGTTTTTTTTTTCAAAGTTGATTAACAATACATAATGATTACACCCCTTGGCGCCAGTTAATTGGACTCTGCGTTTTCTGTGTTTCATTTTGACGTTTCACTTTCCTCTTTCTACCAGCTGCTCGCTGTCTTATCATGATTATATTAATTATTTATTTAAAGAAAAAAATGTATAGATTTGTTTTATACATATTTTTTTTAAAAAGCTTCTGTAATATAGATAAAAATCTAACAATTAGTTGACAATGCTGTTTTAGAGAGTGAGACAAAATAAGATTGATGTGTAATTATTAGTCTGGAAGTATGCTGTTGTTAAGTGTTTTAGGTTTTGGCTTTTTTTATAAATTTATAGGTTAAATTTAACATAAGCCTTTAATTAAAAATGTTTTAGCAATGCGTTTTTTCTATAAAGTTCAAAAGCGATTCTCTGAAATTATGTGCAAAAAAAATATAATATATTTAAAATTATTTATATTTTATTAGTTTTAGATTTCCTTTTTTTAAAGGGAATACTTTTCTCAAAATAACACGCCTTA
The DNA here is from genome assembly GCA_963931875.1 of Pollenia griseotomentosa. NCBI lineage: Eukaryota > Metazoa > Arthropoda > Insecta > Diptera > Polleniidae > Pollenia > Pollenia griseotomentosa. The sequence continues at coordinate 185,658,436 of OZ007561.1, forward strand.
GTTACATTTCAACACGCCCACTTGCTCATCATTTAAAATTTTTAACTACAAAAATAAAGTTGAATATTTTTTTTAAAAGAAAACATCATTCCCGCTTATTTAAATAACAATAAAAAAATATATAAAGTAAGCAATAAAAAAAGTTTTACATATTAATGATTAATGACGTTTGGCCGTAATTAATTTTAATAAAATCAAATAAACTCTACTTGACAGCTGTCAGTGTCATCATTTGTTTGCTCATCACACTTTTAAATGCAACAATACTCAGAAAAAAGTCACACTCAGCCAGCTAGCGTTAACAACTACAACAACAATCACAATACTACTTGAAATGAAAACGAAACGTTCATCAAATAAGACTCACACTAAACCGATGACTACCAAGAAAGTAAAAACAAAAAGTCATAAAAAATATACAATTTTTTTATTTAATAACATAACAGATCCCAGTTTACACGTCACTTAAAGTCTGACTGGTAGACCAGTGAATTTAATTTCAAAATGTTTTAAAAAAATTTTTATTTTAACTTCATAAAAAAAAAATAGATTTTAAGTCTATTTTAAGGAAAATTTCTAATATACAGCCCTGCCACAGAGTACAATTCCATTTGGAATCGAAGAAAACATAGTTGTGTATTGATTAGAGTATCCAATTATTCGACTTTTGGTTTTGTTCGAGTAAGGAAATAATCGATTTTTGAATTTTAAAATTGCTCGATTAATCGAATAAAGGTTTTAAATTGTTCGAACTACTCGAATAACTCGAAGAATTCAAACAATTTTATCCAATGGGAAAAAACAAACATCTCTATTTAAACTTATACTTTTTTTTAAATCCCCTTTTAATTTCCTTTATTTTAAAACTCTACTCTATTGGTTTGGTTACGTTATGTTTTAACGTATTACTATTTCACGACAAAAATCAGAAACTTCGTTTTCAAACAAGGACACATAGAGTTTTGAGACGGAAGTAATGACATCTGAAATGTCACATCCAGCCGATTAGAAGATATGAGGTAATAACAAAATTTTCAGTAGGGTAATAACAGGTAACCCATTACATGGTTTACAAATTTATAACTGCCGATGCGTTTAAAAACTGCAGTCAAAGTAGAAAAACTGGCATTTCTACCACTTATTCATTTGTCATTAGCCAAAAAAACTTTTGCTTTTACTTCAAACCAACTCAACAAGCGAAAAGTTGTATACAAATGTTTGTTTTTGTTAGACTGATTTTGGTTTGCAGTTTTATAAACACTGTTATAGTTATTTACATAATTTTACACACACGCTCATATCATAAAAATGGACTAAAATATGTTTAAAAGTATGAGTAATGAAAATAAATGCAAAAGGTAACAACATGTAATTTAGTTTTAAGGTTAAAAATTTAAACAAAATTTTTTTATATTAAAAAAGTAGACTTTTTTAAGAAATTAATTTTAATCGATTAATTGACATAAATTGATCGAGTTATTCGTTATTCGAAATTGGCTATTTTAATTATTCGGTCAAATAATGGCGGAAAAATTCCTCGATTAATCGAACAACGATTAATCGATTGGATACTCTAGTATTGATAGAAAGTGTATTTTCATAGTTTCCGTTTATGAAAACAAAAATGGTTCCATTCCGAAAAATTTTTTTCGTCATTTTTTGAAGCACCAAAGTGCGGAATGAATTCCGTTTTCGCACAGAATTGTACTCTGTTACATGGCTGATAAAAAGGTTTTAAAATACGTTTGAAATCTAATTAACTTAATTTTTTTTTTTATTCTTTTATAAATACGCAAGTTATTGGTATAATTTGAACTTTTCGAATTTTTAATAATTTTAAACAATTTTATAGAAAAAAAATTGGCCTTTATCATGCCAATCGAAGCATACCTCTGAGCCTTAGACAGAAGGTTCCTACGACTTGCCAGCCTCATTGCCTCCCACTGACTTTTAAGTCTGAAGGTAACAAAATATTTTCTTCTCTTTAAAATTTTTTTTATCAAAATGTTGGCATGATATTTATTTATTTATTAGCATTCTGTTCTATAGAGAAAAGTTGGCTTCTTAATTGGTTTTGAACATTTATAAAAACTTCTAAGTTCACATCATACTCCAATAAACTGTATTACTAAATGTTTGCTGGGCAATCAGGGTAAATTGTTGTTTATTCTTCTTTTATATTTTAATAAATACACAATAACTTTTTTTTAACAAACAACAGCATTAACTACTAATAGAACACTGTTGATTATTTGCTGTCAAAAGTAAATATGAAAAATAAAACAGACTTAAACCATTTTTATTTGTTTTTCATTTTTATATATTTGTTAAACGTACCTTCTATTAATTTAAGGGTAAATACATTTTGTCGTAGCACATGCAACACAGAGATGTAAGATAGATCGATTTCTCCTATTTTCAATAAAAAAAAGTAATTATAAATAATTTTTAAAACCAATTTTGTCGTTCCTTACTTGTCACTTATAGCCACTCTAGACTCCAAATTCTGAATTAATTCTTACGTACCATTTTTAATATAAAGTTTAACTTGTATATAAAAAGGGTTTGAATCTTATTTTATCGCCTTGTAGCCGCTTGTGTCACAAAACCTTTAAGCCTTTGTATCGGAGCTAGCATTTATAATGGACCAATTTGATTCATTCATTGAGCGCTGTATGGCATGTGGCTCCGTCCTGTTGGACCTGCAACTATTCAGCTGGAGGTGAATTTTGTGTATCTGTCAAAAAAGTAGAATGTACTCATTTTCTACTTCTGCTAGCGTCGTGAAAAAGATCATGAAAGTATCATACGCATAGAAGTCGTGGTGTGGATCTTGAGCTTTACTGAGAGGGCGAGGGGCTAGAAAGAAATGCAACTGGGCACAATTTTACTTGTACTCCTACCATTTATTTTATTCCCTCACTGTTTTATTATTTACTGCTTGTAATAATAATTGTGATTGGAAAAACGATTTTTTTCCAAAAATAAATAAACCTTTTGCTCCACGATGGACTTTGGCACGCTGGTGTTTTCGGCTGTAGCTCGCCGGGAATGGGAGGTTCGTGTCCATCTGGGTTTGCACAATTATCAACTCTACTCTTTCGTGCCAATTTGGAAAATATGCTAAAAAAAAAAGGAAGCAATAAAAAACGAGCAGCAATGTATGAAAAGACCTAATGTAAGGGGTAAACCTGTAATAAACGGACAGACATTTCGACGACCGAAACATTCACACAACGTAGGTTTGGCAGGACTCGAAACCTCGGGACAAGATGTCATGGTCCCGGTCAGGCTGCCCACCCCATATGACAGGTTAATGTCAACCGTGACATTACCTTTTGCCTGAAAAAAAATATAGGTAATGTCCCTAATCTTTACTCACCACGGCTTTCTTTCACTTTAGCTACTGTTCAACCATTTTCGTATTAATTAAAACATGTTTTTTTTTTTAATATAAATATGGTATACAAAAGGAGATTTATTAATAAAATACTTTGATATGTATAATAATTGCTACAATAAAAGTACAAGTTTTTTTTTTTTTTTTTAAGAAAAAAAGATTATTAGTACGTATGACCGATTTTGAAATAATTACATTAGATAACGAGATTTTAGCTTTACTGATTAATTTAGTACATCTAAGAACTCTTAATTATATTGGTTTAGGAGTTTATATATTTTTGTTGTTTTTTTTTTTTTATATATACTGTGAGCGTCAAAATAAAGTGTACAGCTAGTTTTCCAATGAAAAAAGTTTTGTAAGTTGTAAAAAAAGTAATATATCTACTTTGTCAAATTTGATCAGACTTCAAGCTTGCTGTCATCTGTGAAAAATACGTTGCTCCAAAAATTGAAAGCAAGTTGGACAAAAAAAAAAAAACGTGATAAAAGGTGGAAATAAGAAATTCAACGGAAAAAATACAGTATCTATAGTGAAGCTTGATAGTGTTGGCTTTTGTAATATGTTATAAAACAGATGGATCAGCCCAATAGTCGCTCGATATCCACTCAACTAAACATTTGGGAACATTTGGAAAGACAAATAAAAAAAAAAACATAAGGAGCAAGCACTCTCTGAAGAAAATTCTGCAGGAAGAGTAGCCAAAATTGTCTACTGCGCTATCTTTAAAATGGTTGGAATCAATGCCAAAGAAACTAGAAACCGTCCTAAAAGCAAAAAAAAATCAAACAAAGTATTAGCCACTTCACTTTTCTTAGTATTTTAAAACTGTACACTTTTTTTTGACGCCTTAAAAACGGAGTAAATTTGTTTTTTATTGTACTGGTTTTGTTGTTTTTGAAGTATTTTCAATTTTTAATTTTAATTTGTAATAACATTGTCCAAAGTTTTGTAAATGATAAAAAACTTCTAAAAATTTGAATTCTTTTTTACTAAAATAACACTTTTTATATTGGAAAACCAGTTGTACACTTTATTTTGACGCTGACAGTATATATATATATATATTAAATATATATATATAGGTATATATATATTTGATTTTTTTCTTCTTTTTTTATATATATATAAATCTAATTAATCATTCGGAAACTGATCCAATTAACAATTATCAATTTATCAATTTATCAATTTAAATTGCTCATTTAACTCAGTAGTTATCACTCCCTTTACTTATTGGTTTCTTCTTTTTTTTATTACTTAGCTCATGAATTCATCAAACTTTCTTTAATTAATCTAGTCATTACTTTTCCTGCTCGGATAATCACTATCTAGATCATTTACTCGATTAATTTTAATTTTTTTTTCTTTGTTTCTATATTAACTAAGGTATAACGTATCGTTAATTTTATGATCACTTATTTATCCGCTCAAGGAATTTTCCTTAATTAATTAAAGAAGAATTTTTCATTAAATTGATGAACTAATTACGGGAATTATTTAACTATTTGCTTATCAAATTGTTTATATAATTAACCATACGATCAGCCTCTTAAATCATATTATGTACACAGAGAAAATTAAAATTTGCCTCTCATCATCAAATCCATAGAATTGAGCATACAATTGGTTGATTTTGGCATCTTTACCAAAAAGGTTTATAAAGATTACTACAAATTGTAAAAATTTCAAATTGTGAATATTTTAGCTATAAGAAATTATGTTTTTAATTTTTATCAAAAAAAAATCACAAAAAAAGAACCGTCGATTCAAACGATGTTTAAATTGATTTAATAAAATATGGCTCAGGTTTTTCAATTCCCAAAAACAGTTCTACAAATTCAAATTATTTTATTTTAAACAAAAAAAATCAATTCGAATATTTTTTTTTTTTGTTTTGTTATTCATTAACAAAAAAAAATTTTCCAAATCTATTTCAAAACAACCAAAATTGTAACTAAATCAAAATCATTCTTTTGTTTCCGAAGTTTGCTTCAACAAACAAAAAAAATAATCGATTCAATCATCTCTCCAGTTAGATTAAAACATATTCCTTTTTTTGTTGATAAACAAAAATTTGATAATTTTTTCTGTGTATCTTTTAATTTTTTTATTCAGTAATTCATGAATTAATCTATTCATTAAATTGCTTATGTATTGGATTATTTGTTTATTTATTCCCCTAATTAGTCATAATGGTTAATTAAAATTAGGAAGTAGTTATTAGTAGTAGTAGTTATTAGTTTCTTTATGTTAAATGTTAATTTAAGTAGTTATTAGTTTCTTTAGGTTAATTGTTAATTAAGTAACTATTAGTTTCTCTAGGTTAATTGTTAATTAAGTAAGTATTAGTATCTTTCTATTATTCATTTACCTAATAAGCTTTTTTTTTTTTTATTTTTTTTTATTTACTTATGTCAATTAAATCTTTAATTAATTATTGGTTTATCAATTCATGGATTACGGAATTAATTAGATCCGTAATTTATTAAATTTCCCTTAATTAATCCTATCATTAGCCTATTTGTTTAATTAGACATTAATTCAATTATTTATTCAATCCCTTATTCCTTAGGCCTTTTTCCAAGTCGTATATTCATTAAATCCCTTCATTTATAAATTATTTAATTATTACACAACTTTACTATATATATTTAATATTCAAGTTAATTATATATTTAGTTTCCATACTCATTAATTGTTTGTTTTTTTTTTTTTTTACTTCTTGCTTAATCCATCAGCGCCCAATTTTTATTTAATCGATTGTTAGCTATTTTCAAAAAAAAAATTTATTTATTCCATTTTTTCCAATTATTATTTATTTAACTATTTGTGCATGTTCCCAAATGGGATCATTGGGCGTTAATGAGTTAAGTGAGCGGTCGTTTCTTTTTTTTTTTTCTAATTCTTATTAAACAAAAAAAAGGTTTTTTTTTTTCTTCTATTTAGTCTAATCAGGGAATTTTTCTTTCTCTTTTTTTTCCAAATTTTCTTATGCCTTAAAAATTTTTTTGGTTTTATTTACTTCATCCGGTATATGTATATATAATATAGGTAATCAAAGAAATTAAAATTGACATTAAATGGAGAAGTAAATTTTTTCGTAACGATGCAATTCGTTATAATGTTTGATTAAATCTGCCTAACACGTACCCGAAGGGGACCTAGTTTGTTTCCGTTGTTTAAGAATTAAGTTTTATTTTAAAATACAATTATTAATTTGGCCAAAATTCTCAAAAAATTTAAATTTTAAGGTGTAATTATGTGGGCATGTACAAAGTAGACGACTCCTTACCTTCAAGCTAATGAACCCTCAGATCGAACCTGGTAATATCAGATTTGAAATCCTCCAGGTGTTGAATTAAAGTTGGTGTTTTTGTTCGTTGATGCCAGTTCCTTGTTGTTTTGGATGTTTCAGGTCAAGTGGTGTGAACAAAAAAAAAGAATGGATGCTTCTCGATGGTGTTGTTATTGGGTGATGGCAGTCCCTTGTTTATTTCTCGGATGTCTTTTGTCGCATGTTGTGAACAAAACGAAGAATGCTTGTCGCTGGTGTTGTTTGAGGTGGCAATGTCGCTGTGAACGATTCTTGGTTTTTAGTGGATAGGCAGATTTGTAAATTTGCTGATTAATGATTTTGAAAAACGTTTAAAAGATGGTTGTGACCGATAAAGAAAATGATCAAAACTGGTGATGACTGATTTATAAATTTGTACGTTATTGTTGTACTATTTGCTAATATTAATGATTAACGATTCTGAAACGTCTACACGTAGAAGGTGACTGATTAAAAAGAGTGATCACGATCAAAGCTGGTGATGACTGGTTTGTAAATTTATACGTTAGTATTGAACTATTTTCAAATTTGCTGATTAACGAATCTGAAACGTTTACAAGTTGGTGGTGACTAGTTAACAAGAATGCACAACCTCCACGCTGGTGGTGACCGTTTTGCAAATTTAACCGTTGATGTTGTATGTTTTGCTGATCAACGATTGACACCCTTAATGATGAACCATTTGCAAATTTGAAGGTGAACCACGTGACCTGCTGCGATCACGAAAGAGCTTCAGGTTAAGCTGGCTAAAATTGATACGTCACGTGTTGCCGGCTTGCTGGTAATTTGAGGTTAGGGTGTTTGTTTTACCACCCTTAAACTCGGCGACTTAATAAAAAAAACTTTTTTTTTTCTTTTTTATACCAATTCCCTCAGTTCTTTTCTCCAAATTTGTTCGTTTATCCGGGGTGTTGTTCGTTTATTGCCGCCCGTGCTATAAAGACATTTTCTAGAAAATTGTCTGTATTCGCACGCTGAACGATGCTGCCAACATTTCAATATTGTATTCTGATGAATTCGCCTTGGTAGAGTGGTATTTGTTTCGTATGTTGTAGTGTTGTATTTTTTTGTCATTTCAATAGTGATGGCACTCAGGGATGGAAATGATCAATTTATTTTCATGAAATCAAAAACGCCTAACTAAACCCAACAAGGTGTTCGTCACATGCTTTTCTTATTTAATTTCCGTAGTTTCTATCGTTTTATTTTGATAGTTTCGGTTTCTGTTATCAGTTGAGTTTAAGATGAGTAGTGGATTGGCTTTCAGCATCCGATTCTGGTACCGGGTTTGTCGGTAACGCATCCCAGATCGCGTTGCCATTACCATCACAGGAAAAATTCCACAAAAATTTTTCACCAATTAAAGCATTTATCAAAATAAATGAATGAAACGTTTATTCAAGTCAATTAATTAATTTGTGTACTGGTACAAATATTATTAATATTTTAATTAATATCACAAATTTTTTAATTCAAATTATTTTTTTTTTTCTGTAAGTGTATTCTGTTTCTCCGAAAAAAATAATTTAACCAAGTAAATGTATTAAGAAACGTTTTATAGCGTTTGCCCTTCACTTGAAAGTTTCATTATACATCGAAAACGATTATGAGAGTATAAAGCTTTCTTTATCTATCTTCTTTTAGCTTTTGAGACACAAACATTAGTACTCTATTGTAAAAAAAACTAAAGAAGTACCTCCTACTTATTTTTAAAAGACTTTTTTAGTTGTTATAAATAGACCGGATCGCATTAGTCTTTAATAAACACACACAACAAACGCACATCTTCCTTTTCTACAAGACACTTAAAACTGTTCTTATTTAACTGCAAAAACAATCTAGTGCCACATTAAAATAAGTGCAAATGGCAGCTGACCACTACAAATCATCATCGTCATCATCATCATCAACTTTATAATCACCATCAATAAGGCCATCATCATTAATAATATTTAAATTGTCTGTCAGTTCTTGTTTGAATTTTATTGTTTAATTTTATGTTATCACTAAAAATTTTTATAATTCATTTCATTTCTTTTTTTTTAATTAATTAAAAAAGACTTGGTTTTTATTTTTTATTCTATAAAATATAAAAAGAATATTTATGATAATAAAATGCAAAATTTAATTTTTAAGTCCATAAATTGTCGGAAATTAATGGAAATTATTAAAAATAAAAAATTTATCAAGTATTTAATAAATTATGGTTTTGTATTTATTATAATTATCTTTTATGTTATAAAACATTTCACTTAATTTATGATGCATTTGAGAATAAATTTAAAACACAATGGAGTGAATTTAAATTATTTTAAAAAAGTTAAAAGTTCAAAACAAATAAGAGTTAAAAAGAAACTCGATATCGGAGTTGAAAAATCTAATTTTTTTAACTGCCTAATCTCGATACCATTTTAAAAATAAGAGAAAGTTTTGAAAGAAATTGTACTATAAATCTTTGAACAATTACAGAGAAATAACAAAAACCTGATTTTTTTTTTTTTTGATTCTACCAAAGAAACTCTGTCCTTAACCGTGTCCAGAAGACATTTTCAAGTACACTGAAAGAAAAGTGCTTCATATATTTAATGAACAGTTTTCATAAAAAAAATTTCACTCGTTAAATGAAAATTTTCATTTTCCAAATGGAATTTCGTAGTTATAATGAAGTATTTTCGTTAAAATCGCTTCATTGGATTTCGTTATTACGTTAAAAATTTTTCATTTCATTTTTCATTGGATATATGAAAACTAAAGTTTGTCCAAGTTAAACGAAAAATTTTAATTGGGAACATAAAAAACAATATACAAAAATAACTATATTCATAAATTAATACTTAATTATAGTTTCCTTAAAAATATAATTAATTGTTAATTAAAAAATGTAAGATTTAAATATTTCATACATCTAATTTAATATGCCATTAAATTTGTGAAATCAAAAATTTTTTTATAAAAGCAACATATTTCCATAATTGAAAAAAAAAAATATTTTTAACATTCAAATAACTCTGTAGTCTCAATAATTAAAAGTATAAAAATATTTCGAAAAAGCATGCCTTCATAAATTTATATTTTCATTATGACAATGAAAAATGTCATTACAGTAATGAAACAAAAACTTTCAATCCATAAATACGTATGTTTTTAGTTTTCTTCAATATGTACATACCTAAATACATATAGTATGTAGAAAGTAATGAACAAATAATTGTTCTCCTTTAAAAAAAACACACCCTTATTTTAAATTGTAGTCAACCAAATGATGTATACGAAAAAGCTTGTTCTCTCTTTATGTGGTCTTTTTTTATTATGCTTAAGCAAACAAAATCAACGTTGTTATTGTTGTTATGTTATGACAATTAAATCTCATATTTACGCTCTTAATTGAGTAATGGCTAAAAACATAGTTATTCAAAAACTACACAGCCCCATTTGGCTATCTAGTAGTAAGCTAGTCGATCAGCGCCGAGGTTGCGGGATCGATTCTCGCCATCGACTCTGGTTAAAAAAAAAAGATTGAATAAAAACAACTTTGATTCAAAAAAAAAAAAAATTAAAAAAATAAATAAAATAAAAAAAGTCTATCAACGCCGAGGTTGCGTGATCGATTCCCGCCAGCGACTCTGGTTAAAAAAAAAAAGTTGAATAAGAACAACTTTGATTAAAAAAAAAAATACAATAAAAAAATTTTTTTTTTACTTTTTTGAAAGTATTCATCCAATGAATAATATTCATAGATCTAATGTAATGTTTCATTAAATACATTTTAATGAAACAGGTTTCATTGATCCAACGAAGCGCTGCATAGGTTCCTTTTAAATGCAATTTTTCATGGGATTAATGTCAAAATTCATTGATATTCTGAAGAAAATTTTTCAGTGCACTTTTTTGCAATGATACAAGTCTTAATTCAAAATAATGTCCGTTTTCTTAATTAAAAAATTTATAAAATAGATGAAATTCCAGTCCAATTAAATTGTATCCAGAATTGTACGTATCGCCGTTTAGTCTAACTGTCGTTCATCTATTAATGCTTCCGCAAAAAAATTTAAATAATGCTTTAAAACCTAAATAACTTTTAACAAACAATCCAAAGACTTAATGTGTTCGCCTAAATCAAATAATTTGTTAAAAAGACCTTGTAATCTTTCATTACCTGGGCAAGTTTCTGAAGGTTGTTAAAGCATAACAAGCAAGTTTTTGCAACTTTGCCAAGATTTTTATAAAAATGCTTTCGTATGCATATAATTGCGTATTTGGCTAAATAGCGACCAATTTGTTAATAAGAAAAAAAAATTGTTTTCCATTAACGATTTTATTAGGATCCTTGGAGGACGACCTGGAGATTTTAATTCTGTAAATATGAAAGTTAGGGAACAGGCAGAAAAAACATGGTTGAAGCATGGTCACAAACAAAACTTATGCTGTTTTTATATTTATTAACACCATAGTAGTGGATATGGTATTTAACTATTTTACTGATGTGTGCAACACTAAAAAATATTGGTCCCAGATCCAACTTTTAGTATGGGTGACAACTAACGTCGGTAGTCAGTCCATGCTCATGGCATTGACAAAGCATACGGTGCGATCGTGCCTGGTCGCACAGTGTAGTATTGCTCTGAGAGAGCTCTTTGGGGAATTTACGGTAAGGCTAAGGTCGGACACTGCAGGGTGAATGGTAATGAGTTGGCGGACGAACTCGCGAGAGACGGTTCGAATCTTGACATATGGGTAAGGGACGGAGGGGTAAGCGCATCCTTATGTCACAATACGAAATATATTCCGCTATATCGTTAACCGATCCTGGAGGGATAGAACGGATTGCAGGGTGTCTAGGGAACTTTGGCCAGTTTGGACGCAGGGGCAACCAGGGCCCTATTAAGATTGGATAAAAGTGGTCTCAGGACATTTATAGGGTTCTTAACGGGTCATTATTCTGTTAGGGCTTTTACGAGTAAATGGGACAATATCATACCGGACTTCTGCAGGTTATGCGAGGATTCTGAGGAGCTAGTGACGAGGATGCAGGGTCGCAGAGTTTTTGTTCTATGTGGTATCTATTATCTTTCTTCGTTTTTCTCTTTCTTTTCCTCAATATTGAAGGGGTTCACAATAGATCGCATGAGTCTCCGAGTGGAGGTGTGCTCTTGGGTGCATAACCCTTCCTAACTTAACCTTACCTTTAGTATGCCGAAAGTGATCCTGAATCGATCTAATGATATTCGTCTGTCCGTCCGACTGGTTGTATGTCCATGTTATTTGTATGCAAAGTACAGTTCGCAATTTTGAATATAATAAAATAAAATTTGGTACAAACGTGTTATTTATAACAGGGAAGAGGCCTATTTCAATTGGTGAGAATTAGTTCATAATTTCGCATGGCCCCCATACAAACTTCTTTCCGGAATGGTCTTTGTGCCTTTAAACTATCTTATTATAATTGGTGTTTAGAATTAATTTATATCTCAAATATTTTATTGTAAAAAAAATCGTCTGAGATATTTTTATTTTTAAATCGGTATATATTTGATCAAAGCTCCTTACAAACACCACTCCCGAAAATAACTTTAAATTTCATAAACTCTTTCTTAATGTTGGTATTAATATAAAATTTGGTAAAGGTGACTTGGCAGGGCCAGAATCTTTTATAGCTCTTATATAAACCAACTCTCCAAAATCGCCTTTACTCCAACAAATGTTGATATCTAGATAAAATTCGTCACAAAGAACTCTTAAATTAATCCTAACCTCAAAACATATTTGTTTTGCCGGGTGCATGATTATTCCCAAACAGGGTTCACTCTAGAAAATTTGTTATTTTATACTGTGGTGTAGGGAATCAAATGCTCGGGCTTGACCATACTTTCTTCCTATTTTTTATTTTACCACAAAATGTTAACTTTCCTTTGGAACTAGAAATATGGTTAGGTTTTACAATAGATATAATAATAATAAATTTTTAGGTTGGTGTAGTAATTTTTTATACTAATTTGAAAATATTATTTCATCAGAGCAGCACCACGTTGCACAAATTGGGTCCAAAGTTCTACTTTCTAATCGAAATATTTTGCTGTCTATTTAATCATGTAATTTAACGCTTTTGAGGCTATTTAAGGTTAGTTACGTAAGTTGGTTTCGTCCATTTGGTTGCGTTTACTTGGTTGATGTGAGCAAAAGAGAAACTTTAAACGACTTGCAAGAGAACATCATTTTTATTCATTTTCTTCTCAACAATTATTTCATGTGATACACAGAAAAAAATAAAAATTGATTTCAATTAAAAAATTTGTGATATTAATTAAAAAATTAATTAAATTTGCACCTGTAAACAAATTAATAGTATCAATTAAACCAGTTAATAGTATCAAGCGAATTAAACGTTTAATTCACTTGATTACATTTTTAATTAAGACTGATTATATTTTTGATTAATGCTTTAATTGGTGAAAAATTTTGTAGAATTTTTTCTGTGTACATAAAATCTCGAAAAATTAAACATCCTATTAAAAAAAAAACCTAAATATTTAATATTTATTTTTATTGCACGAGAAATTTTTGATTTACTGCAAATTTTTTTTATTACTTAAATCGTAAATCTTTTTGTTTACTTGATTCACTAAGATTTATGAGACTTTTGTTCTGCTTCTAACAAATAGATAATAAAGAATACAAATTTAAAAAAAAAAAAAAATTAAATCCCTGTACATGTAAAATCTATTAAATCCACAATAGCAATATTGACTTAAGTCAGAGTGTTAATTGCTTTAGTTGCCAAGTTATTACAATTAATTATTTTGTTAAAAATAAATTTATCGAATATGCATAAAAAAGTTTTATGACTTGTTGATGTTTAAGAAGCATTTTAAGAATATTTTTAAAATAAATTTTTTTCTCTATTTTCTATAATTTTTTTTTTTTTTTTGTGGAATTAAATATCATGCTTTTCAAAATGAATGAATATAAAAACAATTTGATAGTTTTATCTATATATAAATGAATTTATTTTTCTCAAAATTATTTATATTCATAAATTTACACCTTTAATCGTGACTTTAAGTCTTGAAACTTTTTTTCAAACAGTGGGTGTTATTAAAGAACATTTTTGTTAAATTGTGTTAGATTTTTTGTTAAAATATTAAGTCAACTTTTAATTTATATCTTCTTTAAAACGAATTGTTTTATAAACTTTTCCAAGAAATTAATTAAAAAAAAAATTTTTTGTCAATTTTTTATTATTTAACCCACTGTTTTTTCTTAAAATTCTAAATAGAACACTTTAAAATTCGTTACAGTATTTATATTTATGGTTTTATCTTAACAGAAAAAAATCAATATAAATTATTAAACTTAAACGAAATATTAACAAAAACACCACCTACTGAGCATTATGACAGCTTAAAGATTTTAATTATTCTTTATTAGATTTTATTTAATTTGTTTTAATAAAAAAACGGCATGAATCAACATTTTTTTTTATAAATTTAAATAAAAATGAAATTCTTTAGAATAACTTGGGTCCAATTTACACAAGGCAACTTTCTAAAATAAGTCTTAAATAAAAAAAATAGGAAAGGAAAGGAGAATGAAAAAATTTGATGACTAACAACACACAATTTTATTATAGAGAAAACAGGATTGAACTCCTCTTAAAATCTATTTCGCTCATACGCTACGATAGCAAGTCTCCCACAAAAAAATTGTTTGTGTATTGATAAGCATGCTCTCACCAAGGCGAATTCACTAGAAGGTGAGGTCAACTCTACAACAACACTTGTTTTGTGTTCTAATTGTCAAAAATATTGCTAGTAAAAAAAGTTTGTTTACCTAAAAAACTGTAGTTTGTATACAAACTTTAACAATTCGAACACCGAAAAAAACCATATGAGAACTTTACCCCACTTTCTAGTGAATTCGCCTTGGTTCTCAGTTTAAACAAAGCAAATTTTTTTTTTGGAAATGACAAATAGCACGATCAAGTTTTGACTTTAAGGGCCATTATTACAACTTACAAATAGTTATTTTTAGGATGCTATCTGACAGATAAATAAATAGTTTTTGGTTATTACAAGTTAACATTAGCCTAAAAAGTGACTGATAAGCTAACATCAGGTTTGTCCTCATGGTAACTTTACAAGTGAACTTTAAGAACTTGAAGATGCCATATTTTCTGCTGAAGATATGGTAACTTCAATGATAGTTTTAAATTACTAAAATTTTTCAAAAAACACAATTTAACACAAAAAACAAAACAATTTACCATTAAAACCAAAAATAAAGCACAAAAATTTACTTTTGTTTTGAATTAATAAATAAAACAAAACTAAGTTGTCGTGTGCACCCTGTTGACGTTACCGAAAGAGGTTGGCAACACGAAAGGGATTTTTTTTATGACAGCTGGAAAACAATAATGAAGGTAAACAAAAACAAAGTCAGGAATGAAAAAATTTTATGATTTAATGTAAAGGCTGAATGACGAATATGGCCAGGGAGCCATATTGGCTGCCCGAGGCTTCGTGGCCAGGGAAAATGAAAATGTCGGCCCTTTTTGCGTTTTGAAGATTGTGAGTGAAGGTGGAGTTAGTGGTCGAAAGAACAAAAAAGAAAGGAAAGAAAAACCCAACCTAAATAAAATTTTTAAAATTTTTATTGTTGCTTAAAAAATTAATTAAAGTTAAATAAGTAAATTAAATTCACGAAGATACTATAAAATAAATAAATCCAGCCGAGCCACACCATCGCCAACTCCATCCAGCGTGGGAGAAGCGGAGCAGCACCACCGCTCCTGGGGTGCATAGGTATTTCAGGTTTTCCGACCTGTACTCAACATTAACATGAACTAGTAGACGTACGTGTGTGTAGACCGTTCCTTTTTTTTATATTTTCTAACAAAAGAAAAAAAAATATAATTCTAAAACAAAATAAATAAGTAAAGGTAAATTACACACAAGTTTCCGGTGAAAACGTTTTTTTTTTGTTACGTGGAGAAAGTTTTTGCAGCCACGACTAGTTAGGGAGAGCTCTCGCGAACTAGGATTAGTACCGACGGCAATTGTTAAGTTCCCGGTTATTCTCTGTAGTTTCCCTTAAAGCCAGAAAAAAAAGAAAGTGAAGGAATTTATATTTAAATAAAAAGAAAAAGGAATCGTTGAGTGAAATTTGATTTAATACTTGGAATTACGCGGACTCCTGGACACAATACGGACGGACAGGAAAACCCCCTTCCATCTCCGCTTTGTGCAGGAATAGCCGGAAAGTGTCCCGCTTAAATTAATGGCTTAGGAGTGAGAGTCAATCAGTGAACAAGATCTGTCCTGACTGGAAAATAAGAACTCAACCATTTATGTTTTAAAGTAAAGAAAATTTATTGCTCAGAAAAGAAAATTAAAAATAGAAATTATAAAATAAAGCTAGAGTTAAATAATTTGATTTTAAAGTTAAAGTAAAATTTAAATTTTAATATTTGGAAATTTGAACAATATAAAATTAAGTTAAAATTTAATAATGCAAATTTAAAAAAAAAATTAAAATTGAAATTGTATGGAAATTAAAAGTTTGATAATCTGAATTTATATTGAAATTAAATAATACCACTTAATAGTTGAGCTAAATTGAGATTTAGAAATTTAACAATTTGAATTTAAAAATTAAAGTAAATTTCTTAAAACTAGAGATTAAAGTTTAAAAGCTTGTTGTGTTAACTGAAACATTGTACTTTGGTTTTTTTTTTATTTAAATTAAATGAGTTTTTGTTATATATATACGCAAAACTAAGCAATAAAAAAATGAGTTATATGAATTTAAAATGAATTTTATAGCGTGTTATAATTAAAAATATGGACGGATAATTTGAATATCGGCAGTAAGTAGGGAAGGTAAGAATTTGCAGGGAACGTTTGGGACATCCTTAAATCTGGATGTCATGGCGGGATCATTCATCCCGAGTGGGAGGGTAACTGCTGGCGCAACACCAGCCAGCCAAATTGTTCGCTAGGTGATTTAGCAGGGAGATTCGAATCAACCTACTCGGTGCCCGTTTCCTTTTTTTTAATTTTCATAGAATTGCTGATATGATTTTTTTTTGTGTGTGTGGGTAGGTATGTACAGAGTGGTAGCAAGAACCACCCCCATCCGGCGAGCTCCAAGCCCGGCAAACGCGAGCATATCAGCGCCGCTTCCCCTCTGGCAACACTCGTTTTGTTATGTTTTGGTATTGCCTTCGTAATACCCTAAACCACCACCGTACCGCACACTACAAAGTCGTTGCCACTACGTATTTTAAACAACCAAAAGTAGTCGGTATATACAGCAATGTTGCCACAGTATATAAATTAAATTTTTTATTTTATCGGACAGTTGTAATAATGGAAAAAACTTATTGGTCACTTTATCGTTCAAGATAGCTATTGTTCACGTTAATTATCAGCAACTTTATCATTAGGTTGTAATAATGGCCCTAAAGAGTTTAGAAGAAAGTTCATTAGAATTCATTATATTTATAGAAGAGTGAGAGAAAGATACTTTTATACTAAGCTACCTAAATAAGAGCGGCAAAGTCTGTTTTATGTCAAAACTTTTCATTTTTACACAGTTTATACGAAACAAACTTTAAGAACGCGAATTCAACACCACCCTGCTAAAAAATCTTATTTGATACATCGCTTGGTGCATTTATTTCATTGAAATTTATTGGCAATAGAATTTATTCATGTTAAAAAAAACGGTTGCCGCCCTTGTTTAGGTAGCCCAGTAAGATAGATAAAACATATAGCTCAATTGCCTCATTAAAGTACTTAATTAATAGAGAACAGAGAAAAGAGGAGTGGTAACCGCCTCTTTTCCCTTCTTTTTCACAAGATAGTTTAGCCGATATAATGCATCGATGTGAGGGCTAAGTAAAGTTATAAACCGATCTTTATATATGTTTTCAAGAGATTTTCTGGAGTGGATATTATATTGGACCTTGTGTAAATTATTCTTTGAAAGAGTGTTTTCTAGTATTATTAACAAAAAATAATTTAGACCAAATTTCAATACAGATATATAATTTTTTAGCATTTTATGCGCTTTAAAGTGCTTTTTGGAAGGCCGCTTTGTGTGGACTATAGTAAATGATGGACAAATCTTCACAAGTGTTGGCAATGTAATTTCTTATTAAACTATGACAGACCATATCTCACTACAAAAGCATTATTCATCATGGTTTTATGCGTACTAAAGTGTTTTTCAAGAGTGGGCATTTAATGGGGCCTTTGGTAGATTATGGGCCGATCTTTGCAAAATATAGTGGTATGAGTTCATGTCATTTATAACGAAATCGTGCAAAATTTATAGGAAACTGTGCGTTCTGTCACCAATTTATGTCAGTCTCTCTAGCAGAAATATCAACTGGGAGTTTTTTTCACATTTAGCTTTACAACTTTTTCCTTACTGAGTCGATTGCACTGGATTTGAATCCCAAACTGCTTTGGAAAAAAAATTTAACATCCAAACTGCTCTTTTCTGTTTAAACTTGCGTTGTTTCAACAGACAGATGGACATCGGTTAGCCGACTTAGAATTACTGAAGAACCCGGGGTATATTTTCTTAATGGGGTCTGGAATGACTATTAAACAAGTTTCACATGGAATGACAAACTTAGCCTCTTAACAACAAGCTATGGAGGGTGGAAAAAAGGACAAGCTTCATTCCTCAAAACCGTCACGTTTGTTGCAATTACGAAAATAATCCGAGGTGGCATGATCCCTACAAAAACGTAAACATTACATAATGAAGAATCAAAATATGTTTGACTAAATATTGTACACTAATTTAAACATTTTACAGTTTATGTGTACGCAACACATAAAAAAATTTGCAATAATTCTAAACCAACTTCAAAATCTCTTTTGTGTTCTTTGCTCCATTTTTCTTCTTATAACATTCTAAGAAACTTTCAATTCATTATATTCACATCTATATAATTTATATACTCCACTTCCTAAACACTTTCTTGCGGCACTGCATACGTAGTCGGATAAAAAACAAAATCAAAAACACTATTAAAACTTTTTAACTTCAACAGGAAATTTTAAAATACCATTAAAGATCACGTTCATAAATAACAAAAAAATAAACTGTCTGCACTAGTGGCCAATTCTAATACAACTCTATGATGATTCAACATTGCCTCAGCCTCCGCGCTCATCACCAATCTCATCATTCCATAACAAACACTCTAGACATCATCTTCATCACAAATCTGCTTTTAGCTATTTATATGGTTAACAGCTGTTTCATTTGATTCGCTTTGTATTGTTGTTGAACTGTGTACACTCGTCTACTGTGAAGGCGTGAAATTTTAAACTCAAGCAAAAATCTTTATTCTTTTGGATCACAAAAAGGCAAAAAAAAAAAAAAGAATTATTATTAATGCAATGTATGGTTGAGGGAAAATTTATGACGCGCAAATTTGAATTTATTATAAAAATTTCCACTATACTCTTGCATACACTACACATAAATTCAAAATAGTATTGCTTTAACTTTTTTATAGTTGTTTTGAATGCACTGGAAGAAAACCTATAAGAAAATTCTTAATTTATATTATTTATGGGATGCCTCTAATATGAGAAATCCAAATGAAAAAAAAAAGATATTTGTACAGAATTGCTATACAGCTGTTACATTAGGAATGTACTAAAGCAACATAGTAGGTTATTTCGTTAAGAAATATTGTTAGAAATGAACCAACAGAAAATTCTTACATAGTTGGCCATTTATAGCGACCCATATGGGTCTTCGGACGTTTTAATAAATATCTAGACAAATCGGTCTTCTGCGCTTCTTCTCAAATTTCTAACGTTGAGTTGTCCTCTTTTCCGTCTTCTCTCGGTATCATATTTAACCAACTTTTTTGCTAAAGGCTTGTCATTCATTTCAGAGAAGAGATCGTGAAGTCGCAATTTACACTATGGATATTTCTTGCCAGACAGGCGAAGTGTGTTGGTAAAGGAGCATATAGACGACATGTTTTTGTCATCTGATATGTCAAATTTTCAAGTCACATGTAATTGTGCATGTCTGTCAAAATCGCTGTTTTACATAAGCTTTATAATATTCGGTCACAAACGTACATGTAATTTGCTTCTGACATTGTCTCTGTTTTTTTTCGCATTGTTATTGCAGAAACCAAAGTAGTGCTCGGTTTCAAAATAGCTTGCTGCCGCCATGAAAAGTTTTATTTGCGCCGTAAAATAGTTTAGCCATCTTAACATTTTTTTCTTTTAATTCAAAGATACCAATTTAGGATTTTATAATAAAACTGTTTTTATGTATATATTCACATAAATTGTTTTCAATGGTAAGATGATCAAACATATCTCGGTATTGTAAAAAATTAACTTCAGCCGGCTAATGATTCCGTCAATAGTGGACGCCGCTGCCGGTTTCTTCCCGGCATAGCTTTCTGATGTCAGATGGTTTGTCAGAAGAAAATAGAGCACGCTCTAATTGAAATTTTGTCAGATGACTTTGCGTCTGACTTTTACAGAAGCAAAGTTAAAAAGGTAACACACGACATGTATGTATTTTGCAGTGGGAAATTTGACATGTCAGATGACAAAAACATGTCGTGTACGGCGCCTTAAGGGGCGATAATATGTATGTGACTCACTTTACTTTTCCCCTCTCTTCTACAAACTTTGTCTGTACGGCAAGAATGTCCATTGTGTAAATGCCGACTGAGACTATTATTCATTTTATTTTTCGATTACTTGTATTCCTTTCTCTTTTCATGCAATTTCCTTGCAGTGTATATCTCACTTAATCATATCCGCCACATACCCAATTCCAAACAACAAGACCGCAGTGGCAATGTTGCTACAACGTGCTGCGGCACAAACGCCAGAAACTTTATTAACTTTATATGCAAAACTTTATTCTATGCCAAAACGAAACTCTATTGAAATTTCGCACGATTATTATGATTTTTTTTTTTTAATTTGAAGTACAAGTACATTGTGTTTTTTTTATATTTGTGCACTGTGTAGAATTGCAAATTATTCATTCATTCTTACACAAATTGAAATAATAAATTAAATAAAATAAAAATTAACTATAAAATTTTATGAATAAAAAGCCATAAATTATGACTGTGTCTAAAGGGCCGCAGGCGGTAAATAAAAACTGTGGTGAGTAGTGTATGCAGGTGGGGGTAAATGGCTATTTCGTAGTATTGATTAAATTGCAGTAGTTTAAGGAAATGATCGATTGTATGAAGAAGCTTAACTGTAAATTACCGCTTTGTCGGGAGTTTATCAAATATTGGAGTAATATTTTGAAGTTAGTAAGTGATATTGATACTTTGATACTTTCCACCCAGAGTAAAAAAAAATTTCAAAGTCTGTTTTATATAATAAATTATTTACCGATCATCGCAAGCATTATTAATTTTTTCTACGTATAAAAAACTTAATTGGTTTAAAGCGAATTAAAGTGGTTTCTGGGAGTAGGTTTCATATTGTACCTTTGGGAAATTATGGATTGATCATCCCGAAATTCGTTAGATGGATTTTTAGAATCAAATTTTACCACAAATGCTTTATTCATAAAGGATTAAAGCGTGCTAAGGTGTTTTTTGAGAGTCATCTTTTAAAAAAGTTTCACACTAGCAGTGGAGGATATAAAAATAGAAGTACTAAATTTGTATCAATTACTAGTAAGAAAAGATTTGACAATTCTGGAATTATAGAACAGATGCTTTTAATAAATATGCAACCCTGTTTTCAGCATTTCCGGCATTCTGATTTTGAGACTTGTAATAATAAAACACATTGGTTCTTTAAAATTAACAATAAAGAGTTTAAATCACAATTAAAACTTCACTGTGTCTTTATACGATAAAGGCTCAAACTTTTCCAACCTTTCATGTTCGATTAGAGTTGTAATATGGGTATTCGCTTTAGAGATATAAATATTAACTTAGTTGCGTTGTTATCTTTTTTTAGTGCACAACAAATAATTTCTTATTAACTAAATACCTCAATAAATTGTTATTAGTTATTAATTAATAACAATTAATTCTGTTTTTATAAAACTATGGCTTAAATTATGCATTACAAATGAATAAAAATTAATTGTGCAATTAACAAATGTTCACAAAAACCATAAATATACAACTTTTTTATTTGATTAGCTCACAACGTGTTTGTTAATTAATAATTAAATAAAACAAGATATAATAAATAATTCAAAATCAAACAAAAAAATCTCATTTTGAGGGGAATTTAACACTTTTTATAATTAACCGGAATATTTGTATAAATATGATCTAATAAATGCATTCAATTAAAGAAAAATCTCCCAAAACCAATTTATGCAAAATAATTTAAGAGAGCTTTACTCTGCTTTGCCAAATTTATGTAACCATCAATATAAGAATATAAATCAAATTCTCACAGTTTGATATATATTTTTTTATCCTAAAAGATCTGTTTTTCAAAAATGAATATTTTTGAAAACTCTGTTCGAAAATAAACAAAACATTATTTAGCGTTCGACTCACACATCCAGGACCCATATCTATTTTTTAGTGTTTGTGTAGACGAACACAACCCTTAATACCGTTTGTAAGTATTTTCAAGAAAGAGCCAAACATTATATAGTGTTCTGTTCTTCGTTAAAAAACAGAACAATTGTAGTGATATTGTAGACAAACATTACATTTTAGTGTTCCATAATGTTTTTTTTTTACATTGATAAAGAAATGCACAAACAAAAAATTTTAGCAATGACCGCAGCACGACCAGCTTGTGTGTGTATTGTGTTTATGTTTTGTTTGTGTAAAATTATTTCGCTGGATTTTTGTTTTGTTTTTTTTTTTTTTTTGTGTGTTGTGTATTTTGTGAATTTTTTTAAAAAATGTTTGGTTTTTTTACCAGCCAAAAGAACGCTAAGCACAAAAGAAACGAACGAATATTAATAAGCTAAAACGAACACAATGAAATTTGTGGTTTAAAAAAAACCCGAACCGAATTAAAAGTTCTCATCTTTTTGTTGAGTTGGATAGGAACAGTATTATTTTTGTGTTCGAAAGATGACAAACAGGGAAACGTTATTTTGTAATGATTTTCTACTCTAACACTATTAGCGCTTGTGTTTTCGACAAATCTACTGAACCGAACACTAAGAAGCGTTATTTCGTGTTTATTTTCGAACACTGATTTAAAAATATTCTGTGGGATATATTAAAGTCAAAAGATTAAGATTTTAACAAAAAAAATTTGGTTTTTATGCTTAGAATTTTGAACAATTTCTGAACTTTGCCCTATAACTTTGGAATTCATAACTGATTATTTGTTTTTTCAGTTTTGTAGGAAAAGGTTTACTTTCAAGCAAATTACGCCAGTAAGATCCTATAATACTCATGAAGAAGGAGCTAAGAACAATAATGTACTTACTATTATGGCATGTTGATGTTCATTAGGTACATTATTGAAGCCTAATTCACAAAGGTTTTTGGTACATAATTTCCATTGATTTTTATCTCTAGCCATAGTTCTTAGCTCGCTGAATTATTCGAAAATTTTGCTCATAATGGATATGCGCCATAAAGTTTTTTATCCTCATTCTCTTCTTTTATCTTATCGGTTCCACTCTAGAGCTGCATGTAACATATTTCGGATCTCTTCATAATGTATGCTCTAGATATTTATATTTTTCTGGGCCGTATTTCATTTTCGATTTTTTATTGGTTGCCAAATAAACTTTTTACCCACTTACAACTACAATTCGAGTCGGAAAAAAGCCAACTAATTGAAGAGGAATGTAAGAAAAGATAAACGCACTGTTTATTGTTGGTGCTTTGTTTAAGTTTTGATATTGTTACAAATAAGACTTTGAGTGTTTATAATTCTTATTCGCTTTAAGGTTTTAATTGTATAATATTTTTAGCTTTTCTTAAATCTTTGGAATAGGTTTCCTGGCGATCTGGCCTAAGCAACCAGTGAAATGAGCATAGAAGCTAGCTTTCCCTCAACAATAAATTTCAGTGTATTTATCAAATATGAAAAATTGGGAATTTAGCACGTCATACAGAAATCGTATTAATAATAAATTTTGTATTCCCGTAAATAACTTTAATATTAAACTGCGAGTTTATTGGCAAAAATGTTAACATTTCAATCCTTATTTCGAAAGGACATTTGTATGTGGGCTCTTTCAAATAATGAACCGATTTAGTATTCTCTTTAGCTCTAAAAATTTTGTATGCACTTATTATCATTATCATCTTATGCACTTATAATCATTATCATTATTACAACCCGGAATAACTATTGGCATTCGCCACAATTTTTCTCCATTACACTCAATTTCCAGTATGGGTGCGCCAATTCGCTTGCCCGCATATCAACGCCACTGTGTTTAATAAGGGGCTTTCGAGAGCAACCTTTAATCCCTGAAGCTTTTGTGGTGTTGTTCCAAAGAAAATTTTGTGGTCTGTACTGTTTCACCCGCAGTACATGGCCTCTAAATCAAAGTCCTTGTAATCTTATGTATCCTAGAACATCCGTTATATGACTTAGCTGTAAAAGCTCTGCATTGCTTTTCACGATGCTATCACCGCTTTTAATTCTACCTGGGCCAAATAATTTCTCAGAATCCTTCATGGCCAAAACTTCTGAGGCATAAGTAAATATGGGCTCTATAATTTCACTTTAATTTGAGAAAACCCATGTTTAATATAGTCACCTTAATAATTTACCCCCGTACTCATAAACGATTATTAAATTTAACAAACGTTTATTAAGAAAAATTTTCATAGTAAATTTGTACTTTAAACCTTTATTTAACTTAAAATTGTTAATGAATACAGACATTAGTATTGTGGTTATTTTATTGAACTGTTAATGGTTAATGGTCTTTCATCAATCTTTAAACCAAATGGTATTTTTACCTTGGTAGATCGAAATTGTTTTTGAATGATTATCTATTTCAATTGATTTACTAATATATAAAATATAAAAATATTATGTTTAATTTAACCATATTATTTTCCCTAACCACCAGATTATGGTTAAATAAGTCCTCCATCAAGAAGCTACAGCAATATTATGATCGCCTTTAAACATATTATGATTAAATATGACAATAATTTGTTTTTAAATTAACAACATTTTTTTTCTCTTGTCCAAGAGCAACACGCTATGGTTAAAAAACAATCATGCTATTATTGGTGTTAAACATATTATAGTTATTGTTTGCAATAACATTCTCGAAGGCAATCATAATATGGTTGTGACTTCTTGATAGAGGACTAATTTGACTGTTATATAGTTGTCGGTGACAATAATATGGTTGAATTAAACCTAATTTATTTAAATTTTATTTAAAAAATAGTTTTGTTAGAGGTGACCATAATGCAATATGTTTTTTCTCTGTGTCTAGGACCTTAACAAGAGCTCCAATTCAAATATTGTATTTAAAGCAAAATTAGATTTGACAGCGCATTAAACTTGATCCTACATACATCCTCTGGCAGTGTTATCGTCACCTACTATTACGCTCAAGTACTTCAATTCGTCTAGTCTTTGCAAATTCGCGACCTTAGGACAACAAGTTTCTATTTTCCCCTAAACAACATGTCCTAATGTCGCGAATTATAGGCGCATATACTGATATCCCGAGCCCTTCTTTTAAAAATTTAGAATATTTATACATAAAAGGGGGGCCAACAATTTCTATTATATTTTATTAGAAAAATAATGGCAAACTTATATAAATATATGTACGTATAACATTTCCACTTGTTGTAAAGGGAGTTAAAAAAATGTAATTTCATACAAATTTATTAACCCACGTGCAAAATGTCATTATACAATTTTTTTTTTTAATATTCATTTCATTTAATTTCATAATAAATTAATATTTCTTAAAATAATTGAGTTTTATTTTATTTGCAAAACGTTTATCTTCTGTAATCAGATAAAAATTAATTACTAATGTTTTTTTAATTAATTTTTTCATAAATCATTTTTAAAAATGAAATAAAAATGTAATATTTAAGTTCAATTGCCGTATAAGAACAAGTTTATTTCAAAAATGAGTATTAAGAGTATTTTTGTTGTTTCGGTAAATTATTTCGGAATTTTTTTAAAAAATTTGTTGAACACTTTCATTGCTTTCACACTGGGTAAACTGTACAATACCATTTTCCAAATAAAGGCTGGTGTACATATTGGCAATTTAATTGATATTTTTAAAAGAAATATCAAAATAAGATCAAAGACGCAACCAAATAAACCATTATGAACATAAAATTAGAAGAGTACTTTTTTTATTGTTTTTTTGTTTTTATTTGTTATAATTGTGTAATATAAAAGCCCTTTGTGGCCAAAGTACATATTACAATTGAAAACTATATGATGAATTTATAGTAACCCAAAACAAAAAAACTGTTTTGTAATCAGTGTTAATCAGTGTTCGAAAATAAACCGAACATGATTAAGCGTACGGTTTGCGTATTATTACAAAACCCTTTAGACCTTTTAACACTTCATTTTTTATTCATTGAATTGATAAAAAAAAGTACAGTAAATGTTAGATAGAGAAAACTATAAAAAATGTAAACAAAATTTTTTTCAGTTTTTCTTTTGTTATGATTTTGTTTATTTTATTAAATGTTGTCAACTTTTTGTTTATGAGAAACATAAGAACAAAAAGCGCTAAATTGCTGAATTTGCTTCTAAGCCGCTGACTCAGCAACGCTTTTAACATTTCAAGCTTCAAATATAAATTTTAAGTGGAACAATTTCTCTTTTTTTTAGTTTATTTCTTACTTTTTAAAATTTTTGACAGTTTGCTATTTATCTTAATACAGCTGAACTCTATGTTCTTGGTAAAATCCTCTTTTACATTAGTTTTGCACTGTTCACCAAAATTTTAACAATACATTAAAAATGTAGTGTCATAAGGCCTTTAATACCATTCCTTACTATTTTCAAGAAAGTAACAAACATTATGTAGTGTTCTGCTTTTGTTATAAAACAAAACAATTGTTGTGATTGTAGTGGTCTACAGACATATATTACATTTTAATGTTCTTTAGTATTTTTTAAATTGATGAAGGAATGAGCAATGAGGAAGATTAGGATCCGCAAAGCTTTTAAGCTTGTTTCCATTAACTCTATAGGAATAAATAATTAAGTCCGATTGTAAATACTAGGGTATTCATTTAATCGGGCTTTTGCTTTAATCGGTTAATCGCTCGATTAATTAAACGAGGTTTTAGTTTAATCGGTAAGTAATCGGTTAATTTGGCTTTTGATCGGTTAACCGATTAATAAAGTCTTTTTTATAAATAAGGTAATTCCAATAATTAAAAATGCATAAATTATTTATTATTTGGAGTTTATTAGTAAAAAGAATTGTTATTCTTGTTAACAATTCTTTATCTAAAACGAGGAAACAAAAAAATAATAATTCATATATATGTGACATGTATTTTTAAATTAATACATAATCAGAGGTGTTCTGGAAATCGAAAACGCAAAAAACGCAAGAACTTTTTGAACGTCGTTTTTTAATAAGATTTCTGTAGTAAAAGAATTTTATTGACAAATATACAAATAATTCAGTATTTTATAACAAAAACTATAAAAATTAGATTAAAAGTGTAATAGAAACAACCTTCAAATTCTTGCGTCTTGCGTTTTCGTTTTCCAGTTATTTCAATAGTTTAAGGAGATCTGATAAAATAATTTTTTGGAAAACAATTTTGGTTTAGGATTAAAGCGATAATTTTCTTTAGTTTTGACTACAATTGACCTGGAGAATTTTTTTTACTTATCGTGGGTGTTGGAGGAATCAGAAACAGCTCATAATACAGAATATCTTATCTCTCAATCCTTTTCCTGGATTTCTCTAAACATATAGAATTTTCCATTAAGCCATTAGAGTCCTGATTTAATTTTTAACAATTTTTAACACTTCTAATTGTTTCGGTTAATTCTGTTTAAAGAGTGTTTTAAGTTACTATCGAGAGTTTATTTTGTTTTTGTACTGTATTTTAAAAATATATTGCTAAAAGGAAATATATTGTATATAAAAATGTTTTCTCAATATGTTTATAAGACGAAGCAATTAATTAAAACACAAAAAAAAATTTTATAATATTACAAAAAATAATTAGTATTGTGGTTATTTTGTTGAACTATTTATGGTTTTTAATCCAAATTTTAAATATTTTTAATTAGGCTTAAGTTCATTAAATTTAATTTTCATTAAATTATTTCTATGAAGAAAGGAATTTTACAACATGAAAATTAATTAAAATTGTTATTGATAATCTTTCAATTCTTGACCGTGGCCGGGATTCGAACCGTGGCCGGCAGGTTACCATGACATGTTTCGATCGCAACCACTCGATCTCCTCAGATGGATTTGCCGTTTTACACTCGCAGCCATCGACGACTGCTGACGTCAATAGTCAAACATCAATCCTTAAACCAAATTGTATTTTTAAACTTTGGTAGATCGAAGTTTGCTTTTTTTTTTTTTTTGAATGATTATCCATTTAATCGATTTTACATGTTTTTCCTTACTTCTGTTTTTTCGTACTTTTGTCAAGAATTTTTCTTGAAGTCCAAAGTACATTTAAAATTATGTAATATCGGTTAATCGGTTAGTCGACTGAAATTAACCGGTTTAATCGTTAATCGAAAGTAGACAATTTTAAATTAACCGATCAGTTAATCGGGTAGTAATTAATCGGTTAACCGGTTAACGGTTAACCGAATGAACACCCTAGTAAATACTTTTACGTATCTGCTTCAGAGATAAAAAGGTAGCAAGTATAAAATCGATTTTACTATGGCAACATCTATTTTTCCATTGCAACAAAAAAGTTTCAACCTTAAAGAAAAATGTTTAATTCAATGGTTTTGTTTGTTATTTTTTTTTGCATTGTTTAGCTGTGATCAAAAGTCCAAGTTGTGTGTCAATATCTAAATTGGTATGCTAGTCTTAGCTTGTTTACACTTTAACTGAAGCATTTTTCATCCAATCAAAGTCAATTAGCCACAATTTGACGCTTCGCGCTGCCTTTTTGATACATTAAAATACAATTTTCAATCTTAATTACTTTTAAAACAAGAGCTAGCCTAAAAACGGTTAGTTTCACTGGATTCAGTATCCTCGCGTTATGTATGTATACCCGCCCGGTGTCCCGATTATTTAAAAAAAAAGTTTTCGAATCGAGCAGAGTGTTTTTATATGACAAGAAATAAGAACATAAAACACAATTTAAGCTAGGTACCACATGAAGAGTACTCTCAGAAAAGATCCATCTCTAGATACTTGTTTGTTCTTCTAGTGTTAAAATCCAACAATTTGCATCTAAGTTTTTTACAGTGGGCTTACATATATATAAAATTGCATGTACTTACGTGTCTGGTTAGATGAAATTTTTCATATTTATATCAATAATTTGTAACAATTTATATAAGTATATTTTTCTCTTACATACCTTATAGTATAGCTATTTCTTTTACATTCATATATATATTTATTAATGTAAAGTTATATGTACATATGTGTAAAAATTTATATAGATTTTGTGGATAAATTGCTTTCTAGCTGTGCCATGATGTTTAACAAGTATGTAGTCATGTGTACTCTGTTGGCTGTTTGGCCTGTTTGACTTGGGCGCGTTTTAATTTATTGCCGCTTATTAATGAAATTGATCGTTAAATTTATGGCAAAGTTATTGCATTTTATAGCACACTTAAATTATACATATATTTTTTTTTTTTAATATATATTTATTATTATTATTATTTCTTGCTCTTGTTTGCCACAATTTGATATAAAGCTAACAGAAATTGAAAATAATAAAAAAAATTGCTGTTTAAAAACAAAACTACAAATAATCAATGTGAATGCTAAAGTGTTGTATTATTTTTGTTTTCATTTTATTTTGCTATTTTTATGATTTCTGTTATAATTAATTTTTATTTTTAAAAGCCATTTGTGGTATGTGATAATTTATGGCAGGCTTTTGGTTATTTGCGTTTTTGAAAATTATTTGATTTCTTCATAAATAAAAAAAACAAGTAAAATACATAAATATAAAAAATATTTACGATAGAAATACCAAGGCAATTAAGTAGACGATTACAAGAAAGTTTTGAAAAAAAAATAAAACTTTATAAATTATTGAGTTAAAAAAATAATATCGCACTTGATCAACAAAGGGGCTTTAATCCGAAATTTAAAAATTTTCAGTCGAAACCACACCATCTTAAATTTAATATTAAAGGCATATGAAAAAGGATTTTTAATCCAACCGTTTTATTACCAAAAAGTAGATAAAATAGCTTTATATCTTTTTTCGATAAGAGAAAAAATTGAAATTTTCAGTTAATATCCTTGATCTTGTTGATCAACTGCGATATGTATAAATTTATTGGGTAGTACCAAAATGTTTTGTCGGTTTCGACAATTTTTCACAGTATTTTCTTTTGATATCTCTAGCTTTGTTTTTAATATTCTCGCATTAGATGGACTTTGTTTTAATTGTTCGCACAAGAATCAACAATTAACAGAATAACGACCTTAAATTTGTTGATTTAATTAAAAGTAGAGAATAACTATACAGTAGTTTTGACTTTTATTTACGTGCACTTTTGACTTAACTGCACAAAATTGATAATTTTTGGCATTATTCTTTATAATCCCATACAAATTCCTTTTTTAAGTGCACTTTCTTTACCTGCACATTTAAGATAAGTGCCCAAAATTTTCGGCATTTAAAAATTTTTTTCATACAAAAAATTTAAGTTAGCTGCACTTTGACTTAACTGCCCAAAATATATATTTTCTGTAATTATTCTTCAAAATCCTTCTTTACGTGCATTTTGTATACCTGCACATTTTTCATATTTTTGGGCAGCGTTAAAATATTTTCATATAAAACATCAAAGTTAGCTGCACACATGAAAACATATGGTGGCCACTGTTTCACATAAATATCCAATTTGAGCTGTTTCTAAAAACAAAAATCGCAAACAAGTCAGACTGGCATCATTATAATTCATTTATTTTGTTTGCATGTACCTACTTTTATGCATATGGTTTGTAGTTACAGCAACTTTACCACGATTATATGAAATGAATAGCAAATCCTAGACCTGGAACAAAATAAAGTAGTTATAGTAGTATTTGAAGCTGGCGAATGCTCTGTAGCGCAACAGAGTTCAAAATTCCGAATTTTGCGCTTCAACTTCAAAGACTACTTTAAATACGTATTCTGTTTACACTACCTTGAAACTGGCGTTTTTAACTATTGACAGCTTGCAGCGCTAATATTAACGTTGTACTACAACGACTATTCTGTTCCCCACTTTATTTTTACCAATTTGGCTATCCGTTCATTATACAAATGCATAACAAATGACTACAGGTTGTTTGAACGTCACTGTTACTATCAAACACTTTACTTTAGCTGCATTTTTATGCAGGTAACCACAATTGCGTACCTGCACATTAAGGCAGTTAAATACATTTAAGATAGCTGCATTTTTGATTTACCTGCACAAAAAATCGTGCAAAGGAGATTGTGCAGCTAAGTCAAAATTACTGTATAACAATCCAATGAAAAAGCAGCAACCAATACAACGCTGTTTTAATAACAACAAAACCGTTTGTCCTTTTATAAAAGTGGTGTTAAGGCGAAAAACAATTCAAACTTATAGAAAACTTTGACTAAAGAAAAGCTAATATCAGCATTATTGCTCTTAACTCATATAAGCAAATGGAAGTTGTACAGGGAAAGATCTTTGATGTAAGAAGGATATGTTAAACTCTTTTTCTATTAAGGACTAGCATTTTTAAGGGAAAAATTAAAATTTCATGTTTGATGACATAGTCACGCAAATTTTGCCTCTCATCACCAAGAGTTACTTAAAATTGTTTGCAAAAGAATTAGAAATACTATTTTTAGCCACAGCATTATTATGATTCATTTCTATCACAGCCATATAATGGTTATGCACAACCATGCTATGATTGCCCATAATTATATTATGGCTGCTCACAACCATATTCATTTTAATTATATCTATTCATTTGCTTAAAATTAAACATAATATAATACTTTGGCGTGCGTTGTATTTTACAAAATTAGGGCCTAAGTGTTTTGTTCGTCTACACAATCAATAAAAAAATAGATATCGTTCTTGGGTGTGTGAGCCGAACGCTAAATAATGAACTATTTTTTTCGAACACTGGTTGAAACTCTGTTTTGCTCTTTTATTTCTACAGCGAGAAATATTTCTTACTCTAAATGTTGAAAAAAAACGCATTTAATTTTTCCCACAATTCAATTTTTGGATTTTTAATAATTTTGAATCCACTTTTCCTCATACTATTTCTTTAATTATTTTCGTATATCCAGCTTCGTTATCAAAACTCAACCTTTTAAGAACTGATATGAAAGACCATAACATTTCCTTATTTATATACAATAAACTTGGCTTCATTGAACTATTTTTCAGCATTTTGTTGGCTGTCTGTTAACATGTCATATGTCATGTCACTTGTATTGTACTACAACGACTACTATAACACCAACATAACAACAACTGTTACACACGCATTTATATAACATATTTTTATGAATACAGGTGCACATATACATATGTATGTGCCGTTGTATATGTATGTGTATTCATATCTATAATATGCAGTTAAAATTGTCACTGTCAGTTTTAAATGAAAGTAAAATGTTTTTGTAAAATAACAAAATGTTTTTGTTATTATAGAAAAGTTTCAAGTGTCATTTTTTCATATTTATGTAGATATTTACATATATATGTACATAAGTATTTACAAATGTACGAATATTTTTTTTTTTTTTTCTTTTACTCGCATTGCTTAAAATTAAGTTTTGCTGTCACTATTTTTGACATGTAACATGAGTCAAAAATATTTTGATGTAATTTAGAATTTATAAGAATTAGAGAAGTAGAACAAGTTCGTTTACTTCAAGTGCTATTTAAAATTAAAAAATTTAAATAAATGTTCTGAAAATCGGTCCTCTATATTTGCCAATAAGTTTTCAGTTTACCAAAATTGCTTAATTTGGTTTACAAATTCTAATCTCTGTATTTTATAAGGCAGGGGCCAATACGAAAACATTTATGGAAGAATGTATTAGGCATCCGGCCTAATTGCTTTTTCAGTGTGAGGTCTTTTTTTGCACGGCATGACATTTTCAAACTGAGTCACGATTTTCTTGAACATATTCGCCCTATTTAATAGCTTAAATTAGCGTTAGACTAAGTATTTTAAAAGCGGTTGCCCGCACAGATAAAGATGTCTATATAAATGTCTTTCGACGAAAGCTGATATAACAATTTTATAAATAATTTAGAAATATTACCACCTAAAGCCTAGTACTCTGTTCAAATTTGTGAAAAATGTTGAGCAACATTGATTATTCCCACGAAAATTTTGGCATTTATCAATGTTACCAATCTTGTGAGTTTGTACAATTTGACGTTTTTATTCAATCAAAGTATGCTACATTGTTTCGTGTATGTAAACAAACGCCACATGTATTTTACTAAAATTATTTTTTTTTAATAAAAAATTTAATAAAAAAAAAGTAAATATTGATAAAAAAACTGTTACCGATTGTGTTATTTTAATTTTTTATTTCTTTTTTAATATTAAGTTCATATTTTTTGCTTTTGCTTAAAATTTCACGTGAAATAAAGGCAGCTTACATTATTTCGCAGTTGTAAAAAAAATGTTGCCAAAAACATTTCGGAACTTTTTCACAAAATAAACAGAGTACAACTCCATCAACATTATTTCATAGATATTCGCACAAGTTTTTTTCATATGCATTTTCACGTGAAATGTTGAACAGAGTACCAGGCTTAAGAACTGAAATCATTCTACCTACCCAATTTTGTGATGACCAATCCACAACTTACCACAGATCCCATAAAAAGACTATTCTCGAAAGGTACACATGTATAGGTACGCCTAAAACGGTACCGAATAATATTACTGTTATAAAATTTGACTCACATTAATTTTACATGTATGTACTGTGAGCGTTAAAATAAAGTGGACAACTGGTTTTCTAATATAACAAGTGTTCGTTTAGTAAAAAAGAACTAACATTTTTAGAAGTTTATTGTCATTTACAAAAATTTAAACAACATATATTGTTAAGTAAATTTAAAATACTTTAAAAACAACAAAAACAGTACAATAAAAACAAATTTACTCCATTATTAATGCTTCCAAAAAAGTGTACAGTTTTGAAATACTAAGAAAAGTTTAGTGGCTAATACTTAGTTTGATTTTTTTTTTGGACAGCTTGTAGTCTCTTGGGCATCGATATCACCCATTTCAAGGTTGGCTCAGTAGACATTTTTTTCCACTCTTTCTACAGAATTTTCTTAAAAAAGTGCTTGCTGCTTATTATTTTTTTAATTGTCGGTTCAAATGCTCCCAGATGTTAAGTTGGATTTATATCGAGCAACTGTTGGGCTTATTCAGCTATTTTAGAACGTAGTTTAATACTATAGATACACTATAGATACACTATAGATAACCCGCTTTCATAAACTTTTGGAACAACGTATTATTTACAGATGACAGCATTATTTCTTAAGTCTGATAAAATTTAGCAAAGTATAAATTTAACATTTTTCAGAATTAATAAACTGTACACTTAATTTTGCCGCTCACTGTACCTAGTACATATGACTAAAAATTGTGGTAGCAGATTTTATCACGGTTCACAAATTATCTTAAATACCATTTAAAGAGTCCACACAAATTTAAATTCTTAGTGGAGGCAATAACAGATTAAGCACAGATTAAGCCGAAGTCTTCTTTTTTCAATTAATAAGTACAAAAATATTCATTTCATCTTATTTTTTTTGTCATTTTTACTTTTTTTAGTAAAACAAAAACCATCCTAATTTATTTTATTTTTTTTAATTCTCTTTCCAGGTATGTATAACAACCATTGACAACTATTTAACACTTTAAAACAGTTAAAAGAACACTGTTGACAACATTCAGTTTTTCCAAAACAAACTTCACCAATATAGAAAAAAACTTCCACAAACCCAGGCATTTAAAAAATAAAAAAAAAAACTTTTACTAAAAATACAAAAAAAAAAAAATTCAACGTAACTTAAAGAAAACATTTAAATACAAAAAAGAAACGAACAAGAACTTCCAAACTTCCTTGGCTATTTATCACCCTCTGACATCAACCGTAAAAGAAAACCAGCAATTTTAAACACAACTTCAACAACGCCAACAAAAACAACTGCTGATTGCTAAAAGGCATCAACAAACAAAATGACTGCAATAAACAACAACATGATAAAAGAGTTGGCAATTTGAAGTATTGTCAAAAAAAAAAAAAAAAAAAAACAAAATAAAACAAAAAAATGTAATTTGTGTAAAGTTTTTCTTGTTGGTGTTGTTTTTGTGTTATTTTTCAAACTGATGCATATGGTTCTATTGTCTAAAGTTAGGAATGGAGAAAAAAAAAACAAACACACGCTTTAAACATCAACAGCTTTTTGCAAAAAATAAAAATCCATTTACAATTGCAACAACAACATAATGACTAATGGCTTGTTGTACTAAATAGAGTTGCCACTTTGTTGTTAAAAATTGTATTTAATTTATCTTTTTTTCTTTTGAGCTGTTTTTTTCTTTATTGTTGTTTTTTAAGCATTCATACAGACATACAAATTTTTTTAAGGTTGAACTGTTTTCTTCCTACTGGCAGTTTACAACTGCATTTGTAATTTAAATTAACGTTTTACAAGACGTCATTATATCAGTTTTTCAAGTACGTATTTTTTTATAAATGGGCATTTGTGTTAATCCACAGTGGCCAAACGTAGGACACTAGAATTAGTTGCAGGAGAGAGCAAAAACTCTCATTTAAGTAAAAAATCGGTTCGTGTAGTACAGACTTTTATATACAATTATGGCTTTTTGATTAACCATTTCCAAGGCACTTGTAAATCTTCAAAGCCTCCATTTCAAAACGATCTATCGGTTCGACTAGTTGTAATTAAGCTAACAAAAAACTGACTAAACTTATTGCGGGGCATTTTAATGGTGACTCAGTAAAATTATAGACTTGTTTGACCCAGATTATAAATAAAAAAGTGTATTGGCTATATAACCTGACATTGGTAATCGGCTATGGGTTTTTTTATGCCATAGCCGCTATTTTAAAAGCATTTTTAGGGGGGTAGGTCTTTTCAGTCCATTTTAAGTACATAGTAGACCGCCATATTGTATTTGTGGTCGAACTGACTTACTAACTTGCGTTAGAGTGACAAGACCCAAAAGAAACTAAGACACAGCTGAATCGATAATACGGAAAACCCAAAACTAATAGTCTCCATTGATTTTTCGATGTGTTGCAAACGAATTTTTTGCAGTGACGAGTATAAATAGAATTCCGATTAGACTTAATTCAGTGTATCTAATTATTTTGGGCCTCTGGTTGTCCTTAACTGCATTTTGTATAATATCTCAAATATGTATTTATGTACATACGTCCATACTATATACTTAAGTGTGAAATTATTTTTGTGTATGTATGTTTTTCTGTTATTTTATTCATTGCACCTTTTGTGGCATTTATCTTAAGTGAGTAATCTAACACGTTGTTGCAAGGTGTCGTGTTGGATTTTTTTCTGTAACTTTGAACGCCTTATTTTCTGGTCTTCTACCGAATGTTTTTGTACATTATACACATACTTTTTGTAGTATTTTTGTGTGTTCGCTGTTTTGCCTCCTTAAGCATTTATTCATTTTAAGCAATTTTTTTTTTTGTTGCAGTTGCTGTTGTTTTTGTTGTGGTTTTTGTTGCCAGTCTTGCTATCGAAGTGAAAAAATCTTTTAACACTTCTATTTGGAAGCAATTTTTATATTGCTGATGTTTTTTTTTTTTTTTTGTTGGGTTCTTTAATTCTTTTTCATTTCTCGTAGAAGTTGCAAATATTTACAGTTGAGTATTATTTGTTGTTTTCTTACTGACATTGTAGCAGAGTTGTATGTATGTATTGGTTTAAAATATAATGTTGTTGGTGTTGCTGTTGTTGCTGCAACAACAACGCAAGTTGTTTGCTGTTTGTTTGTTTGTTGGGTTGGTTGGACGGTCGTTCAGTTAGATTGCTGATGCCATTCCAATTTAGGTTTTTTATGTGCTCTTGTGCATTTTATTATGCAAAATGACAGACAACAAGACAATCTAAAGACGTTCGGCTTTTTTGTTTTGTTGTGTGTAAGCTGTTTATTTGCTAATGTTGCTGTTGTTGTATTTATTTTTTTTTTTTTTTTGCTGCTGTTACTTTCAAATCATGTACATTTTGTATTTAAGACAATAACAAAGCAAAAAAAAAAAAAGACTCATGGCATGAACATTTTTGTGGCATGACTTAAAACCGACAAAACTTGACAGCTTTAAAATGCATGAACTAAATGCAGAAAATGAATGAACAAAAAAGTACAAAAAAAACTGCCAACCAGTTAAAGGAAAAAACTAAAATGTTTCAACAAAGAAACCTCCTGCCTTAAAACCATTCATACCCCTAAACGTTTCAGAAAAAATAAAAATCACCATGGTAGGTATATTTTTTGGTATGATGGGGCACAAATAAATTTATTTTTGCCGCTTTTTTCTTCTTTTTGTGTTATGTTGTGCTGTATCTTAAGTTGTTTTTTTTTTTTTTTTTTTTTTTTCTTTATCCATCAGTTATGGTTTATGTCGGACCACATCGGAAATGAATATGCAAAGTAACTTAAATGCAAGCAACAAAAATATAAAAGAAGAAAAAGCTCCATGATAAAGATGCCGCTTGACACATAAAGATGTTAACATTACAATTATTCATCTTTAAATGGATTTATCAGATGTTGTTAAAGAGTTTTTAATTTCTTTGGCTTGTTGTTGTTATTATTATAAATATTAAACAATATAATAAATAACACAAGCCAACAAAGTTCTGAACTGGAGCAACCAAATATCTTTCCTAGGGTAAGTTGGTAGGCTGAATTCGAATCTGTAATTTGTTTTTCTCTATCACGTCAGGTTTTCGAGATACAAAAACATTTTTGTTATCGTTTCCTACATAAAAAATCACTACTTTATTTAAAAATCAATGAATTTTCAAAAGTGAATTACGTTATTTGAACGTCGCTTGTATTTGTTCGGTTTCACTTATTAGAGTCCAGAAATAGTCTCCCAGCATGCGTTTGTATCAAAATCCTTGACAAATTCTTTAAATTTTCATTAAATCCTGGTGAGCGCTCTCCCCTTGTTTGCGCTCACTGCACCCAGTTTTTTTTGGAAAAAAATCTAAATGCGAATGAAGAATATGCAAAACATTGTCGGTGTCTACGGTTTGTCCAAGTTTCTGACTGCAAAACCAAAATAATGTAAATATGCACATTTTAATGATACTGATATTGCATATCCTTTTTTTCCAATCAAATATTCACCACACAAAATATGCAAAAACAGCTTGAATCAGTAACACACAATCTCCATGACATGCTTAAACGCTACTTTTATGAAGATTTAGAATGAATGTGCGCTTCTGTCAAATAAATAATTGTGAAATTGTAGTGTCAGTATTGACTGTTTAACAGTATTGCCAGCATGCGATAAAAAATGAACAAGACGTGATAGCCCAATTTTTATGCCGAATTCGAATTCAGCGCACCCAGTTAAAAAAAAGAATGCTTGGTTTCTGCAGTCAATTTTTTTTTCAAATTTGTAGAAGACTTTAATATTAGACTCTCAAATGTACTTGAGCATATTTAACACCTGACTTTAAATTAGACTAAGATTAGAGTTTTTTTCCCGGAGTTTTTCTATTCCCGGGAAAGCGGGAAATTTTTTTTAAATTGGCGGGATCCCGCTCCATACAAATAAAACAAAGTAAATTTATTTTTAATTAATGAGAAAAACTATTTTAAACAAACGAAAGAGAACTCGTTTACAAAGTCAGTAAAATAAATGCTTAAATACTACAAAAATTAATTGAAAATTGAAACCGGAACTTGAATTATTATTTCCTTACGCTTTTTAGTTCCTTTAGCTTTAGTTTAGTTTAGTGAGTCGTCAAAGAGTATATTTCTGATTTTATTTACTGAAAAATTTCGTTAACTTTTTAACCGAGGTAGGACAAATAGTTAAAAGCACCGTTGTTGCATGCTTCTGATGTCAAGTTTGATGCCAAAAATAGCATCATCCGGACTTCTTCTTACAAACCTTTTCTTTTCATTAGGCCCATCTGTAATTTCAAATTGTATGCTGTAGTATCTTACACAAGTTTCCTTTTTTTTATATCGGTTACCCGCACTTCCCGGGTATATTACCAAGCTCGATTTTTTTTTTTTGGTAGATAAGACTATGTTGCAATAAAGGTATCTCCTATTTTTAAGACTTGTCCATGGACAATGAGAACTTACTGTCTGAATCTTATTTTGAATTTATGTTCTTTATCAACTTTTCACTTCACTAAATTTATTAATTAGGTATCAACTGTTGAACTCCCCATTCTGCTTTTAATATATTTATTGCAGCAGGAGACATTGATTTATGTACCTTCTTCTTGTAATTGATCTAATCGACAATCCATCAACTGATGTTAATTTTAAGGGAAAAGAAAACTTAATTTCAGAGTGAAAATAGCTGTGAGCAATTTTGTATTTCCCGGGATCCCGCAAAAAAATCCCGAGAATGCGGGAAATATAATAATTGAAATTCCCGGGACGGAAAATCCCGGGAAAAACCCTAACCAAGATGGATTAAATTAAGCAAAATAATAATTTTTTTATTTAAAAATTTTAAGCTTCAAACTCAAAGCTCTTTTTACATTAAAAAACATTTTTAAACAAAAGTATTTTAATTTACAAAATGTAAGATTTTACACAAAATGTTAATTTTCTCTACAAAAAGGCGTTTTTTTAACAAAAAGAAAAATTTTGTTAAACAAATAGTCAAAATTTTTATCGCTCCACAATTTGCAATAGATCCCATATAAAGCCCACTCCTGGAATAATCTAACTATCGGAAGAGGGTATCAAAGATTAAACACAGCCGAATATTGCACTCTAACTTGTTTTCTTGTTATTTGCAAAACCCAAACGGTTAACAAACCACCATTTATTTAAAGTTTTTTTTTTCTAAAAAGTTTTTTTTTTAGTAAAAACACACAAAAATTAAATTTTTCTCAAACATTTTACCCGAAAATTTACTGTTTACTCACTTTTACACAAAATGTAACACTTTTTAAAGAATCACACTTTTTACTTAAAAACAATGACACTTTCTACACCAAAATTTTATTTATTTTTACACAAAAGATCGCGTTTATTAAACACCTAATTTTTAGGACTTGATTTTTATTATGCCTTTTTTGTTTGGGTGATTATGCATAAAGCCATTCTACCCCTAATTCATTTTAATACCCATAATTTAAAAAATTTAATAGTCATGTCTGTTCGCCTTATCAAAAAAGTCATAATGAAAATGTCGTTTAAAAAATTTAATTTGTTTCGAATTTTAAAACTTAATAAAATACAGAACCATTTGGTGCAAATTAATTAAATATCATCTCAGGCAATAAAAATTGACAACTGAAATTCAAAATGATTTTGTTGTTTTTTTTTTCTTATTTCAAAATAATTAATTTTAATTAAAAGTCAACTAAAAGCCTTTCGTGAGTAGCACTAATTTACAAAAATTTACAATTCTGTAAGCACAATGACACTATCTAATAATTGCAATAATAATAAAATCATTATCAACACAATCATCATCATAAATGCAGTCGTCATCGTACACGACTACGAAAAACATTTCTTAGTATCATTATCAAACCAAAACACTGCTTAGCTGTCAAGCTTATTTGTGATTTAATAAAATGACACTTGTCACAATGACAAAATGACAGCATCATTTAACTGTCAAACCAAAACCATTTGTGTATTTCTCTATAGCAATTTTCGAAACAATGTAACAACAACAATAATACTTAAAACATTTTAGTATATGGTTGACACTAACAACAACTACTGCGCTACTACAGAAACAAAAAAGTAGAATTTCATATTAAATACAGTATTTCAGAGAAATACTCAAATTCATAATGAAAAAAGAATACAAATCTTGTAAATTAACAAATGCGCAAAATATTACATGAATGCTCGCTCACTTTTGTTGCTGATGATGATGACAATGTTGACAGTGATGAAGAGGGGCAAATATTATTGTGTATTAAATTTGAGTGGCTTCTAAAAAATGTAAACTCGTAAAATGTAACTATCAACTATGTATGAACATACGTATGTTTGTAAATGTATAAAGTTTTTTTATCTTTATATCCAATTTGACCACATTATAGCAAAATATTTTTACATTGTATACACTTTGGTAAGTTTTGTTAATGTTTGTGGTATAAAGTCGGTGAGTTTTTGTGTTAACAGTGTTACTTCTTGTGCAAAAAGTGTGACTTTTTATGCAAATCTGGGTTCACACCATGAAAGTTTTCTTTTAGAACGTCTGAATTTACTAGTCAGAAGAATTAACTAAGACTTTTTGCAAGAAAATTTTCAGGGCTGTGGAGTCGGAGTCGGAGTTGAGGTTTTTGTACCGGAGTCGGAGTCGGAGTCGTAGTACCCACAAAAACTAGCGACTCCGACATTTTTGCATTAAAATTTTTAAAATATTTTTCAAAATAAAAAATTTTAATGACCAATTTCTCCAATTCTTTTTAAATATCAATTCATATTTAAATATAATTTTTCTTATAATTTTATTTTAATTTGACATAAAAAAACAAATTTTAAACATAAATTGATATTTAAATAAATTAGTGGAATTGGTCATAAGCGGGTCTGCTTTTTGAAATTGTGAAGTTAGAAAATAAGGACCAGTATACTTTTCATATCAAAAATTACAAGATTAAGATAACATCTTATTTTGACAATTTATAAGAATAGTTACATAGATTGTATCGAAGCATGTCCTTTTCTATGTTTTAATGTGACCTCAAATTTCTGCAACAAAAACCAGCGGGTTCACTATTTGAATTTCGCCAAGATATCGTTAATGAAATAGAGCCGAATTAAGGAATTTAAAAATTATATTTGGAAAGATGTTGTATTTTATTTATCGTATATTAACAAATATTTTTGTAGCCATGTTCATGAATATGACTTGAAATCAGCTGTAGCTCCTGTGGTGAAAGCATTAAGTGAACTACATTTTAAGTTCCAACCTTCAAGGTGAATTATAATAGAATAAAAGGAAAAGGAACTCGGAAAAATACATGACATTGTTCCAGATATAATTCCCATCAATGTGGGGGTTAACCTGAAAAATGATTTGAGAATACTTTTATCTACTCACTTTAGGGAAAATTGGAGAGATAATAAAGACTTGCAATTTCAAATTTCGGTCTTGGACAATAATAATATTGAATTAGGAACGGAAAAATGCAATAGCGAGTTCTTGATGCCTTTAACGTCTAACCCAATTGGACTTGGTGTTGTTTTCAACTTTTCTATCTCGAAAGCTACATTAGATACGACTTATGGAAATTCACACATCTATAAATTCCAACAGTATAAAAAACGTTATTTGAAAAAGATGTGAATTGGTGTAGTTTATCTCTCCCCTACAGAACTATTTTTAAATTTCTTAGCACTGTTTGCATAATTTTAATAAATTAATATAACCTTTAAAATATACTAAAGTTCAATGATCCCATACGGATTGAAGCAAAACTCGTTTCTTTCGAAAGTTCGTAACAAAACTCGTTCGTTCCAAAATTAAATCCATTATTTTTCTATATTTCAGTTGGTTTAAATTTCTAAACTGTTGAGTTATAAGTCAAGAATGTCACAACACTTTAGAATTAAAAAAGTTCAACTCATTTGGTCTATTTAACCGGGCGCTATATGTTTTTTGCATCTTTTCCAAAATCCAAATAAAATATTTTGCAGCTTTCC
Organism: Pollenia griseotomentosa; assembly: GCA_963931875.1. Taxonomy (NCBI): domain Eukaryota; kingdom Metazoa; phylum Arthropoda; class Insecta; order Diptera; family Polleniidae; genus Pollenia; species Pollenia griseotomentosa. The sequence continues at coordinate 185,701,233 of OZ007561.1, forward strand.
TACTCGTATCTCAATGCGCGGCACGTAAGAATTAAAATATCGATTTGAAATTTTTACAGAATCATTTTCTTGCTATATTTAACCATTTAACAGGTACTTAATTAAAAAAGAGTTTATTAAAGTCAAATAAAAACTAGTCTCTTAAATAATGCTAGGTTAGAGTAGGAGTCGGAGTTGGAGTCGGAGTCGGAGTTGGAGTCGGAGTCGTACTTAAAAAATTTCAGCAAAAGGAGTCGGAGTCGGAATTATAACTATTTCTTAACGACTCCACAGCCCTGAAAATTTTAAAGTGTGAACCCAGACTAAGGAGGTAATTTTTTCTATAAAAACCTTCAATCACTTTCTAAAACAAATGTTGCTATTGGAGTAAAAAACGTTTCTTTTTTTGTGTAAGCTATGAGATCTTTTTTAATTAAAACTGTGATGTTAAAATTTACAAAAGTTATTATTTAAATAAAAAGCAATTGATTTTTTCAAGGTGAAATTTGCAAACAAAAAGGAGAAAATATCCACCTTAAGTGCAAAAGTATAAATTTTTGTACAAAAAATGATGTGCAAAATGTGAAATTTTGTGTAAAAAACAGACTTTTTGTTTAAAAATGTGACTTTTTGTTCCTTTTTTTTTAGCAAACTATATGAAAAAGGAAAATTTATCTGAAAAAGTGACTTTTTCTCTAAAAGTGAATTAAACTCTAAACGTGATATTTCTCTTAAAATGAATTTATCTTTAAAAGTGAATTTATCTCTAAAAAGCGATTTTTGTGTAAAAATATAGTTTCTTCTTGTAGTGTTGTTGTTGCTTCTACACAAAACAAGCAAACCGTTTTTTTCTACCAAATTTTAAGTATTGTTGTATCTTTTACAACAATTTTCTTACAAACTGGTTTAAGTACTTTTTAGAGTTATTCGTAATTACACTCTTAAGTGCGAATCGTACTTAGAGTAAGTGGAAAAACTTACATTAAAGTCGAGGGTTTTCTTTCTGTGTATGTGGGACAGTATAGGTGACATTATCTTATAAGTTTTCTTTTATAAAAACTATTAACGACAATATGATAGTCAAAGTCTTCTTCTGCCGTAGTTGAATGCATTTCAATCACTTGATTTTGTTTGCTAAAAATTCTCACATTCTTTTTTTAACTGTTAATTTAAACACATACATGCTAATCAAGGTAGTCGTGGGTTGGAAAATAAATTGCATAGACTTTATACTTCACTGTCAATTCAAGAATTTCTTATAAAATTCGAATATATAAAATGCTACAGAAAGAACACAAGCGAAATATAATTGCAACTATACCCTAAAAAAACACATGGAAAAATTGTCTGAAATAAGAAAACAATAAATAAAAATAATTATTATCGTGGACGACATTGCCAAATACGCACAAAACAAATTTATTTCATTTAAAAAATGTGTGATATTAATTAAAAAATTAATTAAATTTGCACCAGCAAATAAATTAATAGTGTCAATTAAATATTTTTTGATATTAACAACATTTTGTGCAGTAATATTGTTTACATAAGTAAACATTTAATTCGCTTGATTAAATTTTTAATTTAAAATTATTTTATTTTTGACTAATGGTTTAATTTAATAAAAATTGTCGCAAATTGTTTCTGTGTGGAGTCGTTCACGGCAAAATAGAAAATGTTGCCTGGTATATAGTTGTCGACGAATTTATATCTAAAAAGCGAATTTTGTATAAAAACCCGGCATTTGGCGTTATAATTAATTTTCAGGTAAAAATGGGAATTTGTGACAACGTGACTTCTGTTAACAAGGGTTGACTTTTTATAACAAAAAAGTGAGACTTTTTTTAAAAACTGTAACTTTTTGTAAAAAAGTGTGGCTTATGTAAAACAGTGTAACTTTTTGTGGAGAATTGTGACTCTTTGTGTGAAGACTCTAAAATGTTTTGTACAAACTGTAACCTTTTGTATAAAAAAGTAAATTTTTGTGTAAAAAAATATTTTTTTGTGTAAAAATTGAACTTTTTGTTTAAAAACGTAACTTTTTATGTATAAAAGTAGCTTTTTGTGTAAAAAAGTAACTTTTTGTGTAAAAAAGTAACTTTGTGTGTAAAATAGTAACTTTGTGTGTAAAAAAGTAACTTTTTGTTTAAAAAAGTAACTTTTTATATAAGAAAGAAACTTTTTGTGTAAAAAAGTAACTTTTTGTGTATAAAAGTTACTTTTTGTGAAAAAATTTATCTTTTTGTAAAAAGCCTTATTCTTGTGTAAAAATTACAAATTGCTTACAATTGCAATTTTTTGTGGAAGGTGGAGATTATTATTTACAAAAATATATTTTTTGTGTAAAAAATACACTTGTATGTTAAAAGATGACCCTTTTCGAAAACAATTTTTTGTGAATGAATTGACTTTTTGTGTAAAAGAACGTCTTTTTATGGGAAATTTTGGCATTTTATGCAAAAAGGTTACTTTTTTTGTAAAAAAAAACCTACTTTTTGTGTAAAAAGATCATGATTCTGGAAAAGAATTGAGTTTTTCTATAAAAATTTCAGGGAGGAAAATTTTTTTAGAGTGGATAACTTTTTTATAAGAAAGTTTTGTCTAAAAAGTGACTTTTTGTAGAAAATATTCTTGTGCAAAAAAGTTATTTTTTTAAACGGCATTTTTTTTTTTTTTTTTTTGTAAAAAAATAAAACACTTCATTCTGTTTTTTTTTTTTTTGTTTAATGTTAACTCTTGTGTTCATGTTGTCATGTGCATGCAATTAAAATTGTGACACAATACTGTCATTTTTAGATGACAGTTATACTTGTAACTAAATGATGTTACTTGTTTATTGCTTTCTGTTTCATTTATTAATAGCAATGGTATATTTTACTATTTTTTTTTTCACTATCTTTTGTACAGCAAAGTATATCATTTTGTCTTTTTTTGTTGTTGTTGTTTATGTAACAATGTTGAGGGTGACATGTGTTCATTTTGTTAACAATTTTTCAAGCATTGAAATGTCAGTTATTTTCGCTATGACACATTGCTAAATAAATATTTGTTAATTTTAAGTTTTTTTTAAAGATGGGTGACGAAAGTAGCAGCTAAATAAAAGTTTTTGTTTTACTAAAATGTGTTTTGTGTATATATGTTTGCTGTTTTGCTTTGGATGATTTAAGCAACTGCTATTTCATTTTTTTTTAAGAATAAACAGCTTAACTCAAATAGTCATATTTTAGTTATTTTTGTTTTAAATAAGACTATTGGTTTCTCTTAAGTTAAACCATTTTTAAAATGTTAACCCTATGATTACCGTCTTGACCAGCCCAAATTTGCAATATTTTTCGAGGATAACAAAAAATTAAAAGTCAGGGACGTGAATTCTATGAATAATATGTTCTGAATCGTATGAATCAAGTTTAAATCAAATCAGAAGACTACATACAGCCCATTATGCGCTTAGTTCACTTAAACTATTGTGTGGCTGAAGTAGATGCGAAAAAGCAATGTTCGAAATTAAAGACTACATTTTCGATAACTTGAATGTGGAATAAAATACTGAAAAAGTATAATAAATTCGAATAATCGAAAGTAATAAGCATACGTTCAATAAAAAATATATATATTTACTTTTTATTATGGCCAGACCAAGGGGAGAACTTAGTGGTAATAAGTTACCGACCAACCTAACCTAACCCTAGATTTTAGTAACCTGCATAATATTGTATTAAGATATGTATCTTAAGCATTAAACAAATTTATCCATATATCTTGTATCATAAAAAAACCAAAAAAAAACATTTATTTAAAATTTTCCCATAAATCATTTTCATCTTGAAATATTTTTAGACTTTAATTACGGTTGTTGCTTTTTTAAAAATTCTTCTTACTTAATTATTAAATCTACGCATATGTCATGCATATTGCATGAAAATGTCAACAGGCAAACTCACAGACATAACATTACAACAATAATGACAACTGCAATAACACCGACAACGCCGATGTCGATAGCACCGCAATCTACAACAAGAACAAAAACAACAAATGCAAAACCCAACAACATGTTGTAAAATATATATTGTAAATGAACATTAATTAACATACGCATCAACATTAAGCGCAAAAACATTCATTTTCAAAATCAAAAGTAGCAAACGTACACATGAATACTCATATATCATTTAGAATAAGATAAAAAGCAACAGATACAACGACAGACACGGAGACGGTAAACAAGCAAACAAACAAAAAAACGAACAAACCGTCAGATACTCATTCATGTACTTAAAGCAAAAGCACGCATACGTGAAAATTTATGTATGAGAACACATTTACCAGATACCCAGTCGTATGTGATAATCTCGACAACATTTACAATATTTTTTAATTAATTTTAATTTCAACAACATTACAGAGATGTGAAAAATTTCATGAATTCACATCAATTAGCATTAACGTCTTAAAATACATACATACATAAAAACGCGAATATATTCGTAAGCGAACAAGAAAATAAAAAGACAAACCGTAAATGAAAATGTACTGCAGAAAGGAAACAAATTTATGAAACTGTGTCTGTCTGTCTGTTGTTCTGTTTGCACATTGAAGTACACAACAGCAAACAGCCTTGTATAATTTATCATGTGTCAAATCTTTGGTTTTTATAAATAATTTTTTCTTTATTATTTATTTTTTCTATGATTTAAACATTTTTCTCGGTGGCTGCAATGTTTGCAAATCGATCAATTAAGATTTTGTGATAATATATTAAATGTTTTTTTACGAAAAAATTTATTAATGAGTAGTTAATGCAAGTTATTTTATGTAGAAATTTATTTTTTTACAGTAGCCAGTTATAAGTAATTAGTATTTTCATTCTGAAAGAAATATTTTTAAAGGAATGAAGTAAATTGAAGATATTACATTTTTCAAAATTTTTTAAATGCCTAGTTCCAGCCATGGCTGTGGAGTCGTCAAAACATAGTTCCTAACTCCGACTCCAACCGTTGAAATTTGTAATCCAACTCCAACTACGATTGATGCTTAATGTATATGTATATGACACTGATCTTTATTTGACTTCATACTCTTTTTTTAATGCAGTATCTTTTGAATGGTTAAATATAGCATGAAAGGTATTCTGTAGTTATTTAAAATCGATATTTAAAATATTGCATCGCCAATTTCAAAGAATTTTAATTTTGGAAATTATAGAAAATTTTTTTTATTTTTTGTGCCGAAAAATTGAAGTCGGAGTCGCGAGTTTTTGTGGGTACTTCGACTTTGACTCCGACTCCGATTTCGGTACAAAAACCTAAACTCCGACTCTTCCACACCGACTCCACAGCCCTGGCTCTAGCCATAATGGTTATCCGACATTAATTGTTATCTTGACTCTTTTCCACTTATCTTCTGGGCAACTGTTATATATCAATCTCGATTCATCTTTTCTCACAGCGGACAAGTCATATTCGCTTTACAGGTGGGTAAATAACACAGCTGAGTTAATATTCTTCATACTAAGGTAAAAAAATGTCAAAAGTTGTTTATGTGTTTTAACTTATCGACAAATTGAAGCAGAAATACAAAAAACGCTGATAATTTATTGATGTTGCACTTTTTTTTAGGATTGCAGGCACCTGTATAGAAATTCGCCTTGACAGCAGGCATAGGACAAACGAAGTTGTCTTATCTCTGCTTTTAACTCGACCCTTAGCTCACTTACACTGCTTTTACACATAAAAGTAGTTTATTAAAAGTACCATATGCGTATTATCAACACAAATTTCAAAAAAAACAAGTTAGAGTGCTATATTCGGCTGTGCCAAATCTTTGATACCCTCCACCAACAGTTCGAATGTTTAAGGAGTAATATCTGTATGATGTCTTTTTATTATTATTATCTTAAACTGTGACGATTTGTTATTAATTATGGTTTTAGGAGACTAAACTGTTTTCCGGGAGTAGGGCATATATGGGGCCTAGGGTAAATTATGTACCGATCTTCACGAAATTTCACAGTATCATTTATAGTCCTATAAAATTGTGACGAGCCAAAATTTGTTATGATTGCATTATTTTTTACGGTTTTAGGCGTACTAAACTGTTTTCCGGGAGTAGTGTTTATATGGGGCTTAGGGTAAATTATGGACCGACCTTCGCGAAATTTTACAGTGTCATTTCTAGTCGAATAAAACGGACTTGTGCAAAATCTTATGTCATTCCGTGCATTTTTGCATCATTTATGTTAGTTTTTGTAACAAAATTATCAAGTTTTTGAAGGTGGTGGTTCCACATTTTGATTCATAGCTCTGGTTCTACTGAACCGATTTTGCTGAAATTCAATCCCAAACTGCTTAGGATAACTACAAGCAATTTGACACCTAGTTTGTTTATTTCTTTTGAGTTTTTCGAAAGTGAGCGTGTTTTCAACAGACGGACAGACGGACAGACAGACGGACATGGCTAAATCGACTTAGAATTACTCAAGCAGCCAGAATATATATACATTATGGGGTCTGAGGTGAATAATAAAAAAGTTTCACACGGAATGACAAACTTAGTATACCCTCTTCACAACTAATTGTGGTGGAGGGTATAAAAAAGAGAATTTCATGAAAAATTTACATGAAAGTGAGATCTCATTTTCAAAATGTCGTCAAAGGGCAAACCTCTAACAAAAATGTTTCTCTTTCCTCCTTTATTATTCTGCTCATTTGAAGTTTCAGAGTTGCCAAGAAAATTACTCACGCCGAACATCAGACATTCGTTAAAATTAATATTGATTTTTATTTATTTTTATGATATTTATACATTAATTAATTAATATATTAATGTTTTGTTAAATAAATTAAAGTTCTTTATACATACGCAAAAAAAAAATATCATTTGGCAACACTGCTTAGTTTTTGTTATTTGCTTTCATGAAATCGCTTTTTTGAAATTGTAATTTAAAGCTAGCTGAAAATTGGACTCAAAGTAAAAAAATATAAATGTGTTAGTGAAAAGTGAAAAGTGAAAAAGTGTGAGTGTATGACGACTTTCAAGAAATTACTTTCATGTGGAAATGCTATGTTATGCATACTAAAAGCAACACACAACGAAAATCTAATGTGTGCACAAAAGTGTTACTTTATGCGTTACTCTTTGTCGCACAATTTAGACAGTGTTAAGAGGTTAAAAGAATTCAAAGAAATACACCCAAGACAGTATATGTTTCTTACAAAACCTTTCAATACTGCAACAAATATTTGCTTATGCTCCTTGTATTCAAAAATTACCACGAGCAGTCTGCGAGAACTATTGTTGTTTACTTGTGTATCAAAGAAATCAACATACAAAATATTTCGTGCACACATACTAAAACATTAAACAAAAAAACAATGTGTGTATTTTTTGTTCCCGAGTAAATTTTTGAGTGTAATTTCTTGTAACAGCTTCTCATTTGACTTCTACTACACGTTCACACGGGTTCATCCATTTCCAACCAAACTTTTGTCCGGAGAGTCATTTTTTTACTGAGAGTGTTCTACAGAACGTTTCACCTATTTTGGAACAACGAAGCTACCATATGGTTTACAGATGTGAACAATTATACAAAATGGAAGCACTTATAGCAAACTACTTAAACATATTGAATTGTTTTCTAAAAGTGTGTTAAAGAAAATGGACGAAAAAAGGAAAGTGATTTTATTTTTTAATTATTTTTATTTTTTTTTTTTTAATTTAACTATTCGGCAAAAAAAAACCATTTTTGTAATATAAATGCAAAAAAAAATCTATATGATATGGCAGTTCATTTCAACTTTTATGTACAAATTGAAAAAAGTGGCATCTCCGTTTTTTTTTTGTTTTGAACAAGAATTAAAATTAAGCCAGTTAAAGAAAAAACTTGCCGAACAAAATAATTTCTTTCTCTCAAATGAGAATATGCGTAAGCTGGCTTAAGCTAATGTCAAAAATAAACAAAAAAAATTTAAAAAAAGCATTTAAAAAAACAAAATTAAATCATAAAATTTTTAATTCCGTACGGAAAGTGCGATCTGTTTCGCACCTTGCTTAAGCAAGTGCCAGTTTCATTAAATTAACAAAAAAGTTTTCTTAAGTTCAATATGGTTCGACACATATGAAACAAATGTATAAGCGCAGTTGCTTAAGCCAACTTAAGCATATTATAGTTGGACCTTAACTCATTATAAAAAAAATTTTCTCCGGACAAAAATATTGTTCGGAACGAATTGGTGAATCGAGCTTTACTTGTGACGGCGACACTACAGTATGAAGTTTGAAGAAATTTCAATGATTTAAATGTGTGACATTAAAATTAAATTGTGCAAACCTTTAATGTCTTTAATGCAAAAAGTCGTGTATTTCATTAATAGCGGCTGATGGCCTAAGACACTAGTGCTCTAACAATTCAACTGTATAATAATTTTATTATTAAAAAGTTATAATAAATAAATAAATAAATAAAATTCATTAGTAGCAACGCTTTTGATTATTATAATTAAAAGACTTATGGGTTAGTTATGAAAATTATTTTTAATTCCAATAAAAGTTTGCTTTACGAAATCGCTAAAATCTCTGCCATGGAAGTTCTAGCATGGCTGAAATAAACCAAGAATTGCGCGTTTTACTTAGGAAAGACTCCTTAGACAGCCATCCTAACAGACAGCCCACTTGGGTACTTCACTGGTCTCTTTGTGGCACCCAGCGCCAATGCCCATCCTATAAAGCTACTCAATACTCAATAGGTCCCATTAGAGGTTTAAAGGAATTCGATTTTATAATAAAAAGAAGAAGAATATATCATCCAAATCGATTAATGTTTGCCTGCAGCTCAGCTTACGTTGTGGGATTGTAAGCAAAGGCCTACGATTCAATTTAACTCCAAAAAATGGTTAAACGTGCTAAATCGAATTTAGGAGGCGACCATTCCCGAGCACCATTGCTTGAGATAACTTGTTCGCCAAATATGGTCTATAGTATTTCTATTGGATCGCGCATTATATGAGACGTTGTGGCATCGTGTTGAAATCACGTATCGATCAAGTTTTTTAGCATCGAGTTGGTCTTAAAAAAGCTACGATATCATGGCCCTGTAGCGATCCCGGTAATGGGGAGAAGTCACGCAAACTGTTTTCTCGAATGAAATTTAAAGGAGTTAAATCAAACTTACGACACGACATTCTTCGCCAAACTTGGTCTTTAATAATACTTTTGAACCGTACACTGCATTTGACGTATTGTCGAGTTAATCCCAAAAATACTCCGAAATCAGAACCCTGTTGCAATTGCCGTTAACGATTGTTGAAGCGCCATTTTCATCAAAAAAAAAAAATGAGCCAATTCCGCAGCCAGTATGAAAACCAACACTGTACTCCGTGCGTTAATTCAGACTGTTCTGTTGTCTTAAAGCGACTATTTCGCTTCTTGACAATAGCAACGAGGCCCCTGTATGCCTCGCTTAATCCGAAAAGAAGCTTTCCTTCCATAGTTGAGACATAAGGTTCAATTTAATAAAATATTTTTAGAATTTGTGAACGTTCTTGAAGTGTGCATCCTTTCGCAATTAAATTGCAAAGAGAAGTGTTTCAAACTGTTAAGGGCACTATAAACTATTTAATTGAATTGATTTTCCATCAAGATTTGTCGGTGTCATAAATACAAACATATATTAACTAATACCACAAAAGCTCTTGATGAGTATTTCGAAAAGTGTAAGGTGCTCTTTAAAAAATGTTAAAGTCAACTTTACGCCTTTTCGAGAAATGTCAAAAAAAAAATGCATCAGGGTTGAAATTTTACTAGATTTCTGCCAACTTTCTACATAATGCCACAGTTTCTTTGCTCAATTAGTTTCATCAAAACTCGAACCTCAAATATCATCCGTTTAGTCCCCCATATATATTTTTTCCACTTTGCCACAACTTGTCATTTAATGGTACTTTTTTTGTCAGATCAAGTTGTTGACTTGTTATTTTAAATTTGTTTGTCAGTTTTATTTTTCAAATGTTTTTCATTCACTTTATGCGTTTTTATAATTTGCTTCTTTTTTATAACATTATTACATATTATTATTTTTTTATTTTTTATTTTTTTTTTTTTTTGCTAAAGGAAATGTTGAAAATAATTCATGTGTCACATGTATGAATACTTAATTGTGTGTTTTAATAAAAGCGCACTATTTTTGTTTTTCCCCCAGATTTGTAGAGATATTTTTCAAAGTTTTACAATTTATCTTGCTATAGAAAATAATTTTGTGAAAAATTGCATTGAATAAAATTAAGTGTAATTGTGACAGCTTCAACTATTTTTTATTGTCTCTCTCTGTCTGTCGGAATGTGTTGGCATGTTCATTTTTTTTTCGTATTGTTTAAAAAGTAAGCAGAATATAAATTTTTAATAAAGTGTTGAAAATTTTTAAGTGCCAGGGAATTTATGATAATGGTAAACAGTGGGGTGAGAGGAGGAAAAAATGAGAGGCATTTTTTTTTTAATTCTACAATAATATATTTTTACTTATAAAACTAAAAAATGGAAAGTAAATATGTATTCTAAACTGAAAAGTGAAGTTAAAAATTTTGGTACATTTGTAAAAAAAATTTTTTGGTTTAGAAATGGTGAATTTTTTTAATGATAGAAGATGTTAAATGTTTCAAGTTAATGGATGTCTCATATTTTTAACATCTTCCATGCGTTCCTTCGAAATGTCTCCTGGTGTACAAAGGTTATATAATAAAGGTTGCAATCAAATAAGTTTTGACCAAATTTAATCTAAATAGAAACAATAAAAGATGGTTTATGGGCACAAAAACTCTATTCCTGAGAGAAGCTTGTATAGGAACTAAAGGAAATTATTGACCAATTCCCACTATTTTCAATAGGCATGGTCCTTGTGACAATTCGAATCTATATATGTTCCAAGTTTCATCAAATTATACCGAAAATTGCGACCTGTACTTCGTGCACAATGTTTACATGGACAGTCGGCCACACAGCTGAACAGACGGACATGGTTTGATAGATCTAGAAAGTGATTCTGAGTCAAACAGTATACCAAAAGTTGGGGTCATAGTGTTAATTTGTAAAGTAATGCTAGGAACACAATTGAACGTAATGCCGCAAGTTTCTAAAAACACGCTCCGTTTATCCACAATTCCGTCGTAAACGTATTTTGGTATATATCAATGAATTGTCAGCTTATGCCAGATATGTCGATCCAAAGAATATTTACTTGAATTGCAAGAAGAACAAAAAAACTTTAAAAAAATCTACACTATTTTCCGCTACACCCTGTTTTTTTTTAACAACTAAAATCTCTGTCCTGCATACTTAAGTCGACCTACAAGTGACAACTGACAAAAATATCAAACGTTTGCAACGCTCAACACCAAACCACTAATAATTAAAAAAAAAAAACAAAATAACATAAACATACACACAAATAAACAAAAACTACGAATCATTCACACACACCCATTTTAAGCGTCAAACATAAATGAGTTGCCTACAACAGCAATACAAACGGAATATTCATTAACGATGACAAGTTGAAATGCTAATTATTGTCAAATTAATTTAGTCGACTGTCAGCTTAAAAAGATATTTACACAAAAATTGTATAATGAAATGAACAGAAAAAAACTCACAAATACAAAATATACATATACACATATTCAACTCTGCAAAAACAGAAACACTAATAATAATAATGAGAAATTTATAAAAAAAAAAAGAAAAAATAATTCACTTGTAATAAGAAGTGAGAAATACAATTTAATGAATGCCAAATGAAAGAAAAACCAGCGAGCGAATAACAGCAACAACTTTTGTCACAAATATTAAAATGACACCGAACTAAGTGAACATACATACAAATGGACTCACGTACCTACAGTGCGAATTAAAATACACTCCAGGAATTTAAAATAAGGGAAAATTTGTATTTTTTGTATTAAACTTAACATTTATTTTGATTTTAAAGCAAATGAAAAACAAAATTTAAATTAAACTTTTATTTATATTTATAGATGCCGTATGACCAAAAGGTGAGTTGTGTTAAAAATTTATAATATAAATTAATTTAATATTTATTGAATAATGTTTGAACTATATTTATATCGCACGGGTTTCTTTAAAAGGGACAACTCAAGATTTTTCTATTTTTACTTTTTGCAAGAAATCGATGAACAGTGGTCTAAGCACTGTAAAAAAAATACAATTGTATACCCCTTTGTAGTATAAGAGTACATATAAAAAGAAACCAGTTTTTTGTCTCTACTGAAAATTTATAATTTTTGAGTTAACCCCACTTTAGAGGAATTTCGTCGAAAACTTTATATTTATATATATCTCATATACTACGTATAAACAAGACAATATCATCTACGGATCTCCATGAATGACAATATCGTCTATTTTTCGTCTACAAAAAAGTTTTTATACGGTTATTAATATCAATAATAAGTATTGTGGTTATTTTATTGCACTGCTCATGGTTTTAAATCTAAATTTTGATATTTTACTGCCTGGCCCACAATTTCGACAGGAAAATTTTTTTCGTATATTTATATTGAACAAAAAAAATTTTAGTATTTTATTGATGTTTTCAATATAAATATTTTTGTCGATACTGTGGGCCAGGCAGTTGATTTTCATTAAATTATTTTTATGCAGAAAGGAATTTAGCAACATGAAATTAATGAAAATTTATTGATATTTTTTTTATTTTTGACTGCCGCTGGAATCCAAAACACGTTCACGGACAGGTTGATTTGGAATATTTCGATAGTAACCACACTATCTTTTAAGAAATCTTTGCCGTTTAACATCACCGCCATTGATGGCGGCTGGCAGTCAATAGTCAAACATCAATCTTTAAACTAAATGATATTTTAACTTATTTGTTTGAGACAATTTTTCTTGTGTGTTTTTTTTTTTTTTTTTTTTTTTTTTTTTTGCATATTTGCAATTTTATTTCACTGGTTTTATTTTTGTGAATTCTTATATATTCGACTTTTATAAGCAATTCTTTAATTGATCAAAATAAACTTTTTCTGTTCAAACTTTTAAAAGTAAGCATGTTGAAAAAAAATACAGAGAAACAACAATCGGTAAATCGAATTAGATTCACCTAAATATACATACGTAGTTCCTAAAAAATTTTTAAAAATTTCCAGAAGTTTTCCATTGTAAAAAAAAACTCTTATACTGCCTTTCCATAGATCTCCAAGACTGTACAAATAAACGTAGGCACTCATATCTGTCTTCACACATTCGCGTGAATCTGTTTAAACGAAATGAACACAACAACGACACCACCAACCGCAACAACAGAAATGTGTAATAAAATATTAAATTAAATACGAATATAAACGCAGCAAACATTTACAAAAATAAAAAAAGTCCACGCAAAATATGCAAATGCAGCAAATTAACAAAGATAGCAGTAACCCATAATAAACGTACTCACATACTTGTCAGTCCAACAACAACTACGACAAACAGCAACAACTGAAAATTAAAGTCAGTAGTATGACGAGCAGTCATGTCATAAAATAAAATTTTAAATTGAACTTGACTGCTGTTAAGACAGTTTTTTTTACAAAAAATATAACACATAAAAATGTTTCGAATAGAAAAATAAACGCTTAATGTAACGTTTAAGCGTTTTTAATGAAAGCTGCAGTGGTGATGAAAAAAATAGCATTTTCTGGAAAAATGATGATAAAATTAAAGCAAAACTGCAGGAAAGCGAGAGTAGCCAAAATCGGAAACAATTTACTAATAAATTCCCACACTTTGCTTGAGTATATAGAATATATAATATAGAATGAATGCCAAAAAAATAAATATGTATTATAATTATTGTCACAATTTTTAAATATATTTGGGATCACTGCTTGGTTAAACTTAGGCCCGTTTTCACGACTTAACGATAGCTAAATGAAGGAAGTTATCGAACAGATAATGAGCTTTTAATTATCACAAGTTCCCTTTAATCTAAAAGTGAAGGATAAGCTAAAGAGAGGAACGTTCTACCTTTAACTTTTGTCGTAAGGTTTAGATTTGAGATTGCCATATTATATTCACATATTTTTTATATATGGCAACTCCAATTATTCGTATATTTTGTAAATGTAAAAAAAGTACGTAGTTGCCAGTTTGTATTTTTATTTTGGCAAAAATAATCGGTATTTTTTTTAGTATTGCCACATTTTCAAAAATGTTAAGTTTATTTTATACAGAAGTTGTGAAAACGAAAAATAGTTGAAGGTAACTTTATTCCTCCTAGTGCTAAAGGTACCGTTTACTATTTCGAACTTTATAGGTAAGTCGTGAAAACGGGCCTTAGTCTCATTAAATCCCAAATTTACTTTCATTTAGATGTTTTTATTCAACTGCCACTCACTGTTAACGAGACAATCAATGACAGTCAGCACAAAAAAGCGAACACTAAATAAAAATTATAAAAACCAAAAAAAAAAAAAAAAACTCACAAAACGTAGTGCCTTATAAAAACGTTAAATAATTTAATATGACCACTTAATAAACCAGTGTCATAAAAACAAAAAAAAAAAAACACTCACAAACAAACAAATAAACGGCACAAATTGCTGCGGTTGTAAATTTCATAAAATAACGACACATTAAAATGTACAAATAATTAGGTAGAAAATAAATATGAACGTTTTTAACGTTTTTTATTATTTCTCGTTAAAAAACACAGCATTGAATTTGTCTACATTATGGCTTTTTGGGGAAGTACTACATGCATACATTTTAAATTGAAATAAAAATTAATTAAAAGCTTTTAAGTTAAAATTCATTTAGTTCAAATAAATCTTATTGCGACAGGCAAAGTGAATTAATAAAATGTAGTTTTCAAGAATTATAGACGTTAAGATAAAAAATTTAAGCTCCAGAAGGTTAAGTGAGATATTTTGAAGTGTAGCATGCGCTATGGTTTAGGGGCAAAGCAAATTTTTTTCGATAATCTTTACAAGTTTTTATTGAAATTTGTAAAGGAAATTAAAAGAGAACTTTTTCAAATCAAATTACATTTATAAAATGTCAACCTCTAGTTGCAACAAAGTTGTGTTAGTTTATTTAAGAAACTAAGTAAGTTCTGCAGAAATTATTATTACGGTGACCATATTTTTCCAATGAAAAAAAGGACTTTCGAAATGTATTAAAAATGATAAATAGTATCAAGGTTATTGGACAGGCAAAAAGATAATTCAAAGAATATGATATTAGCAAGTAGAACAATAAAATATGCCTAGAAATTAATTTAAAAAAAAAAAAAATATGTAAAAGTCTTTAAAACAAAAAAAAATTATAATTTTTGCAATACTATCGGGCTCCTTTGTTGAGAAAGGAAATATTCTTTTAATGGAACGCACAATTTTAGAATTCAATCTAACGCTGGCATTGATGTTAACCAGCGAGTTTCGCTGTATTAATGTTGAAATTTTTGGGTTTTGGGAAAATAAAACTTATAATTTTTTTAGTTTAAAGAAGAAATCATTATCTTACAAATAGGAATTTCACTAAAAAAGGACAATCAAATGTCCTTTTTTTGAAAAAAATCTTAAAGGTCATCGTATTAAAAAAGAACTGTCCTCTTAAAAAAAGGACGAATGGTTACCGTAACAATTATACATATTTACTCAAAACGTCACACATTTATCAAGGAAAAAATATTCTCTCTATAAAGAAGACTAAAGAAAAGGTCACCCTTTTTACACAACAAGTAATTTTTTAACACGAAAAGTCTTTTTTTCAAAAAAAAGTTTCACCTTTTGCACAAAAAGTCATATGTTTTATACAAAAACTCTTTTATACAAAAAAACCTTTTTCTTAGAAGTCGCCCTTATTACACAAAAAGTCGGAGTTTTTATACAAAAGGTGCACTTTTTACACAAAAAGTCTCTCTTCTAACAACATTTGTCTGCGTTGTTACACAAAAAGTAATTTTTTTAACAAAAAAAGACAGATTTTTAGCAAAAAAAAGTCGCCCTTTTACACAAAAAGTCACACTTTTCACACATAAAGTCAAACTTTTTACACAAAACGCATTTTTTTACACGACATTTTTTTCCAAAAAAAAGAACCAAGTTTCACCTTTTGCCCAAAAAGACATCGTATGTTTTACTCAAAAACTCACCGTTATTACACAAGAAATCGCACTTTTTACAAAAATAAAAATTTCCACCTTTTGCACAAAATGTCACACCTTTTACATGGAAGTCGACCTTTTACATGGAAGTCGACCTTATTACACAAAGGTGCACTTCTCCATCATTACACAACAAGTAATTTAAAAAAAAAAAATTATAAAAAAGTGTCGCACTTTTCACACATATATTCGCACTTTTTGCAAAAAAAAGCAGCACTTTAAATACAAAAAGACGCACTTTTAGCACAACAGTTTGCACTTTTAACAAAAAAAAGTCTCACTATATACGCAACACTTTGTACTTTTCATATAAAACGTCGCACCTTTTACAAAAAAAAATTGCTTTTTATATAAAAAGTGGCAATTTTTTACGAGTCGTACTTTTTACACACTAAGTAATTTTTTTTTACAAAAATTCACACTTTTTACACAAATTGTCGTCCCTAGTACACAAAATGTTACAAAAAAGTTTCATTTCATACAAAAAATCGGACTTTTTACATAAAAACTTGAATCGTTGCATCTTTTACACATAAATGAATTTTATTTTTAGAAAAAAAACTGCACTTTTGACACATAGAGTTGCACTTCTTACATAAAAACTCGAAACGTCGCATCTTTCACGCATAAAGTAATTTTTTTAAAAAAAAGTTGCACTTTTTACACATAGAGTCGCACTTTTTACACAAAAAGTACTTATTATACAAAAAGTCGTTTCATTTACACGAAATGTCGCACTTATTAAAATTGGGAATTTTAACATAAAAAATTCCACTTTTTCACAATATGTCGTATTTTTTACATAAAAAATGGCACCTTTTCACAATAAGTCGTACTTAAACCACAAAAATCCGCACTTTTAACTCAAAAGATAACACTTTTAACACAAAAAGTCGAAACTTTAACACATAAAGTCAAATGTTTTGCACCACAAGTCACAATTTTAATAAAAAAAATGCACGTTTTACAGAAAAAGTCACAGTTTTTACGCAAAAACTTAAACTTATTAAACAAAAGTTACACTTTTTCAAAAAACACTTCTTGTAAAAAAAGGCACTTTTTGCAGTTTTTTTTTTTTTTGCACAAAATTATTTCCTGATTTCTGAAAAAAAAGAAATCAAAAATTGGACTGATCGAATGAGCCACGTAACTCGTAGCCACGGCGGACATATGCCAGAAATCATATTTAAAATATTAATGCCTAGAAATTATTTACCAGTGCCCATGTTCTGTAACTATCGTGTCGAGAAACTTTTCGATTGAAATGTGTGAAATAGAACAAAAATGCCGTATATTGAAACAAACAGCTGTTTTTCTCACTAAACTGTGTCTGTAACTTTTTTTGGCGAGTACAAGCTGTCACGCAAGGAAATTACTCGCCAATTTACAGAAAAAGTGTGTCTGTAACATTTTGGTGAGAAAAGTTCCCGCTTTGGACTGTCCTAAAAACTCACGAATAAAAATGGGGTGAGAAAAAAATTTTAACACTAAAAAACAACTAAAAATGCAAATTGCAAAGAACAATAATAATAAAATTGTATTCTTGGCCCTTTTTTTATTGTTTAATTATTTTCTTTTACCATTTTTATAAAATATACGAATTTTTTCAAAGCTCGTTTACAAACAACAAACATTAAAGTCGCACTTTACATTATTTGGCATGGCCGACGGTTGTATTTTCGCCGCCGTCGTTGAAAATTTTTCAATTTTAGTAAATTTTGGTCGCCGTTAACTATATGTGTGACTGGCGTCCTCAACGTCTGCAATGTCACATCGGCTTCGAGTGCAATGTTATGACTTTTATAACGTAACGACGTAATCTCTTTTGATAGTTTTCGACATAAGTTACAGACACACTTTTTTCTCACTTTTCGAGAAACGATGGAATATTTTGTTTCACATCTTTTCGATGCGAGAAGTTCTCACTAAAGTTACAGAACATGGGTACAGATTAAAAAAAATTTCGTTTCCAACAATATTTCTGTATTATATTATCATTTTAAGTTCTCATGTAGCTAATAAAAACACCCTATATTACCTTTCACCTTTGGAAAATTATAGCCATTGAAACACTAAACCAAATTTCATAAATGGTCAACAAAACGACACAAAGGGACTTAGGTTTTCCCATCCGAAGTTTCAACACTCTTTTAGCGTTGGTAAAGCAGCTACATACGTTTTAATTCACCAGTTGACGCATAGGCACCCGGTTATGCATTCTAGGATTTTTTTGTACAGAAATTATCCTCTAAGCAAACAGAAAGTCGATTTTTTATACGAGAAGTTATTTTTTCCTTTTTATTTTTTATTATTTCCATCCTAAATATGTTCATTTAAAAAATCGCTTTACTATACACAAATAGTATCTTATTATAAAAAGTCTTTTTTTTGCGTTTAAACACTAGTTTTTCGCTAGTTTTTATTACTTTTTATCGGTTGACGGTTTTTTTTATATTTTGTTATTTATTAAAAAAAATAATACCTTTCACCTGATATTTAAAATCCCTGAATCCAAACGCATGTCTAGATATTTTCACCTGTTTTTTTTTCTTTTGCTTCTTATTTACTCCGATGTATTATGATTGACAGTTTATTAATGTTTATTACTTAATTAATTTATTAATTAAATGACCTCTATGCTGACTGCATATATCAGTTGATTGTTCAAACTCGTATTATAGAATTAACAAGTTGTTGACACATGGCATAAAATCATGAATGTACGAGTTTAATTGTTTTTATTTTTTGTTATGGCAAAAAAGTTATATGCATAATATTAATTTTTTTTTTCTTGGCTGCACACTGAAATGTTGATATCGATGCCGACACAATCACATCACGAATCAGTTTAAACAGAAAAATACACGATATTGTTCAAATAAAATATTTCAATAAGATCCAATTGACAATAATGACACCTGTAACTGATAATAATTGTAAGTGAATCATAATTAATAAAAACAAAAATTTCCTTGATGTCAATTAATTGAAATGTAAAGTTGCCCAGGCAACGAGTTTTAAAAAATTTTTTTTTTTTTTTTTTAATACATTTACTTTCAAAATTGATAAACTTTATTAATATATTAAGTAAAGAATTAAGAGTAAAGTTTATTGAGTAAAGAATTAAGATTTTGTAAACAACGATTGAAGCGATTTTTTCTAGTAAGTTTTCTGATTCATTACAGCTTTTTAACGATTTTTAATAAATATAAGACTTTGCTGTCGTGCCTCTGTTAGCAAATTTTTGGGAATTTCCGCTAATTTGGCGAATTTCCTTAAAGTTCTAATCAATATAACGGCTTGTTTGAAATATTAAAAACGTTCATGCATTTTCGCTATTTCTGCAAACTTTTGCGAATTTATGCAATTTTCGCGTTGCTTTACTGCTGTTAGAGCCAATCGTCACCGTTATAAAAATAGACCCATATATAAAACGAATCACCTATTTTACAGTGCACTATCAACATTGTTGATTTATATGAGGCGAAAAGTGCAATGCCTTATGCCATTAGTAAGTGTAAATGCAGTCGTGGTTTTCTGCTCAGTAATTCAAGGACCGATCTGGCTGAATTTCAATAGCCAACTTAAACGAAATATATGTGATATAAGTATACAATCACCCTAGACCCCATTATTTCTGGGGTCTTCTAAAACACCATTTTAACATGTAATGAACATACGGCGTGACAGACATCCCAACTCTTAGGGACCCAAAATAAAATGTGGTTCCACCAAAACGCACGATGTGAATGGCAAATAAAACAAAAAGTTTTCAGAGAATTATTTTAATATTTTTTATTATGATAGAAGGATCTATGACAATTATGTGTGAAATAAAATATCGACCAAATGCTCGCCACGGCTTCGGTGGCATAATTCTATCCGATTGCCAATATTTTCTTTTGAATCTGAGACATAATTGAGTATCAATCTCGTTATTGTGCCGAATTTTTTCATCTTTTAGCTTTTGAATTGTTCTTGGCTTATTGACGTACACTTTTTATTTTAAATATCCCCTAATAAAGAAGTCCAGTGGTGACAAACCATATGATCGTGACGGCCAGTTAACATCGCCACGATGTGAGATAACACGGCCACTGAATTTCTCGCGCAAAAGAGGAATTGTTTCGTTGGCTGTGTGGCAAGGTGCACCATCCTATTGGAACCACATATCGTGCAGGTTCATATCTTCAATTTCCTGTTTGGCCGACCTCATTTTCGAAGAAGTACGGCAACGTTACAAGTACGGAATGATACGAACTAGGCGAGCATGTGCATGTGTTTTTACATTTCCTACAGACCTGGTTTGCTGAAATTTGCGGATGGTTCTCCCGATTGTGGACACATTTGATCGATTATGCTACCAAAAAATCACGAAGTGCACGACATGCATTTTGATTTGAAAACCCCTTTACGTAAAAGGCCTTAACAATCTTAACGCGCTGCTCAATTGTGTACCTCGTAATGGTTAAATTTGCACAACACTAAAACAAAGAAATGACAAATTATGTTGGGCAAAAAGCATGACGTTAAGGTGTGACTCACAATTAACGTCGTACATTATGGTTGGACCACCCATTTTATACACTTTATTGGGTCTAGGATTAATACTGCGTAAATAGCAAACGGAATGACAAGCTTATTTATACCCTTTCTACATGTGGTGAAGGGTATAAAGATACATTTAGTGTAAAAAGGAAAGTTTTATGTAAAAAAAGTGAGATTTTTGTATAAAAATATCTTTTATTTTTATAAAGCGACCATTTTGAGTTAAAAATTAATATTCTGTGTGATTTTGTCTTTTTTTCATTTTGTAAAATGTGACTTTTTTTTAAAATGTACCTTTTTGTAAAACGTGAATTTTTGTGTTTAATTACAAAAAATTTACTATATCGATCATTTTTGCAGTCTAATAATACAAATAAATTTCCGAAATTAATTAAACTAATAATTATCGACAACATTACCACCAGTTCGAGTAAAACCGGTTACAACGAGGTCAGTTTATATATATTATAAAAATTTAATTTTCTTTTGCCAAAACACTGTGTCTTTAAATCACACTCGCTGCCATAATTTATTTTAATTTCGTTCGAGCGAAAATTATCTCCCCACATTTTATTACATTTTAAATAAGGCGTGTTGAAATAAATGATTTTTATTAATTTTGCACAAAATAAAAATAAAAGAGGAACAAAAAAGAATATAAATATTTTTTTTTGTCTGTTTGTATTTTGAAATCATTTAATTTGCCCCATAAATTTAAAATATTTAAACAAATTAACACATTTTTCATTTATGAAATTTTCAAATAATTTCTTTTGTTCAACACAAATATTTAAGCAATAAATTAAAATTAATGTTTAGCTGTTAAAAAATAAACAACGGACTTCACGAAACACACAACGGCCAGCAGCCAACAGAAACCACAGCGGCAGCAGTAAAAACAACAAAATACGAAAAGAATTATTATATTTTGCATTAAATACTGTCACATCATTTCCACAATAATAAAATAAATATACATATAAACAAAAAAAAAAAAAAAATCTGTAAAAACAAAAACAAAAAAATATTTAAATAAACAAAATGAACACTGAAATATGTGAGACATACCATTTGTCATACGCATTGTTAAAGACACTTAATTTTGTGAGCCAAGACAAGTGGGTGGGTGGTGGTTGAGTTGGAAAAAAATGTTGGGGGTGGAGGTAGGGCAGTCAGTGGCGATGGTTCAACGAGTACAAAATATTAAAATAACAATAAATAAAGGCTTTTAAAAAAGTATATTTATACTTTTTTTGTGATTAAGATTTTAAATGAGGCGAAAGTAAAATTTCCGGTGTAAATCGTTGAAAGGTTTTGTTGTAAAATATATACAAAATAATGTCGATATACCCAACTTACCTAAAAGTCTAGTGTCTTGTTTTGACACTAAAGCCTTCATAAGGGAATAAAGTAATGGTTAGCGCTTTCTATCTTTTAATTTAAATAAGACAAGATATGTGTGAAAAATTTTCGAAATTTTTATACCTGTTTGAAAAGCTGACCCATTGATGCCATTAGGTATGAAATATAACATAGTGCAAAAGTCCGATGCAGCTTTGCTGGGTGGTTAACATTTGAAAAATCAATTCTTTATGAGTCTGGCGCATAAATCAGGCTGAATTTGATCGATGGTTTGTTTTAATGGCCACTGTGGCTTTTGAATTTTTCGTATTGAGTTACGACTTAACAAAACTCTACAATAAAATGTCTTAAAAGGGTAAATCGCACGATCGCGGCGAACAGTTGATATCGCTTTCACGTGAAATTATCATACTCTCAAATTGCTCATGTACACGCAAAGAAAAAACATGGACGTGGTAACATACACTAAGAGCAAAATATTATGATAAGATTAATGGTTGTAGTCACCATATTGCTATTATTATTAAATTATATTATAACCAAATATATTCGTAATACTACATCGTAATATGTTTCCCTTAATTATATTCTTATCATTATAACCATAATAAGATAAGAAGAAGTCATATTATTGTCATGTTAATCATAATAATCTAAGAAGCAATCATATCGACCCCTAACTGCGAAAATAACGTAAGCGCCAAAAATCAAATTACACAGGCGAGAGCTTTTTAATTTTATTTCATATAAATTTTGGATGAAAATTGTCGCTTACAATAAAATTGTTCTTGCTATAAAATCGTAACGGTTCCTTATGTGACCATTACATTTTAGGAGATGATGCAAGTGTTGCCAATAAAGTCATTTATTAAAAAAAACGAAAATTGAAAATCATGTCGCTTACGTTATTTTCGCGGTTAGGGCTCGATATTATTACCATCTTAATCATAACAAATTTAAAAGTAATCATATTATGATACAGTGGTGCTGTCACAACAATTAAAAAAAAAATTGAAATTTTTTTGCATCGATTTTTTATTTACAATTTTTTTAATGTAAATACAATTTCTATATTTTTTTTAATTTCTTTACACTTCTTTGTCTTGATGTGTACATTAGGGATATAACCATTTGCACGTTTTTGCAAATATCAAAAAGGCCCTATCATAGTGAGATAGTGCATAAAAAAATATGAAGAAATGTGCCTTCCTTTTTTCGCGAGCGTTCAAAAAGGTTCGGCACCGATCGCGATGAAGCTTTAGCTTATAATTTTTTTCAGTTTTACAGGAAATCCATAATTCTAACGTCGAAAGCCATGCTGGTCTTTGCATTTCGTGTTTTTTTTTATGAAATGGCGATTCCTTGCATTCCAAAAAAAGAAACCTAAAAAACGGTACAAGGAAATAAAAATTTATATTACAATTAAAAAAAAAAAAAAAAATTTTGGTGTTTTAGAAATTGCATTCGGTGCCGAAGGTTTTTGGACCGAAATGACCCCTGATATCGATTTTTAATATCAGTATAACATTGCCCATACCGTAATGATAGGTTCTTATTTTGGTTATACCCCTAGTGTACATATTTATTTTTAATTGTTTAACCACTCACTCAAAATAATTCAAATAATTCCATAGGCATATTTGAAACAAACGACACAACTGATACAAAATTATTTTACAAATGGCGCTTGCATAATATTATTAGACTAAACATATTTTGTTTGCTTCTTAAGCAAACTGTAGTCATAGTTTTATAGAAAGTTATCATGTTATGACTATTAAATATCACGAAATGGTTGTGAGTAATATAATATGTTTTCAAAGTTATCATTATTTAGTTGTAATAAAAATAATTATTTTTCAGTCAACAATACTCAAATTTATAATTGAGATAAACATTGATATGTTTACAGTATCTATAATATTGATGATATTTAAATAACAATAACCATTATTTGTGTACGACAACAATATATTGTTACAATAAACATAGTGTAGTTACCGTTACCATGGCCAACCATATTTTTTTTTCTGCGTGTAGAATGTCCAAAGTGGAATAAGCTGTTTAGTACGTAGCGCCGAAGTGCTGAAACCCCATGTTATTGGGGTATATATCATCAAATATAGACCGAAAGTAGTTAATAATCATTGACCAATACCGCTTACCGTTGACGGCATTGGCCTGACCAACGCCGTTCTTTAACAAATATGGACTGATAGCTTACCATTCCAAAATCCACACCATAAAGTGACCTTTTCGGGAAATTTTTTACGGTTTTGTATACTGACGTTATTTAAGATATATTTTTAATTTCTATTTTTTATATTTAAAATTTTATCATTTGCATTTTTTATTGAACGCTATACCCAGCCATGGTTATTTGCCAAAACAGACTTAAAAAATGTCACTAATATGGCAACTACCAACAGTCAAAGCTCGGAAGTGGTTATCCCTTTGTTATTGTATAAATAACACTTGAAGATATTGGTTTATAGTTAAATATAGCTTTTATGAAAGCCTTCCTCTCGAAAATTGCTTTACATAAAATAACATTTATATAAAGTTTTTGGGAAAAAATATTTTTAATATTTTTATTTTTTAACTGTATCTTTGTTTATTTACAAAACTATTAAGCGAAAATAAAGATTTTGTGACATGAAAAGGTTAACATTTTTGAATCGGCTTAATATTGAATAAACATGAAATCTGTAGCAACTATCTTTAGTATTTATGGGTATAATATATTTTAAAAATTTAAGGCAGATCCCCCGATTTAAAGTACATAGTATATGCCAGAAGATATGAATGCGAGTGTCTCTCATTTCGAACATTTGTCGAAAGTGTAAATTATGAGTCTAATAACTTAAAGCAGAGACCGGCAATGCTAAAGAGTCGTTTCTTTCTCTCTCACTCTCACACCTGCGTGTGCTTGATTATTTAATTGTAAGTGAGTCTTTCTTGAGATTTCACACACAATGGTTATTTTATAGCTTCTTGTTTCCATTCAATGTTACCATATTGTAATGTTTTTTTTTTTTTTTTAAAGATATAAGATATAAGATAAGATATATTCTATCAATGATCTACAGAAGTTTTTGGACCCCCATTTAAGAACCGTTGGCTTAAAATATTACTTACTTTTCGTTTTAGCAGATTCTTTAAGAATTTTCTACAGTTTTGTTATTACAATAGAAGTTTAATTTAACACTGCTTACAATGATCTCTATTCTCAACTATACTACAAACAGCCTAAACAAAAGCGGAAGGCGGAAAGCTTTCTTCCACTTGGCTTGGACGCTGATATGCTACACGTTAACAACAGCGTCAATGTTGCGTCTTAAACAGTAGTGTTAAATTTCATGTTTAATAAAACTCACATATAGAAACAAAAAAATGAGGTAAAACCGCTGGATTGACCAAAAAATTGCTTAATTGCCATTATTTATTAACAATAGCGGCCAACTTCACTATTAAACCTATTAAACGCACTGTCAACATCGGATTTTTCAATTGCTAAGCGTTGCAATCGTGCCATTTAGGGATGCCTTATACTGGAAAATCCTTGCCGCTTTAGTTTAGGTACAACTTTAAAAAATTTTAATGTATTTGTTTACCGATCTGTGACTTACAGTATTTTGACCAGCGTCTAAACAACTGAAGTCAAAGTAGAAGAACGGCCGTTTCTTCCACTTCTTCATTTGTCATTGGCCATTACATTTAAACAGCCGCTGTCAAACCAACTCAAAAAGCGAAGAGTTGTCAATTCGTTTTCGTTTTTGGTTGGACAGTTTTTGGTTTCGACTGCAGTTTTTAAACCCTGATTCGACTCATTTTTGGCTTTAAACCTGCATAGAAACCAATTGGATCTTAAAAGAAAAGTTATTTATTCATCTTATTTTGCATGTTAGGATATCCAATGTACAACTCTGGGAACGCACTCATCAGAAGCAAATGCAAATCGAAGTGTTAAGAAGGAAATGGCGCTGGATTGGCCATGCACTGCGAAGATCTCCAGATGACGTAACCCGTAATGCTATAGACTGGAACCCACAAGGTAGTAGAAGAAGAGGACGACCAGCACACACTTGGCGAAGACAGCTAGACTTAGAAACCTTGAGAGCAGGCAAAACCAGGAACGAAATAAAGAACCTTGCACCAAGTAGAAACGAATGGCGAAACTTTGTTGAGGCCCTATGCTCCTTATAGAAACTAAAGGAACCAATATATATATATATATATATATATATATATTTTGAATGTTAAGATAAAATCTAATTGTGCTTAATTTTAAAGAAATACTAACATAATAACAATATTTTTAAACTGAAGAATGATATTATAAACCAATTATCCCCATTTTAAATTCCTCAATTAACTCAATATTATATTTTCTTTTCACTGCCTGTAATTTTTTATATTTTTAAAAGCGTTACTTTTAACGCACATTTTGTTCTCTATCTTTCAACAAGCACATCTTTTGTCGATTAGTGTAATTCACAATCTGTTATCAATGTACTTAAACTACATTTAAAATGCACACTCAAATTGAATTAATAAATTGCACTTGATATTTATTATAAACCATTCATTGATCTGCCAAATATAATTGCAATTTATAACAAAAAAAAAAAAAAACACTCTCATGCTCACATATTTACAATTGTAATGTATTATTTACGCTGTCGTTGCTGCTTTTAAAAATATATAAAAAAATACACAGCGTTTTTTTTTTTAATTTTTGTATTCATTTTAATTTTTGCAAAATTGCTTTCAAATATTAATGAAATTGCAATTTACGTGTGAATTTAATTGCCATAAGTGTTATAAACAATATAATTTATAGAGGAGTGCTTGCAATAACATACACGGCAACAGCAAAAAAAAAATCAACTGCTCCAACAACATCAACAACTATCAACAACAAATAATTACAACAAGAGCAAAAAAAACTTTTAAAATTAAAATTTATGTTTAAAAATAATTGCACACAAGCAATTAAAACAACAACTATAACAAGATACGAAAAAGTGTACAACAAACCATAAACGTAGAAAAATACACTTGAGAAAAAATATTCACTAATTGCTGCAATTAATGTTGATCAAAGATGCCTAAGAGAATACGCTACTAAGCAGAATTATGGTTGGTAGAGTGAAAGTAAAGCAAACTAAAGGAAAAGAAAATATATATCGTTGATCCTTATCAGTGTTGCCAAAACTTAGTGAGGAAAAAATGCTAGATTTTGTGAAAAAAAACTTGCTAAAAAATGCTAAATACATGCTAGAATAAATGCTAATAAAAATTATATAAAAAACGGAAAAATTTTATAGATCTAATTTAATGTATTAGTATTCAATGTTTTTGCATTTAACATCAATGGAAAATATTAAAAATACCACAAGTACTAAAAAAAGCTAGAAATTTTAAAATAATGCTAGAAAATATGATAGATGCTAAATTAGTTTTTTTCATGCAAAATGTCTTTGAAAAATGCTATATCTAGCATGAAATATGCTAAATTGGCAACACTGATCCTAATAGACTATTGAGTAAGTTTTTTCTCTGTCACACTTCATAGCTCCAAATTCCCTTTCTTAAAGCCGCTAAATACTTTACTGTCCTCTTAGTATAAGTCAAGGGATCGGCTTTAACAATTTATTTTAATTTTCCTTGATTAAAATAATTCAATAAATGCCCAGAGAAGTCACTTAGAAAAAAAAAATTAAAGAGAAAGCAAAAAATTTGTTGTACACATGTCAAACGATAATTATAATCCAAGTTCATTTGGAAATGACGGTATCAGACACACACTGTGCGTCATGTTTCGATCGCAACCACTCGATCACCTCAGATGGATTAGCCGTTTTACACTCGCAGCCATCGACGACTGCTGACGTCAATAGTCAAACATCAATCCTTAAACCAAATTGTATTTTAAGCTTTGGTAGATCGAAGTTTGCTTTTTTGAATGATTATCCATTTTAATAGATTTTACATGTTTTTTCTTTACTTCTGTTTTTTTCGTACTTTTGTCAAGAATTCTTCTTGAAGGCCAAAGTACATTTTTTTGTTTTTTTCTTTTTGTCCTTCTTTTTCTTGTTGACCTTTTTCAGCACAACTTGAAGGACAAATGAACACATAGAGCTCGTGCCTTAGCTTTAACAATAATTACAATTGTGGTTATTCGGTTGAACTATTTATGGTTTTTAATCCAAACTTTTTAATATTTTTAATAAGGCTTAAGTTCATTAAATTTAATTTTCATTAAATTATTTTTATGAAGAAAGGAATTTTACAACATGAAAATTAATTAAAATTGTTATTGATAATCTTTCATTCTTGACCGTGGCCGGGATTCGAACCGCGGCCGGCAGGTTACCATGACATGTTTCGATCGCAACCACTCGATCTCCTCAGATGGATTTGCCGTTTTACACTCGCAGCCATCGACGACTGCTGACGTCAATAGTCAAACATCAATCCTTAAACCAAATTGTATTTTAACCTTTGGTAGATCGAAATTTGCTTTTTTGGATGATAATCCATTTTAATTGATTTTACATGTTTTTTCTTTACTTCTGTTTTTTTTTAAAGAAAAAACATGTTAGCCTAATTAAAAAATATTAAAAATTTGGATTAAAAACCATAAATAGTTCAACAGAATAACCACAATAGTAATTATTAAAAATTTCCTGTGCACGAGTTTGAGCAGGCGGGTAGTGTTTTAAAGGCAGAATTATTAAAATAAATATGTTTCTGATAATTTGTAAATAAAATATTCCGATCATTGGCTGAAGAAGGGTGCATGTCTATATCGAGTTGTTATCAAATATGTTGTTATCAAATATGTTAAAAATTTTAAAAGTTTTTAAAAAAATAATTGAGTTAAATATATTAAAAATAAACAAAGAGAATCTGGGAATTTTTTTCTTATGATGAGTAACATTTTTAATTAAATAATTAAGTTAAATACATACTGCCGTATTCATAAAAAATAACATAAGTTTGAAATGTGTTTTAAGGCCAAATTTTTCTTAAAATTCTTTTCAAATCTATTTTAGTTTTTTTATGAATACGGCAGATAACATTTACAATAAGCACTGTCCAGTTATAAGATACAAACAATGCTGACGAAGGTCGTACCGGGCCAAAAATGCATAACATTTTGCTGGTATCTAATAGTTGAATAAATTTTCTTTACAATTTATTTCATTGCTAGCCGAAGGATAGCTAAAGTAAGCCTCGTAAACAGAAATATACAAACAAAAATTCTTATAGTGCAAAGAAAATATTCGTGGAAAATATTGAAGGATTAAGACTATTAATGTATGAAAGCTTTATAAATTGTAATTTGACTTAGAATACAGAATCGAATTAATATGAAAATTTATATAATAAAATTAAATATACTCCATTTTTATCAAAATTAAGCCAGTTTGAAACTCGTTTTAAAAGTACTACTTTGATTATTTTTTTATGACTAGACGGATTGAGATATTGCAAAACGCTTTTTACGTGGCATTTCTAAATTTTTTAGGTATAAGAAGATGTGCTTAGAAGAAATAATTGGACCTTCGTTATCGAATATATTTGCGAAAAACAAAATAAAGTCAAGGTAAAAAATGGCAAAAAAAAAATAAAAAAAAATCTTACTGAAATATTTTTAAAACTACAAGAGATTACGATGTGAAATAAACTAGCTTATTACAAAGTTTTACTAATTGAAATCTGTCAATAGTTGTAAAAGTTACAAGCTTTACAAAGTTAACATAACCCGAGGTGGTCAACTTGTACACCCTGTATATCACCTTATTTTCCTATGTCCTTCTTTACGACTCGTTTATACATCATTTTGCAATCGGACCAGTTGTCTAAGAAGATTCAAATTCATTATTACTTTTTTGCGATTGACCCCAGTATGACACATCAGATTAAGCTGATCAGTTTTTCTTAAATTATCTTTTCAATCTGCGCGTTCATATGCAAT